>CP097977.1:4615000-5215000 GCA_023650705.1 Epichloe brachyelytri | reverse complement strand
CTTGGTGATGGTTGCAGGCGTCAGCTTACCATTCATGGGCGGAACATTGATAATCTTATGGCCGCTGGCTTCCACAGCGCCCGTCTCTCTGGTTACAATGTGGCCGGAACTGGCTGCAATGACAGCTTCGTGGGGTCGCAAGCATGCAGCAATCGAGATAGCATTAGCCGAGGTTCCACTGGGAACAAAAAGACGCCGACGTCTTCGCATCCTAGATGGGCTCGGATATTTCGCTTTGCTTCCGCAGAGTATCTGTCGTTGCCATATCCAGTCTCCTGGGTATGGTTGCTGGCGATGAGTGCTTCCAGCAACTGGGGATGCGCTCCTTCGCTGTAATCGTCCAGGAAGCTGTATCTCTCCTTCACTCCCATGCAGCTTGTGTCGGGCATCTTTGAGGAGGTCGGTGGGCAACTAGCCAACCAAGACGAGTGAATGGCTGTATTTCGTATTTCCCCACCCCCGAAAAGCCGGGAGCCAAGAACAGTAAACAGTAAACGATTGCTGCGTTTTCAAGATGTTTGCAGAACGCTAAACAATACTGGCTCAAAATATAAAGTGTCGTGTCAATACTGGCTCAAAACATAAAGTATCAATAAAGGCAAGATAAGCGGCATGGCTGACAGACATGTCAAATCTCTGCAAGCGGCCAGTGGCGGGGTTCGCAACCACTCACTCTTCATGTCCGCTGGATGCCGATACAGGCCGGCGATTGTTTGAACGCGCAAAAGTGGGTTGCCAGTGTTTTTATTTTCCCAGAACGGACATCTTTTAGTCAACGAAATGTCCAGATTGCCATTGTTACTAATTAGCGCCGGGAGGGTCAATTAATCCCGGTCCATCCGTCTGCCGCATTGGAGTCGGTGCATGGCGAATGGAATACAGGCAGAATGCTGCCACATGATGGAAAAGCGAGCGTCCAAGTAAAATGTGACACGAGAAACCACCATCGCAGGTCAGAAAAATGACTTACCATTCTCCAAGAAAAAGAAGAAAAAAAGAATTTTTTTTTGAACGTGGTGGTTGTGTCGCAAGGCATATAAGGGATAACACAAGCACAAATTAGTGGCTAGTTGGCTACGCCTCTCTTTTCGTGTGTTGCCCGGGGTAGCGTGCCGTGTCATGACTCATTATGACTCATACAAGCGCGCGTTGGAATATAGGGAGAAATAATCTATATTATATAAGTTAAGTACCTTAAGAGATAGTCTAGTTATCCCTCTATAAAAGGGACGCTTTTATTCTCTTTTATATACTAGTAAATAGATAATTTATCCTTCTTTTAATTATATCTTAGGGGTTATCTTACTATTAATCTAGTAAGAGTCCTATTTATTATATTATATAAGCTATATAATAGTTATAAGCCTAGGAGGTTTTACTACCTATAACTTTTACTATACCCCTAAGTAAAAGAAGTATATATATACCTTACCTAACTAACTAACTAAGCTTATAATAAATACCTTAACCTCTTTTATCTAAAATCTTAGGACTAATATTAAATTAGTATTATTAGAGAAATAGGAAGAGTAGTATAAAGTATTAAAGTAAGTAGTATAAAGTTAGGAAATCTAGGAATAAGTTAATTTAAATCTCCTAAAGCTTCCCTCTAACTATCTTATTAAGCCTTTTATAGTTAAACTAAAGGATTATATAAAACTTATTAAAAAAGGAGTTATTACTTAGTAAAAAGTAACTCTTTTTTAAGAAGCTTTTCTTTTCTTTTCTATAGTTATAATATTAAGTATTAAATATTTAAGTTACTTAGGTTAAGAGAAAGGACTATTAGTACTTAGATTACTAATACTATTAACCTAAATACTTATATAATAATAATTAATAAAATTATAAAGAAGTATAAGAAAAGAATCCTATACTTTAATAAATTATAATTAGTCTTAAAAGGAAGTTCTTACTAAGTTTTATTATTATATAAGCTAAAGTTATAGTAAAGTATATAGCTTACCTATAGGATACTAAATATATAAATATTTAATTTAAGTATTAAATTAAGTAATAAGATAAGCTATATTAAAAGCCTTATTATATAAGATTAATAAAGTCTAAAGACCTAATATAATCTATAACTTTATTTAAGTAATTAGAGTATAATTTAATTCTTAATAAGTAAAGATAAAGATTATATAGCTTATTTAGATTACTAACTCTTTTTAAATAATATAACTCTTTAAGGACTTACTTTTAAATATATAAGGTATTATAAGGTAATATAAGTTATAAATATAGGTTCTAAAAAGGAGCTATATAATAACTCTTAGAGAGCGCTCTAATAATAGTTAGAAAGCTAATAAAAGACTAAAGAAGTATCCTTACTATTTAAGTAAGATTAACTATTATAGTTAAAACCCTTAAAGCTACTAAATCTTATATTTTACTATAACTAGTAAAATAGCTAAGAATTTTATATTCTTAAAGAAGTATAACTATAAAAAGATTAAGAGATAATATAAGAGTAGTAAATAGAAAAACCTATATACTAAAATTATAAAAAATAGTTAGAAAGTAAAGAAAAAGAAAAAAATTATAAAGAAAAATATCCTAGAGTAATTACTATAGTTATTATTAACCTAGTAATTATTAAAGAAAATATACTAGTAAAAGGAAGCTATATTATACTAAGGAATATAAAATATATACTCTCTAAGAGTATACTCTTTAATAACTATAATACTTTATATATTATAAATAATAAGACTTACTTTAAGCTAGGTATATTTAAGGAAACTTATAATAATTATCTTAAGATAAGTATAATCTCTTTCTAAATTACTAGAAAAGGTATATATATAATTAAGAATATCTTAAATAGGCTATAGGGACCTTAGACTAAGAACCTAATATTATAAAATATAGCTCTTATTAAAGGTTTTATATTAATATTATATTAGAGAGTTTTCTTATAAAGAAAGGCATATAGTATTATAAAGTTAATAGCTTCTTATATATTAGACCTATAGATAATAGCTTACTACTAGTAAAGCTCTACAAAAGTATAATATTATTTTCCTTTAATATAAGCCTTTATCTAGTTATTTAATAGTGCCCTAAAAGATAGTAATATTTACTATAATACTAGTAATTTTCTTTATAATTAGATTATATAATATATATATATAATACTTATAGTATAAGTACCTATTAAAAGAATAGCGCTTACTATAAGTAAACTCTAAGGAACTTTAGTACCTATAGTCTAGGTACCTTAGAAAAGATATACTTAGTAAGATTACTACCTATATAAGGGAGTGCATTTATAAGAAATAAAGTATAAGGACTATATAACTTATTTACTAATAAATATATATAAAGTTATATCTAGGAGACTACTAGAATATTAGTTACTAAGGCCTTATTAGAGAATATATTAGGACCTTTAAGACTATAAACCTAGTTATAATAGAATAAATTAGCTACTAGTTATTAAGAATAAGTATTTAGGGATACTTTAAGTCTATATAATTCCTAATAAATTATAGTAATTAGTGTTTAATATATTAATTTATTTTAAATAATAGGTTATGTAATAATTTAGGCTATTAGTTACAAAAATTAGGTAAGATAATAAAGGAGCTATAATTAGTTAAACTAGAGATATGATTTTTAATAATAGGCGCGCTCACAAGGCATAGAGCTAGAGCTCGCGCCTCCTTACACACATAAACTAAATAGGCACGTTAAAAGAGCAAATTAAACAATTACTACGAGATCGAATGCAATGCTCACAGGCGCAGGGCTTCCTACAAACCTGTGGCCGGAAAGCACACACACCGCAGCATACCTTCATAACATCTGTTAAAGATATTCACAGCCTCACATCACAGCCTCAGGCATTCGCCTCGTCATCCTCTCTTCGTTTGATAATGCAGCCTCCCTGTATCGCGTTTGTTATCAGATTTATCGTAGGCTTTACTTAAAGACCTAGATTTATTAGATTAGTTAATTTAAAGCTTATAAGCTTCTCTTTTCTCTACTAGATTCCGAATTCCTAGATAGTAATTCTATATCCTCTTCTCTTCTAATTACTCTTTGCCACATTCCCTCCACAGGTTATGAGCCTAGCGCTTATAACCGCGCCCTTTCTTTATTTTTCCTTTTTATCTAACTATTGTAATTATGTGTATAATTACATATCTTTTCCTAATAACTAGTTAAAGTAAATTGCTTAAACTAGTAGGGTAGCATAAAGACCTTTTTCCCTTACCTAAAACTAACAACAGTAACGTCATATAAGTTAAGATCAAATTAATCGTAAAATCATCTTACGCGTACTATATATAAAAATTTTTACATATCTAGGAATTAAACACATAACCTTTATTATATTATTTTCTAATCTATAAATATAGTAACCTTCTTATAATATTATAAAGACTAAAACACTATAAATTCTATAATACATATAAAAAGTTAATCCCTTCTAGGTAAATCTTAGTGGATAGTAGGCTAGGATAAGATATTCCTTATAGAACTGCCTTAGGCACCTAAAACTAATAATCTAGATCTATTACTATTTAGGTAGTAATTAGTATTATAGGTATAATAGTATATAGTAAAGTAGGTAAAGTAAGTATAATAAGTACCTTCTAACTAGGCTAAGGTAAAACTTTAAGGGAGTGCCTAAGAATACTTATTACTCTTAACTTTATAACTCTATATATTAGTAGCTATATAGCGATTTAATTAATTAAGAGCTACTACTATAACTCTTACTTAACTAAACTAATATTAATTAGTATTAAGTAAGTATAGTAATAGGAGTATATAAATTCTAATATATAACCCTTTCTTCTTTTTAATATAGGTAATAATACTAGTAGTGCTTCTAACACTATTCTAGCTACCTAATCTAACTTAACTAAACTTAATAATATTATAAAAGTATAGTATACTAGAATAGTAGTTATTATACCTTTTAAAGAAGTAGAGAACTTTAAGGAATAGGAAATCTTAATCTAAATATAAGTTTATATTATATAACTTATACTATATTTAACTAGGGTAATTACTTAGTTATAGGAGACTAATAAGTACTATACTATCCTTTTATCTATTATTTAGTAAAGCCTCTTATTATAAATCTAGAAGAATTTAATATATATAGGATAGACTAATATAATACTAGTTACTAAAATAATATAACTAATTAAAAGTAATTATAGATTTAAGGTAGATTTAGCTATTATTAAGCTACTTTAATAGTTCTCTAAATTAAGAAGAGCTAATTTCTTAATAACCTAAGCTTAGCTAGACTACTATTAAAACCTTTAGAACTAAATCTATAAGATTAAAAGGATCCCTAATATTATCTAGGTCTTATAGATAATTAAAGCTATTAAAGGTTTAATACCTAAGATTTATAATATATAGAAAATTAAGGATTCTCTAAAGCTAAATTAAAGAAAGATAATATACTTACATACCTAATATATAAAGCTAATAAACTATAGAAGGACTAAAAGGTTAACTTTAACACTTAATAAAAGACTAATAAGGATAATTCTAATATAAAAGGTAAAGGTAAGGCTCTAATAAAGAGAAATAAAACCTCTAAGACTATAAAGCTAGATTATAGTTATTTAATCTCTCTAGGATAACTAATTTATTTAAAGGATAATTACTAGAAGCTTTATCTAGAGAAGAAGCCTAATTTAATAAAGAAGAAAGGCAATTTAATTATAACTAATATAATAGCTTCTCCTAATATTATTACTATAGGAAGTAATCTTGCTTTAATAGTAATTAATTAGGACTATTTATTCTAAACTCTTACGAATTATCTTACTAAGGAAGACTATATTCTTAATACTAGTTATAATATATATATATTTAACTTAACTAAATGGTTTATATATTTAAATACTAATATTAATATAAAGCTAATAATAGCTAGTAATAGAGAAGAACTCTATATTAAGGGTATTAGTAATATTAAACTCCCTATTAGATAAGGATTTCTAGAACTTCTAAACGCCTAATACACACTAAAGGCTAAAGTTAATATAATTTCACTAGGACTTCTTAAGTAAGGTAGAGTTATTATAGATAGTTTTAAGGACTAATTAATCTTAGCACCCTTAGGTAAGGTAATTAGTAACTATACCTAGAAATTAAATATTTTTACGCTAAGTCTTTAAGATAAAGAACCTTAATTTAACTTTATAGCCTTATCTAATAAATATATTACTAAATAAGTTAAATTTAGACTCCTATATAAGAGACTTAGCTATATAGGAAAGAGCAAATCCTACTTATATATAAAGAAGTAGGAATCTTAGTTAATCCTACCTCTATAGCTAATTTTTACTACTTAGCATGCCTTTTATTAAAGGCCCCTAAATAATTTATTAGGAGGAATCTAATAATATAATAAACTTCCTTTTCTATGTGTTCTAGGACTATATTAAATATAAACCTAAAGGATTTAGGGGAAGAAGTATACTTTACACGCTATTAATATCTATATATACTTTTATTAGGTAATTCTAACTATTAATAGATCTAGTGTAGTTAAAGTAGTATAGGCTTAGAAGACTATAGTTAAAAATATAAGTAGCGGATTTACTATTAAATACTTCTATATAGATAATATAACTAAATTCCTTAAAGAGAAGTTTAAGACCTTCTATTAGAAAGAAGGCATTATTTATTAGACTAAAGCCCTATATATTCCTACCTATTAGGGCATAATTAAATATATAGGTAGGACCCTTATAGAGATAGTAAGAGCCTTAATAATTAAAGCGAAATTACTAGAACTTCTCTAGCTATATGCTATAAAGCATATAGCTAAAATCACTAACTTATTGCCTATATATAGTAATAAGAATAATTAATTACCCTAATAGGCTTTATTTAATATCTTAGGCCTTAATAACACTACATTAATCTAATATTTGCGTATATAGGGATATATTATGTATATATATATTCTAGATAAACGTTATATTTAATCTTAAAAGATAGCACTAAGGGCTAAGAAAGGCTAACTTATAGGCATAGATAGCCCTAAATATTATCTCTATAAGGTCTAGATCCCTAAAGAATAAAGAATTATTTATATATAGGATATTTAATTTAATAAGACTAACTTATATATACCTTTTAAAGATAATAAAGTTATTTATATTATAGATCTTATTAATCCTTCCTTTACTAAAGAAGGTTACTATATTATTAATATCCTAGATATAATAAAGGAGAAACCTTATTCTTAATATAACACTAGTACTATAAAGAAAGTAGTCTAATTTATAGAAAGCCCCTTAGGTACCTTAGAAATAGATAAGAATTACTACTCTTTTAAGAAGGAAGATAATCCTTCTCTCTAGATAAACCTAGAGCTATCTCCTAATACCCTCTAAGAGTCCTTCTTAATAAGAGAATCTTATAAGATATAAATAATAAAGAATTAATAATAAGGATATAGTCCTTCTAAGGAGCTATCCTAGGGCCTTCCTAGATAAAGAAGCTAAAGATAATAATAATATTATTTACTAATAACTTAAATCTAAATCCTAAACACTAAGATAATCCCTTTAATCTAATATATATTAAGATTATCTTAATATTATAACCTCTAGTAAGAAGAAAGCCCTTCCTTAAGACTTATATTAATTAAACTTAGTAATTTATTATTATAATAATAACCTATATAATAATAAAGTAAAGAAGTACCTAGGTTATATACCTTCTTAATAATTAAAGTAGCTAATATAGCTAATATAAAGATTAATATCCTATCTAACTAGTTTAAGGCTAAGGCTATAGATAACTACTATATATTTTAGAGACTTACTAAGAAGAAGAAACTCCTTAAGATCTATAAAAAGAACTACTAGGATCTTATTTACCCTAATAAAGATATAAAGATCTTTAATAGCTAATAAGTATATATAGTAAAATATCTAATTAATTAAGAACCCTATATAAAAGTAAGGTAAGTTATAAGAAAGGACTAGAATCTAGAGATCTTTAATAATAAGGTCCTTTATATAGTAGTTATATACCTAGTTTCTTTATAAGTATTTTATATACTTATTATAGTCTTTAATTATAAATAGTAGTAATATAATATTATAAATACCTTCCTTAATACTAAAGTATAAGAAGATATTTATATTAAGTAACCACATAGCTATACTAATAGTATAAGCAGAGTTTATAAGCTTAAAGAGCTCTTTATAAACTACCTATTTCTCCTCTTTAGTAGCTAGAAGATATTACTAAGGAACTTAAAAAGTAAGGCTTTTATTAGTTAATAAGTAAGCTCTATATCTTTTAATATAATAATATTATACTTCTCCTTTATATAGATAATATAATTATTATAGGAAAGACCTTTATAATTATTAAAGATATTATTAAGTAACTATAGAAACACTATAAATTAAAGTATCTAGGTAATATTAAGTTATTCCTTAGTATTAAATTTATTTATAATTATACTAACTAAACTATTCTTCTTTACTAAAAGCTCTATATATAGAGTATTATAAAGAAATTTAATATTAAGAATATTAATACTTTAAATATTCCTTAGCTTCTAAAGACTATAATCCTATTAGATTAGAAAGAGCTTAATATAGCCTTTAATCTCTCTAACTAGGCAAAACGCATAGAAAGCTTTAATTAGCTCTCTATATCTATAAGACCTAATATTATATTTATAATAAATTAACTCTATAATACGAATTCTACACTAAAGTAAGTTTATATAGATCTTTAGAAATACCTTTAGAGATACCTTTATAGCTTAGAAGATTTAGGGATTATTCTTAGAGAATTAGACCTTTTAGACCTAAAATTAGTCCTTTAGGTAAAGGGATTTAGTAATACCTTACTTACTAATAACCTAGATACTAGGTAATTAACTATAGGCTATATTATAATACTAGCTAGAGAATTAATTCTTTAGTAATTAAAGAAATAAACTCTTATAGCACTTAGTTTAACTAAAGTAAAATTTATTAACCTTATACTAACTAGTCTATCTATACTCTAGGTAGCAAATCTACTTAATAACTTTAGAATTAAATAATTATAACTATTACTACGATTTACTAATAGCTAGAACATAAAGGCTAATGTACTTAATAAGAAGCATAAGGGACAAACTTATTATATTAATTTACAATATAAATAGATTATATAGAAAGCTCACGAAGGCAAATTCTAACTTTAATAGATTAGGATAGACTAAATAATAGCTAATAGCTTTATAAAAGGCTTAGAATATATTAAATACGCTAATTTTATATACCTTCTTTATATAATAAAGGCTAGGGACTTTAAGAAGGGTTATGTTTTAGAAGAGGCCTTAAAGGCCTAACTTTCTTATTATTTTCCTTTCTTTTCCTTATTATAGCTAGATATACTACTAGGGGTGGTGTTAAAGATATTTATAGCCTTATATCGCAGCCTTAGGCATTAGCCTCGTTATCCTCTCTTTATTTAATAATGTAGCCTCCCTATATTGCGTTTATTATTAGATTTATCGTAGGCTTTGCTTAAAGACCTAGATTTATTATATTAGTTAATTCGAAGCTTATAAGCTTCTCTTTTCTCTGCTAGATTCCGAATTCCTAGATAGCAATTCTACATCCTCTTCTCTTCTAATCACTCTTTGCCACATTCCTCCACAACATTAGCCCTGTACAACGATTGAAGTGGAAAACGCCCGTCGAGACCCTGGAAAGCTGGTTCCGTGATAATGCGCACTTACTAATTAGGGAGCCTACCGTGGACCTTAGGCCTAATTAGGGCGGTTTGTACGCATACGGCTGCTGCGTATATCTGATAGAAAGAGATTGTAAAGCTAGCTAATATAGGAGGCACTATAAAACAAATCCTAGGGAATATATTAGATATCTAGTTAGATACTATGCCTCTAATATTTATTATATATAGATCCTAAACCTAGAAAGGGTTATAATAATAAGGAATATTACCTTTAATAAGATAATCTTTTATAACACTACTAAGGAAAGCGCTATAGAGTAGTTAATTAATAAACTAGAAGCATAGTTCTATCTCTTAGAGATTAATATAGAGCTAGATAAAGATATTAATCTATTTCTCTTACTAACTAATATTATTATATTAGAGGATTTACCTAAGTATTTAAACTTAGAGGTAAAAGCTCTAGAAAGCACTAAAAGTATTTAAATAAAAGAATTAGTACCTAAGCTAATAGGACTTTAAATGCCTTATTAAATACTAGATCTAATAATAGAAAAGCTTATACCCTTTAATATAAGCGCTTAATAGAGCAAAATAAAGTATAGTGCTTTAATAGTAAGCACTTATAAGAGTAAAAGGATCTAATAGTAAGGCCTTAAATTCTAGAAAAGGTAAGTAATATTTTACTAGAGCTAGGTAATAATATAGAGATTACCTAGCTAATAATAAGAGCTCCTAGAGCCTATAATAGACTAGCTACCTATATAAAAGACTCTCTAGAAGTATAATATAATAGGTTAAAAGACCTATAAGAGAGCCTTAGTATAGAAATATTATAAGAAAGTATTTAAACTAGCTTAAGATTATAAAAGAAAAGAGAGTAAGGCCTTATTCTAGACTATAGCTTACTAAAAAGAGAAGGAGAAAGCCTAATAATATTCTTATAAGTAGCCTTTAGAATTTAAAGAAGCTTTATAAAAAGCTTAGACTACTCTATATAGTAAATAAAGATAATAAAGGGTATACTAATAATAAGAGTATTAAAATAATATATTTAGTGCTTAATACTTATTATAGTAATAAAAATAAATTACTCCTTAAATAGAAAATAAAGACTAGTATATTATATTAGTCTAATCTTATAAATCCTCTAAAGAATTAGAAAGAAGTAAATAATTATATATTTAGAAAGGAATAAATTAAAGTAATAAATAAAGAGATTAATAAGTTAAAAAATAGGAATATAGAAGTAAATTAAATACTTTATAGTATATTCTTAGCTATTACCACTAAAATAGGTTTATTTATATAAGTTTAATAAAGAGAGTATTATATAGTGTTTTAAAGCATATATTTATATATATAAAGACCTATAGGAAAGCTTTATAATTAAATAAACCTATATAGTAATACTTACTATATATACTTTTTAACTTTTATAGTATTAGTAGTATATTTTAACCTAGAAACCTAATAATATAATATAAAAATACATTCCTTTATATAAGGTATAAAATAGATTTAATTCCTATTACCTATAAGCTTCCTAAAGGTTATAAGGTTATTAGAGAATATATAAAACTACTTAAAGCTCTCTATAGACTTAAGGACTTACCCTAGCTTTAGTTTAAAGAATTAAGTAAGTAACTTAAGGAACTTAGGCTTAAAGTAAGTAATAAGGAGCCTTACTTATTCTATACTAAAGCTTAGGATATATTTCTTATATTCTTTATAAATAATATTCTTATAGCTTTTTATAAGAATAACACTAAGACTATAGACTATATCTCTTAAGGACTAAAGGAAGTATATAATTTAAATAAGAAAGAAGAGATATACTTCTTCCTAGAAATTTAAATTATTAGGGATTAAAATAATAAATTATATACCTTAGCTATAAGGTATATATTAATAAAATTAGTAAAAGTTTAGGTAAGTAAGTAAAGATACTTTCCTTACTATTCTAATCCTAGTAATAGAGTATTATAAGTTTATAGGTAAAGCTAAAAAGTAAGTAATAAAGGTATACTAAGAGAAGATTAGGTTAATCCTATATACTATAATTATAGTTAGGCTAAATATAGCCTTTATAGTAGTAAAGTTATTATAATATCTAATAAACCTAGGACTAGAGTATATAAAAGTAGTAAACTAAGCTATTTACTACTTAGTTATAATAAGTAAGCTTATAATATACTTTAGTAGTATAACTAAACTTTAGGCTCTTTAAATAGTAAGTAATATATTATTTATAAATAACCCTAAAATATATAAATTATTATAGGGTTACTTAATTACTCTCTTTAGAGAACTAATTATTTAGAAAGCTATATACTAATTAATAGTAATTATATCTATAATAGAGGCTAAATTACTTACTCTATAATAAATAGTAAAAGAGACTATAAGTCTATAATACTTATTTAAAGATATTAAATTTAATACCTATAAAGACTAGGTTATTAACTATAATAATTAATAAATAATATAGCTTATACTTAATAAGAGTAAGTAATTAAATACTTATTTATACTATATTAATATATATAATATATAGTTAAAATAGGAATTTAAGAGAGAAAGCTTTAAAGTTATATATTTACTAATAGTAAATATACCTATAGATAGATTTACTAAACTATTAGATTATTAGAGCTTTAAATACTTTAGATTTATACTTAGTTTAGTTAATTTATATATTTAAGATATTATATAAAGTATATATTATAAGAAGAGTATATTAAAAAGGGTATAAAATTAATTACCCTAAAAATATATAAAGACCCCTTTCTAATAAGTAAAGTATTATTAAGGTAAATAGGAATATAAGAATATAAACTCTAAAATACTATTATATAAAAATATATATATAAATACTATTTTAAATAAATAAAAAAATAAGACTTATATAAGAAGATAAATAACCTCCTTAAGATAGGCTATTACTATAGTTACCTTCTCCTTAGCTATTACTAATAAGCCCCTAATAGTAGTACTAGCCCTAATACTAGTAGTAATCTTATTATAAATAAAATCTAGCTTTATAATAAGTTTTAATTAGAGTTATAGTGCCTTATAGTATTACTTTACTATCTATAAAATTAGTATAAAGTAAAGAAAAAGTAGCTAAAGTACCTTACCTTAGTATTATTATTTAGTGCTAATAATATTTACTTAGTAAGGGAATATAAGTATTATATAAAGGCTAATAATAGTAATTACTAATCTTATATAAGTAATATCTCTAAGATTATCTAGACCTAACCTTATAGTAATAACCTAGGTTACCCTTACTTATAATACTTACTTAAATATACCCTTTATAAGGAATATCTTATAAAGTACTATAAGGAGTAAGATTACTAGGCTAAGAAAGGTTAGTATAATTAGTAAGATAGGGTATAATACTTAAAATAAACTATTAGCTATTATATAGATCTCTAAGGATTATATCTTACTTACTTACCTCTTACCTATACTTATATAAGGTATAAGGATTATAAAGATATATATATAGTATACTTCTCTCTCTTTCCTTTCTCTAATATAGGAGATAATAACTTACTAGTAAGTTACTTAAAGCTAGCTAGGGGTTAGAAAAGATCTTTATAAACTATATTAAGGCCCTAAAGGGAATTTAGTATAAGATTACTTATAAGATAAAGCTTATTTGAAGTTATTAAGCTTTCCTAGAAGTAAGCCTTTTTCTTAGCTTAAGTAACTATATATAAAGATATATTAAATAAAATATAGGGATAGTTAATAAAAGATATAATATTAAGGTAAAGAAAAAAAGCTTATAATTATAAGATTATAAAAGCTTTTATATATAAGAGAGTACTTACTTTTACCTTACTATAATCTTATAGTATATAATACTATAAAAATATTAATATTATAGTATAATTAGAGTCTTAATACCCTTAAACTTTAATTAGGGTGTATTACCTAGGGTAGCGTGCTATATTATAACTTATTATAACTTATATAAGCATATATTAGAATATAGGGAGAAATAATTTATATTACATAGGTTAAGCACCTTAAGAGATAGTCTAGTTATCCCTCTATAAAAGGGACGCTTTTATCCTCTCTTTTATATGCTAGTAAATAGATAATTCATCCTTCTTTAATTACATCTTAGGGGGTCATCTCACTATCAATCCAGTGAGAGTCCTATTTGTTACGTCACGTGAGCCGTGCGACAGGTTGGTCGGTCATGCACATCGCCGCCGATGTCGGTGGGGCTCGGGCATGTTCTGGCCTTGCTCGACCAGGGATAGTCCAGGTCCGTGGATTCCAGAATTTCGGCTTGGTCTCGTTGGGGACCTTCAGTCCCCATTTGATGATTTTGATCAGAATCCGAGTTCAAACATCTTCTCACCGCGAAGTCTCTCGCCCAAGCGTGTAACAAACACCCAAGCAGCGCGGGCAAGTTCGTCAGACACGGAGCCTACTTTGACCACCTTTAAGCGCGACTGAGCCAGCACGAAGCCGCCGCAGGAGATTTGCACGATGCGGACACTAGGGTGAAACATGTTGAGGGCTAGATGTTGATCCAGATATCTGGCAAGCGCATCGGTGAACGGATGCTCACCGGGCTCTTGACTTGTTCGCCATGCCCAGCCATCGTCCACGTTGCCTCCAGCCAGGCGCCGCCGCTCACGGGTGTCGCTCTCCCAAAACCCTGAGCCGGTGCTCCGATATATTTCGCCGGTTTGCTCGCCGGCGCGGAAGAATCGTCGCAGATCTTGCGGTGAGATGGTAATGTCCATACTGCGCAGACCTGGTTCCCTGCATGTGCCGTTGTCCTCACTCTCTTCTTCCGAGCCGGCCGCCTCAGATGGCTCTTTCTTGGCTATGGGTGCGTTGAAAGCCAGCGAAATGGCAAAGTCGGGTCCCTTCCCAGGCAATCCTGCAATTTTGATCCAGTCCTCCCATACCGTGACCAGTGTTCTCGTGCCCAGATTGAGCTTGCTCACTCGACAATCAAACGTCGTTGAGATCCAATCTCCAATGACGCCCTTAAGAGCTTGGGGCATTCTTAGTAGAAGCAATGGGAGGTGGACGAATTGCTCTTGATCCGCACTGGCTTCCAGCACTTTGGCGTCAGATTGCATGGCCCAGCCAGTTGAAGCCGTTCGCCTATCCCGAACGGCTCCGGGGTGACCTGGAAGTAGGAGGGCAACGTAGGATGCATTCTCGTGTACAATCTCGATCCAGAGTCCTCTTTTGTGTCCTTCGGGCAGCCTGTTCCATTGTCTCATGATGGCATCATCAATTCCATTCCCGTCATCCTGCTCTGTGTAGTCAAGGTCACCACCAAGCAGTCTTTGAGCCTGAAACCATCGAATCGTGACGGATCTGAGTGCCCCAACTTGTCCAGCCGGAGTATCGGTCGATTCCAGGCCAATTTGGATGCCTCGTACCACATCTCCCACAAGTGTGTCACGTAGGCGATGGGCCAGCTGCTGGAGGCGCGATGAGTTGAGTTCCTGCTGACCAACGAACAAGGGAGAAACGCGGTGCGTTGAGAAAGTTGTGTTGAAGAAAGGCGGTAGGATGTCCTCCTCGGAGTCACCATCGCCGTTTGCCCGGTTATTTCGAGGTCGTCCAGGCCTGGGCGGCATGGTGCCGCTCACTGCTTTCTTGGTCCAGTCTTGATGTCGCGCTGTAGTTGACGCGTCACGTCTCCCTTTTCACGAGATGAGACGTGAGACATGAAGCCCTGGATGAGAATCCTCAAGGCGGTAGTAAGATTTTACGTCAAGGTCTAGGCGAAAAGACTGAGTGTGGGCGCTCCGGTGTCCAATTTCCGATTTGGCCAAGTTGTTGATGATTTAGCGTTTAGCAATTTTTGCTGACTAAGCGCAGAAGTCCGCCCTTTGAGAGCCGAGCCCAGGCCGTTCCGCGAGAGTTGAGTTGGGATGGAATTGATGAGTGATGTCTGACTTACTTCCCCTTCTTGACATAGTAGAGTAGAGTCACTCTTTGTCAAGTGAAAATTCGAGGAAGCAACTTGAAATCAAAGTACGTTGTTAGCACCAAGACATGTTGTGAACAAGGTGGGTCCAAACGGTCGTGGTGAGGCCCAGTTGGGTTGTAGCCTTGTATTAGGACAGGTCTGCACTTGAAGTCATACATCTGGAAGTAAATGTTTTTGAAGTTTCACTAGGTGACAAGCATTGAAAAGTGTGTACAAAGTGATAGTAGATCCCCTCAGCCTTGTTGATTGTACATAATTTGTTTAATAAATACGTGGAACAGTGAACCGATGTTTATACACATGCAACCCGCTATCCAAGACACTTCCCATAGTAACTCTAAACATCATCGCCGTAAGATTAATATGGCAAACTGGCGCAGGCACGTAACAACCAATTCATCATGCGCCTACGCTGAAACCAAAAGACCCGTCAAACACATCAAGCTTTTTCACATCGTTACCGCCTCGAAGAGCGAGCAGGATATCAATCGCCGGTACTTTGTCGGCGGGGTAGAAGAGGAGGAGGTTCTCCATGTCCTCCACGGTCAGACCGCACATCTCTTCCCATTTGTATGTATCACTGACTTTGGACATCCTAGACAAGGCAAGGAAGGGTTAGATCAATGTCTGCAACGGATGAAACATAAAAAAAAAGACAAGTTTTGGGTCCATCATACCACCGCATTCGCTTCGGGCTGTCTTCGGCATGAGGTGCAATCTTGCGGAGCTTCGTTCTCAGCAGCCCTATAGACTCGATCGCGTTGCCTGCGTTCCGCGGTAATCTGCTCGCAATGAATTTTCGAATCGAGGCAGCCAACCTGGGGCCTTTGCCGTTGGTGCTGACCATTATTTGAAGGGCCCATCGCGATGCACGCTGCCGAAGTAGAAGTCGCACTCAGGAGGTACGTCTGCGATGTTGGCGGGGATTTTCCTTTGCTTGCAAAGTTTCCATATAGCTGTGGACGCTGCTGGGTCGTCGACGGCCACGAGTACCATCTCCGCACCGTCCAGATCTGATGGCTCGAAAATCCGGTCGACGTGGGTGACTTGATTCTGGGCTATTCTATGAGCGACCTCGGGATTGAGCCCTGAAGCAGGGCATACGACGACGACATTGGCATCCGCATCGAGGCAATTGAGAATTCGACCAGCCGCTACCTGGCTCACAGATCCAAGTCAGCAGTTGACACACGGGCATTGGCATATATGCTTGTGACTTCATTGGATTGGAGTTATTGATCGAGTACTCACTTCGCCACCGCCAACAACCAGGACCTTCTGGCCTTTTATCTGCCAAGCCAAGATGAGGCTTCCGCCGGGCTGTACCTCTGGAAAACTCCTGGCCATGCCGACTGGCGGATGTGAAACCAGGATCCCAGGACAGGGTAGAGAGACAAAAAAAAAAAAAAAAAGTTGAGATGCCGAGTTCGGGTCCGATTCACGCAGACGAGCGTCAGATTGGTGGTGTACGGAGTACAGTGGGTTTAGGTAATTTCGAAAACCGCCGCGCGACCATGTACCAGATAATTTTCGGAATTACCTAAGACCCACTTGTAGATTCAAGAACTAAGGCCGCTAGAGGCTTCGTTGGACGTCAGGAGGAGTGGCGCTCGCAGCCGGGACAATCAATCCATCGATAAGCATTTTGGGTTGCCAACTTGCCAGGGTGCTGGCGGATGGCTACGCCCCGGGAGCCCGCTACAGCACTCCTCTCCCTCCATTGTGTCTCAAGTCTCAATCAAAGCCGGCCAAGGCGGCGCCGTTCAACGTCACGCAAAGAGCCAAAGACCGCATCATCGCCACAACCAGCCTCACCGAAGCGCAAGGTATTGCTTCTCTACCGTTGAAAACCCCCGAAAAAAGGGAGAAAAACCCACTCGAACACGAACGGTTCTCTTCAAATTGCCGCCGCGCATGCACGCAAATACTCGCCGCAGTTCCCGCGGGCACGTAGCGCGACGACGCCGGGCTGTCTCGTCGTTTCGAGGTGCCTTGGCTTAGAATCCCTCCCTTGAGCTTCCGTCGTCACCTCTCGACATCGAATGTCCTCGGCTTGTCCGCAACATGTCTGGTCGAAAGCTGGGAGGGCCGTGTTCTGGGTAGCGGCAAAGGTCTTGCCCTCCAGCTCCGCCAACAGCTCCCCGATCGTCGAGTCCGCTCCCGCCCTCTGAGAGCACAGCTTCCATAGGCTCGGTTTCGTTATCACCACCCGTGAGCGGAAGTTTACCGGACATCGGCAAGGATATTGGCTCCAGTATCAGCGTGGGCGCCCAGAGCAAGAACAATGCTGCTAATTCAGCCGCCCTCGTGTGTCCAATATGTAGTGAAGAGATGGTGAGTAAGGCGAGCGAGCAGAGCTGGGGAACCGATGGCATACAGTCGAGTATCTAATAATTTGTCCAGGTCACACTGCTCCAGCTCAACCGACACATTGATGACAGTCACCAAGAACTACCCGAAGCAGCACAGGACGAGGTTAAAACATGGTTCGACAAGCAGGTTCTAAAAGCCAGGCGCTTCCAGCCACTTTCTCTGATAAACCAGAAACTACGGGGCCTAGACGTCTTTGAGTCAAACGAGTCGCAAGCCATTGCAGGCCCTGCTCCGGTGCCAGGAGAGCACTCGTCGAGTCTCTGATCGATCCCGATGACTTGATCACACGGAACCACTGGCAACGGTCGACAAGCCATGACTTGTGTACAGATCCCGCATGTGGCAAAAGACTAAGCGCGATGAACGGCAACATCAATTGCCGACATTGCGGACGGCTATTCTGCGAGGAACATACCATGTATCAAATGAAGCTTAGCAGGAGCGCGAATCACGAGCCGGAACGAGGCTACTGGGCAAGAGTCTGCGAAACATGCTACAAGTCTCGAGATGGCTACAACGACCACAATGGAGTAGTGGTTGATCACATGAATACGTTTGCAGCGATCAGGAGGAAGAAGGTCGAACGCCATAATCTCGACGTGTCAAGACTAGAAAAGCGGCTGACCAAATTGACGAGGCTGCTTGCCAATCCGCCGGAAAAGATGTCGGCCCAAAACGGCTCAATTTTGTCACCCGTGACATCACTGACCGGTCAAAAGAACCCCGAAAGTTGCTTGAGCAGACCGTGGTCACCTGGGAGGACGATGAAAAGGTTGCCAAGTGTCCGTTTTGTCAGCAGGAATTCGGTTCGTGGACCTTTAGGCGGCACCACTGCCGGATATGCGGCCGTGTCGTGTGTGCAGATATCGCAACGGCATGCTCATCTGAAGTCAGCCTCAACGTTGCCAACAGTAATGCTACAGCGCCATCCAAAATATCAACAGAAAAAGTGCACACAAATGGCGAAACGGGCAATCTACCACTCGACGTACGCATGTGTCGAGAATGCAGTCACACCATCTTCTCCGGCCGCGACTTCACGGCCTCGCTGCTCCACAAGCCACCAGACCAGAAGGCCTACGAGACACTGCGCCAGTTCGAGCGCGGCATCGGTCAACTCATGCCCTCGTTTCACCGAACCCTCCAAGTCCTCCAGCCACCCACTCTCCCCAACGGGGAAATGGACTTGTCCAAACCGCCCCCACCCGCGCCCAGATCCAAGAAGCAGGCAAGATTCGAAAACGACTCATGGACAGTTTCGCAAAGTACGGCATGGCCGCCAAACGGCTCCGCGATCTGAAAACAGACAGCCCAACCCAGCAGCGATTGCAGCAAGCCGTGTACGCCTACTCCAGCAGCTTCCTGCACACAAACATGCTCCCGCTCAAGAGCCTGCCGCAGATGCTCCGCCACCGATCCACGCCCTCCCAATACTCGCGCTTCCACACCACCCCGTCGCAGTCGACGTCGAGTCTGCGCCATTTCGAGCTCGCCTCCGACGCAGGCTCCCAGGCAGCTAGCGAAAGCAGCACCGTCGTAAGCCAGCTCGAAACAGAGGAGAAGGATCTCAAAGAGCGACTGGCCGTGCTGGAAGAGCAAAAGTTCATGGTGGAAGAGATGATAGGCTCTGCGACGGGAGCCCGTCGATTCGAAGAAGTCGGGGCGTTGTCAAGAAACGTCGATGAGCTGGGCAGGAGATTGCGGAGCTGAGGACCAAGATTGGGCACGTGGAACAGAGGTGGGAAGGGGCATATCGAAACGGAAACGGAGCGCCTTGAAAGATGATGGTGAATGTGTCCGATTCGCGTCAAGGCTTGGAGTCCGTTTCATTTGCGCGGGGAATCTCATCTTGGTTATCAAGTATCTGACAGCATGGCTGGCATGGGCATGGGCACGGCGTTTGGGCGAGAATGATGCATTTATTGCTGGTCATGACGTACAACCCCACTGTAGCATTAGCAATGTGGGCTTCTTGCCTACAAATACGCTTCATAAATGTTGGAACAATGAGTAGGTTTCCCATGAAAGGCGAATGTCTTGTGTATACGAACGCATCAAATACTCATAGACAGATCATCAAGCTATTACTACACACGCGTCCAAAGAATGGGAGAAAAAAAAAGATGGTGCATTTGGTTGGTAACTGAAAGTTTTCATGGATACCTAGTTCAACGAGGCCTATTCAAAACAAGTTGATATAAGAGTTACGAAATGCGTGTGCAAAAGAACCATCAAGGCCGTCCATAACGCCGTTTCCGCACTTCATGACTGGTCTGTACACGACTTGGCCATGATGGCTAGAAACAAAAGAACAAGAAAAAAGTGGACAATGGAACAATGTACATTCGTGATGAAACCGGATTCCAAGACTGTGTGCCGGACCGAATCCAAACAGAAAGCAGGCAGGTATTACAAAACATAACCAAATCGGGATATCTAAACTGAAAGAAGCAAAGGGAAAATTGCGACCGCATCTGCTGCAGCATGCCGTAGTCATACAGAACTAATGTACCACGCCTTCTACACCGCCGAGAAATCTTCGCACGCGGCCAATGTCGAGCTCGTCGCGCTCGCTTTCAACCGCCTTGAGGAGACCGTCTACCACGGCATCGACATCACTTTCTTGCACGCCCGTGCACAAGGCGACGACGCGGCGGTACTTGATCTCGACATCGCGACTCCGGCCTTGTAGGGCCTGGACCATCTTGCGGGTGACGTCGCGACGACCCTCGATGGCGCGAATGCGGGCCCGCAGGACAGACGTGGGAGGGAGCATTCCCTCGCTGCCGAGGCCTCCGCCGTTGGCTGATGACTCCTCTGCTGCTTCGAGCATCGCTGATAGCTCGGTTTCCCAGGATGAGGAGGGTTGGGTTGGGTTGATCGTGATTGCTCATTCATTAGACGAAGTTGCTCGTCTTCGCGGGCATGTGCCAGATTCGAGACTTTTTGGCGGGCAAGTTGCTGCTTCTTCACATTCTCCGCAAGCTGGTCGACACTCCTCCGAGCATCTCCCAGTTGTGTAGATGTGGTGCGAAGGGTGGCGTGCATCGCATCTAGTGACATCTGCTTGGCCTTCATTTCTTGCTGGAACGCCATGCCCGTTTCATTGAGCAAGTGCGTGATGGCTGATGGGAAACAAGGTTAGTCAAAAATCAGAACAATGACGACTCGAATTCTCTGGAGAAACTCACAGGCAATAATCTCATCACTACTTTCCGCGTGCGTTGACTTGAGCCCGTGACGCCATTCTTCTCTGTCGGGACATCATCACCCTTGGTTTCTCTTCGGTATTCTCCCCACCAATGCCGAAATCAAGAGGCCGCAAACCAACACGGTTTGCTATGTTGGGTCGGCTCCCACTTCAAGAAGCTGTGAGATGATGCTTCTGTTGCCAATTCTGGCCCCTATGTTCAGAGCAGTATCACCTGAACTATCCTGGGCATTGACAATCTCACTCATGAAACGGGCAATGCCCATTTTGGGATGATTGATTGCGAGCTGGTTGGCGCGTTACCGTTGGTCTGGCTGCTTGGCACACTCCCTTGCCGAACTACCCATTCCAGAAGACTTTCGAGGTAGTACCGGCTGGCGGCATTTCGGCCCTTGACAGCGCTAGTCACGGCGATGTGATGCAGAACAGTACGGCCCTTCTGGTCTCGCGATTCGATTGTGCCTCCTAGGACCTCTAGCAAGTCGGGGAACGAGCCTTGTTCCATTGAGTTGGTCACCAGACAAGCCCGCATCAGTGCCGTCTCGCCCGACGCATTCACGCGATACGGCGATGCTCCGGCAGCAATCAGAGCGCGCAGAAGTGGCATGCGGGCCAGTGTTGCTGCCCAGTGAAGAGCAGTGTGACTCTGGGGATCGATGGGCATATCGAGCTCAGCAGGACTGAATGTTCGAAGCATATCATGCTTAGAGGTATCCGCCATGGAAGAATCCATGAAGAGGCCCATCAGCATGCCACGCTTCATCTCGACATCGGGAGACATCTCGTAAGGCAACGGTGCCAAGGGGCCGTTGCCATCCTCACCGGGTGATGGATCATTGACGGCGCCCTGGGTGTAGATGAAGGACTCGTTCGGTTCTGTGGGTGAGCCGGGAAAAGCTGAGGCGTACATGTCCATGTTTTGTCCATAGCCACCAAAGCTGTCAGCCGGCGTCACTGTCACTCGCTGACGTTTTCTAGGAGGTTCATGTTCAGGCATGCCAGCCATGGCAGCTCCTTGTTGAGTCGAGTACGCAGAGCTTTCCGCCTGCTGTCCGTAGTCCGAAGTGTAACTCTGCTGTGAGTTTCCAGGAAACTCATCACCATTTTGCATCGAGGGCTGTCTGCTGAAGCTGGGTGCGCGAGCTGGGCCATTGCGACTTCTGGGGCCGGGCGAGTCGAATCGGGCTTTGCTGATAGCTGCGACGGCATGTGACGCCGTGCTGGATATATTCTTGAAAAAGGTGCCGGACATGCCATTAGGCCGGCCGTCTATGCTGGAGTTGTATAGGCGTTTTCGCTGAGCTGCCATGGCTTGCTCTTTCGTCGGCGTGTTGAAATCTCCTCTGCCGGCAACTCCGCCGTCTTGGCCCATATCATATGTCAACAGTGGTCGAAGAAGCTCCTCCACAGCATATTGTCGGCAAACCTCAACTCCTCTCTCAAACATGATCCATGTGCCCTGGTATTTGCCATAACCCCCTGGACCTTCTCATGATCGCCGGTTTGGATCTCCTTCTCCAGGATTTTGGTTCGCTTGCCTTTGTCGACACCAGCAACTTTGAGAATTTGAGTAGCATTGAGCCACGAATCGTGTCTTCGTCTCATGACTGCCACGTTGTTGACCTCCATTTCGTACACGTCTACTCCGGAATATGAAGCCTGTGGACGGGAGCGAAAGATGATGATAGAAAATGATTAGTTTCTACGCAACGGATTGGGGAACCGAGCGACTGGCCTAGGTTAAAAGGATACATACCGAGTAAATCTGGGGTCCATCAGGTCCATTGTAACCCTGGTGAAAAGAGGCGCCATGCCTCGGTTGGGACTGCTGGCTCATCGAGAAAGACTGTTGCGATGACTGTGATGCGCAGTGGTTCTTTCGTCTCGGCGAAATCACCGGCCAAGGGAGGGAAAGCTGCCGCAAGGGCAGACGGCGGGCACAACTGTCAGTAAGAGTCCAAGATCATGTGCGCACCCAAAGAAGATATGGTAAAGACGTCGCCAGAGTCAGCTGTTCCGATTTGATCCTAAATGCCAGCTGGGACGAAAATTGCGGCAACGATGCGCAGCTTTGTTGCTGGCGAAATGAATGGCGGAGTAAGTGGGTTGGTTGGTTGCAGGGCAGGGCAGGGCGTATTAGCGCGAGGTCTCTCTCTGGTCTCTGTCCTCTGTCCAGAATGCGGCGCTTCCTAGCTCGCCAGGACTGGTCAAGCCGATTCAGGTGCAAGGCAATGACGGGCAAGGGCTGTGTAATTACGAATACGGTATCCTGCTTTACTAATTATTCTGTTTGTGTTTGTGCAATGGATAATGAATGCGAGGAACACGAACGAGGGGCAGCCGGCACGAAATGTCATCAGACATGCGTCTGCTCCGTATTTCATGTACTGGGCCCAGTAGCAAAAGACGATACGGATTACTATGACGATGATAAGCCGGTGCAATGGAGTGTGAGCGCATCCAGAGCGCGTGGATGTGGATCGTCGTAAATTAATTAAGCCCGCCGTGTCTGTTTCGTGAGCCTGGCGTGTTGAGGCGTGTCGAAGCGTGTCGAAGCGTGTCGAAGCGTGTCGAGGCGTGTCGAGGCGCAACGCGAGGGCTCTGCTAAAGTGCATACACAAGTTTCCCAAGACGGCTTTGCCATCCAATAGGGAATAGGGACAATATCCAATCATCAGCAAGGCGAGAATCGATCATCGGCTTTGCTGCAATCCAGGGAGCTCATCACAGATTCTGTCCGAAGCTGCAGCATGGCCAGCCAAATTGTCGTGGAAAAACGAGTCGGTCTCTTACTGTCAGAAGGTAGGGGTGTAATAGGTTGATAAAAAGCGTTCAATTCAGTCAATCAGAGGTGCAGACGGCACCCGACTTTTGTACCTAAAAGGTACACAGTGCGCTACGGTCTTATCTAACTAAATCCGGTACATCTGATACATCGTATCCACCGTTATCTTAAGGAGGGTCTTATCTTCGTTAATGCGGTTAATGCAACGTTCTAGCGTTATTAGAGCCCTTACCCTAACACACCCCCTAGCTAATAATAAAAATAAAGCTATAGGTTATATAGGTTATATAGGATCTTAATAGATTTCTAGTGTTTTTAAATATTTAGGTATTAGTTATAGCCTAATTCTATAGTAAAATTCCTTATACTTTAGCCCTAATAGAGGCTTTATAAAGCTATTAGTAAGTATCTTAGAGGTCTTTATCTAATTAACCTTAATATTACCTAGGTATATTACTCTTAAATCTATATTTAATTTATATTAAGATACTTAAGGCTAGTCTAAAGCCTTCTTTTCTTATATTCTATAATATAAATTATTTACTTATTATTATATAAGATAATTAAGAGAGGTAGCGTGTATATTAATATTATAAAGTAGTTATCCTAGTAATATACGCTCTTTTACACTATAATTTAAGGTAAAGAGCTTTACTTCTATACTTAAAGTTATTATATAATATTACCTACCTAATTTCTAATTTATTATAGTACTATATATAATAAATACATAGCCTTATATTAATTTCCTAGTATTAGGGTTATCTCTAAGAGAGGTATTAGTGCTTAAGAAGAGCGTATTAAAGCTATTATCCCTAGAGTATTAGATATATAGCTTCTTTATATTCTAAGTATATCTAATAATACTGTTAGAACACGCATGATATCAACCGCGCTTGGCAGCCGCAATTGTGTGGTTAGCAGAGTGGTTAGCCCGCGCGCGAGCCTACACGCGACCCACAATGCGGGCCTATGATAGGGCAGGGCTTGTGGTTACGTGACTCACATAGCCCCCCTTGTGTTTATATCTTATAAGAAGAACCCTTACTTTTGCCCTCTCTTTTCTCTATAGCTTAGAATAGATAATTAATAACAATACTATTCTTAAGGCTTATAACATTAATAACCTAATATTAGGCACCCTATATAACTAACACTAATTAGTGGTTAACTTTATAACTACTCCTAAATACACGTAGAAAAATCATAGATTAGTAAGGTTAATAATAGAAGAGACTTTCCTAGAAGTAGTATAATCTAGCCCCTTTTATTAAAGTATAGGAGTAACTAGATTATTATAAGATCCTTAATTATACTAAGGAAGAAGTTTATTCTAGTTCCTTAGTTAAAGTATATAAGTAGCTAATAATAAATAGAAGCCTAAACCTTAAAGAAGAGTTTAAGTCTAGTAGTAAAGTCTATCTTATTCTTCTTCTTCTTAGTGTGTTTTATTATATATAAAGTTAATACCTAGCCTTATAATCCTTTATAAATTATTCCCCTAAGAAGTAAAACTTTCTTACTACCTTTTCTTACTTAAAAACATAATATTTCCCTATTCTCTTCCTTACTAAGGGTTATAAGTTATAATAGCTAATAGAAAGAAACTAATATAAGCCCTTAAGAGCTAAGAAAGCTCCTAAATAGGAGATAGCTTTACTAAGGTAACTAAGTAGCCTAAAGGGAGTAAAATAAATATCCTTTCCCTTTTATATATCCTATAGCACTTCTATAAGAACCTTATAGAAGACTTATTCTATAAGGCTAAGAACTTTAATAATAAAGAGAATAAAATACCTAAAGTGCTTATAGCCTATATTCTTATTAAAGTTATAGACTATAAAATAAGAAAAGTAACTAAAAGGATACTATTTATAGAGTTTACCTAGGACTTTAATAACTAAACCTAAGAAATATTCCTCTAAATACTACCCCTAGTGCTAAGATACCTTAGGGATTACCTTATTAATAATAGGGTATATATAATAATTAACTAGACTACTATAGTAGTAAGGAATCTCTAAGAAGTTATTAACTAATAAGAATTTTACTTCTAGTTATAGAAAGAAGTAAAAGATACCTAGAAGAAGCACATAGGATTCTAAAGGAAGCTTAAGAAAGATAGTAACTTCCTAGATAACCTCTTTAATAAAGGGGATATCTAAGAACACTAAATCTTAAGAGCCCCTTAACTTCCTTATTAAAGCTTACTAAGTATTACTCTATTAAGGTAACTATATAGCTATAGATATAATCTTCCCTAAGAGAGTATATATTAATATATTAAGGGTTCCCCTCTAGGCATTATATCTTATATCCTAACCCTATTAGGGCACTACTAGTAAGCCCTAATCCCCTTCCCTAGTATAAAGAAGCCACTATCCCTACCCTAATTCCTATTAACTAACTAATATAACCCTTAAGACTATTACTAAAGTAAATTATTAATCTAGCTAAGATATATACACTAGAGTAATAATATAGTGTAAATAACTATAATATTTTTAAGTTAAAGCTTTAAATATTTTAAAGAAAGTATAAGATTCTAGATATTAGACTAGAATAGGTAGGCTATATATTTAACACTATGCTTAAGGGTAGAGCTCTAAGATACTATTTAGATAACCTCTTAAAACCTAGGTAACTATAAGACTTACTAACCCTTATTACTTAAATAAGATAGAGGTTTAAGACTAAGGATATAAGATAGTATTACCTCCTAGAATAGTATAATACCTTACTATAAAAATAATTTATAAGAATAAGGAAAAGTTAAAGACTAAATACTTTAATAATCTTATTAAGAAGCTTATAACCCTCTAAAGAGCTATCCCTAATATTAGCTAGATAAAGTAAGTACTCTAAAATTAAATTATATATACTTATAGTAGGATTCCTAAATATAAAAGCTATATTACTAACCCCCTAAAGGTCTATAAGAGTTCTATAAGTAAGTAAGGATAATAATCTGCCTTATTAGAGAGAAATCTAGTAATTAGCACTAATTCCTAGTAAAGCTAATACCCTAGAGTAATTCTAGACTAACTAATAATATAATAGTAAGGGTAAAGAGTTAAGATACCTCTATTAAGGTCTAGAGGTATAAGACCTCCTCTTATATAAAGAAATGCTATATTTATAGTAAGGAGGATACTAGTTAATAAAATACTCTAAAGAGAACTATAAGAAAGCGTATTAATACTTTAAGAGTTACTACCTTATTAACTCTTTAAAGTCTTTACTACTAGTATATAATATATTCCTTACTTAGTATAAGGGAGAACCTAAGACTAATAATACCCTAAGAGCCCTAGAAGATAATAAAATTACCTAATATATATAGGGCCTTAGATTCACTAGCGCTTAAGAGGGCAAAGATAGCTTAATTCCTATAAGCTTCTTTATATATAGCGCTACCTTTAATAGCTAGAAGGTAATTAAAATCCTTATAAATTAAGTAATACTATATAGCCTAAGTAAGGAGAGCCCTTTTAATAATAAACTATCTAATAACCTACCCTATATATTTATACTTAGGGATTATTACTCTTCTAAAACCTTCTAAGGCATTATACTAGATACTAGAGCTACTAAGTACTTAATAGTAGGTTACCTATAATTCCTAGTATTATAATGTATAATACTAAAGATCTAACTTAATAAATTAAGGGTAGGTAAAGCGGTAATTAGGTTTAGAGAAGGTATACTAATTATCTTAATTAGATTAGTTAATATACCTACTCCCTTTAGTAATATTACTTTTTATATAGTTACTATAAGTATGCCTTTCTTAATATACCTTAGGGATATAGGCTAATTAAAGATTAACTTTATTACTACTAAGAATATACTATAATAAGGGAATATTAAGGTCCCCTTATACATAAATAGGGGCATATATAGATATTACTAGGGTAGAATAAGAAGTTAATAGTATAGAACTACCTTACTAAAGTTAAATTATAGCGCTTATATTACTAATTTAGCTATCCTTTAGTCTAATAACTCTATAATCTTCTATATAAATTAGGGTATAAGATTAATATTAAAGCTATTAAAGAGCTAATAAAGGTGTACTACTAATGCTAGATAAATGCTAATAGCCCTTACTACTTTAAATTTACCCTCTAGGATAAATATACGTTTAACTTTAAAGTAATAGTAAATATTATATATCTTAATAGTAGCTACCCTACCCTTTATGCTATTAATATAGCTATAGTATTTAATATAGTAAGATTCCTTAAAGATATCTTAGCAAAGATAACATAGGAGGCCCTTAGATTATACTAGATTAATGTATACTAAGGACCCCTAATTAGATTATTACTAATACTAGTACTAACTTCTATAGTAAGGAATTCTAATAATTTATAGTATTAATATTAATCTCTATTAAAGAGGTTCCTATTAAAGCATACTATAGTATTAGTAAGGTTAAGAGATATTATAGGCCTCTCTAAAGAGCCTATAATATTATCTAACGCAAATGCCTAATAACCCTAGAGCCTATAGCCCTATAAATAGCTATTAAGGCCCTTAATAATACTATAGGCCTAAATAGCCTTATTCTAACTCTCCTTATCTTTAGTGCCTATCTATAGATAATAAGTAAATCCCCTCTATCCCTAGAGATATTATAGTGTGTAATTATAGTGTAAAAGGCTATAAAGGAGATTAAGAGGCTATACGCTCTCTAGAAGGTTACTAAAGCTCTTATAATAAGGAATAGCCTAAATATATTAATAACCCTTAACCTCCTACTTAGATTATTAGTCTAGGTATAGCGTAAAGGTAAAGGGTAATAAGGCCTATATAACCTCCTTACTATTAATAGTAAGAGCTATATGCTTAACCTTCTAAGAGGCCCTAAGACCTTTAGGTTAACCTCTATAAGACCCTATTATAAGGACCCTTATAGGGAAAGACCTCTACCCCTAATATAAGGTAGTATTATAATAGAGGCTAAGGGAGAGCTACTAGAGACTAGGGATAAATATAAGGCCCTAGGACTAGAGATCCCACTAAAGCAAAGACCTAGAAGACCCTATAAGAACCCTCTAGCTATTATTAATAAAACTAATATTATAACCTTTATATTAGCAAAGGAGAAGGCTAACCTTAACCTTATAATCTAGTTATATAAGGAAGGCATTATTATAACCTTAGGGAAGCTATTTAAGCTCTTTACTAAGACTAAGATTAATACTTTAATTAAATAGGGCATTTTAAGTTTATTATATTTAATAAAGAGAAGTACTATAGCCTAAGAATCTTTAATACTTATATTATTAATAAGGTAAAGGGAAAGATAAGTTAACTATATAAGAAGTTATAACTTATAATCTAAGGATTTAGGGATAAAGAGAAGTAATTAATCTTAATATAAGCTCTAATAATCTAATAGGCTAGTTAATAACTTATCCTTATAATAGCTCTTTCTCTACTTATAGTAGGATACCTTATGTGAATTTAGGATATTATATAAGCCTATATCTAGTTACACATAGCCTTAAGCTAAGTTATCCTTACTAGACTCCTAATCTAAATCCGCTACTAGCACCTAGAAGGTATAATTATAATTATAATTAAACCTCTCTATAGCATCATAAAGCTAGAACACACTAGTAGGTAATATATTATAAGTATTATAGAGAGAAGCTCTAGATAGAGACTTCTATATATAACCTATGCTTGCTTATAATAATAAAAGAGAGCCTAGAATTCGCTTATATAGGTATATAAACTAATAATACCCTTAGGTTATTAGATAAGGAGTTCTCTAGGAAAGAGGAAACTTAACTAACTACTACTACCTTTACTATAAAGCTAAAGTAATTCCTTAGGGAGGATAACCTACTTATATTTAATAGAGGAGTTATTACCCTAAGTAATAGGAATATTATATTATAATAGAAAGGGTAGAGTAGTAAGCTTAGATTAATCCTATTAACCTAGTTAAAGCAAAAGTATATTAAGTAGTAGGCTTAAGGCACTTATATTACTTTAATTTATTAATTAGAAGCCTACTTTAATCTTTTAGTTACTATATAATATTAGGAACTAATAGTTAAGAATATTAAAGCCCTTAACTACTAAATCTAGTAGTAAATAGACTACCTAGAGAGAGGCCTAACCTTTGTTCTAATTAACCTTACTAAAGCAAAGATTTATGCCTTTATAAATAGATTATTTGCTAATAACTAGGACCTTATATTATAGCTAGGATATGTACTAATCCTAGCTAATAAAGATAATAAGGATAGTAAGTTTATAATTAAAGGTAATATTATATACTTTAGCTTAACTAAGAGTAAGAGAGTTATATAAAGCATACTTACCTTAGAAATCTATAGTATAGTTATAGGTATTAACATAGCCTATGTAATTATAATAATAATTAGATTAATTATAGGCTAACTAAAGCTTCCTTAATCCTAGTTATAGTATATATAGATTTATACTCTCTATATAAATGCCTTATTAAGCTTAGCACTACTAAGGAGAAATGCCTAATAATTAATATTATAGCCTTATAGTAATTATATAAGCGCTATAAGCTCTATAAGATCTATTAGATTAATAGAGGTAATAACTTAGCTAATATCTTTATAAAGGTATTACTAAATAAGGCCCTTAAGAAATTTATCTTAAGTAACTAGATAATAATCTAGATAGAAGGGTAAGTTACCTATATAGAGGATAGTTACTATAGATAATATCCTAGGAGGCTTTTAGCCCTAATATTATAGGAGGATATAAAATCCTTCTAGGGAGGAAGAAAGAGAAGGGACTATAACTCTTATTAGATTAGATTTTAATAAGAGCTATACTTATTATTACTCCTAACCTAGTAGGAGTTATAGGAAGGCCTATTATAGTCCCTTAGAACCCTATATAATATATATAGAGTATAAAGGAGGAAAGACTATTATAGTAAGGAGCACTATAGTAGTAAGGGAGGATTAGTATATAGCTAGATTAATTTTATCTAGTAAATTAAGGGGAGGTAGAGTAAGCCCTCTTATTCTAATTTAGGAGCCCTAGATTATAGGTTACTATTTTCCTTCCTTTTACTTACTATACCTATATAGGTATCTTTATTCTTTTATTTCCTATATCCCTAATTAACTATAATATAGTCTATTATTTCCTTCCTTCTTTTCCTATTAATATTATATATTAATAGTTATATTAAAAAGAGAGTTTCTAGTATTAGAACACGTATAATATTAACCGCGCTTAGCAGCTGTAATTATGTGGTTAGCAGAGTGGTTAGCCGCGCGAGCCCCACACGCGACCCACAATGCGGGCCTATAATAGGGCAGGGCTTGTGGTCACGTAACTCACACAGCCCCCTCGCGTTTTATATCTCACAAGAAGAACCCTCACTTTTGCCCTCTCTTTTCCTCTGCAGCTTAGAATAGATAATTAACAACGATACTATTCTCAAGGCTCACAACATCAATAACCTGATATCAGGCACCCTGTGTAACCAACAAATACCTTTAGTAAGTTTAATATATTTAGAAGAAGGGTTAGTTAAGAATATAGTAAGCTTTAAAGCTATAAAGGCTATATTAGGTTTTCTAATAATATAGAGATATACTAATAATCTAATAATTACTTAGAATAGATTAATTTCCTCTTTAGTAACTTAACTATTATTTAAATAGATAGTTACTATATAAAGAGAAGTAATAAAGCCCTTTTAATTATTATCTATAATATTAGGAATAAATTTCTATATAATCTTATAGATATAGGATTCTTAAGATAACTATATCTCCTTTATAGCTTAATTTTAAATAATCTTAATCCCTAGAAACTACTTTAATTCTCCTTAATCCTTAATATCTAGGTTATTTATTAGTTAATTATATAGAGCATTAAATTTATCTTTAAATTTGCCTAGGAATATTACTATAATATTATCTATATAGAAGAATAGGATAATTATATCCTTTATAAAGATATATAAGTCTTCCTTTCCTAAATAAAGCCTATCTTTAGTAGGAATTACATTAGATATAAGAACTCTTATCTTAGAGCTTCTCTAAGACTATATAATACTTATATTATCTTCTAAAGATAACCCTTTACCTTTAAGCCTTCTAGTAGCTTATAGAAGATAGGTTCTTTAAGTTTTATATAAGGAAGGTATTATAAATATTATATTATTAAGTATTAAAGTTATTTATATAGCAAATAGTAAGTAGTATTTATAGAGATTATAAAGTAAGTGTAGTAGTGTAGTTATTAAGGTTATCCTTTAGTTATTGTTGGGAGGACCTAGGGGTTTCCAGGTCCTACAACCACAAGTCACTAGTGCACTAGTATCTTTAAAGATATTATCTATTTAAGTATAGTTCTATTTATCTATAGGGGTATTAAAGCTATAGATATAGCCTATCTTCTATTAACATACTAACTCTTATAGTATTATAGGTTAGATAAGGTCTAGATATTAATATAGGGCAATTAGTCTAAGGGCTAATTACGTGGCTAGCCTAGGTAGGGCAATAGGGGATGTGCGACTAAATATGTGTTAGTGTATAGTAAGGTAATAGGGGATGTGTGACTAAATATATGTTAGTGCATAGTGGGGCAACAGGGGATATGCGACTAAACATGTGTTAGTGCATAGTGGGGCAATAGGGGCATATCTAGCTAGTCACATTTACTATCCCTAGCCACAGCGAATTTAGGGGAATTCGCAGTGTTCTAATACTAGTAACTTCTCTTTCTTATAATATAAAATAAATAACTAAGTAAGTTTCGCTACTCTAATTAGTTAGGTTATAGGTCTATTATTAAAGACAGGGCTATTAAAAGCAAAAGGGTTAAAAGTGTAAAAATAGGTTAAAGGAGGAAAAAGGGAAAAGTAGGTTAAGTGGTCTAGGTACACAGAAAAAGTGGGTCTTTATAGTGATATAGCTAATTAAAGTGCTCGCATTAGACCCACTAGGATCTAGTCTAAAAATTATCTAACTAAAAATTATCTAACGGAAAGCTCTCGCAATCTCTCTTTTTCTCCTTTAGCTAAAGAGCTTAAAAACGCGATAAAAACGAATTTAATAAAAGTGTTTATAAGTAAATCTGATCTTATAATATCTAGCCTATGATTAGTTAACTAGCTAGTCTAGGTTTATGTTCTTCTAGTACTAGTTATAATATTAATTTTTATAGGTCTCTAGCCTATAGGTTATTTAACTAAACCTTCTACCCTTATATTAACTATATTATTACTAATAAAGGTCTTAAGGGTCTTGTTTAGTAATGCCTTTATTATTAAATTAGCAATATTATCCCTTCTATTAATCTAATAAATCTTATTAATCTTGCGTTACTTATATAACTATTATAACGCTATAATATTAATTATTAGGCGTTTTTCCTTTATTATACTAAGCTTTATAAGGCATTTATATAGTAAGAAGGAGTCTATATATATAACTATTAGGATCTTAGGTATTTATAGCTTACTTATTATAATATTAAGCGTAGTGTTAATAGTATAGGCTATATTAATACCTTATACTATACTATATAGCTTAGAGGTAAGGGCGCTTCTTATTACTTACTTACTTTTTATAGAGCTATATATTATAATATTTCCTTATATTATAAACTTAGCTTTATTATAGTTTTCTTTATTACCTAGGATAGTAATATATCCTATTTATAAGCTTAAATCCTTATTATTTATAAAAGAGCTATTAATAAAGATATATAGCCTTATATATAAGAGATTAAGTGGTATATAGTATAAGCTATAATTATAGTGCTCTATTTACTACTAAAGTTATTTATTTAGGTATTTAGTATTATTAACTATAACTTCTTATTACTATATAGTAATAGAGAGGTTATATAAAGCCTTAGGTTAGTAAATAGTTATAATATACGCCCTACGTGCCTATTATTTAATATATTATTACTTTATTATATTATTAGCTAGTTTTACTAGTTAGATCTTCTTACTTTACCCCTTCTAGTAAAGAATTAATAATCTATTTTCTAAGTTAGCTAGTATATAACTATTAAAGATAAGTAATACCTCTTCTATAAGTCCTTACTTTAGCTTAGCTAGAAAACTAGCCTTTAAAGCTCTATCTCTTTACACTTATAGAAAGTATTATTACTAAGTCCTAAGGTATTATTAGTTTATATTCTAATAATTCTAAAGTAGTTCTTATTATTTAATATTAGTAAGCATAGGTTATAGGTTAATATAATTATATTAAGTTTATTATAGTAATACTAATAGTATATTAACCACTAGTATATACTTACTTTAGTAATTCTATAAAGTAGCTTAATTACTTCTATTACTATATCTTCTAGGTAAAGGTATTTAATCTCCTTTAGGAGCTATAAGATAATAGACCTATTTAGTGTAGTAGTTAACTATATATATGCCTATATAATATCTTAAATCTATAGGAGATGCCCTTTTCCTTAAGGGAGGAGCTAAGGCTATAATTAAGCGTTAGCTAGCCTATTAGATAGTTAGTAATTAGGTTAGGATCTTAAGTTTACTACTATTATTATAGCCCTATATAACTAGTTATAATTTCTTATATAATATATCTATGCCTTTGCCCTTAACTTTATAGACTAATTAAGAATTAAAGAGTTATTAGGTACTATATATAGATAGGTTAAAGGGTATAAATTTAAAGACTTTATAGGCTTATAAAGTATTAATCTCCTACTTATTAGAGCGTTTAAAAGGGTCTCCTAGTGTTATAATCTTTCTATCTTTTATAGCTAGATAGTAAGCTTAAGATTAGCTTTCTCCTTTACTATAATAAAGATTTTACCTTAGGTTAGTTCTATAAGTAAGGGAGGGTTCTTCCTAGGCCTTCTATAACCTCTTTTAGGTATTTAACTTGCTTTAGCTATAGGTTTTAGGTTTAGGGTCTTCTATGCCTTTTTCTTATAATAGGTTTATCCTCTAGGGCAAATTCCTTATTAGTTATATTAAAGAGGGCCTTGTTATTATTAATTATATCCTCTAGCCTATATTTATTATTAATTATAGGCTTATTATTATTAATAAGGTAGGGTTTAATAATAGTTATTTAAAATTTAGTAGGCCTATAAGGCATTTTAAGAGTACATGCCTTACTATTAGTGGTAATTAGCTTAAATAGTCCTTTCTAGCCTTCTTTTTACACTAGACCTATATATCTAATTATAAAGGCAGTGAATATATAGGCGCTATATCTAGGCTATTCTAGGTAGTAAGGGCATTATTTACTTATCTCTTTACTAGTAATTATCTAGCCTTATCTATTACTTTTTAAAGTATTATAGCTCGCTATGTAATTTAGAGGCTTAGAGGCGAATTATTAGTAAGTTATAGGTATAAGCTAAATACTAGTAGCATAAGTACTAGACTATTTAATCCTACTAAGTTATTTATAGCTTTAATAGCTATTTAAAGCTTTTAATAATTTATAACGCTTATACTTATACCTAGCTCTTAGGTAATAATATTATAAGCTCTCTATAGTAGGCTATAATAGCGTTTAACCTTTCTAATGCTTTAGTGCGCTTTTACAGGCACTTTATTAACATTAATTACTATAATATATATATAGTTCTAGAATTTATTTAAAGCAAAGTTCTTCCCTATATTATAGACTATTTAGTTTAGAGAACCTAGATATATATTAATCTAGTATTCTTTTAATGTATTCTAGATATCTTATGCCTTTTGCTTCTAGGGTTTAAGGAAGTAGGCAGCCTAGAAGGAGGTTATAGAGTTAATAATATAGAGTACTAGGCTACTATTAAGATATATAATATTAATAATTATCTTATAATTAAAGTTATAGTTATTTTTAGCGTAAATTAGAATTATCCTAGCAATTTCCTATTAAGTTAATAGTAGTAGCATGTATTTATAATCTTCTTAATTATCTTATTCTCTATGTCCTTACTAGCGCGTTATAGCATTATTATAAGCCGCTATATAAAAGGGTAACTAAATTATTAGTAAAGCCTTTAGATTTGCTTTTCTAATAGAAGAAAGGCAGTTACCTCTATAGCCTCTAGAGTTTACTATAGATATCCCTATTTCTAGATAATAGGGACTTTTTAATCTCCTTAAATTAGGATGTTTTTAATATTATTAAGCTTTATATTTATGTTATCTATGTTATTAATGCTATATAGAAATAGTATGCTTATATTAAGCATATAGAACGTAATTTAACTAAAAATCATAGGGACCTTTAGGATACTAATTAATCTTGCTAATCCTGCTCTAAATTTAATAATTTACTCTTAGTCTATTAGGTTTATTATTAGTAAGGGCATCTTCTTTAGTAGTGCCTTTACCTAGCTAATTCTAGTAGTTAAGAATCCTGCTACTCCTATATTAGGGATAATGCCTCTAAATATCTTATTAGAGTAGCAATCCTCTAATATATAAGTAGTTAATTTAGCTTAGAACTAGTCTTCCCTATAATGCATATAATAGAGGGCCTCCTTCTTAAGGTTCTAAAGGACTCCTCTCTATTTATCTAGTTTACTACACTTATAAAGAACTATATAATTATTATTTTACCTTTTCTTATGCTTATTTCCTCTAGAAATACTTTAGATATATCCTAGGCGTTATTGCTTTTAGATATATTATTATCTTCCTATAAGGAATTATTATTACCTTTATAGGCCTATAGGAAAACTCTAAATTTCCTATTAGATAGGGATTCCTATATTTCTTATTCTTCTACTATTCTTATTTAGCCTCTATACGTTCTTTTTCGCTATGCTTAGAAAACTAGTATCCTTCCTTACTATATATATAGTATTATTACGGTTATCTTTAGCTATAGTTATAATTAAAGTCCCTTATTTATTTGTATTAATAGTCTATAAATAGGGCCTTATCTTTCTAATTATTACTATTAAACTATTAGCTTACTTCCTTCTAGGCTTTAGTAATGCTAATTAACTTACGTAAATTACCTATAAGGTCTTTAAACATGTTATTAACTACGAATTTAGTAAGGTTATATTTAGGTATGCCTCTAACCGCTTAGAGGGTTTATTTAATAAGTTCTATATTATTATTAAGGGGTTAAAGAGTCTATTATAGATATCTTATAAGCTTTAGATTATTATATCTAGGCATTCTATCTTTAACTTATCTAGGTTCTTTGTAATAGTGTGTTATAAGGTAATACTATTTTACTCCCTTTAATAGAATTATTTATTTATAGGGGTCTTAAAGTGTTATCTAATAAGCTTAACTATTTAATTAAATATAAAGGTAGTAGTTAGCTTTAAAGTAATATTTATAAGGTAAAACTTCTTTATATTACTAGTTAGTATTATAGGAAATACCTTTATAAGCGCTATTTCTATAAAGTTAAGCTATTAGCACTAGTCTTATAGTATTATAACCTTTAGCTTAATAAAGTTATATATCTTTCTACTATACTTATTATTCTCTTTATAGATCTTTATTAAATTAAGTACTTTCCTTATATTATATAACTATTCCTAAGCTTAAGGTATTATAAAAGGTAGTGGGAGGTATACTTTTACTTAGATCTAAGGAGTAGTAAGGGATTAAGAGCACTAGGTATATATAATTAGTAAGCTTAATACTATTAGCTATAGTTCTAGTGTGTTAATAGGTGCTTATAAAGAGAATTATAGGTTCTTTATTATTAGTACTAGCCTTACCTCTAGGTAGAGGTTTAAATTAAATCTACCTATAGTAAGTTACTTATTAACCTCTTCTAAAGGCTATCTAGATTATTATTCTTCTTTAAGCACTCTTTTAAGGGCTTTAGTAATCCTTTACTAGATCTCCTATATATATACTATATTTATAGAGAAGGTTTTATAGTGCTTTAGTTAGACCTTTATTAGCTTTATTAAAGAGGTCTTTATTCTAGTTACTAAAGTTAAATCTATAGTTTTTCTATTATTCCTAGTCTTTATACTTTTACTCTTTATAATAAAGGATTATATAAGTAATCTTATTATTAAGATTAGTTATAGTTATAGTCTCTAGGTTAATATTATTACTTATTAAGTCCTAGTTAGTTAAGAGGTTCTTCTAGTATTATTAGACTTATTCTAGAAGCTCTTCTCTTATTAAATAAGAGTAAGGTTCTTAGGAGTCTTCTAGTTAAGGAGTTATAATAGTAATAAGGGGGTTTAGTAGGCTTATTAGCTAAGGTTCTAAGGTAGTTAGTGGGATTAAATCCTTATAGCACTAGCCCCTAATTAGACAAAGGCTAGTAATTTAATCCTTTAGAAGTCTAGTATTATAGAGGTAATATCTTCTTCCTATAGCATATTAGACTATAGTTTATAGTAAATGCCTCTTCTAAGTAATCCCTTACTTCTCTATAATTAGTTATATTAAGTAATTACTATCTAGTGTTAGGAGGACCTAGGGGTTTCTAGGTCCTATAACTATAAGTTACTAGTGCACTAGTATCTTTAAAGATATTATCTATTTAAGTATAGTTCTATCTATTTATAGGGGGAATTAAAGCTATAGATATAGCCTGTTTTCTATTAATATACTAACTCTTGTAGTATTATAGGTTAGATAAGGTCTAGACATTAATATAGGGTAATTAGTCTAAGGGCTAATTACGTGGCTAGCCTAGGTAGGGTAATAGGGGATATGTAACTAAACATGTGTTAGTGTATAGTAAGGTAATAGGGGATGTGTAACTAAACATGTGTTAGTGTATAGTAGGGCGATAGGGGCATATCCGGCCAGTCACATTTGCCGTCCCTAGCCACAGCGAATTCGGGGAATTCGCAGTGTTCCAACAGTTATTAATTCCCTTATATAACTAATTATACTTTAAACTCTATAACTATACCTTTCTTATTAGTTTTATACTTAAAAACCTATCTAAGGTTAATAATTTCCTTATAGGAGTTAAGATAAAATACTTTCTCTAGGATATCTTCCTAGTAATTTAAGAATAGGAGCTTATTAACTTCTTTTATAATTACTTCCTTTTAGTAGTTATAATATATTAAAGCTATTACTTAATAGTAATAGGTAGGTTCTAGAGGTATATCCTTAATTCTAAGGCTATATTAGGTACCTTATAATATAGTAGTAAAGGTAAAATAGGATTAGGCTTACTAAGCTTTCCTAGATTCCTTCTATTAGTATTTTCTAGTAATAATATTATTTAGATTAATACCTTTACTATAGGAGAGTAAAGTATTAGAATATAGATTCTCTAGGCCCTTACTACCTTTAGTAGTAATTTCACTAGTATTAGTAATAAGCTCTATATATTCTATTATTACCTTATATATAAAGCTATTAAACTCTTAGAAAAGTGTATTATCTCCTTATAATAAAAGCTCTATATTCTCTATAAAAACTAGGTGCTTATAAGAGGAGTTAGGAGGGGTTAGAAATACACTAGAATAGCTCTCTTCTTACTATAAGGCTTAAAGAGGTATTTTTACTCTAATCTAGTTATTTTCCTATATTATATTTACTAGTATTAAAGAGAGGTTATTATTATCTTTAAGCTTTATTCTAATAAGGTCTTAACTAATTTCTTCTTTAATATTTTTAGCCTTAAGTTTTTAAGTAAATTAATTATTAATATCTTCTCTTTCTAAGCTAATTTAAACTTTTCTTCTAGTTTAAAGAAGGCATTCTTATTAAACTAAATATAAGCTAATATAATTACCTTCTAATTCCTTAATATTAGAACCTAGATAATATACTATAACTTTCCTTTATATCTAACTAGATAACTAATATAAGCCTTTTACTTAAGTTAAGGTATTAAATTATTTAATTTTATATATTCTAAAGCCTTTATAGTTATAGGAAAGGCTTTATAACTATAGGCTTAAAGGTAAGATATTAAGGGCTTTTATAATTTTAATAACTATAAATAAGTAAGTATAGTCTTCCTAGCTTAATTTTACTAAAGCTTATATAGTATAATCTATTTACTATAATATTTAAAAGGTATTTAATTTAGAAGGTATATAGCTATACTAAATACCTTATTATTAAGTTTATATAGAAGGTTTACCTCTAGACTTAGTATTCTAGCCTTTTACTTTACTATCCCCTAGATCTCTTTACCTTACTATTCTAACTAGGTATTAAGGAGCTAAATTATACACTAAGATACCTAAAAGGGCTATCTTATCTCTTATTTCTCCTATAAAAGGGCTTTCTTAATATTACTATATAGAAAGTAAAGCTAAATCCTAAATTATATACTTAGGAAGCTTACTATTATATAGAAGTAATTATAAATCCTATTCTTTAATTTAAATAAGTAAAAGAAATATATTAAGGTTATAAGGCATATAAATATATACTAATACCTTTTACTATTCTAATATTCTAAGTTATAATAGTCTAGGTCTATAGATAATCTATAATCTAGTCCTTAAGGAAGTCCCTTAAGTATAGCTTTTAATCTCTAATACCTTACTTTACCTATAGTATATATCTTACACTATATAAGGTAAGGTCTAATTATTTTAATGCCTAGAGTTATATTTATAAGCTATATAAAGGCTTCTATACCTAGATAACTATATTATTAATATTATAAGTTTATGTTTCCTTTTATAAGAGGTTTTAGTGTTCTAGAAGCTATATAGGCCTCTTTTAAAACCTTAGATAGCTTTAATAATATAAAGAGATTATTAACCTTATATAGTTTAGCTATAGGATAACCTCCTTATATTAATATATTCTTCTTCTAATTCTAAAAGATACTTATATTTATTAGAATCTTTACTAATATAATATTAATATTAAATTCTAGGATATATAGAGTATTTACTAGCACTATAGTCCTTATAGCTTATATAATAGAATCTATAACTATAATTTATGCTATACCTTAGCCTAAAGCTATATATACTATACCTCTAGCTCTAACCTTTATTTTAATATCCTTATTAAATTTAGATAGCTTAAACTAGTAAATATTATTAAAGATATAAGTATTTACTCTAGAATTATAGATAACTATATTATTCTTTATTTCTAAAGTATTTACTATATTTAAAGAAGTAATTATAACCTTCTTTATTAGTTTAGGATACTTAGATTAAATAGATATTAATATATTAGTAGATTTCTTGCCTAGTGTGGTTATAATAGAGTTATTTATAGGGTTTTATAAAGAAATAATAATATCTCTATTTTCTCTTACTTCTCTAGCTTCTAACCTATAGCCTTTAACTTCTCCTTAGGGTTTTCCTTAAGATACTTCTTAATATTTTCCTTTAAGGTCTTCCTAACTAACTAGTCCTTTAGAGTAATCTCTAACTTATAAAGGGTCTTAAAGGAATTATAGTATTCCTACTACTTTAAAGTATTATTAATATTATAGCTAGAATAGCTAGGGCACTTAGATTACTCTAATTTATTCTAACTATTTAATCTTTTAGATATAAGGGTATTTACTAACTTTACTAAGCTTTATAGAGCTTTATAGTTATATTTAAATTTAGTAATAGCCTTTAGGAAGTCCTATTTCTTTCCTTTATTTAAGAGATTATTTTATTTCCTCTAGAATAATTTAAATTTACTTTAAAGAGATATAATAAACTTATAGAGTATTATCTTTTTATCTATTAGGTCTTAAGATTTAGGTAATTTCTCTATAATACTTTACTTATTATAGCTTACTTATACTAGTTATAAGTTTCTTTAGCTTATAGATAGTTATTAAGATAAGTTTCTATAAGAATTAGTATTTTCTTAGTATTTAGTTAATACTAATCCTAAAGAAGCTTTAGTATTCTTTAAGAATATAGCTAAACTAACTCTTTCTTTTTAACCTTAGTATTAAAATTAAGAGAGTCTTAAATATTCTTTAAAAGGGTTTTATAAATAAACTCCTAATCTTTAGTAATTACTTTAATAGGGTTATATACTTTATAAGGTTAAATTAAAGTTCTTTATATTAAAAGTTAAAGTAGTTTTTATATCTTTATAAGTAATTCTCTAGTCTTTAAGGGTATTAGGGTTATCTAGTAAGACCTCTAGTCTTAATCCTCTTTATAGGTAAGTAAGTATTATAGGCTCTTAGAGTAATTTAATCTTATTAGGGTTAATATACTCCTAAACGCTATAGGATTCTATATAGTTCTTAATCTATATATACTATTTAATCTAGTTTTTCTCTAATAATAATACTATATTAGGGGTTTCTTTAGATATTATAAAGGGAATACACTAGGGTTTAAAGGTATATTAAAAGGTAATGTGTTTTAATATATAGTAATAGGTTAAGCTTATCTTATAAAGCTTATAAGTATTAATAATATTAAATAGAGTGTATAATTTAAAGATAGTAATAATAAGGGTATTAGAAGTCTCCTAGGCTTATAACTATTAGAAGGTAGGGGTATAATAGGTTAATAAAAAGCATTTAATTTAGTTAATTAGAGGTATAGATAGTACCTAACTTTTATACCTAAAAGGTATATAGTGCGCTATAGTCTTATCTAACTAAATCCAGTATATCTAATACATCGTATCCACCGTTGTCTCAAGGAGGGTCTCATCTTCGTCAATGCGGTCAATGCGACGTTCCAGCGTTGTCAGAGCCCTCACCCTGACACTTACACATCGTCACGTTGCAGCCCGAGGTTGGTCCGGCCAAGAATGGTCCGGTCCAGTGGCTCCACTCAGCATTTGCCTTTGTCGTCAATCAAGAATCAGGCTCAAGCTCAAACCACCACACACATACGTAGATTTGGACGCAGGCCTACAGTCTGCTTCATCAACATACTTGACTGCGTACTATTGGCTTACGTCTCTGCCGTCACAATGCCTGCCCCATGGCAACCGTTGCCTCAATCTCTGCAGCCGTTGCAACTCTATCGTTGCCTCCTGCGAGAGGCTTCCTATCTACCTCCAGCATTTCGACGAGCCATCGATTCGACGATTCGCACAAGGTTCCACAAAATCGAGAAAATGGCATGCACACCAATAAACGTCTTTCCAAGGCCATGTCCTCACTGCGGACATTGCGGGCCGCCAATAGTGGTGATAAAGCTGCCATGAATGGCTTGGTAATGAAAGGGTTCGGCAGGACCGGGAACAGAAGGCGACAGCTCATGGCTCAATTGGTCAAACCACAAGGCCCTGGTGACACTCAAGCCCTGGAATCTATACTGGACCAGGCCGCAGCTACGAGCACCGCACATCAGCCACATGCAGACGGATCGAAACCGGTGGTCCCAGGAGTCTTCTCAGGAGAAGAAGACACGGATTCCGAAAAACTCTTTTTTGAAAGATGGGACCAGCCCAAATTACTGCAAATCATACGTTCTCAGAAGCAGCAGCAGAAGGACACAAAGGGCTCAACCAGCTGGCCGGGACAGTCCGTGAAAACCGTCGACCCAGATCTACATGTTCCAGAAACCAACATCTGGGGCAAGCCCTGCCCCCAACCTCGTGAGGACCAAACGAGCTCATTGGTGGCGGAGAAATGCAGACAAAATCATGCCGCCGCTTGGGAAAGGCGAATGGGATCTGTTACAGCGTCTGAGTAATGGTGCCCAGGAAGCCGGCGAGTGGGCAGTTCCCTCAAGGCGCCCGCAATCTCGGACAGAATCGTCCACAAGCCAACTTGGCATGACCGACCGGTGGAACTGGGAAGCTCATGCCACGGCATCAACAGCAAGAGTCGAACAACCAAAAACCATGTTGCGACAACGGCGCACTGGACAACACGATTCGGGTCCTTACGGCGGACGCTTGCGCAGCAGAGAGGTGTCTGGCAGGTGGTTCCGAAGAGTCTACAACAGGACGTGGCAGCTCACCCCAAACATGGAACAAGACCCCAACACGCTACGATATACTCTCAAATGGGGAAATGCAGCACCAAATCTACCCTCCGCAACAGCGTCTCAGATGCAAGTTTTCGAGGGCGTTGATGAAAGGGCAACAAAGCACACTGAAGCACACTGATATTCTTGGCGCTTGAGTCACGACCCTGCACTGTCGGGTTGGATGTCGAAGCTGCATTTTGTTCTTCATTGTCGGGGACACAAATGTGCATTCGTACTCGTACTAATCCAAGAGACGAGCAAGCCTTTGCAGACCAGGTCCCTCGACACGCATGCCCAGCCACTCATCCATGGCCGTGGCCCCGATGCTCTCATAAAACTTGATGCTGGGCTCGTTCCACCTGAGCACAGCCCAATCTAGCCTGCCGCCTTCCATAGCGACAACCTGCTTCGCCAACTCAACCAGCAGTCTCTTTCCATGGCCACTCCCGGCTCAGATGGCTGAACAAAAGATCCTCGAGGTAGCACAAGAGCCTTGATGAGCTCCAGAATGACGGGCGCGTCTATAATTCCCACGGTCAATCGCAGTGAAGATGATGGCAGGGGTGTTTCATGCCGTGCGTCATACCTTCGCGGCGGGCGTGTCGCACTGTTGCTTCCGACACCATTGTATACCAGCCACTATTTCTTGTAAATGAAGATGGATGTGAGGCCCAGCGTTCTCGAATAGCTGCGTTTAGTGGCAGCCAACGATACAAAAGATGACCCGATTGGGTACCGCGACGATTTATGGTGTTCGTAAGCCCCGGTGAATGACGTGAAAGTAAGAAGAATCATCAGCAGTTTGGGGGAGGGGCCCGCATGTCGGACACGTTCCATTAATGGGGAAATGTCGTAACTACTGCTGGAAAATAGGCAAAATTCAGTTGTTGTGGCGCACCGAGCAAGCAATGTACTTGGTGGAATTGCCTCGATCGGCAACCATACTCCGTGCCCAGAACTGCTGATAACAAGGACACTGCGCGGGCTCACAAATTTTGAACGGGAGTAGTTCGCACCCATGCAGAAAGAACACGGTGGTACAAAGACTTTGACACTCTGGAGAAACCATACGATATCATCAGTGCACGTGTATAGTGAGTGATATTGTGAAGATTTCAAGTGTAACAATGACATTATATACGCAGCACTAGGCTCCAGTAAATCAATCCATAAATTACAGCAAATACCGATAGCTAGGGTTCAGATCGCCGAGCGCAACCTTCTCGTCCTCCGTCAAGTGCTGCGCATCTTTCTCGCCATTTCTACGGTCATTGTTCGCCTTCCGGCACCCGAGCGCGTAGATGGCGCACGCGACTATGGAGACGCAGCAGAACCCAATGCAGCAGCTGTACCCGAGACTGTAGTCTGATTTGCCGCCCTTGTCCTGCTCGAACACGAAAGCGGCTATGATGCCGCCCAGGTTGCCGAAGCCGACCTGCCATGCGCTCCCGACAGCTCGGCGATGGTGACCCCCAGATTCATGTTGAACCAGCACACGATGATGGGCATGGCCGTGTACGCGCCCATCGCGGCTAGGAAGAGGGCCGCGTACTGCAAATTGGTCTTGTCGTTGACGGCGCGGAGGATGGCGAAGCCAGCAATGGCGACGCACACGGAGAAGATGGCGAAGAGCGCGCGGTGCCGGACCTTGTCTGAGATGAAGGCGACGAGCATGGAGAAGCCAAAGGCGACGGCCCACGGCAGGACGCTTCGCAGCTGCGTCTGAGTCGGACTGTAGCCGTAGGTGCTGATGATGCTCGGCGCGAAGTAGGCGTAGCCGTAGGCCGGGACGATGAGGCCGAGGTACATGAAGCCGCCGACGATGACTTTGTAGTCTTTGAAGACGTTGCCGACGTCGCGGGGGTGATTTGCGCTCGATCCCGGCTCTTCCCTGGTCGAGACGCAGCTTGGCGGCGACATATTGGCGTTCATCCTCCCGGAGCCACTTTGCTTGTTCTGGGAAGTTGGGCAGCCAGAAGTAGAAGAAGAAGCTGACCAGCACAGTGAGGCCCCCTCGAGGATGAAGATCCAGCGCCAGCCGCTGTATCCTCGCAGACCGCCCATTTTGCCTATGGCCGCGGCAAGCAGTCCACCAAAGGCGCCCGCGAGAGTCGTGCTGTTGAAAAGAAGGAATATCGTCGTTGGGCTTCATGTCGACGATACCACATGCCGATGAGGTAAAAGGCTGGGTATTGCCACATCCTGTGTTGGTTTCATTCGATATTCTTGCCTTCGTGTGGGACAACATGTCGACGAGAGAACGGGAAGTAGTCTCACCTCCTGGAAACATGCCCGTCTCGAACATGCCGAGGAAAAATCGAGCCGTCAGTAACCCTGCGTAGTTTTGGACGACTCCTTGCAGCATCGTGGTCAGCCCGAACAGGAACATGTTGAGCGACAGCCAGGTAGAGGGCTTGAATTTCTTGAGGAGAATATTCGACGGGATCTCGAAAAGAACGTAGGGCACGAAGAAGATGACAATGGCCGTGTTGAACCTCGAAGGCGGGTTCAGCATGTCAAGGTCTTCTCGTAAATGGTATATCTTTGCGTTGGCAATGTTGACTCTATCTGTTTGCGTAGCCGTGATAAGCAACACTCATTCGAGGAGTGGTTTCTAGTCCCAACGTTCCAAAAGGATAATTTCAAATTGGTCTGTCAGGAATTTCAGGATCTTACCAAGGAATGCCAGCAAGTACATGATGCAGAGAAATGGCAGCACATGGAGATCAATCTTCATCATCAGACGCTTGTCTGTGGTATGGGCTGGGCACTTGACGTCAATCTCTTCGTCTGTGTGCTCCAAGGCATCGCTTTGCGGCTGTTGAAGGAATTGCTCCCCTTCTCATGGGCATTGTCTGCCATGGTGACAGCAAATTGGTTCGCAATCCGGAGCAGGTGTGTGCGCAGGTGTGTGCGTGGAAGAAGTCTCCTCGTGCGCTTTCGGTGTTTGCGCAAAGAGATGAACGGAGTTGTCATGGACGCACTCAGAGTAAGCCAGCCAGCCAGCCAGCCAGCCAGCCAGCTAACAAGGCGTCGGACAGGTCGGGCCGGAGATTAAAGAGAGTCAGCCCAAAAAAAAATAGGTGATCAACCGGAACGAAAAAGAAGGGGCTTCTTAACGAGATTAAATTAAATCAAATAACTAGGTAATAATAATTAAGCTAGAAGGAAGAAAACTTTACTTAGTAGCAAGAAGCAATATAAAGGTAAGCCGACGTAGAGGTGGGCAAGTGCGTGCCCGCACCTTCCCCCTCTAACTCCTAGTATACATACATACATCGACGCCGATCGATGCCTCCTGGTTTCGACGTCGTTTAACCCACAGACAGCGAGGCGGCAGCCCCTTGAACCCTCAATGCCCAAATCGTATCTACAACGGATTACAAGAACACGGATTCCTGGCCACATGCCGCATGCCTTCGTTTGCCATCCATGGCGGTTGCAGCCGTCGACAAACCGCCATGTCGCCCAGAGAACATGGGCATGGAACCTGTCACCGCTGAGACGAGAAAATCAATGAGATCAGCAGTCCCATTCTTCCGTTTGTGCCGTGTGCTTGCTGCTTTAAATCACGCCGACGTCGAGCGAGACCCGCGCGTGAAAGTTGTAGAGCTTCTTGATATCCAAAAGACCGTGCGAAACAACCACCACCAACCATCTCGAACAGAGATAGGACCAATTGCTCTGTAATTTGCGCGGCAAAGTGGGGGTGGGTGAGATTGCTTCCCAATTCGCACCATGAACACTCCTCATTTAAGTCATTTCCACCCGGTTTCCGATTCAGCGGCAGTTGTGCCTCAGCCTTGCTCTCAATGCCAGCCCCAGCGTCCACCTCTGCCGTTGATCGATGGCGACTACGATGCTTTGGTCGGTAATTGGAGCTTTGGCAATGCCAATTCTTACAGCCTGTGCGATCCACCACAGCTGGGCCATGTCGGACTGGGCATCTTCCAGGAATTGACTACCGCTACCGCCCAGGACAAGCATATGCTGAAACTGGGGACAACTTGTTTCCCGAGTAGTTGCGCGTGAGTTGAAACAGGTGAACCGCGTGGAGAAGTGTTCCAGAAAGCTTCCATGTACGTAACTAACCACTAACCTCTGCAGCGGCGACATGAACAATTTTCAGAACCAAGTGCTTACACCACCAGAGCATCCTCCTGTTGCATTCACGCCCTCGACGCATGAGCGCCGTCCGAGAGTGTGTTGCGGCCTGTACCAGCATGATCTGGACCCTTCATCTCCGAGTTCAAATGTCAAGCCCATGTTTCTCCCAGATCACCATGACAGTCGAGGCCCTAAACGCCGGAAATGTGACATTGACTATGCAATCGAACGGTCCCACCTCGCAGACAACAAGCGCATAACCGGAACACCGGGAAACGCGAATACCTCAAATAGCACCAGCTCCCAGACAGAAATTCTGGCCCTGGCAAACGAGGAACCCCAACGAGGCAGTTCCGAAACTTGTTCGGTACCGCGGCAAACGCGCAAGCGGCACTAGACCAATTCATCCGCCTGCACCGGAAGCCCGTCAAAGACTGTTCATTTCCTACCACCGACGAATCGTTCCCCACAGGCCAAGACGAAACAATCTGTTGCGTGAAGCAAGCATTCGACGCCATGTGCGACTGGTCGTATATACTAGAATGGAGGGCGACCCTACCCAGACAGCAGAGGGCCACGATTGTCTCGCAAATGCTGACTTCAAGAGAAAATCCGGAATCTCCATCGTCACAGCAGACCAACAATCCAGCCGACGAGTTCCAGCCGACACTTGGAGAACTGGCCGATGTGCTGCCCCCGTGGAAGAGCAGCAGAAGAGGGTTCTGAGCCAAGTGCCGAGTGATCAGACGATGGAGTGGATATCATGGGCAATCGTGGTAAGTCTCGAACTCATCAACCGAGAAGAAGGAAGGGGGATGAATAAATAAAGACGCAGTCTGCGATCCAGTCTTCAAAAATGCCTGTTGACGCTGGTTTGATTCCGAGCAGGACGCCGCTATTCAATCGCAGCAGGGCCACACTCAGCTTCCATACTGGTGCGGATCAGACGGCGGCTAGGAGCCGTACGATACATTCCGCGACCGAATGGATGCGATATGCTTTGTTCTACGGGTCAGTATTGAGCTTCTGCGCACATCCTCCTAGGCCAATCTAGCCACTGCGTGCTCTGAGCACTATTTACTGACTGGGGTGCTTGCTCCCTCCGTCTAGCGCTCCAAACAACTCGTCAAGTCGCTGCTCTGTGCCGGCAACGGATGGCAGATTCGCATTGCGAACAGCCCGTATAAGGAATTTCAGGTAAGCGGTACATGGGCAAGTATACATTTAAAAGCTTGTTCTAATGTGCGGCAGACGAAACTTGGTAATCTCAGGGCAAACTCGGTCAAACGTCTTCGTCTACGCCGTCTTGCGCGGGAGGCTGAGTGAGGAGCACGCATGGTACGACTTGAACCTGCGAAATGAATTGCCCGGATCTGACAGGTCAATTCTGTGTTGTATAGCTTTTAGAGAGCCAAAGCTAGTGTTGGTAACTCATTTTACCAAACCACAAATACTCACATTACCACATCTGTGTTTAGCTTAGCAAATTCGGTCTTCTTCTTCTTTTTTTTTTTTTTAGACCAAAGTGTCACATCCGAGACTGACTTAGGTGGCGCAAGCGAAACATCTTCTCAACCCACTGATGCGCGCATAACTCCAGAAGACATCGTCGTAAACGTAAGCTATGTATAGTGCGGCACGGACAGTCTCCGTCGTTACTTCTTGTTACTTGGACCACTCGCCCTTAACCCAGCGGTTGACAAAGTCAAGCGAACCTTCTGGCTGGTCATAGGGCACCACGTGTCCCGCCTGGAGGACGCGAAGGAAAGCAAATCCTTTGGCGTGTTTGATAGCACCGTAAGACTTGCCCGAAGCAGCCTTCAGCTCCGTGACATTGGCACTGTTGAAGGCATCGTGACTTGGCCACTCTAGAGCGTTGGTCCAAGCCTGGTTTCCAAGCCAGTTGCAAACGTAATCACAGTCGCCGGCATAGATGAGAATAGGAATCTCGGCCAAAAGACCCGGGACGGACTTTTGAATAGGCAGGAACCAGTCACCGGTTTCCACGAAGGCAAATCTTAGCCGGTCGTTGCAGAGTTCAAACCTCTTGACTTCGATACCAAGAGCCTGCATGACTTCCCTTTGTTCAGCCACCTTTCAATCCAGCCCAGTTCTTCGTAGCAAGAACCTTCGCCGACGCACTGCTTGCGAATGTCGTATATATTCAGACCCGCTTCTTGAGCCGAGGAAACCATTAGTTTTTCGCAGTCTTCGACCGCTTCTAAGCAACCGTCCTTCTCGCCATTGTAGCAAGCCTTTATACTGCGCTGGCATTGAGGGAGCCCTTCCTTCATAGATTGACAGGTTTTCTCGTCGAGAACTGCAGGCTGGCCGCCCTGCCCACAACCCATTGGCTCGTGGGCGGCGTATTGGGTATACGGGTCGGTAAGACCGTTGCCAATCATAGCGCTCTTGAGATTGACATTGCGGTTTTTGTGGGAGAGGATTTCGGCAGCAAAGATGGGAATGTAATGGCCCGCATACGAATCACCGGAAATATGAGATTCCTGTTTGGAATACTCTGGGAACTGCTCAAAGAAGAGAGTCATCAGGGCGTAGACATCCTTGGCGGCAGCAGCCTGTCGTAGATACGTTACTTTTGCTGTACGAGAAGCCAGTGTTGACGGGCTGGTCGAGGAAAATGACGGACGCATTACTATTCCAGGAGAATTCGTTGCGCACCAACTGTCCATTCGCGTCGATGCGAGACGGACCCAGCTCCATGAGCAGACCGATCATAGAGGAACATCCCGGACCGCCCGAGAGCCATAGTAAGACAGGGTCGTTCTTGGGGTCGTTGCGAGACTTGAAAAACCCTGCCAAGAGTGTCATCACAAAAAACTGCATGAGCCATCATGTCATTGACATGGCCCAGGTAGCTCACAGTAGAACAGATGCTTGTCGCTTGCATTGTCGTCGAGGTAACCGCTGTATTGTTTGACCTTGTCCACTCCAAGGCTGGAAGGACCAGAATTGCATCGTGTCTTGTTTGGGCTGCAGCCAAGTAGCGATGGCCTAATGAAAGAACGAGATGTCTGTGGGGTGTTGTCTGGAAATGCGTGATGCAAAGACTCCAAAATCGAGAAGAGTCGGGCTCTTCTTTCTTTTTCTTTTAAACAGAGGCATGAGCACGGACTGGCATACACACAGGTTGAAATTCATGATCCGGGCTTGGACTTGCCAATTTTGGCTCAAACAAAGTTTTTCTGGTATCTAGGGTGGAGCCTTTTAACTAGTAAAATAGCATATGCTTGGGCATATACTAGATTATACCACTATATCATAGGTATAGCCCCTATAGCTCCTTGACTTGCTTGACTGACTTACTGATTGACTGACTGATTGACTGACTTCCTGACTGACTTCCTGACTTGCTTGAATTGCTAACTCGACTGACCGACTGACCGACTGACCGACTGACCGACTGACTGACTAATTGACTATGAGTATGATATCTCAAGCGCGCACGTACGGGTTTGACCCCGATCCAATTGCGCCATAGAAGACAACAAAAGAATACGCATTGAACAAGTCCCTTTGACTTGCGCAATTGACACCTATATTGCTAGGTCTAGGCAATCACAATATCGCACTAATACACTGTAACCCCGCCATGGAGTTGCCATGAACATGGTTGTTGGACGGCGCGTCGAAACTGTTGAGAGTTGGAAGGCACCGGATGCCCATCATTGCGACGGCGCTCCTTCCTTGCCTTTCACCTCGTCCTGGTTCCCTGGTACGACGCAGTCGACTGGGCCGTCCCGTTGAGCAAAACTTGATGCCCATGAACGACCCGAGGATCGGACTCATCTGAGCAAAACTTTTGCGCGACGTCGATGATGCCGATGACCCAACAACAAAGCGTGGGGCACGCGACGTTCAAGCAAGTGGGCACTGGAGGTCCCTGTGGGCGGCCACGTGACTAGCAGGGCCACCCGTGCCCTGCCCTCTGCGCGGTTGGTTGGATGTGGGGCCCGCGCTTATATCATGCTTGTTCCAACATCAAACATCTTATGAGCACACCAGACCGACCTTGCCGGACAAATGATGCGAATTGGTTCAAAGCGGAGTGGAACAGAAAAAAAAAAGCATGCACGGTATTATTGGTTTTATTTTTTTATTTTTTTAAAAAAGATCAAAAGGCAGCGCGCTATCTATCATGTGTTGAAATGATCGTCTCAATGTTGAAGTAATTGAGAAGTCAACGCGAGACTCCGACATGGCCACCACCTCCTGACGCCCTCTTTCCCAGCGGTCGCTTATAGAAACGACTTCGTTCCCAGCCGTCCATGTCGTCGACGAAAGTCTCCTGCATGAGCTCGTAGCCGCCTATCCTGGGGAGGATGACGGCCCAGATGAGCCAGTAGACGCCCCCGGCGAGGAGGACGCCGAAGCCGACGACGCAGTGGATCCAGTAGGGCAGGCTCTCGTAGACGCCCTGCTGGCCGTCCTCGGGGGCACGAAGGGGGCCACGACTAGGTAGATGTTGCTGAGGAGGAAGAAGACGGCGACGGGAGCGTGGCTCTGAGGGGGTTCCAGCGGCGCTCGGCGCGGCGGCGGTGCAGGTGGATCAGGGCGCCGGCGACGAAGACGTTGATGACGGCCAGCGGGTAGGAGATGAGGTTGAGGACGAAGTTGTAGGCGTCGCCGGCGGGCGGGGCGAGGACGGTGACGGCGGTGACGAGCCAGTGCTCCAGGAGGCCGGCCAGCGGGGCGTTGAACGGGCGGTTGCTGGCGAGGAGGCCCGAGAGGGCAGGACGCCCTCCCGGGCGAGCTCCTGGACCAGGCGGCCCTGGGAGAAGATGACGCTCATGACGTTACCAAAGGCCGACAGGGCCACGAAGACGGACAGGGCGCGCTCGGCGGGCTCCCGAGCATGTTGCGGAAGAGGAGGCGGCCACCAGCCTCTTGGCGCCGAGCATCTCCTGCCGGGACACGCCGGCAAAGTAGGCCACGTTGGCGAGCATGTACAGGACCGAGACGGTCCCGACGGCCAGGGCGCGGCCATCTTGAGGGTGCGGGCCGGGTTCCTGGTCTCGCTGAGGGCGTAGTTGGCGTTGCTGTAGCCGGCGTAGCTCCAGATGACGTTGTACAGGGCCGTGACGACGCCGTACGCGCTGCCGGTGGTGCCCTCAAACGGCCTGGAGAAGCCGTCGATGTCGCGGACCCTCTCGAGGTTGACGAGGGGCGAGACGATGATGACGACGACGACGAGCACCTTGACCATGCCCAGCGCGTTCTGCAGCCGGACCCCCACCGCAGGGCCGTCCCGTGGATGAGGAAGGCCGCCGTGATGCAGGCGAGGGCGACGGCTCGCTGGTTCCACCTCGTCACGTCCACCTGCGCCGCGTGCAGCACGTACTCGCCGAAGATGACCGAGTTGCCGGCCGCCCAGCCCAGCAGGACGACGTAGCCCGCGTACAGGCAGGTGGTGAGGAGCCTGGGCCGGCGGTACACGAACTCGAGGTAGTTCTTCTCGCCGCCGTTCCGGGGCAGCCCTGTCCCGAACTCCATGTACACGGCCGTGCCGGCGGCCGCGATGAGCATGCCCGCGAGCCAGATGACGAGCGACAGACCTGGGAGCCGCACTGCGCGAGGATGGTGGCGGGCGTGGCGAAGATGCCCGTGCCGATGATGCGGTTGAAGATGAGGAGGGACGCCGAGGGGATGCCCAACTCCCGCTTGTTCTCGCGGGCCGTCTCGAGCCGCTCGAGCCGGCCTATTATTTTCTTCTTGTCATTCTTGTTTGTCTGTCAGGAGAGAAAAGTCAAAAACATACCGTTCTCCGTGTCGTCGTGCCCCGAGCCAGCGTCACTGCCAGGTTGGACCTCCTCGGCCTTTGAGGCCCGCGCACCAAACACTTTGTCCATGGCAGCCAGACGATCAGATCAGATCAAATCGAGCTCACCCTTGTTTTCGAGGAAACAAGAAAAGGGAAAAAAAGGACACAACTCTCGCTCCTTTATTTAAATCTACCAAGAACCCCCATGGGCCCCAAAAAAAACCCTCTCTCCCCAGCCAAGCCGAGCACCTCATCGCCTTGATCCAATGCCGTGGAACCCATCGGGAACCCTTTTTCGCGGGTTTTTATTAATAACGCCAGAAACCCCACCAGAAGAGGAGCTCTTCCCACCGTCTTTGGTTCCCGCTGGCGGGGTCTGGTGAATGGTGCCATCGCACCCCTTCGCTGACGTCTTTTGTTGAATCTCGGCTTCACAGGCTTGATTGATGCCCTTGGTTTTTACTGACGAGACGATACTTGGGCTTGACGGCACCGCTGGTTATTCCCGAATCGTGAACTCGTGAGGGTAAAAGAAGAAAGTCAGGGCTTTTTTTTTTTTTTTTTTCTTCTCTCTTTTTTTTTCCGGTGTCACCCCGATGACGCCATCTACAACCACCCGTTTTAGGAAAGTAGGCCCCGAATTGCCCAATCAGCGTGCGGAATGGTGTGAGGCCCACAGAACCGTTTAAGCTCGGGGCTTTTTTGGCGCTTTCTGTCCAAAAGGCTCGTGGAACGTTCCATGCCTTCGTTTTCGCATGAAAATTTGTTCTTGGAGAAATGGGTGAGACATTCGGTCGGGAGGATCTGGGGGAGACTGCGACGGTTAGACGATTACCCTTTTGGACCAAGGGACGGGGCACGTGAGTTGTTGCCTTGAATTCGCATGAGCAAACTGATCAGAATCATGGAGGCTGTGCTCGGCGCTCGCTGAGTTATGCGCAATCATGAATCGCAACATTTGGTCAAGGTTGATCACGACATGGATGTGGCCTAGGACAATGCATGTTGACACAAGTTGATAATAGCTGTTCGCCTTACTATTCTTAGGCCATGTGTCTACCCTCTTCCAGTAGTTCTATGTTGGTATCCCATCATTCAATTCATAAGGAGTGTCGTAACAGGTTGTCGTAAAGAGTGTCGTGTGATTCTATCATGATGGACTTTATTACCATACTATCGCCCCCTCTCTCCCGGCGTATCCCATTCATCATACCATCCGCCGACTGCTGCGCCACCAGCTCCGGATAAGTCTTAGCGGGGAGAGAAGAAGAAAGAGTGTCGAAATATACATTATGTAGGGGCCCTGGGTATGCGAATGCGAAATAAAAATAATCAACCGCGATTAAAATTGTGCACCCTTTTCTGGGGCGCAAGAAGAAAGTCATACGTGAATTCGTCTTCGATTCCTCAAAGACCGAATCATTTCCAGGTAAAGTTCGAAGGGTTCGCATTCTATCGGATAGCCTGCATCGACTTGATGGGAACAGGAGCATTCACACGGCCGCATGTGACGTAGCGAGTCGAGTACGTCTGGCCCATCTTCCAATCGGGGTTCGTCCAATTTTGTCCTCGCAGTCCAGCTCCAGTTTGGTGCCGCCCTGGGCCCAGAAGGTGCTTCCCTCTCCGACGCAGCTCCACGTCTGGTTGACCTTGAGCTCGCCGCTGGGTCTGGAGAAGGTGAAGGTGGTCTTGGGGCCGGGCACGGGCTCCGTGCAGTTGTAGGCGAGGTCACCGTAGAAGAAGGCTTCGAGATGGCCGGAGCTGGCCTCGCAGCGCGACGTGAAGCCGAGGGAGGGGTTCTCGAGGGTGAAGTTGACGTAGCCCTGTGAGTTCTGGTGCGAGGGCGTGGTGAAGGTGTACGAGGCGTGGAAGTCAAAGTCCTTGACCTGCCATTGTTTGATGTTCCTGGCTTTCTGGGTGCAGGTTTCGGGCTTGCGCGGGTCGTTTGTGGATGGGGCGGCCATGGCGGCGGCGGCCAGGAGGAGGGCGCAGGCGGAGACGTGCATGATGGAGATGTACTGGTGATGCCTCTTTTGTCGTGTAGTTGTGGCTGAGAAGAGGATGGACTATTTTGGATGGTGGTTGGAGAGCACTCGGAGCTGAGAGGAGCAGGGAAGAAGTGAGGTGAGTGAGAGGTAGTGTGCACTGTGTTTGCTAGCTTGAGATGTTTGGTTGCCCCAAAGGAAAAAAAAAAAAAGAGGTGTGGTCTGATGATAAGGTGAGGTCGCTTCTGAGTGCTTGCTTGTTGGTGCATCAGAGAAAGGGGGAGGAGAGGAGGGATTCAAAGGATACTTATACGTGTTCTGGTTGGTTGAAAATGTCTAATTATAACTTGAAAAATAAAAGGCAGTGGGCACGGTCACAGCCTCGCACACAGCCTCGCACTTTCCCTCATTTCATTCTTTCGTCTATGTACGTCTCTACTAGGCTAGCGCGGGCTCCTCGAACCCGTCGGGCCCGCATCTCGACGGGCATCCAGCATCACGGACGTTGCTGGACGGAGACCATGACGTAGCACCAGAAGTTAAAGAGTTCGTATTCCCGGGCAACGAGCGCAGCCCCTGCTTTGGGGGCCGGCAATTGGCTGAATGTGCCAGCTGAATGTTGCCGGTGCTGGATGTGCTGCATCACTCGAGCCCGGCCGGCCGGCCGACGATGCCGTGATTGTCTGAATGTCGTCTGAATGTCAACGGGATCTGTGCGTGAACAAGGGCATGGTCGTCAGCAAGATGATCGACAAAGCGCCACCAGCATACATAGCACCACGAGCATACATAGCGGCAGAGGAAGCTCGTATTCCTCTGCTATGACTTGCATGTGCTTCCTGTGCTTCTCACGGGAACCAAACCCATCTCCTACGACTCTCGTGCGACTCTCGTGCGACTCTCGTGTCCGTCCATTTTGCTTCTCGAATCACGAGAGCTGGATTCTGGAACCTCTCCGAGTGAGCTGTTTTCCATGTTGCTGTCCATCCTGCCGCTGCAGCTGGGAACCTGCACACGGACGGACCTGCCGTCGCGGCCAATGCGCCTGCCCAGATTGGGTGCATCTTGCGGGTCCGTGTCAGCGATTAGTGAGTGGATCAATGGTGGATCAGATACATCCATACGAGGGCTTTTGATGGGGTCGACATTGCAGACTAGGCAATTGGACCCTTGATGACCGCTGAATGACGGGACGTAACATGTAGAAAGGGGAGGTGCGGCCACGCGCCTGCCCTCTCTACGGCCTACCATAAAGTGGCTTTTCGCCACTAAGTAGAATTTGCTTTTTCTAGCTTCTTATAAAATAAGGAATTTAATTAAATTAGTTATAGTTTTCTTTTTCTCTCTAAGCTTAGTTTAACCGTGTTTTTAGTAACCACGCTAGGAGTTAGAAAAGAGAGCTTTCTAAAGTATCCCTAGAGGTTTAATTATTTCTTTTTCTTCTATTCTAAGTTAAGGTAATATTATTAAATTACCTAATCCCTATTACCTTTCTAAATCCTATATTTCCTATTATTACCCTAGAGTTATTAGTTAAGAATAATCCCTATAGAATTTATAGATAGTAAAGGAGTATTTACCTAAGTTTAAGTTATTATAAGTATTATTATTATCTAAGAGTATTTTATTAAAGGATAACTAATTCCCTTATAGTAAAATAGAGAATAAGGTAGTACTTTAACTTACTAATTATTTTAAGAAACTAAATTCTCTAGTAGTACCTAAAATACTTTTATTTAACTAGTTAATAATATTAGCTGTGATGGTCTAGGCTTTGCCTAGATCCTAGTAATATAGGTGTCAATTGCACAAGTCATAGAGACTTGTACAATGCGTATCCTTTGGCGCAACGGGATTGGGGTCAAACCCACATGGTGGCGCAGGCACCGCGATTAGCCCTTAGGGCTAGACCATGACATTAGCCTATAAACTTCCTTTCTTAAGAGATATTAGGACTTTTAATAGAACTATATTTACTAGTTATTAGTTAAGTTAATTATAATAGGTATTTAAGACTATTAATAATAGTTAAGATATTAATCTAAGTACCTTTATCTAGGCTATTAATATAGCCTTAGATAGTAGTACTACTATCTTTATTAATAGTTTAAAATAACTAAGAATAGTGATTTCTAAAGCTAAGTAAAGCTTAGTAACTAATAATAATCTAATTATCCTTTAGTGTTTATTATAGGAATAGTATTCTCCTAATATTATTAATAAAGAAGTTAAGGCTAGTACTGATATTAAGATATATTAGAATAAGGATAAGGCCCTTACTATATATTATTTATAGGTATTAAATATACTTTATTAAGCTAGTATTAAAGATAAGCTAGTTACTTCTAATAACTTACTTACCTTAATTAAAAGCTATACCCTTAGAGATTTTATTTAATATTTTATTTAGGGTTTATATAATAAGTCTTTAATATAGGAAGCTATTAGTTAGAATATCTTAGTTACTAATAGTCTTAGAGAAGCTAGAGAACTAATTAAATAAGCTACTATAATTTTAGAGATAAAAGTAAATTTAGTAAAGTTAATTACCTAAGATATAAAGATCTTACTAATAAAAGAGTTTATTAAGCACTAGAGTAAGTGCTTTACTAATAAAGTATTATCTTAAGTATATAAGTTATCTCTAGGGTTTATAGAAGTTTTAGGAGGATAAAAAGGTAATTTACCTTTATTAATACCTTAATTACTTAACTTTAACTATTAATATTATACCTTAGACTCTTAGGAGGTTAGGGTTACCCTAACCCTTAATAGTTTAATAGGTATTAACCTATACCTCTAGTTAGCTAGAATCCTACTCTAATTACTTACTAATAGCTATAGACTTAAGTATAAAATAAAGCTAATATTAATATAGGAAATAGAATACCTATTAATTAGTAAAATATTAACTATTCTAGCCTAGCCTATAGAGAAAATAGTGCTTCTCTATATTAGAATAATACTACTAATTTATATTAACTACTATAGAGTATACTAATAGTATTAGGTTCTAGTCTATAAGGATATACTTTAGAATTAAGACCTATATATAAGTTAAGAAACTAGTATATTAATAGTACTATACTATTACCTTATAGAGATACCTATTTTAAGTATAATATTACTAGATACTATATTACTAACTATATAGTAACTAAAGATACTTTACTATAATAATAGGAGTTATTATAGTTAAAGTTAATAACTCTTTCTTCTTAAAATAATAACTCTTAGATACCTAGGTAAGCTTATACTTAGTTTACTTAGATATATTTAACTAGGGATAAGTATAATAATATTACTAAACCCTAAGTTATTAAATAGATATTACCTAATACTATAGTTAGAGTTTATTATACCCTAATTAAACCTAGGTCTATAGTAAACCCTATAACTCTATCTAGTAATTATTAACTTATTTAACTTAAGAAGGCTTTATTATTTACCTCTTAGTAATTAGTAATAATAGCTAAATTATAGAAGCTAGGAGCTAGAAAAGCTAATATAAAGGCCTAAGTTAAAGATATCTCTAATAAGGAGGCACCCCTAAAGCTTCTTTTAAGGAGCCTTAAATAAGCTAATATAAAGACACTAGAGTCTATTACTTATAGTGCTCTCTAGGTTATAATATTAATCTTAGAGGCTAAGCTACCCTTAAAGAAATATAAGGGTATAGTAATTAGTAGTATATTAGATAATAATAAGACTTTATAGCCTAAAGCTATACTATTAGTAAGAGAAAAAGTTATTAAGTAAAATATATAAGCCTTAAGTAAAATTTAGGGTTATAAGGGTCTTAGCCCTATTAACTAGAAAGCTTTAGTAAGTTATATTTTAGTACCTATCTTATTAATAGATTTATAGTAAATTAGCCTAGAGATATCTAAGTAATTTTAGAAACTATTATTAAGGGTAATTACTTCTAAAAAGTAACTAAAAAAAGGTATTATTTTTACTTAGGGTAAGTTCTATTTAAATTACTTCTAGTAAACCTAAAAGAGCCTAATACCTAATAACTTTAATACTAAACTACTCTAGGAATATTAATTAGGTACTAAGCTATTTAGAATTACTATTTAGGCTTATATAGGATTTTAAAAGGAATAAGTATTTAATCTTAAACCTAGATAAGCTATTACTAACTAAGGAGCTAAGATTAATATTATATCTTATGCCTTTATACTAGAAGAGAATATACTAGTTTATAATTTAGGATCTATTAGATTCTAAGGGCTATAAATAATTAATGCTAATAGATAAGAGAACATAGTTACTTACTTTATCTTAATAAAGGTAGTCTATTATAAAGTTATATAGTTAGTTTAGGCTATTATTACACTAGACTATTAACCTAAGAATTAAACTATCTTAATTTTAGAATTACTATAGCTTTATAATATAAGTATAAAGTTTAATATTAGAAGATTAGAGCTTATAATTAGAGTTAAAGATTATAGAGATAAGGTTATTTCTATTAAAGGTCTTGTTAGAACACGCATGATATTAACCGCGCTTGGCAGCCGTAATTGTGAGGTTAGCAGAGTGGTTAGCCCGCGCGCGAGGGCCCCACACGCGACCTATAATGCAGGCATATAATAGGGTAGGGCTTATAGTTATGTAACCTATATAGCCCTCTTTTATGTTTTATATCTTATAAGAAAAACCCTTACTTTTACCCTCTCTTTTCTCTCTTTTCTCTATAGCTTAAAATAGATAATTAATAATAATACTATTCTTAAGGCTTATAATATTAATAACCTAAATTTAGGCACTTTATATAACTAATACTAATTAGTAGTTAACTTTATAACTACTCCTAAATATATATAGAAAATTATAGATTAGTAAGGTTAATAATAAAAAGACTTTCCTAGAAGTAATATAATCTAGCCTTTTTATTAAAGTATAAGAGTAACTAGATTATTATAAGATCCTTAATTATACTAAGAAAGAAGTTTATTTTAGTTCCTTAGTTAAAGTATATAAGTAACTAATAATAAATAAAAGCCTAAACCTTAAAGAAAAGTTTAAGTCTAGTAATAAAGTCTATTTTATTATTCTTTTTCTTAGTATATTCTATTATATATAAAGTTAATACCTAGCCTTATAATTCTTTATAAATTATTTCTCTAAAAAGTAAAACTTTCTTACTACCCTTTCTTACCTAAAAGTATAATATTTCCCTATTCCCTTCCTTACTAAGGGTTATAAGTTATAATAGCTAATAAAAAGAAACTAGTATAAGCCCTTAAGAGTTAAGAAGGCTTCTAAATAGGAGATACCTTTACTAAGGTAACTAAGTAGCCTAAAAAAGTAAAATAAATATTCTTTCTCTCCTATATATTCTATAGTACTTCTATAAGAACCTTATAAAAGACTTATTTTATAAAGCTAAGAACTTTAATAATAAAGAGAATAAAATACCTAAAGTGCTTATAACCTATATTCTTATTAGAGTTATAAACTATAAAATAAGAAAAGTAACTAAAAGAATACTATTTATAAAGTTTACCTAGGACTTTAATAACTAAACCTAAGAAATATTCCTCTAAATACTACCCCTAGTACTAAGATACCTTAGGGATTACCTTATTAATAATAGGGTATATATAATAATTAACTAAACTACTATAGTAATAAGAAATCTCTAAGAAGTTATTAACTAATAAGAATTTTACTTCTAATTATAGGAAGAAGTAAAAATACCTAGAAGAAGTATATAGGATTTTAAAGAAAGCTTAAGGAAAATAATAACTTCCTAAATAACCTCTTTAATAAAAGGGATATTTAAGAATACTAAATCTTAAAAGCCCCTTAACCTCCTTACTAAAGCTTACTAAATATTACCTTATTAAAGTAACTATATAGCTATAGGTATAATCTTCCTAAGAGAGTGTATATTAATATATTAAGGGTCTCTCTCTAGGTATTATATCTTATATCTTAACCCTATTAGGGTACTACTAGTAAGCCTTAATCCCCTTTCCTAGTATAAAGAAGCTACTATCCTAGCCTCTATTTCTATTAACTAACTAGTATAACCCTTAAGACTATTACTAAAGTAAATTATTAATCTAGCTAAGATATATATACTAGAGTAATAATATAGTGTAAATAACTATAATATTTTTAAGTTAAAGCTTTAAATATTTTAAAGAAAATATAAGATTCTAGATATTAAACTAAAGTAAGTAAGCTATATATTTAATACTATACTTAAGGGTAAAGCTCTAAGATACTATTTAGATAATCTCTTAAAACCTAGGAAACCCTAAAACTTACTAACCCTTATTACTTAAATAAAATAAAGGTTTAAAACTAAGGATATAAGATAGTATTACCTCCTAGAATAATATAATACCTTACTATAAAAGGTAATTTATAAAAATAAGGAAAAGTTAAAAACTAAATACTTTAATAATATTATTAAGAACCTTATAACCCTTGAAAAAGCTATCCTAATATTAGCTAAATAAAGTAAGCACTTTAAAATTAAATTATATATACTTATAGTAGGATTCCTAAATATAGAAGCTATATTACTAACCTCTCTTAAGGTCTATAAGAGTTTTATAAGTAAGTAAGGATAATAATTTACCTTATTAAAGAGAAATCTAGTAATTAGCACTAATTCCTAGTAAAGCTAATACCCTAGAGTAATTCTAGACTAACTAATAATATAATAGTAAGGGTAAAGAGTTAAAATACTCTCTATTAAGGTTTAGAGATATAAAACCTCCCTCTTATATAAAGAAATACTATATCTATAGTAAGAACGGATACTAGTTAATAAAATACTCTAAAGAGAACTATAAGAAAGTATATTAATACTTTAAGAGTTATTACCTTATTAACTCTTTAAAGTCTTTACTACTAGTATATAATATATTCCTTACTTAATATAAGGGAGAACCTAAGACTAAGAATACCCTAAGAGCCCTAGAAAATAATAAAATTACCTAATATATATAAGGCCTTAGATTTACTAATACTTAAGAGAGTAAAGATAGCTTAATTTCTATAAGCTTCTTTATATATAGCACTACCTTTAATAGCTAGAAGGTAATTAAGATCCTTATAAATTAAGTAATACTATATAGCCTAAGTAAGAAAAGCCCTTTTAATAATAAACTATTTAATTAGCTACCCTATATATTTATACTTAAGGATTATTACTCTTCTAAAACTTTCTAAGGTATTATACTAAATACTAAAGCTACTAAGTACTTAATAGTAAGTTACCTATAATTCCTAGTATTATAATATATAATACTAAAGATCTAACTTAATAGATTAAGGGTAAGTAAAGTAGTAATTAGGTTTAGAGAAGGTATACTAATTATCTTAATTAGATTAGTTAATATACTTACTCCCTTTAGTAATATTACTTTCTATATAATTACTATAAGTATACCTTTCTTAATATACCTTAGGGATATAGGCTAATTAAAGATTAACTTTATTACTACTAAGAATATACTATAATAAAGGAATATTAAGGTTCTCCTTATATATAAATAAGGGTATATATAAATATTACTAGGGTAAAATAAGAAGTTAATAGTATAGAATTACCTTACTAAAGTTAAATTATAGCGCTTATATTACTAATTTAGTTATTCTTTAGTCTAATAACTCTATAATCTTCTATATAAATTAGGGTATAAGATTAATATTAAAGCTATTAAGAAGCTAATAAAGGTATACTACTAATACTAGATAAATACTAATAGCCCTTACTACTTTAAATTTACTCTTTAGGATAAATATATATTTAACTTTAAAGTAATAGTAAATATTATATATCTTAATAGTAGCTACCTTACCCTTTATACTATTAATATAGCTATAGTATTTAATATAGTAAGATTCCTTAAAGATATCTTAGTAAAGATAATATAGGAGGCCCTTAGATTATACTAGATTAATATATACTAAGGACCCCTAATTAGATTATTACTAATACTAGCACTAACTTCTATAGTAAGGAATTCTAATAATTTATAGTATTAATATTAATCTCTATTAAAGAGATTCCTATTAAAGTATACTATAGTATTAGTAAGGTTAAGAGATATTATAGGCCTCTTTAAAGAGCCTATAATATTATCTAATATAAATACCTAATAACCCCTAAGCCTATAGCCCTATAAATAGCTATTAAGGCCCTTAATAATACTATAAGCCTAAATAGCCTTATTCTAACTCTCCTTATCTTTAGTGCCTATCTATAGATAATAAGTAAATTCTCTCTATCCCTAGAGATATTATAATATATAATTATAGTATAAAAGGCTATAAAGGAGATTAAGAGGCTATATACTCTCTAAAAAGTTACTAAAGCTCTTATAATAAGGAATAGCCTAAATATATTAATAACCCTTAACCTCTTACTTAGATTATTAGTCTAGGTATAGTATAAAGGTAAAGGGTAGTAAGGCCTATATAACCTCCTTATTATTAATAGTAAGAGCTATATACTTAACCTCCTAAGAGGCCCTAAGACCTTTAAGTTAATCTTTATAAGACCCTATTATAAGGACCCTTATAGGAAGAACCCTTACCCCTAATATAAAGTAGTATTATAATAGAGGCTAAGGGAGAGTTATTAGAGGCTAGGGATAAATATAAGGCCCTAGGACTAGAGATCCTACTAAAGTAAAGACCTAGAAGACCCTATAAGAACCCTCTAGCTATTATTAATAAGACTAATATTATAACCTTTATATTAGTAAAAAGAAGGCTAACCTTAACCTTATAATCTAGTTATATAAGGAAAGCATTATTATAACCCTAGGGAAGCTATTTAAGCTCTTTACTAAGACTAAGATTAATGCTTTAATTAAATAGGGTGTTTTTAAGTTTATTATATTTAATAAAGAGAAGCACTATAGCCTAAGAATCTTTAATACTTATATTATTAATAAGGTAAAGGAAAGATAAGTTAACTATATAAGAAGTTATAGCTTATAATCTAAGGATTTAGGGATAAAGAGAAGTAATTAATCTTAATATAAGCTCTAATAATCTAATAGACTAGTTAATAACTTATCCTTATAATAGCTTTTCTTTACTTATAATAGAATACCTTATATAAATTTATAATATTATATAAGCCTATATCTAGTTACATATAGCCTTAAGCTAAGTTATCCTTACTAGGCTCCTAATCTAATTCTACTACTAGTACCTAGAAGGTATAATTATAATTATAATTAAACCTCTCTATAGTATTATAGAAGCTAGAATATACTAGTAAGTAATATATTATAAGTATTATAAAGAGAAGCTCTAGATAAAGACTTCTATATATAACCTATACTTACTTATAATAATAAAAAGAGCCTAGAATTCGCTTATATAAGTATATAAACTAATAATACCCTTAGGTTATTAAGTAAGGAGTTCTTTAGGAAAGAGAAAACTTAACTAGCTACTACTACCTTTACTATAAAGCTAAAGTAATTCCTTAGGAGGATAACTTACTTATATTTAATAGAGAAATTATTACCTAAGTAATAGAAATATTATATTATAATAGAAAGGGTAAAGTAATAAGCTTAGATTAATCCTACTAACCTAGTTAAAGTAAAAGTATATTAAGTAGTAAGCTTAAGGTACTTATATTACCTTAATTTATTAACTAAAAGCTTACTTTAATCTTTTAGTTACTATATAATACTAGGAACTAATAGTTAAGAATATTAAAGCCCTTAACTACTAAATCTAGTAGTAAATAGACTACCTAGAGAGAGGCCTAACCTTTATTCTAATTAACCTTACTAAAGTAAAGATCTATACCTTTATAAATAGATTATTTACTAATAACTAGGACCTTATATTATAGCTAGGATATATACTAATCCTAGCTAATAAAGATAATAAGGATAGTAAGTTTATAATTAAAGGTAATATTATATACTTTAGCTTAACTAAGAGTAAGAGAGTTATATAAAGCATACTTACCTTAGAAATCTATAGTATAGTTATAGGTATTAATATAGCCTATATAATTATAATAATAATTAGATTAATTATAGGCTAACTAAAGCTTCCCTTAATCCTAGTTATAGTATATATAGATTTATACTCTCTATATAAATACCTTATTAAGCTTAATACTACTAAGAAGAAATACCTAATAATTAATATTATAGCCTTATAGTAATTATATAAGCACTATAAGCTCTATAAGATCTATTAGATTAATAGAGGTAATAACTTAGCTAATACCTTTATAAAGGTATTACTAAATAAAGCCCTTAAGAAATTTATCTTAAGTAACTAGATAATAATCTAGATAGAAGGGTAGGTTACCTATATAGAGGATAGTTACTATAGATAATATCCTAGGAGGCTTTTAGCCCTAATACTATAGAAGAATATAAAATCCTCCTAAGAAGGAAGAAAGAGAAGAACTATAACTCTTATTAGGTTAGATTCTAATAAAAGCTATACTTATTATTACTCTAACCTAGTAAGAGTTATAGGAAAACCTATAGTAGTCCCTTAGATCCCTATATAATATATATAGAGTATAGAGAAAGAAAGACTATTATAGTAAGGAGCGCTATAGTAATAAGGAAAGGATTAGTATATAGCTAGATTAATTTTATTTAGTAAATTAAGGGAAGGTAAAAGAGGCCCTCTTATTCTAATTTAAGGGCCCTAGATTATAGGTTATTATTTTCCTTTCCTTTACTTACTATACCTATATAGGTATCTTTATTCTTTTATTTCCTATACTCTAATTAACTATAATATAGTTTATTATTTCTTTTTCTTTTCCTATTAATATTATATATTAATAGTTATATTAAAAGAGAGAGTTTCTAGTATTAGAACATATATAATATTAACTACGCTTAGTAGCTATAATTATAAGGTTAGTAAAGTGGTTAGCTTACGCGCGCGAGGGCCTCACATATAACCTATAATGCAGGTATATAATAGGGCAGGGTTTGTGGTTATGTGACCTATATAGCTCCCTTTCGCGTTTTATATCTTAAGAGAAGAACCCTTACTTTTACCTCTCTTTTCCTCTCTTTCCTCTATAGCTTAGAATAGATAATTAATAACGATACTATTCTCAAGGCTTATAACATCGATAACCTGAATTCAGGCACCCTGTGTAACCAACAGGTCTAGAGATAGCCTTATCTAATAAATAGAAAGTTATACTCTATCTAGCTAAGCTAGAGATCTTAAAGAAGTATATTAGCTAGGATAATATAGATATATTACTAGATAATGCCTTGTCTAACTCTAATAATAATTCTAATAATTTAGAAAACTAAGTTCCCTATAGTAACCTAGTTAAGTTAAAAAACTAAATCTAATAGCCTAGAATAAATATCTAAGTAAAAGTCTTTAGGAGTTTCTATTTATTTATTTTTAGGCTAAACCTATAGTATAGTTCTTAGGATATATACCTTAAATTACCTACCCTATATTAGTATAAGAGGAATATTAGCTTGTAAATTAACTTAGTCTTTATATATACTTATTAGAGGTAAATATACTTAGAGGAGAGGAATATATTATAGACTTAAAGGATAATAACTATAAAGATATAGTTCTATAGATAAAAGATAATTAGCCTAGACTAATTACTTAAGAACCCTTATTATTCCTATTTCTAACTAATTAGAGAGTATAGTAAAGAGAAATAAATTAGAAGGTTCTAATAGAAGTTATATTAGCTTAGTTTAAAGGTTATAGGGTAACTTTAGGCCCTCTAGTTCCTAAGTTAATAGTAAAAGAAATTATATAAATATTTTATACCTATAGAGACATAAATGCTTTATTTATTACTAATATTCCTACTATAGACCTCTATATATATATACCTTAACTAAAGGAAAATATAAAGCCTTAGGTATATTCTCCTAAGAGAAGGTAGTCTAAGCCTTAGAAGTATTAGTTAAATTAGTTAGTAATTAAGGGGTTAAATCTAGGATATATAAATATATAATAGCTATAAATAGGAAGATATTAGACTAGTATATAAAGCCTATACTAGTACTAAAAGATAAGTCTAACCTATAGGCAAAATATTAACTTATATTTAACTACTCTTAAGTTAAAGAAAATATACCTAGTAGTTAGTTACCTTTATTAGCTAAAGTCTATAATTAACTCTTAGACCCTTAAATTAATTTTTATAGTATATTTAATCTTAAATATACCTACTAGTTAATACCTATAGCTACTAAGTTAAGATATATTTTTGCTTTTAATATACCTAGATTTAGTTAGCTATAACTAACCTATATGCCTTAAGGGTCTTAGTCTATAGGATTTATAATAACTAAAGTATTAAGGGTTACCCTAGGTCTAATCCCCTTACCCTATCTAGAGCTATCTTTTTACTCCTTAAGTGCCTAGTAATCTAAGTACTTTAATAAGCTATATAGATAATATATTCTATAAATATACCTCTTTTATTAAGTAATAGTCTTATATTAAAGACTACTTACTACTAAGACTACTATAGACTCTCTTAAAGTTAAGTTTTAAGAAAGTATCCCTAGGTATAAGTTTAATTACTATAGTTAGTTAGATTTATAAGATTAATAGGAAGATATATATTAAACTTAACTAAGCTATAAAGCTAAGGGAGTGGCTAATGCCTATAACTTAATTTACTATTTATTCTTTCCTAGGAGCTATTAGACTATATAAATAATAGATAAAGAATTATACTAAAATTACTTAACCCCTTAATTAGCTAACTAGGAATATAAGCTAGTAATAGGGTAATTTAGAAGTATTATTATTTTCTATACTAAGGAAAAGGCTACTACTACTATAGGTATGCATAGGTATATATTTAATTTACTAACCTAAATATATTCTAATACTAGCGGATTTAGAGGTAAGTATATAATTATCTAAACTTATAATAAGGTTCCCTATCTTATTCTATATAATTTATTCTTATTTATAAGGACTTAAAGGAACTATAGTACTTATAAACGTAAACTATATACTATTATTAAATTCTATTAAAAATATAAACACTTCTTTAAATTAAGGTTATAGTCTACTATCTTTATAGATTATAAGCTACTAATAACGTTTATAATAGCTACTAGGTATAAGGGAATATATACTAGATAGGTTATAGAGCTTAGGCTATTAAATATTAAAATTTACTTTATATAAGGAAAGTAAAATACTACTACTAATAGACTTTTATATACTATATTTCCTTTAGATTACTATATTAATAACCTAACTAAATTTAGATTATAGGATATAAATAAAAATTAATAGGCTTAGAAAGATAAAGCTAGAGAGTATAAGGAAATATTAAAGATATTAAAAGCTACTAAGGCTTAGAGAGAGTCTAGGTTATTAGTAAAGCTAGGTTAAGGCATAAGATAAGTAGAAGTCTTACTAGGATTTAAATTATTATAGAGGAAATACTTAAATAAACTATAGTATAAGGAGATTATAAAGTTCCTAACCACTAGATAGTATAGTAAGGAAGCTATAATTATTATATAGCTTAAAGAATAGTAATAATAATCTAGTAATATAAACTAGAGAATAGGATCCTTTAGTATAAGGAAGATATATCTAATAATATTATTTAGTAAGGAAGAAGTAGTAAGTGCCCTTTAAAACACTTATAATAACACTAGATATTTTAGAATAGATCTAACTTAAAGGAGGCTAACTTAAGTAGTATTCTAGCCTAGAATAGGAGCTAATATTATTAAATATATCTTAGGATATTTACTATATACTTAATATAGCCCTTAAAAGAAAAAGGCACTAAATTAACCTATACTAGTAAATAAACCTTTCTAAGTTATTAGTATAGATTATATTAGACTATTCCTAGAGTTAGGATAGGGTATTAGGTATATATTAGTTATAGTGGATTATTTCTCTTAATTTATTTAGTTATTTCCTTATAAGTTAACTAGAGTAATAGAAGTAGTAAATTATCTAAAGGCTTAGATAAATAGATTATTACTAGCTCCTAAGGGTTTTACACTAATCCTAGACTAGTATTTAGGTTAGTAAAGTTATTATTATTTTTAAAAGAGAGGAGTAAGCCTAATAAATACTCTAAGATAGTCTTATAAAAGTATTAGACTAGTAGAAGTCTTAAATTAAATTCTTTAAGGAGTATTAAATAAAATAATAATAGATATAATAAATTAAGACCTTTAATTTCTAAAGGTAACTAAAATATTAAATTATTATTATATCTAGTCTATAGGGTATTCTCCTATTAAAGTTCTATATAGACTAATATAAACCTTAGGAATAGGGCTAGGAGCCTTTTTAACCTAAACTTTAATTAATTAGAGGAATAAGTTTTATAAGGCTTTAGCTTAGCTATTAGAGAAATCTATAGATAGAGATATAGTAGTGTATTAGGTAGGAAATATTAAATCTTATTATATAAGGGTTATAACTAATAGATAATTAAAAGTAGCTATTTAGAAAGATTACTATAAATAATAGAAGGTAAAGCCCTTTAAGCTAGGTAAAATAGTAATAGTAGTTACTAAGAGAAAGCCCCTAAAGTTATAACTATAGTAGTAAGGCCTATTTTATATTAAGGCTTAAATAGGGTATATATCCTATTAGCTTATTAATTTAGATAGATTAAAGATTTAGGAGGTTAGGATTTAGACTTTTATAAAGATATATTAAAGCCCTATAGCCCTTAGACTAGCTATCTTAAAACACTATAGGATAGATTATTACTAGGAAAATAAGGTTAAGAAGATAAGAGGTTTATAGGGAGAAAAGAGTAATATAGCTATAAATTAGTAGAAAAGAGAGATTTAGTGTTATAACTTAGGAGATAAAAGGTAAATAGTAAGAATTAGAGTAATAAAAGCTATATTACTATATATTTCTTTTTCTTATATATTCTATCCCCTTCTATTCTTTCTTATAATCTTTTTCTTCTCTTCCTTTATTATATATTACTAATCTATCTATACCTTCTTTCTTTTTTTTCTTTTTTTTTTTTTTTTATATTTATTCTATTCTATCCTATTCTTTATCTCTTTTTCTCTCTTCTAGGGGATTTTATAAGCAGAATAAATATATCTAAGGATATTAAGGTATTATATAATACTAATCTATCATAAGAAAGATACTTAATATAGTTTAACTTAAATAGTATAATACTAAAGTAAATATAATAAGAGGTTACTCCTAAGTTTAATAAGAAATAATATAGGTAAGAAAGGAGGTTCCTATAGATTAATTACCTTTTAAGGTAATAGGAGTCTTTTTAGTCTATCTCTAGAACTAGAGGATATTATTAGGGCTTACTAGAGATAGTAGTAAGGTATATAAGCATAGTAATATAGATAAATTAAAGGAATTATAATAGAAGTTAAGGAGAGTTATCCTATTCTAAAGTATAAGGATAAAGTTCTAGCTAAAATAATTAGTAATATAAGGAAATAACCTATTCTTAGTACTAGGTTTTCTTATAAGAAATAGATAAAAACTATAGTAGTTAATTATTTAAAACTCCTTTATAAAACTAAGAACCTAGTAAGCTAGGAAGGAGGAGTACTATATAGGAGTCCTTACTAGTATTAATAAAAGGTAAGGGACCTAAAGCTATAATTAAGGGTCTAACTTAAGTATTTATAGGGTATTATACTAAAACTATATACCCTTTAGTAATATAAATTACTAATAAGAATTAAAAAAGCTACTACTAATAATAATAACTATTAGGCTAGTAACTATTATAACTTAATATATAGAAAGATTTATATATTCCTAGGTTAGTTATCTTATACTAAGACTTACTAGTTAAGGGAACCTAAAGGTAATTTAAAATTTAGTTAGTTAGATTACTAAGTTCCCTTTAAGATTAACTACTACTATAAAAATAAAGAATTTAGGATTTAGGTAAAAGTCCTAGATAAGAGAGGTATACTAAACTTAGAATCTCTCTTTACTTAGTATAAAACTATATAATATTAATTAGTAAAGGAAAGCCTATTACTCCTATTTATACTAAGCAAAATCTAGTAATTAATATAAGTACCTAGGGAAGGAACTAGGATACCTAAGAGAATAATAGTCTTATAGGATATATAATATAGCCTACCCTTATAATAAGAAAGCCCTAGGAGTCTTTTAGAGTGCTTTCCCTTTAGTAGCTATACTAAATTTTCTAGATAATCTCTTAAGTATACTAAAGAAGTTTATTAAAGGGTACTTATATAATATTTTTATACTTTTACCTTATTAATAGTAATAGTAATATAGGGAGACCTAATAGCTACTCTAGGGTTTATACCTAAAGTATTTTAATATATCTAAGAAAAGAAGATAAAGAGAGTAGTTCTAGAATTAGCCCTTATTAAAGTTAAAGAGTTTTATCTATATTTCTAGTATTAGTTAAGGATATACTATAACTTAAGACTATTAAAGTTCCCTTACCCCTTTTAAATTATTTTACTAATAGTAAGAAAAGTTAATAAAATAGTAGTTAGGGGAGACTAGATAAGGGTCTTAAGGGCTTCTAAGCACTCTCTAAATAATAAGAGAGTTTAGAACTAATTAAGACTTATAACCTTATAAGTAAAGGGATTAAGTCCTAATTTCTAATTACTTATATTACCCTTATTCCTATAGGAAGGTATTTAAGGAGTACTAGTATAAATAATAAGACTTAATAACCTATCTAAAAGTATACTATTAATAATAGTTTAAGGTTTACTAGAATTAGAATCCCCTTATTTTATTAGTTTACTAATAATTATAAAGAGTAGGCTATAGTAATAGATTTTCTTACCTAAGAAATACCTATAATATTATTATTTAACTATAACTTTACTAAGCTACCTAGAATTAGGTAATATATTTAAGGGTAATATAAATTAAATTTTTATAAAACTAAACCTTAGGAGTTAGCCTATTTACCTATAGAAGGTAAATAGACCTCTAAGTATAAAACTACCTAATAATATTAAGGGTAATAGAAAGATTTTAGTTACCTTAATTAGGGAAAAGAAAAGGGAATAAGCTAGCTAACTCTTAACCTAGAGACTTAGATTAGTTAAATAGAAGTAGCTTTAGTAGTAGATAGGGTAATCCTCCTTTACCTCCTCCTTTAAATCCTTTACTTTCTTTACCTTCTTTAAATCCTTTACTACCTACTCCTTCTTTACCTTCTCTATTACCCCTATTTTCCTTAATACTAAGGGATAATAGTAATACTAATAAGCCTAAATAGAAATAAAAGGCTATAAATAACTCTAAACTTAAGCTACTATTAATAAATACTAGGAAGGGAATAATAATAAGAGCACTAAGGATTTAATTACTTATTTACTAAACTTAAAAGGATTCTAGGTTAAGAACCTAATTTAGTAATTAGTAAAGAAGCAGAGAATATTACTACCTTTAAATCTAACTAGTAGTTAGTCTAACTTTATAGCTAGAACTCTAATAATTATAAATACCTCTATATAGATAAGTATAATTCTACCTAGAACCTTATATAACCTCTAAGATATATTTTTATTTAAAGTTACTTCTAAGTTAACTAAAGAAGTAGTATAGCTAAGTAAAGCTAATATATTACTATAATACTATATATTTATAAGTTTATTAGATTAGGTAAGCCTAAGCCTAACTTCTTTTTATAATCTTATTAGAAAGGCTAGTTATTAATAGATAATTTATAATATGTAAGACTTACTAAGGATAGTAAGAGACCTTTACTCTTATATTAATCTAGAGAGGTTTTCTTTAATAAAAATAGTAATCTTATATTATTAGGCTTACTAGTATTATTAGAGATAAGGGCTATATTTATATAGGAATACTATAAGCTAGTAAAGGAGGGTCTTAAAGCTAAGCTAGAGTTAATATTTTCTCTATATATATCTCCTCCTACTTAGCTAAGACTTAAAGTAACTAAGGGTTAGATTAGATAACTATTAGATAGTTTACTCCTAGGTTAAAATATAAAAATTCTACTCTTATAGCCTTAAGAGATAAAAGATATATAGACCTAGCTTAAAGATAATTTACTAAAATATAAAAAGGTAAGATAAAAGCTCTTAAAGTACTAAGGGTAATCTTAAGGGCCTATTAGCTATTTTATATAGCCTTAAAGGGATTATAGGAACTTATAAAGGTCTATAAGGAAACCCTTAAATTTACTAGCTATAAAGAACTAAGCCTAAATATAATAAGAAATATAAGAAGAATCCTTATAACCTAGTTAGGTAACTAGGGAGGGATAGCTATATTAAGGGGATATATTAGGTTATTATAAATTAGAGAGGTTAAGGATAATACCCTTATAACTTATAGTCTAAGTAAATAGGCTAATAGTTTAGCTAATAATAAATCTAATAATTATAAGTTTACTATATAAGTTATAGTATAGCTATATATAATCCTTAGAGGGTTAAGTTCTCTTAGGGGACTTAGCTAGATAGATTAATTAAGGGATTTAAAGAAATACCTAACTAAGTTAGAGGCCTTACTAAAGGAAAATTACCTATTAATAGAGGTAATTATAGTATATAAGGAAATATTTATAGAGAAGGAGAGTTAGAATTAGGATTAATAGACCTAAAGGATATAGGGGTATTATTAGGATTAGTTATTAAGGTTTAAGAGTAAGTATAAATAGCTTTATTAATATAAATAGTTAGGGGTAACTATTATATACTAAGGGACATAAAAGGGAAGGTATAGCTACGCGCCTGCCCTCTCTATAGCTTACTATAAAGTGGCTTTTTACTACTAAGTAAAATTTGCTTTTTCTAGCTTCTTATAAAATAAGGAATTTAATTAAATCAGTCACGGTTTTCTTTTTCTCTCTGAGCTTGGTTTAACCGTGTTTTTGGACATGTACATGGGTTGGGTCCGTTGGGATTGCCATGTCGCCGTTCTCGGTGGCTCCTTTGGCTGTCTGCCCTGTGAGAAGACTATTCACTAAAAGCGCCCATGTCTTCTCCTCTCCCCTCACTCAGCCATCACGCTCTTGCCGCCATCCTCGGTGACCCGTTCCCGCACCCGTATGTGCATAACCCCACAGCCAAGACGAACAAGACTGTTCCCGAAGCTGTCCACAATGATATCCCGACGTTCTTCACTGCCGGCGGCATCGTTCTGCGACTTTGCCCAGCCCGCGAACCCATCAATTTTGACTCCTCCGTTCCCGTTCCCGTTCTCTGCTGGCTCGCTCTTATCAACCCCCACAAGCGCGCTCGGGCAGAACAAGAGTGCTTCGCCCTGGCGGAGGGACACGATTTTGGCGAAAAGCCCGGTCAAAGGATCAGGCCGATGGCAGCCAGCGACTTCGTCCCGATCGGGTGGCAGAATGAGACCCGGCCTTGCCGCAGCCAGGTGCTTCTTCAGACTCTCCAGCCAGTCTGGGGACGTGAACCGGTGAACAATTGTCACAGAGCAGAGATCCAGCAGTTTCGGGAAATGGTGGGCTCCTGGGTGGCGATGACCATCCGCGCTCCCAGGTGACGCTGCAGCCGGATGGTGGCAAGCAACGACTCCGTCAGAGTCTGGCTCTCGGGACTCTCGGTCATGTACTTGTGCGCCTCATCCAGGGCAACGACCCGGCCCGTCGTGATATTCTGCTCGAGGAACAGGTTCAGGCAGATGTTGAACAGAGCACACGCAGACTCGGCCGTCACACAGGGACAAGAGAGGTCGACAATTGTCAATTGTCCAGCCTGGAGCGTTTTTTCATTGTTTTGTTTATCAGTATGTCTACTCCGTATTGAAGGGTCATGCTGAGATTATGCTGCTCAGTGCTCACCTTGCCTTCCCACGCTGTAGCCGTGTCCTCGAACGCCTCGACGCTGAAGCCATTCTGTTTACGGCTGGACTTTTCGACAGCCAGAGTCCCTGCGCAACATGCTCTTGGGCCATGAAGCTCTCCAAAGTTTCGAGTCGTTGTCCCAGGGGCCCCAATTGGCCTCCGGTCAGTTCCTCTGTTGCCAACGCTCGCTTGAAGGTTCCGTAGTCGAAATGGCCGCCCGTCTGCTGCTGCTTGATCCTCATCTCCTTCAGAATTCGGGTCACGACGTGGAAGTAGAGGGGCATTCCTCCGCCTTGGAGCGAGCTGACGGCCATGAGATCGAGCATTCTCTTGGTGTTCAGATCGCTTTGGCTTAGTCGGAGCTCTTGGACTTTGACGTTCTTCAGGTGTCCATATGTTGCCTTGGGAACATGTGAGCACTGTTTTTTTTTAAAAGCCTTTTTATTTTTGGTCACCGAGAGCATGTTCACATACCTTGATCTGTTTCACGTTGGTTGGGGCACAGAGCACCCTTACGCTGACATCAGGGTTAGACGACAAGTGCGCAGCTTCGCAGGGCTGGCCATTCGCGTCCGAGGCAAAGGGTCGTAATGGAACACAATCCCGGTGAGGGGTTGGGTAGGGTATTTGCATCTGAGGCGAGGAGACAGTTCTCGAGCAGGCAGCTGAGAGTGTGGCTTTTCCCAGATCCTTGGCTCCCGCAGATGAATGTGCTCGATGGTGCCGAGACGTTGTAATGAATGAATGGAGCATCCTCGGGAGGGGGTAGCATTACTGCGTCTTAGCTCGTGTAGTCTGGACACTTCACCGCCGAGGAGCCCGTATTGGGAGAAGATTGCTTCGTCCTGAAAGGCGCCGACATCCACGTTTCGCCTGACAGCTTCAGCGAAGACGGGCGTGTTAACAATCTCTCTGTCGTCGAGATCCTGGCTGTCAAACTTGAGCAGCGCCAACTTCTTCCGAACAGCGGCTGATTCATCTTTCTTGGCCATTTTCGGGTAGGGTAACTCAGTCGGGGCTATTTCGCTGGGAAGGATGACAGGTTTCTGATCAGTGCTTGTTGGGGAGTTGCCCATGATGCGAAACTGCTGAGATTAAGGTGAAGAAAGTGACAAGTTTTACCAACGGTTTTGTAGTTTAGTCGTCTTGACTCTTGACTCTTGACTCCTGAGCGCTGTTTGCATTCAGATCTGTCCCCGGCTGTGCTGTCAGACATTTCACAGCGTATTCCGCAAAGCTAGAACTGGTGAATCGTGTGTAAAAACATGCATCTACCCGTGAATGAGGTGGATGAAGAGCGCACAGACTTGTTCATATTTCCCGTGGGGATGAAAAGATGTTTTCATTGCTGGGAGGAAAGTTGCTTGTGCCGTCTCTTCTGCGTTGAGCTTCAAGGGACGGGCGGGTTATGTTGAATACACAGAAAGACACTGGGCATTCTCCTAGTGGTATCATTGCATTTGATGTAGATTTGAGTTGTTTCCTTTAGACCTTGCGGGAAACACGGAGCAAATCTCGACGGACTTGTAGACACGGGGTGATTGGGAGAATTGCCCTGCCATGATGGTCATGAGTCACGATGGACACAAGATCAAAAATTGCAGCACTGGTCTGTTCCCCAGCTGCGTGAGAGCACGATTTGACCATGGATGCAACTCAACCGACTTGGTGTTTGAATGAATGGTCGTGAGCCGACCGAGCCAAAGTCACTTGGAGCAAGTCGTTTGTGGAGGCGAGGCGGGGTGGGGCCCATGAGTCATCATGCATCACGTCATTCATTCATTCGTCCATCCATCCGTCCGTCCGTCCATCCAACAAAACTCCATCCCCGTCCTTGCAAACGCAAAAGTGCACCATGGCCAACGTAGACACGTCTCTCCCGCCCGAGCCTTCAGGCGCAGCGGCCGCCTACGCCGCGCAGCATGCATCCGACCACCCGCTCAAACTGTACGGCGGCTGGTTCTGCCCGTTTGCCCAGCGCGTCTGGATCACGCTCCACGAGAAGCGAGTCCCCACCAATACATCGAGGTCAATCCATACAGGAAGGATGCCGAGTTCGTGGCCCTGAATCCTCGGGGCCTGGTGCCAACGCTGGCCGTGCCCGCCGACAGGACAGGCAAGTTTCGGAAACCGCTGTACGAGAGCCTCGTCGTGTGCGAGTACCTGGAGGAAGCGTACGCGGACGAGGACACACGGCCGCCGCCTGCTCCTCGGGACCCGTACCAACGAGCCCGCGCCCGGCTGTGGATCGACGACATCAGCACGCGCATCATCCCCGCCTTCTACAGGTTCCTGCAGCATACGCCAGACAAGTCGTCGTACAGCATCGACGACGCCCGCCGGGAACTTCACGGGCATATCCGGGCGCTGGCGGACGAGATGGATCCCACCGGGCCGTGGTTCCTGGGCGAGCACCTGAGCCTGGTGGATGTCGCACTTGCTCCCTGGGCTAAACGACTCTGGCTGCTGCATCACTACAAGCCCGGTGGTTTGGGGATCCCGCAGACTGGCGGGGATGGGACCTGGCAGCGCTGGAGCCGGTGGTTCACTGCCGTTGAGAACAGGCAGAGCGTGAAGGATACCTGGAGCGACGATGAGCGGTACATGATTGCGTACAGGCGGTACGCGGATGATACGACTACTTCTCTCGTTGGTCAGGCCACGAGACAAGGTCGGACATTGCCGTAGAATTGTTCGGTACTAGGTAGAGCCGGTCTCTCTAAAATAATAACAATAATTAAATGCTTTTATTATCCTGTGGCTTCCCAACCCTGTTCCCGGGCTGGCTCACATCGCGCGACACGAACGCGAACTATTATACATGTCATGACGTTGATTTCATTGTCTCCTGGCTGGGCATAGCTGGTATTCATTGTTTACAAAGAAGGACCATCGATCCCTGTGTTTGCGACAAACTCATCGCCAAGAAACCAGCCAAGCTACAGGGTAGGAGCTGGCGCACTGTGCCGCCACTCGAAAACGGCTCGCACTGTGACTTGGACTTCCCGACGACGGGGTCAAATTGCCACGGCACCGACCGAGTAAGTAAACTTTTTGACAAGCAGCTTCGACCTGATATCTTCGCCCAACCACCCCGACGACTTGGACAACTCTTCGCCCACCGCACGATGGCGGATCACGGCGCGTCGCGGTTCACCCCGCAGAACAAGTCGACGCACGAACGCCTGTCCACACACACAGTCGGTCTCGTGGCGCTGTCCGACTTTCGCAAGCGGAGGGCCGAGGTGCTCGAGCAGCAGGAGCGCGAAGCTCGAGAGGCCGCCATCTCAGGCATGTCCACGTCCACGTCCACGTCCACGTCCACGCCCACGCCCACGCCCGCACCGGACCGTTCCTCGACAGGCACGCCCGACAACGCCGGCAGCCAGCCTGGCGCGCGACCGCCGACGAAGAAGAGGACGACGAAGACGAGGACGACGGGCAAGAAGTTGCTGCTCTCGTTCGGTGACGACGACGACGACGACGAGCAAGAAGCGGACGGCGAGACAGACGGCGGCGACCCCGGCAAGCCGAGGTCGGAAGATGCCGACACCGCGGACGAGAGCGACGCGGGCAAGCCAAAGTTCCGAGCCAATGCGTCCGTGGGCATCATACCAAGGGCCGTGACGAAGGCGGCGCTGCTCAAGGAGGCGACGGAGCGAGAGGCGCTGCGACGAGAATTCGTCGCCGTGCAGGAAGCGGTCAAGGCGACGGAGGTCGCCCTTCCCTTTGTCTTCTACGACGGAACCAACATCCCCGGCGGAACCGTGCGGATCAAAAGGGCGATTTCGTCTGGGTTTTCCTGGACAAGAGCCGCAAAGTCGGCGCAGAACTGGGCGTCGGGGACAAACGCAATACACGGCGGGGTGGGCCCGTGTAGGCGTGGATGATCTGATGCTCGTAAGGGATACAGTTATAATTCCACATGTATGTTTTCCATGTTTTCCCATGCTAATTCTATGTACGACATTGTTTTGCGACATGCTCCGTACCCCATTGCTGACATTGCAACGACACCCCCTCCCCAAAAAAAAATAGCACTATGATTTCTACTTCTTCATCATAAACAGAAGCCATGGACCTGGGGCCATCGTCTGTTTGAATACAGCGCCGCAGCTACCCTGAAGAAAGGCTCCGCGACAGACGGACCGAACCCGCCCGGCTCGGGCCAACTCAGCACAGCGGCCTCACGAGCCGCCGCAGCGAGGAACCTGGTCGACATTGACACTTTGGAAGGCGCGGCGGACGAGCCGACCAGGACCAAGGTCGTCGATAGACGGTGGTACGAGAGGAACAAACATATATACCCCGCGAGCACTTGGCACGAATTCGATCCCGAAAAGGACTACACCACGGAGGTGCGCAAGGATAACGGTGGAAACACGTATTTCTTTCCGAAATGATGTTGCGCCATATATGATGCTTGTGTCGGTGGTTCACGGGCTGGTGCCAAATATTTGTGTGTGTGCTCCTCCGCGTCCAGGTAGCCAATTCTCTCCTTTTATATTCTTGCAGGCAGCGTCGGCACTGGCCCTCGACGGACGGAATTTGTTGTTGTTATTGTGGCTGTTGTCGAAAACGGATCGCGTCGTTTGGGGTGTGTATTATTCTGGTCACGTCTGTCCGCTCACACGGAACATCGCCATAGCGCGAATAACAGTCCACCGACGACCAACCACCCGGGCCAGAGGAGCAGCAGGATTATGAAGTTTCCGCTGCCGAGGACAAAGACGGCGAATTCGTACAAGATTTTTTGCGCAACGCCTGGGCGGATTTGGCTTCCCAGAGACCGGCCGCCGCCTTTGCAGACATTTTTCGAAGCCCTGAGAGGCAGGCACCAAGCTTTTTTGGCAGGGGGCGTGGACGAGACGAGCGAAGATACATATATATGTATAGAAAGGAGGGACATGGAAGCGAGAAAGTGCTGGAATCGCACGTCGGTGCGAAATGACGGAGGATGTTTGAGTGGGGGGTTGAGCGAGAAACCGCGGCTCCACCCTGGAAGCGGTTAGAAGCGATGCCTTGTTCCATGATGACGAGCCAATGTCTTCAATGACGTAGTTTTTTTTTTGGCCTGTTCAATCGACGATGAACTTTACCGTTAATCTGGCCATAGATCCCGTTAATCAAACCGTTGATTTGATAATTCATCTGGCTATTGGCCTGACGATTGACCTGATCAATTTGACCGTTGATTTAATCGTTCATTCGATTGTTAATTTGATCGTTAATTCAATCATTCGGGCAGCCATAAGGATATTCTTGTATTGAATAAGGGGACTATGGGACTAGCTAGTGCCTCTTGTTCCTGTCCACATATTCGGGCAACTACGGAGTATCTGCTACGGAATTGATCAGGAAAGCGAAGCGAAGCGATCCCTGATTGAAGCATCTGCAGCCGAAGAGTATTTGCACGCCGTTGTGGTCTGTTGTGGTCTGGTTTGGCTAGTATTATTACTGACACTACGGATTAATCATCTGCTATGTCTAGGGGCGTCTTCTTCCCACCATCACGGCAGCAGGCTTGTGGCCGAAGCCACGGCCAGAGTAATATATGCACACGAGGTTAGAGCCGCGCCCTTCCAAAAAGTCCCCAACCGCACGTCCAAGTTTGAATTCGACATTGTGCTTGTGCTTCTCTTGGTCTGTTAAGAGAATCAAGTAGAAAGAGACGGGCGATGAAGTGGGAAAAGAAAGAAGTGGAAGATGAAGTGGCGGATGAAGTGGGAAGGAAAAACGTCTCGTATAAGAAACAGTTTTCACTCACACAGAATCCGCCAGCTGCCTGCCACTGCCTGCCACTGCCTGCCACTGCATGCACAACTCAACTCTACGAGCACAGACCCGCCAAATGGCAACAAGCCACTGTTTGACTCTGTGAATATAGGTAAAGTACTTTAGTATGTCCCCTGTAGACTAAAGTATTCTCCTAGGGTTCTACCTAGTTACTAATCAACTAACATCAACACTCTCCATGTCTAACACGCTTTTGTTCACATGAACCATGTTCGACTTTATGAGATTCTTATTATTTAGTTGTCAAGAGTTTCAGATCACTGCCTTGGTTCTTCCGTGTTACTTTTTTTCGTCTTCGCATTTGTAAACATGTTTCTACAAAAAATAATAGTATTGTGTATTTCATTGCGATCCGTGCTTTGCTTCGTTTGTTGACGACCGCGTGCCTTGTTTCGTTTGTTAATGAATCCGGCTACCTCACTTCCTTGTTGACGACCCCTGCCTCCCTTCGTTGCGGGGTTTCCGTCCGCGGTTCAGACGAGTTACATCTCGATGGGGTGGATCTCTTTCTCAACAGATATTCATCAGGATCGGTAGATGATCATATCTCATTCGCGGTGGCATCATGCCGCGGTTCGCATTCAGGGCATACCAGCGGCTGTTTTCGCCGTCGCCTTGAGAAACCCCTGGAAGCTCTCAAACGCAGCCGCATCGAATCCTTCTAACCACCGACAACCAACAGACACCTGCTTCACCGATACACGTATCCACACCTTGAAACCAAATATGTTGTCCGACTTCATCTCTGAATATGATGTGATGGATGTGTCATGACCTCCGGCAGCCTCTTGCTCTCGTTTCTTCCGTCTCCGCCATGCCCGAGCCCAGACCTTGTCTGGCGCGCCCGATGCCCTCGTAGGCTTCCTTATCCCACTCCCAGGACATGAGGTCTAGTGCCCCGACGGCAGCTGAGATTGTGGACGCAAATTCGCCGATTGCGTCAGACAGGTCCATTGCCAGGACTTCTGCCTCACTTGCACTCGGTAGAATGTCCCTGGATAGCGCTGCTTTCGTGCCTCTCGCAGCAGACTGTGCAGGACGTAAAGGCCTGAATGACCAAGCTATTGCCCATCGTCGCGTCCTATTGCCTTGGAGAAACTCCGTCACGGCATAGTTTTGGATATTCGCCCCGCGAAGAGTCTCGATGAACTCTGTGAGACTGGACAGGAACCCGAGCATGGCAGTGTACCATTGCACCCGCTCTTTCAAAAGCATGGATTCTGCAAAGATGCGACGCACAAGGGCTAATTCTCCACCCGCGGTGACCATTTCAGTTGTGCTTCCTGTACATGCCGTGTACGGCGGTCTCTGCTTCCGTTTTGCGCTGCGCAGCATTTCCTCCTCTGACTCGTAGAACGGCGGATTTGTCATGGTGAAGTCGATACATGGTACGCCTAGCTCATCGAGTGGTATGAGCGAGCTGTCGGCGTTGCGAGGAACCACATTAATGCGACTGGATAAATCGTTGAGCTTCACGTTGGACTTTGCCCATGTTAAGCTCGAGGGGTCGATGTCTGCAGGAATTTATATTAGCCAGAACACGGATCGTTTGGTGACAAAAGGCGCGTAGGTACCTGTAGCTATGAAGGACCAGGGACGCTGGGCACAACCCAAGAGGGGATAAATGCAGCTGGCTCCTGTGCCAATATCCAGACCCGTTAGCTTTTGGCCAGGCTTGTCGTAAGAAGATGTGTCTAGAAGGTCTTTCAGCCAGAGTATGTAGTTGTGCCTATTGGGGACCTTGTCGCATGGGATTTCAGCATTAGCTTTCCTGATTCGAGGAAACAAAAGGCTCCTGTACATACCGGCGGACAAAGTCTATCGTCTGGTAGATCGATCTTGATGCCGAAATCTAGTTTGAGCAATGTCTTGGTCAGTTGCATCACCGACTTGGGATCTCGAAAGTCAAGATCTCGCCCTTTGACGCTGCCTGGGGAATCAGTCATGATTTCGGCACCGATGAAAGGCGGTTGAGGTACGCACACGGCAGAGAATTCGGGATCCAAGCGAGATAATTCTTTAAAGTCGGCCGGTTTAGCATAAAGCCCCGAAATTTACGGTCTCTTGCCTCCCAAGCACTCATTTTGGACGCACTGTCTATCAAAGGCTGCCTGGTCGGGCATTGCCGCTGCTAGGCCCATGCGCATTTGGGTTTGCGTGATGCTGGCCCGATGCTTTTCTCTTGCGTTGCATGATCGGGACGCGGCGGAGAATTGCGCGGGTGTAAGTTCGTTGCTGCGGTGCTCACTGCTGAGAAGAAATGGAAAGTTTTGTGCAGTTTTGTTGCTCACTGCTCAGCAAGGTTGTCGCCGGGCATGTGGGTCTGGTCTGTCTGCCTTGGTGCTGGTTCTGTTACCGGCAAAAGGTTGAGGGGAAAGGGCAAAGGATAATCTCATGCTGTGTACGGACGTAAGTCAGAGTGTATTCAGAATGAGGAAAGATCGCAACATCCAGGCTAGCGACCGAGGCAACTGATGTTGGCTGTCGCCATGACCCCAATGATACATGCTACGCCAAACTCATGCTTCACCATAACATAACTCTCCATCGCCAGCCATCAAACACCCTTAAATCGGCTTCGCTGATATCATCCCCCCACGCTCTACACGCTCCGTCAACTTCCTCAGCCTCTTGTTCAGTGTCCTCGCCACCCGAATCGTCACTTCGTTCTGGAACACGTACAAAATGGCAAAGACGAAGAATGCAATTTTGCAAAAGCACCGCCACCGAGAATCGCATTCTTGATACCGGAAAGCAGCCCTTTGACTTGCGGAAAGCATACTCTGTATCGTTGGAGGATACCCGTGACTCCTCATCTGAGCCACGACGAAAGATTCTGCGGACCGCCGGAACGAAAGCAGCACTACGTCGAGTGTTAATGGACCGGAATCCATGATTCCAAACAACGGAAAGTCCTGCCAAGAAACGCAACACTCACATAGTGCCACCTACGAGAATTCTCGACCATCGACTGCCTTGGGTAGACTTGGCTAGGGCTCTCACTTCGGCTTGCAAGGTACCCAAGTCGCCCAATACCATGCCTGCCTGGGCCCTGAGACGAGACTCGAGCTCATAGACTGCGGTACTTCCGTCCCCTCCTTGGCGTATCTTCCTCTTGACACTCAAGTACTCGCGCAGGTGGAATTGCGCACTGGCTTTGATGTTGCGTACATCCACTGCTGCCGGAGGGACCATGGGCGTCAGTGTGTGGCCCGGGACGGTTGGGAAGCTTATCATGCTACCGGGGTGATCTGGTAATTGTGATTCCGGACCGAGTTGCAGGGCAAGCCCCTGACCAAAATCTGGCTGATGATAGCTTTGAGGCCCCAGAGGTGGTGGTGGAAGATACGGGACATTCGACGGTGATGATATCGGCCGAGGATCTATGGTCCGCATGGGCGGCTCAGAGGAGATGTGGGAGAGGCCATGACGGCTGCTGGAGGTTATTTTTTGGTTAATTCCGCATAGTATGAATACAAGCGGCAGTAGAGAATGAAGCAAAGACAAGCGCGGAGCAAGATACAGCTCTATCATGCCTACAGCTCCGTTGGCTGTGGTCATGGAGTTGTCGGGTTCAACAGTCTAATTAAGGAGGCTGGTAAATCGACGCCCAACGTCGACGTCAACTGCCTACAGCTGTGCGCACTTGTCCAATGCTGCGACATTGGGCTGTGAGTGCCTGTGAGTGGTTCTGGCAGCAAGAGTCACGGGTAACAGCGGAGCCGTCAGTCGGCAGGACAGATTAGATCAAGGCCAAGTTCAAGAACACTAGCAAGATGACGCTGTTCAAGGGCCGAGCAGGACTGACTCTCGACGGGAGCTTCATGGGCCGAACGTCTCTTCCATGATGTAGTGCTGGTGAGGCCTTTTTTTAATGCTCAGTCTCGGCGTGGACCCTGCCATCAAGGTCACGTACCCCAAGCCTCGTGGTTCAGCGCGCGACAGCCGGTCTGTACAGCAAAGAGAACACAGCAGTCTTCACGAGAGCCATCACGTTGTACAATACACGTGCATCTGCAGGAAACCCACCTCCCCTTGATCCTGGACCAAATGCCAGTTTCTCGGGGCGAGAAACTTCGAATGGAGGTGCTCAACCCCAAGGGCATGTCGTTGGGAGGAGGTGAGGTCAGGGCGGGCGCACCCGTTCAGGAGGACAACAAAGATTGGGGAAGTGCCAGGGCCAGCTTGAAGAAAGGATGGCGAGGTCAATTGGGATGTGAGCCTGAATGCAGGCCAGGCCGTCCGTTTGACACTGGAATACGGCGTTGCTTTTCCTAACGGCACGCATGCCCGTCAGAGCCTATGTATGCCGCTTCTGCGGATCACGAACCCTTTTGTGTTGTTCCGACTTTGTTGTGAGATAGGACGTATTTCAAAAATAGTCACCAGCTTTGATACGGATGATGGAAATCCATATGTTCCAGTTCCATAAATTGCTTCATGTCGTGAAACCACGAATGTGTGAAAGTGCCCCCCCGGGGATACTTCTCGTCCTGTTCCGACGACGTGCAAAGCCGCGAGATTCGGCAGAATCGTTTGACGTTGTCATAAACAACACCATACATGCCGGTTACGCCAGTCGAGAATTATACTCGGGCAAGTCTTGTTTGCGACAAAGGACGGGCCCACCCGAGAGGTATCCGAACATACGGAGGCTCGCAGATATGTGCAGGCTGCTGGGAGATGCTGAAAACTCAATGAGGCCTTTCGTTTACCAGAAACCCGAGACGGCCATCGGTTGTGCAGGCCTCGCGCTGCGACGGTCCCATTGCCAGTGTCCGCATCGCCTCCCCAATCGGAGGTCAAGATTCGGGGTGCACTCACTGCAACACACCAGATTCTATCACTTGCAGAATCTATTCTACTACGATCCCCGAGGCTTGCGATCGGGATTTTCCTCGTTCAAGAGTATTCCAAGTCAGCCATAGTATGACAAGGCTTGCTAAAAAGGAAAAAGGGCCTCGTATGACGCGACAGGTCTTCAGGACATGAGGAGCTACTGCGTCACGTCACGCCATGTCTGCGAGGAAAGCCCGGCGCCACATTGCGACAACCAGACACGATGGGAGCTCAGCGTCCCTCTCACCCTCTGAGCTGAAGGCTGGCGGTGCCGCGGGCCATCATGTCAACTTTGTCTCGGTTGGACCGTCTGATCCCGCTCGGTGAGCGCTTGGCGGGGACGGAAGCCACGCAAGACCCATTTTACGCCATCAGCACCGGCCGACGTGCCATGCCAACTGGCCTTTGTAGTCATTCTTTTGTTCGGCGTGCTTTGCAGACTGCACCCCGTGTGTTGTTTCAGGAGTGTCCTCGGCAGTCGATCCGTGCGTCATCTATGTTGGGAGAGCCCTTGGGACGCCGGTCATGATGATGGTGGACGGACCAGCAGATGGACACGGAGTGCCTGGCAGTGGCCGCTGCTTGCTCCGGCCAGACCCAAACCGCTCACGCGACGGATGACAACATGGAAGACGACTGGCCTGCCTGCAAGACCCCTTTGTCCCAATGGCTAGCGTCAAGCCTTGTGCGAAAAGTTGATGCCAGGCCGTGCTGGTGGTGGTGGTAGGATGGAACAAGCGTTCCCGATATTTTCCTCATGAACTTCCATTGATTCCAAGACCATCGGCCCCACCTGCCACTGACTGCGAGGTTCCGAGGACGCGGAACCCGATGATGAAAGGCGGCAGGGAAGTTGAGCAATGAGGAGCATCTTGTTAGAAACTCCTCGGCGGCGGATCATTCGTGGAGAGGAAGTGGATGGCGAAGTTGGTTCGTAATAGAGTTGCCTCACAACCTGATGGTTGGTGCCTTAGGCTTCACAGTCGAGGTGGGAGTTCGTGCTCCCTCTTGGCCCATCAATTCCGAACCCGTTCACCACGAACTATTATTAGGCAGAATGACCAAAACCAGGCCTGTGGTCTCTCAGCTTTGTCCCATTTCTCTCTCAGCGGCAGAAAAGACGGGCGTTTCACTCACCCCGATCCGGCGTTGACAGCAACTTGGTCGTGTTCTTTTCCTGGCATCTTGCAGGAGATGGCGTCGGATGCCAGCCACCCTCTTCCCAGAGCATCAGAGGAAGGCGGAGGGCGAGTCGAGAAAGACGGGATAAGAACGATGACGGCGTGAAAGTAACAGCCGAATCGCTGGTCGCTCTTGTTCATGATGAAGGTGGTGGTGGTCTCGCCTCATCCATCGCATCGCATCACATCGCATCGCAGCGCATCGCATCGCAACTCAACACATCGTCCCCTCCCACAAAGGCAAAAGGTGGACCAGGAACATGGGAACGGGCAACGGGCAACGGGCAACGGGCAACGGGCAACGGGAAACGGTGAGCCGAGAGTGCAGCCAAAGGTAACACACACTAATAACGGGGGCATTGCAATCACAGCCCCCAGCCTTGATCTCCTGCTCTTATTTGGTCAATTCGAAAAGGAAAATTTTGCCTTGTACTACGAGACTTGCCAGACGAGGTGTGACGAGCCAGACTGCCGCCTGCCGGAGGCTGCGACGATCAGCGCCGTCCGCCGTCCCGCCGTCCCGCCCTAATAATAAACGTCAACTAGCAGTCACAGCCTGGCCTGGTGCTTCCATGGACCAGTCTTGCTCAGACGGATCGATGCTGGAGAAAGCTAGCCTACTAGTAGGGGCCAGCTTGGGAGGGAACAAGTGTCTTGGTGGTGTGGGCTCCAGCTCCAGGCTGGCTCGGGTAGCGCCGCCGTCCCGAGCCTCTTCAAACGTCCGTCCCTGCATAAGAAATAACTTATAAGGCGGCTGGACGAACCGAGCCTGCCTGGCAGACATATCGCTCAGGTCAGTCGTCAACAGCGGCCAAGAACATTGAACATTGGTCATGGAATCAAGCGGCCCAGAGAGTTATCTATCTGTCCCTCAATCTCAGTGGTCCGCCGACTGCATGGGGCTTCGGCGCTGGGGCCGCAGGCCTCCGTTAAATATGACGCACGGTGAAATATGACGCACGGAGAAGGAAGGAGAAAAGGAGGCGGCCGTGTTGATGGGCGTGATGGGCGTGATGGGCGTGATGGGCGAGACAATACGGATGACCACGCGCCTTGGGTTCCACGGGCAAACCAGACGGATTGACTCAACAAGCATATCGGCCGGTTTGAAGGCGGGCGCGGAGTCAAACGACAGCTACGAGACGGCCACCAGAGAAGAGGTACATGTATTTATTGCTCGTACGGAGTAGTCCGTAGTCCGTAGATGGTACTCCGTAGACCAACAACTTCCAGGGTACCGCGTCATGTAGCCTCGCGATCCTTTGCATTCAGGATTCAGGCCGGGCGTCCGTGGCTCGGTACTGACATGGGGATTCTCGAGCTCCCCCTCCCATGATGGACTATCCTCAATGCTCATCCAGGGCTCCCGGACGCCTGGGGTTCAGTTCAGTTTGGTCTGGTTGCTGGAGTGGGGCGCCTTGGCCCGGCAGAGCAAGCCGATCCGCCCGTGCCTTGCCGTTGGACATCTGGTACATCTGGGGCGACCGACCTCTGGGGCCCTCTGGGGCCTGCCAGCTTGCTTGCTCGCCCCCTCCCCGTCTTTCGAGATGCCAGGCCCGTCGTCCCCAAGGCCCCAAGGTCCGCCGCGCCCCGTCCGTGTCTGCTTCTGCTTCTCTTTGCCCTCATCCGCGTTTCCTCGTCGTCTCCATTCCTCCCCCTTCGCACTCGGGTGTCGCGGCCTGTTTTCCCTCCTCCATCGGTTGCTGCCAGGTAGACTTGTCTCGTCGCAGACCCTGTCTGACCTTGTCTGGAGAGCAGACGTCGAAACTTGCATTTCTCGCCAAACGTGTTTTGCTGACTTCTTTTGCTCGTCCGGGAGCTGCCTCGCTGCTCCGCCCTCTCTCAGCTCACGCGTCACTCACTGACCGCCCGCCCGAGGAAAAACCCTCTTTTTTTCCTCACTCCTACTACCAGCTGCTCTTCCGTTCCGATCAACAACGGGGAACACTTGTTGAGGCTCCGGCGTCGTGCCCTGCGCCATCATCAGCATTGCCAAGACGCCATTTTCATCCCATCTTTCTCGTCGTCCCTGACCGGACGCCGACAGCAAACACCGCCGGTGGTTTTCTTGTCCTCGGGTGCGTTTTCGTTGCCCGTCCTCGCGCCTGCCTGGCCATGCCCATGTCTTCGGGCGGCGTGGTACGCTCAACCGCCCTCAGGGCGGGCGGTGCTTGCGTTCGCTGCCGCAAAGGCAAGACCAAGTGCGTCTACGAGAATGGCCGCGCTCCATGCAAAAACTGTGCAAAGGGAATGCACGATTGCTACCTCCCCTCGGAGAGCATGGCTCATCATCATGGCCAGAGCCCGGCTCGTCACGCAAACGCCCATCGCCCAGCACGCGACAGTCTGCCGGCCTCCGGGGCCGGAGTCTCTGATGCCAGGCAGCCCGTCGCGAGCTCTGCCTCTACCCGAGGTGTCCAAGTCACACCCGAAAAGTGAGTCTCTGTTTTCCATGATTGACTTCATTTGCCTGTCTCACTGCTCTCGCTGTCGCGGCATTCTTCCACCCTCTGCGTTTCTCTCTCTTTTTTCCCGCCCACATTGCTGCTTTTCTGCACCCGCGCACCCACATTGTTTTCTCGGGGCCCAGCGGCCGTTGCGTTGTCCATCCGCGCCACGCCTATCAACGCGGCCTTCCACTTGGCTCGGGGCCCTCAATCCACCTTCAGGCCCTCCTCTGCTCCGAGAGGCCGGCGACTTGCGCTGTCCAACACCCGTCGTCTGCCCCCTGGTTCTGATGGCAATGGCAAGCTCGCCCCTCGGATCATCCATCTGGCCATCTATCACGCAACGCCGAAGCTGCCGTGCTGGTCCTTGCCCCTTTGTCGCCCAACCAAGCAAGCCTTTCGCGTCATTGCTGGCCCGTTCCCCGCCAGTAAATTGACTCAACCAACCACTGCCGCTGCCGCTCCTGCCCGAACTGCATGATTTTGTTGCTGACCTTCTCTCTGCCTCAGGCTGACACCTGAGCTCATCGCCGAGTGTGAGCGAGTCGTCTCCAAGACGTTCCCGGCGTGTGTGGCTTTTCACAAGCCTTCTTTCGTCCAGCAGTTAAAGAATGCTACTTTGGAGTCAAGTCTTGTGTATGGACTTTTGACTTGCGCAGCCCGGTAAGTAGCTTGGCTGGCTCCCCAACTTTCAATCTTTACATGTCGATCCATCCATGTCATCATCTCGCCGGCAAGGTGGAAGACGTCCCCATCTTGAATTATTCACACTGACTTTCTGGTGGCATCAGAAGCTCTCCAGTTCTCATCCGTCGATATGGGTCTCCTACCACAGGTGCAGAGACGTTCGCTTCCAAAACGCTTGTGCTGGTCAATCAGAACCTGGACCATCCCAATCTCGCTGATATTCAAGCTTTGTGTCTCGTCGTCATCCACGAATGGGGAACTCGCAACGCTGTTCGGGCCTACATCCTCCTCGGCCAAGCCGCACGCATGCTTCAGATGTATCGCATTCTCAACGGCCATCACACCTCTGACAATGCCGACCAGTTTCTTCGGGATGAGTCCTTGCGACGTACGTTGTGGCTGGTCTACATTTTGGACTGCCTCCTGACTAGCACTCCTGGCCGATACCCCGCCCTCGCTGCTCAGGATACCTCGGATGTGTCTCTTCCTTGCTCGGACATCAATTTTGCTTTCGGCAATGCCGTCTACGTAAAGACTTTGCCTCAGCACCTTGGCCGCGCTGCATTGTCACCTAGCCATGGCAGTGGTGGAGAAATTGGCGAGTTTGGGTACATCGTTCTCGCATCAACAATCTGGCGCGATGTCGTTGGCATGTTGACGGCGACTACGCTGCACACCTTCCGGGAAGAAGACTGCACCGACCTCTTCGCCAAGATTGAAAACCTTCGCGCGTCTTTGCCCATGCCGCTGGTTGACAAGCCTGGCCAAATCACGCTGCACATGACTATGGGCTCAGGATATACATTTGCGATGCTCCACTGCCTACTGCATTGCGCCACCGTCTTTGTTCATCGCCGCCGTCTTTTACAAGACGTGATATCCCCGAGTTTCAACCTGGATTCGTTCCGCACTAACCCTCGATGTCACGATCTCGTGGACCGCCTATTCACCTCCTGTCATGCCACCACACTGCTGCTCAATGCTGTAGAGGCTGGGGCAGAAAAGGACCACCCGACCTGCCTCCCCATTGTGATGCTCTTCTCGGCATTCACTGCCAGCGCTACAGTCGCTTACCTGTCTCTCAAGGACTCACGCCACCCAATGCCGTAGAGACGGCTGCTCACATCGTGAGAGATGGGCTCAAGTTCATGCACAATGGCACTGATAATTGGCCACTGATGTCTAGTTGGCTTAGGCACCTTACTGTCATGCAGCGGGTTCTGAACAATGATGCTGCTTCTGCATCTGGCAGTGTGATCCCCTCACTGGCCGGCACAGTTCTGGTTCTCGTCACTCGGGAAGCGGCGTCAAGGACGAGGTTTCTTCCAACGCCGACACCAACACCGACACCACGGACTACGATCACCAGGGCGCGGCCGGCGGAGCTGTCCATCACTCCTCAGCCGCCCGATCCGTGTCCGAATCTGCCCGAGGGGACAGCGAGCCTCCTGTGGCCGTTCCGCGACGCGGCGTCACCACTATCAACGGTGGCTCCGGAACTGCACCCAATGCAGTCGTTGGCACTCCCCCTGCTGGAGCTCCCCAGGCTTTAATGCAGCCTTCGGATGGCAAGCAGTCAAGCCCAGACGCATCCTCTAATGGAGTCGCGGCCACGCAAGACGGACAGACCACGAGCCAGGACATGACGGCTCCTGAGCTCTGCCAAGCCTTTGAGCGACAGCTTCTCGACTTGGACGATCTCGCGGCTTTCATGGGTGGCGGGGTTTGACAGCAGACCAATGCAGTTCTTGCCTTGGGCGATGATGGCAAGCACGCCTTGTCATTTTACGACCTTGCTGCGGCAGGTCTGATTGGTCCTGTATTTTCACGAAGCATGAAGTGAGGTTGTCGAATTATAATTTTCCGGGGAATCGGTTTTGGCGGAGCGAAGGGCATGGCAATTCTGTGTAGAATTATTATAGAGACAGGATGGGATACCTGAGAATCACAGGCCAATGGCGACGGCGTTCAAGGCAAGTGACGGACATGGCAATGTATCGGGCAGAGCCACGTAGGACTGTACTGCGGCTCGACACGACTCCGGGGCACATGACAGTGGTAGCTTTGCTCCTTATCTTGAAATGAACAAAACTGTTTTTAACTTGGTTTTGCCATGTGTTCTCTGCCCTCGGGCATTTATTTATGCGCGCTTATTCATGGAATTCTCCACAAGAACGCGCAGCGCCGCAAAAGAGTCGTCTGTAGCGTCCTCGGGCGCTGGCATCGATTTGTCTGCACTATCGCAAGTCGATGTACTCCGTATTGCGTGCGGGGTTTATTCTGGGATGGAGTGTTGCCGTGGAGTTGTCAGTGCCTCCTTCCGAGAATGACGGTCGCTGGTTATGGGGCCATACGCCAAGTGGAACAGGCCTTTAGAAAGGGGAGGTGCGGCCACGCGCCTGCCCTCTCTACGGCCCACCATAAAGTGGCTTTTTGCCACTAAGTAGAATTTGCTTTTTCTAGCTTCTTATATTATTAGGAATTTAATTAAATTAGTTATGGTTTTCTTTTTCTCTCTTAGCTTAGTTTAACTATATTTTTAGTAACCACACTAGGAGTTAGGAAAAGAGAGCTTTCTAAAGTATTCCTAGAGGTTTAATTATTTCTTTTCTTTTATTCTAAGTTAAGATAGTATTATTAAATTACCTAATCCCTATTACCCTTCTAAATCCCTGCATTTCCCTATTATTACCCTAGAGTTATTAGTTAAGAATAATCCCCTATAGAATTTATAGATAGTAAAGGAGTATTTACCTAGGTTTAAGTTATTATAAGTATTATTATTATCTAAGAGTATTCTATTAAGGAATAACTAATTCCCTTATAGTAAAATAAAGGATAAGGTAGTACTTTAACTTACTAACTATTTTAAGAAACTAAATTCTCTAGTAATACCTAAGATACCTTTATTTAACTAGTTAATAATATTAGCTTATAAACTTCCTTTCTTAAGAGATATTAGGACTTTTAATAGAACTATATTTACTAGCTATTAGTTAAGTTAATTATAATAGGTATTTAAGACTATTAATAATAGTTAAGATATTAATCTAAGTACCTTTATCTAGGCTATTAATATAGCCTTAGATAGTAGTGCTACTACCTTTATTAATAGTTTAGAATAACTAAGAATAGTGGTTTCTAAAGCTAAGTAAAGCTTAGTAACTAATAATAATCTAATTATTCTTTAGTGTTTATTATAGAAATAGTATCCTCCTAATATTATTAATAAAGAAGTTAAGGCTAGTACTAATATTAAGATATATTAGAGTAAGGGTAAGGCCCTTATTATATATTATTTATAGGTATTAAATATACTTTATTAAGTTAGTAGTAAAGATAAGTAAGTTACTTTTAATAACTTACTTACCTTAATTAAAAGCTATACTCTTAGAGATTTTATTTAATATTTTATTTAGGGTTTATATAATAAGTCTTTAATATAGGAAGCTATTAGTTAGAATATCTTAGCTACTAATAGTCTTAGAGGAGCTAGAGAACTAATTAAATAAGCTACTATAATTTTAGAGGTAAAAGTAAATTTAGTAAAGTTAACTACCTAAGATATAAAGATCTTACTAATAGAAGAGTTTATTAAGCACTAGAGTAAGTGCTTTACTAATAAAGTATTATCTTAAGTATATAAGTTATCTCTAGGGTTTATAGAAGTTTTAGAAGAATAAAAGAGGTAATTTACCCTTATTAATACCTTAATTACTTAACTTTAACTATTAATATTATACCTTAGACTCTTAGGAGGTTAGGGTTACCCTAACCCTTAATAGTTTAGTAGGTATTAACCTATACCTCTAGTTAGCTAGAATCCTACTCTAATTACTTACTAATAGCTATAGACTTAGGCATAAAATAAAGCTAATATTAATATAGGAAATAGAATACTTACTAATTAGTAAAATATTAACTATTCTAGCCTAGCCTATAAAGGAAATAGTGCTTCTCTATATTAGAATAATACTACTAATTTATATTAACTACTATAGAGTATACTAATAGTATTAGGTTTTAGTCTATAAGGATATACTTTAGAATTAAGACCTATATATAAGTTAAGGAACTAGTATATTAATAGCACTATACTATTACCTTATAGAGATACCTATTTTAAGTATAATATTACTAGATATTACACTACTAACTATATAGTAACTAGAGATACTTTACTATAATAATAGGAGTTATTATAGTTAAAGTTAATAACTCTTCCTTCTTAGAATAATAACTCTTAGATTCCTAGGTAAGCTTATACTTAGTTTACTTAGATATATTTAACTAAGGATAAGTATAATAATATTACTAAACCCTAAGTTATTAAAGAGATATTACCTAATACTATAGTTAGAGTTTATTATACCCTAATTAAACCTAGGTCTATAGTAAACTCTATAACCCTATCTAGAGATTATTAACTTATTTAACTTAAGAAGGCTTTATTATTTACCTCTTAGTAATTAGTAATAGTAACTAAATTATAGAAGCTAAAAGCTAGAAAAGCTAATATAAAGGCCTAAGTTAAAGATATTACTAATAAGGAGGTATTACTAAAGCCTCTTCTAAGGAGCCTTAAATAAGCTAATATAAAGACACTAGAGTCTATTACTTAGGTACTCTCTAGGTTATAATATTAATCTTAGAGGCTAAGCTACCCTTAAAGAAATATAAGGGTATAGTAATTAGTAGTATATTAGATAATAATAAGACTTTATAGCCTAAAGCTATATTATTAGTAAGAGAAAAAGTTATTAAGTAAAATATATAAGCCCTAAGTAAAATTTAGGGTTATAAGGGTCTTAGCCTTATTAACTAGAAAGCTTTAGTAAGTTATATTTTAGTACCTATCTTATTAATAGATTTATAGTAAATTAGCCTAGAGATATCTAAGTAATTCTAAAAGCTATTATTAAGGGTAATTACTTCTAAGAAGTAACTAAAGAAAAAGGTATTATTCTTACTTAAAGTAAGCTTTATTTAAACTACTTCTAGTAAACCTAAAAGAGGCCTAATACCTAATAACTTTAATACTAAATTACTCTAGGAATATTAATTAGGTACTAAGCTATTTAGAATTACTATTTAGGCTTATATAGGATTTTAAAAGGAATAAGTATTTAATCTTAAACCTAGATAAGCTATTACTAACTAAGGAGCTAAGATTAATATTATATCTTATGCCTTTATACTAGAAGAGAATATACTAGTTTATAATTTAGGATCTATTAGATTCTAAGGGCTATAAATAATTAATACTAATAGATAAGAGAATATAGTTACTTACTTTATCTTAATAAAGGTAGTTTATTATAGAGTTATATAGTTAGTTTAGGCTATTATTACGCTAGACTATTAACCTAAGAATTAAATTATCTTAATTTTAGAATTACTATAGCTTTATAATATAGGTGTAAAGTTTAATATTAGAAGATTAGAACTTATAATTAGAGTTAAAGATTATAGAGATAAGGTTATTTCTATTAAAGGTCTAGAGGTAGCCTTATCTAATAAATAGAAAGTTATACTCTATCTAGCTAAGCTAGAGATCTTAAAGAAGTATATTAGCTAGGATAATATAGATATATTACTAGATAATGCCTTATCTAACTCTAATAATAATTCTAATAATTTAGAAAACTAAGTTCCCTATAGTAACCTAGTTAAGTTAAAAACTAAATCTAATAGCCTAAAATAAATATCTAAGTAAAAGTCTTTAGGAGTTTTTATTTATTTATTTTTAGGCTAAACCTATAGTGTAGTTCTTAGGATATATACCTTAAATTACCTACCCTATATTAGTATAAGAGGAATATTAGCTTATAAATTAACTTAGTCTCTATATATACTTATTAAAGGTAAATATACTTAGAGGAGAGAAATATATTATAGACTTAAAGAATAATAACTATAAAGATATAGTTCTATAGATAAAAGATAATTAGCCTAGACTAATTACTTAAGAACCCTTATTATTCCTATTTCTAACTAATTAGAGAGTCTAGTAAAGAGAAATAGATTAGAAGGTTCTAATAGAAGTTATATTTACTTAGTTTAAAGGTTATAGGGTAACCTTAGGCCCTCTAGTTCCTAAGTTAATAGTAAAAGAAATTATATAAATATTTTATACCTATAGAGACTTAAATACTTTATTTATTACTAATATTCCTACTATAGACCTCTATAAATATATACCTTAATTAAAGGAAAATATAAAGCCTTAGGTATATTTACCTAAGAGAAAGTAGTCTAAGCCTTAGAAGTATTAGTTAAATTAGTTAGGAATTTAGGAGTTAAATCTAGGATATATAAATATATAATAGCTATAAATAGGAAGATATTAGACTAGTATATAAAGCCTATACTAGTACTAAAAATAAGTCTAACCTATAGGCTAAATATTAACTTATATTTAATAACTCTTAAGTTAAAGAAAATATACCTAGTAGTTAGTTACCTTTATTAGTTAAAGTTTATAATTAACTCTTAGACCCTTAAATTAATTCTTATAGTATATTTAATCTTAAATATACCTACTAGTTAATACCTATAGCTACTAAGTTAAGATATGTTTTTGCTTTTAATATACCTAGATTTAGTTAGCTATAACTAACCTATATACCTTAAGGGTTTTAGTTAGTAGGATTTATAATAACTAAAGTATTAAGGGTTACTCTAAGTCTAATCCCTTACCTTATCTAAAGCTATCTCTTTTACTCCCTAAGTGCCTAGTAATCTAAGTGCTTTAATAAGCTATATAAATAATATATTCTATAAATATACCTCTTTTATTAAATAGTAGTCTTATATTAAAGATTACCTACTACTAAGACTACTATAGACTCTCTTAAAGTTAAGTTTTAAGAAGGTATCCCTAGGTATAAGTTTAATTACTATAGTTAGTTAGATTTATAAGATTAATAGAAAGATATATATTAAACCTAACTAAGCTATAAAGCTAAAGGAGTAGCTAATGCCTATAACCTAATTTACTATTTATTCTTTCCTAGGAGCTATTAGACTATATAGATAATAAATAAAGAACTATACTAAGATTACTTAACCTTTTAATTAGCTAACTAGGAATATAAGCTAGTAATAAGGTAATTTAGAAGTATTATTATTTTCTATACTAAGGAAAAGGCTACTACTACTATAAGTATATATAGGTATATATTTAACTTACTTACTTAAATATATTCTAATACTAGTAAATTTAGAGGTAAATATATAATTATCTAAACTTATAATAAAGTCCCCTATCCTATCCTATATAATTTATTCTTATTTATAAGGACTTAAAGAAACTATAGTACTTATAAATATAAACTATATACTATTATTAAATTCTATTAAAAATATAAATACTTCTTTAAATTAAGGTTATAGTCTACTATCTTTATAGATTATAAGCTACTAATAATATTTATAATAGCTACTAGGTATAAGGAATATATACTAGGTAAGTTATAGAGCTTAGGCTATTAAATATTAAAATTTACTTTATATAAGGAAAGTAAAATACTACTCCTAATAGACTCTTATATACTATATTTCCTTTAGATTACTATATTAATAACCTAACTAAATTTAGATTATAGGATATAAATAAAAATTAATAGGTTTAGAAAGATAAAGCTAGAGGGTATAAGGAAATATTAAAGATATTAAAAGCTACTAAGGCTTAGAGAGAGTCTAGGTTATTAGTAAAGCTAGGTTAAGGCGTAAGATAGGTAGAAGTCTTACTAGGATTTAAATTATTATAAAGGAAATACTTAAATAAACTATAGTATAAGGAGATTATAAAGTTCCTAACTACTAGATAGTATAGTAAGGGAAGCTATAATTATTATATAGCTTAAAGAATAGTAATAATAATCTAGTAATATAAACTAGAGGATAGGATCCTTTAGTATAAGGGAAGATATATCTAATAATATTATTTAGTAAGGAAAGAAGTAGTAGGTGCCCTTTAAAACGCTTATAATAACACTAGATATTTTAGAATAGATTTAACTTAAAGGAGGCTAACTTAGGTAGTATTCTAGCCTAGGATAGGAGCTAATATTATTAAATATATCTTAGGATATTTATTATATACTTAATATAGCCCTTAAAAGAAAAAGGCACTAAATTAACCTATATTAGTAAATAAACCTTTCTAAGTTATTAGTATAGATTATATTAGACTATTCCTAGAGTTAGGATAGGGCATTAGGTATATGCTAGTTATAGTAGATTATTTCTCTTAATTTATTTAGTTATTTCCTATAAGTTAACTAGAGTAATAGAAGTAGTAAATTATCTAAAGGCTTAGATAGATAGATTATTACTAGCTCCTAAGGGTTTCTATACTAATCCTAGACTAGTATTTAGGTTAGTAAAGTTATTATTATTTTTAAAAGAGAGGGAGTAAGCCTAATAAATACTCTAAGATAGTCTTATAAAAGTATTAGACTAGTAGAAGTCTTAAATTAAATTCTTTAAGGAGTATTAAATAAAATAATAATAAATATAATAAATTAGGACCTTTAACTTCTAAAGGTAGCTAAAGCATTAAATTATTATTATATCTAGTCTATAGGGTATTCTCCTATTAAAGTTCTATATAGACTAATATAAACCTTAGGAATAGGGCTAGAGCCTTTTAACCTAAACTTTAATTAATTAGAGTAATAAGTTTTATAAGGCTCTAGCTTAGCTATTAGAGGAATCTATAGATAGAGATATAGTAGTGTATTAGGTAGGAAATGTTAAATCTTATTATATAAGGGTTATAACTAATAGATAATTAGAAGTAGTAATTTAAAGAGATTACTATAAATAATAGAAGATAAAGCCCTTTAAGCTAGCTAGAATAGTAATAGTAGTTACTAAGGAAAGCCCCTAAAGTTATAACTATAATAGTAAGGCCTATTTTACATTAAGGCTTAAATAGGGCATGTATCCTATTAGCTTATTAATTTAGATAGATTAAAGATTTAAGGAGGTTAGGATTTAGACTTTTATAAAGACATATTAAAGCCCTATAGCCCTTAGACTAGCTATCTTAAAATACTATAGGATAGATTATTACTAGGAAAATAAGGTTAAGAAGATAAGAGGTTTATAGGAGAAAAGAGTAATATAGCTGTAAATTAGTAGGTAAGAGAGAGATTTTTAGTGTTATAATTTAGGAGTAGAAACGTAAAGGAAAAGTAAGAATTATCTAAAAGCTACGTTACTATATATTTCTTTTCCTTTCTTATGTATTCTATCCTCTTCTATCCTTTCCTATAACCTCTTTTCTTCTCTTCCTCTATTATATTTTACTAATCTATTTACACTTTCTTTCCTTTTCTTTTTTTCTCCACTTATTCTATTCTATCCTTTTTTTCTATCCCTTTTCTCTCTTCTAGAGGATTCTACAAGGAGAATAGATATATCTAAGGATATTAAGGCATTAGCTAAGAACTTCCTCTTATAAGAAGGACACTTAGTATAGTTAAACTTAAATAGTATAATACTAAAGTAAATATAATAGGAGGTTACTCCCTAAGTTTAATAAGAAATAGTATAAGTAAGGAAGGAGATTCCTATAGATTAACTACTATTTAAGATAATAGGAGTCTTTTTAGTCTATCTCTAGAACTAGAGGATATTACTAGGGCTTACTAGAGATAGTAGTAAGGTATATAAGCGTAGTAATATAGATAAATTAAAGGAATTATAATAGAAGTTAAGAAAAGTTATCTTATTCTAAAGTATAAGAATAAAGTTCTAGCTAAAATAATTAGTAATATAAGGGGAAATAACCTATTCTTAGTGCTAGGTTTTTCTTATAAGAAATAGATAAAAACTATAGTAGTTAATTATTTAAAACTCCTCTATAAAACTAAGAACCTAGTAAGCTAGGGAAAGAGGAGTACTATATAGGAGTCCTTATTAGTGTTAATAAAAGGTAAGGGACTTAAAGCTATAATTAAGGGTTTAACTTAAGTGTTTATAGAGTATTATACTAAAACTATATACCCTTTAGTAATATAAATTACTAATAAGAATTAGAAAAGGGCTACTACTAATAATAATAACTATTAGGCTAGTAACTATTATAACTTAATATATAGAAAGATTTACATATCCCCTAGGTTAGTTATCTTACACTAAGACCTACTAGTTAAGGGAACATAAAGGTAATTTAAAATTTAGTTAGTTAGATTACTAAGTTCTCTTTAAGATTAACTACTACTATAAAAATAAAGAAGTTAGGATTAAGGTAAAAATCCCTAAATAAGAGAGGTATACTAAATTTAGAATCTCTCTTTACTTAGTGTAAAACTATATAATATTAATTAGTAAAGGAAAGCCTATTACTCCTATTTATACTAAGTAAAATCTAGTAATTAATATAAGTACCTAGGGAGGAACTAGGATACCTAAGATAGTAATAGTCTTATAGGATATATAATATAGCCTATCTGTTATGGACTCGAGCTAGGAGCTCGGGTCAAGTCCGGGTTAAGGTTAGGTCTAGAAAGGGTGCGAATTGTGCGCGGGTTATGTAAGGGCGGATATAGGTTAGTGCGCGAACCACGCACTAACTAAGTGTAACCCCTATAAATTAGGATATAGTATAACCTCTAGTTTAGTTCTCTTCTTCTTCTATAAGAATAATAATTACACTTTAAACACTTATATATAGTAGCTATAAGGCTAGTTTATAATATTTATTATTCTTTACTATTTATTTATTATAGGCACTTAATAACTAGTAAAGGTACTATTACCCTTAGAGAGAATAAATATAAATAAGATAGTAATATTATAGGAAGTACTTAATAAGTAAGCTAAATAAATTAAATACCTAGTTAAGTAGTAAAATATAAACCCTAACCTAAATTAGCTAAAATAAAACCCTTACCTATAGGGCCCCTATTTAATAGTAATAAAGTGCTATTTATAGTATAAAAGGGTGTTATAACTTATTAGCTATTAATAAATAAATACTTTATTAAAGATAAATAAAACTAGTAGTTTTTATTTACTAGAACCTCTTATCTAAGGTTTAGGCCTATATTACTTCTTACTTTAAAAAGGCTATTTTCTAGACTTTTAACTAAGGGTATTTCTTACTTACCTAGGGAGATATTTAATAACCCTTATTAATAGGAAATAGTTATTACTAAACTTAACTAGTTAATATAGTATTAAAATAAGTATTTTAGTAACTTCTATATTTAGTTTAAATAGAAATTAGCGCTTACTAAAGGGTTAGGCTAGGATAACTCTATAAAGTTAGCTAAATTATATATAGCACTTAATAAGTAAATAAGAGACTATAGTATTAGCTAAGATATACCCTAGGTAAATTATATAGTAACTATAGCTTATTACTATAGTATATTATTAAATATTAAATCCTATTACTTAGAGAAAAAGTATTAGTTATATAAGCTTACCTTACTAGTAGCTAATATAGGTAAGCACTAAGTATAGGGTAAATATATACTAATAATAGATATTTAATTAATAGGTATAGTAAGTACCTAGAAAGGTCCTAGAAAGTCTTAGGCTAGTATATATAGTAAAGGTTAGGTAATAGAAGTAGTGTAAAATAGGCTAAGTAAGTTTCCTAAGAAGTATTAAATATATAATATAAGGAGGGTAAGTGCCTATAATATAGCTTTACTAAGCACTTTATTATAGTATATACCTTATATATCCTTATTTATTTATAAAAGAGATTATTAATTAATACTTATAGTATAGTTAAGGCTAATCCTAAGGACTTAGGTAATAAGTCTAAGGAGTAACTAGAAAAAGAGTAATCCCTTTATTAAGTTATTTAAAAGGGATTAAGGGAAGGAGTATAGAGAGGCTTTATAGTATATAGTTATTACTAATAAGAACTTTAAGTAAATCTAGAATAGTATAGATTTATTACCCTTCTTAGTTTCTATATTAATTAATAAGACTACCTTTATAGATACTTAAATTAATATAGATTATAACTACTATATTACTATAAGTAAATACTTAGTCTAGAAGCTTTAACTAGAATATATTACCCTTCTAACTAAGAGGTTAGTTTATATAGTAATTAGTATAAAATAAGGGGAACTAAGAGCTATAAGAAATATTTATATATAATATATATTATTTATTTTTAAGTAGATTTAGATAGATAGGAGGCACTAATTATAGTGTATATAATCCTAGGATTAACTAGATAGTTAATCTTAGGGATACTATAAATAAAGCACTATAATATAAACTTAGATATAAAGTGTTACTAGTTAAATATAGGGCAGTAAATAACCTATAAGTATAAGCTATAATTAATAGGAGGGTTAACTAGCCTATAGTAGTAATCTTAGGCTTAATATTTATAGGGATAGTATATTAGGTAAAGAAGTAAAAGGAGTATATTTAGCTATATACTATAAGCTTATAAGAAATTATATTTATTTTATAGATTAATACTATACTAGAGGCTTTAGAATAGTAGCTTTTAGCTTCCTTACTAAAGGTATTATAGGACTTTAGGACCTTTTCTATAAGAGTAAAGTAAATACTTTACCCTTATATTAGGGGAATTTAGATTACTATATTTACCTTAAATAAGACTTAGAGGAAATAAACTAGACTTACTATAAGTACCTTTATATAATATACTATACTAATACTTACTTAAAATTAGGAAGTAAGTTATAGACCTAATAGATAAAGGTTAGATTTAGGTAAGTTATTTATTAGTAATAGTACTAGTGCTATTAGTAAAGAAACTAGGGGAGGGTAGAGGTTTTATATAGATTACTATATATTAAATAAGATTATAGAATAGGACTAGTATTCTTTACTATTAGTTAAAGAAACACTATATTTATTAGTAAAGGTAAAGTAATTTATAAAGCTAGATATATAAGTAGTATTCTATTATATATATATTACTAAAGGTAAAGAACACTAGACTATATTCTAAATATAATTTAGGTTATTTAAATAGTTAGTTTATCTCTTTAGCCTTATAGGCATACCTATAACCTTTTAGAGATATATTAATAGGGCCTTAAGTAGTATTCTTAGGGACTATATTACTATATACCTTAATAATATCCTAGTTTACTTAGGAGGCTTATAGAAGGATTATATATAGAAAGTCTATAAAGTACTAGCTAGACTATACTAGGCTAGTCTAAACTTAGATATTAAGAAGTGTATTTTTACTATAAAGGAAGTTAAATATCTTAGATTTATTATTTATATAGGAAAAGAGATTTGTCTAGATAATAAGAAGATTATAGTAATTAGGATTAGGAGGCCCTAATAAGAGTCTAGGGAGTCTGTGAATTCCTTAGGTTTACTAACTTTTACTATAATTTTATACTATAATTCTCTAAGATTATAGGCCCTTATTAACTTAATAAAGAAGGGCGCTCTATTTTATTAGATAAATACTTATAAGAAGGCTTTTAAAGTATTAAAGCTAGCTTTTATATTATATTCTATCTTAATTTAATAGAATCCTAATAAGAATATAGTAGTAAAGGTAGACTATTTAGGAATAGCACTAGGGGCTATCTCTCTTAGGTTAATAATAAAGAAATTTTATATCTAGTAGCGTACTACTTAGCTTATCTATAACTAGCTTAATAGAATTATACTATATATAATAAGGAATTACTAGCGGTTATTTTATGCCTTAAGGTATAGTTAGTAAAGCTATAGAGTATTAGTAAACTATTTATAATACTAATAAACTATAAGAATTTAGAGTACTTTATAGCACTAAGGAGATATTAGAATAGTAAGTATAATAGGTAAAGACTTTAGTGCTTTTTAATTTCTATTTATATTATAGACTAGGCACTTAGGTAAGATAACTAGATATATTATTAAGATATTATTAGGAGAAGTTATAGATAAGAAGGCTAAAAGTATCTATTATATATTTAGTAATAGCCCTAATATATTATAGCTTTAGGTAGGGATAGCTATATATAAAGGTTAGGCCTATTATAGTATTAGAGAATGTAACTCTAGGAAATAATTTAGTTCCTATAATAAGTCCTCTAGCTAGTATATTAATATTTATAGATAAATATCTCTAATCCTTATAGGACTAGTTACTAACTTATAATAAGACCTATAGGTTATAACTTTATATAATTAGGGTAGGAGCTTAGAAGTTTCTAGAGGTAGCTAATATAAGGGAATAAATAGTAAACTACTAGATTAGTATAAAAGGGCGCTTTAATTCTAGGGCTAGATATAGGTCCCTAAGTAAGAGCCCTTAACTATAACCTTAATTTAGTAAGCTTATAACTTACCCTTACTAGGTTACCTAGGCTAGAATACTACCTTTAAGGCGCTTTAAAGAGACTACTATTAGGATAGTATATTATAGGATATAGCTTAAGTTATACGTAACTATTACTACTATAGAGGTTAGAAGAGTTAATAACTATAATAAGGCTTATTAAAGCTAATTCCTCTACCTAATAAATACTAGTTATAAATTTCTATTAATTTTATAACTAACCTACTAGCTAAGGACTAGGGTAATCTATAGTTCTAATAGTTATTATAGATAGGCTCTCTAAATATATATAACTTAAAGCTATAATATTAATAGGAGCTAAGGCATATACAAAGCGATTTAAATACTATTAGTAGTGGTTTTATAGTTTCCTTACCTAGATTATTATAGATTATAGATTAGACTAGCTAAGTAACTTTTAGATAGTGTTATATAATAAAATTAGCACCTAATAGCTCCTATTAATATTATATTACCTATAGATAGATAGTGGCATAGAAAGGGCTAACTAGGAGGTACTAGCTATCCTATAGGTATTACTATCCTTTTCTTAATTTAACTAGGTAAACTACTTACTAGCTTACTAATTAGTATTAAATAATAGGGATTTATTAGTAATAGGTATAAGTGTAAATATAGCTCTATATAGCTTTAATATACTAATAATCTAGGAGGCACCTCCTATATAAGTATTAGTAACCTTAGTAAAGGGGTAGGCTTAAGTATTTCTATAATACCTAAAGGATAGTATAGATCTAATATAGGCTACTATAGCTTTTATTTAATAATAGTAGTAGGAGAATATAAATAGTAGTTAAAGACTAGTAAAATAATTTTAGGTTAAGGACTATATATAGTTAAGTCTCTAGAATATTAAAATAAACTATCCCTATAAGAAATTAGACTAGGTAATAGCTAAATATAAGGTACTAGAGGTCCCTATACTACTAATAGTTAAATTAAATATCCTAAGGGAACTATACCCTATTTTCTATATTAATTTAGTATAGAGAGTAGTAGAAGATCTATTACTAAGTTAAAAGCTAGCTAATAAATAACTACTACTAGAGTTAGTTATAACTAATATTAATAAGGATCTCTCTAAGTACTAGGTTAAGAAGATTCTTATTACTAAAAATACCTAAGGCTAGGGATTAAACTATAATATCTTAGTAAAATAGAAAGGATATATATAGCTAATATAAGAACTATTAGAAAATATAGAAGATATAGAGATACTAGATAGATTTAAGTTATAATAGGGGATATATAGATAAGTAATAGTCCTAAAAGGGTATAGTTTAATTTAGCTATAGAGAGTTAATATTCTAATTCTCCTTTAGTATATATATATTATAGTATTATTTATTTACTATAGTAAAGAGTAATTAGAAAGGAAGGGGCTTTTAGGCTAGTAATAATATTTATAGTAATTCTCTATAATAAAGTAAGTAAGTTTAGCTATAGCTTTAGTTAGGTTATAGGTATTAGCTATAACCTATTATACTTTAGTAATACTTACCTCCTAGGCTTAGATAGACTATATAAGGTTATTACTTATATTAGTTATATTATAAAAGAATTTAGTAATAAGAGGGTTTTAGGCCTAGTAAGTAAGTATAGTTTATATAAGTATAAGAGCTTATACCTTAGTAATCCCTTAGGTATAGGCTATACCTATAGAGAAAAAGGCTAAGGGCTAGGCCTTAGTAAGATTAATATAGGTAGCTATAAGTATACTATTAAAATACTTATAGTAGTAAATAAAAATTTTTATAAGAATAGTATAGTATCCTTCTTACTAGTAAACTACTTTATAGCTAGGGTTTTAATAGCTTTATTTATACTTATAAGGGTTTTAAGGTACTTAAAGGTATAATATAATTTAGGGTTACTATAGTATAAATATATCTCCTAAATATATAAGTAATAGGCTACCTAGTAAGGACTATAGGCCTAGTTTATACCTAGAATATAAGTATACTAGCCTTTAGTATATAGATTATTAATATAAGGGGTATATAGGAAATTATACTCCTTACTATTAGAGAGAGCTTTATTATTAGAGTTACCCTTAAGGATATATTTACCTAGGTAGCTCCCTTTACTTAGAGTATAAGGAGAAGGAGAAGGGAAGGAAGTGTAGTAGTAGTAGCTTTAGTAATAACTTTAGATATAGTAAATATAAAATAGGAGATAAAGGGAGCTTAAGGGAAGTTAAAAGGAATAAAGAGAATACTTTAAAGAAATATTATAATACTAAAAAGGAAATAAAAGTAAGAAATAAGGGAAAAAGAAGGATTATTTATATTCCTATAAGTAAGGATTTACCCTAATTAAAATCTAGGCTAGGTATAATATTAGAAGTAGTCTAAGGATAGGTAAGGGTAATATATTATATAATTATTTAATAGGTAGTTAGAGATAAAGGAGATATTAGGGTAAAGTTAGGTTAAAGTTAGGATTTAGTAAGTAATAAGGAGAAGGTAAAAGGAGTAATAATATAAGGTATAGAAATAGCTAGTAATAAGTATAGAAATAAGTAAGCTAGTAGTTTTAGGGTAGTAAAGTTAGAGTAAGTAAGGCTATTAGTATAATAGGAATAGTTAGGGTAAGGTAAGTCTATAGTAAAAATTTTATAACCTATATAAGGGAGTTTAGCCTTACTAGTAGCCCCTTACTAGGGTTAGCTATATATATAAGGAAGAGGGCCTTATACTAGGGTTCTATGCTTATTATTCCCTTACTTATATATAAGAGAGATAAGAGAAGGGTAAGTAAGAGAGTATATTATAGACTTAAGCTAGGAGCTTAGGTTAAGTCTAGGTTAAGGTTAGGTCTAGAAAGGGTATAAATTATATATAGGTTATATAAGGGCAAATATAAGTTAGTGTGTAAACCGCGTACTAACTAAGTATAACCCCTATAAATTAGGATGTAGTGTAACCTCTAGTTTAGTTCTTTTCTTTTCTATAAGAATAATAATCGCACTTTAAACGCTTATATGCAGCAGCCATAAGGCCAGTTTATAACACTATCCCTTATAATAAAAAGCCCTAGGAGTTTTTAGAGTGCTTTCCTTTAGTAGCTATACTAAATTTTTAGATAATCTCTTAAGTATACTAAAGAAGTTTATTAAAGGGTACTTATATAATATTTTTATACTTTTACCTTATTAATAGTAGTAGTAGTATAGGGAGACCTAATAGCTACTCTAGGGTTTATACCTAAAGTATTTTAATATATCTAAGGAAAGAAAATAAAGAGAGTAGTTCTAGAATTAGCCCTATTAAAGTTAAAGAGTTCTATCTATATTTTTAGTATTAGTTAAGGATATACTATAACTTAAGACTATTAAAATTCCCTTACCTCTTTTAAATTATTTTACTAATAGTAAGAAGAGTTAATAAAATAGTAGTTAGGGAAGACTAAATAAGAGTCTTAAGGGCTCCTAAGCACTCTCTAAATAATAAGAGAGTCTAAAACTAATTAAGACTTATAACCTTATAAGTAAAGGGATTAAGTCCTAATTTCTAATTACTTATATTACCCTTATTCCTATAGAAAGGTATTTAAGGAGTGCTAGTGTAAATAATAGGACTTAATAACCTATCTAGAAGTATACTATTAATAATAGTTTAAGGTTTACTAGGATTAGGATTCCCTTATTTTATTAGTTTACTAGTAATTATAAAGAGTAAACTATAGTAATAGATTTTCTTACCTAAGGAATATCTATAATATTATTATCTAACTATAACTTTACTAGGCTACCTAGAATTAGGCTATATATTTAAGGGTAATATAGATTAAATTTTTATAAAACTAAATCTTAGGAGTTAGCCTATTTACCTATAGAAGGTAAATAGACCTCTAAGTATAAAACTACCTAATAATATTAAGGGTAATAGGAAGATTTTAGTTACCTTAGCTAGGGGAAAAAAAGGAGAATAAGCTAGCTAACTCCTAACCTAATAACTTAGATAAGTTAAATAGAAGTAGCTCTAGTAGTAAATAGAGTAATCCTACTTCTCCTTCTCCTTTATTACCTCTATTTTCCTTAATACTAAGGGATAATAGTAATACTAATAAGCTTAAATAGAAATAAAAACTATAAATAACTCTAAACTTAAGCTACTATTAATAAATACTAGGGAAGGAAATAATAATAAGAGTACTAAGAATTTAATTACTTATTTACTAGACTTAAAAGGATCCTAGGATAAGAACCTAATTTAGTAATTAGTAAAGAAGCAGAGAATATTACTACCTTTAAATCTAAATAGTGATTAGTCTAACTCTATAGCTAGAACTCTAATAATTATAAATACCTCTATATAGGTAAGTATAACTTTACCTAGAACCTTATATAACCTCTAAAATATATTTTTATTTAAAGTTACTTCTAAGTTAACTAAAGAAGTAATATAGCTAAGTAAAGCTAATATATTACTATAATACTATATATTTATAAGTTTATTAGATTATATAAGCCTAAGCCTAACTTCCCTTTATAATCTTATTAGGAAGGCTAGTTATTAATAGATAATTTATAATATATAAGACTTACTAGGGATAGTAAGAGACCTCTACCCTTATATTAACCTAGAGAGGTTTTTCTTTAATAAAAATAGTAATCTTATATTATTAGGCTTACTAGCGTTATTAAAGGTAAGGGCTATATCTATATAGGAATACTATAAGCTAGTAAAGGAGGGTCTTAAAGCTAAGCTAGAGTTAATATCTCCTTTATATATATCTTCTCTTACTTAGCTAAGACCTAAAGTAACTAAGGGTTAGATTAGATAACTATTAGATAGTTTACTCCTAGGTTAAAATATAAAAATTCTACTCTTATAGCCTTAAGAGATAAAAGATATATAAACCTAGCTTAAAGATAATTTACTAAAATATAAAAAAGTAAGATTGTTAGGAGGACCTAGGGGTTTTCGGGTTCTACGACCACAAGTCACTAGTGCACTAGTATCTTCAAAGATATTATTAATTCGCGTATAGTTCTATCTATCTATAGGGGAATTAAAGCTATAGATATAGCCTATCTTCTATTAATATACTAACTCTTATAGTATTATAGGTTAGACAAGGTCTAGACGTTAATATAGGGTGATTAGTCTAAGGGCTAATTACGTGGCTAGCCTAGGTAAGGCAATAGGGGATATGTAACCAAATATGTGTTAGTGTATAGTGGGGCGATAGGGGCATATCTAGCTAGTTACATTTACTATCCCTAGCTATAGCGAATTTAGGGAATTCACAGTGTTTTAACACTAGTAACTTCTCTTTTCTTATAATGTAAAACAAATAACTAAGCAAGTTCCGCTACTCTAATTAGTTAGGTTATAGGTCTATTATTAAAGATAGGGCTATTAAAAGTAAAAGGGTTAAAAACGCAAAACAGGTTAAAGGAGGAAAAAGGGAAAAGTGGGTTAAGTGGTCTAGGTACATAGAAAAAGTGGGTCTTCGTGGTGATGCGGCTAATTAAAGTGCTCGCATTAGACCCACTGGGATCTAGTCTGAAAATCATCTAACTAAAAATCATCTAACCGAAAATTATCCGACGGAAAGCTCTTGTGATCTCTCTTTTCTCCTTTAGCTAAAGAGCTTAAAAACGCAATAAAAACGAATTTAACGAAAGTGTTCATAAGTGAATCCGATCTTGCGATATCCGGCTTGTGATTAGTCGACTAGCTAGTCCGGGTTTGTGTTCTTCCGGCGCTAGTTGTGATGTTAATTTTTTTTTTTTTTTTTTGCAGGTCTCTAGCCGTAGGTCATTTAACTAAACCTTCTACCCTTATATTAACCATGTTATTGCTAATAAAGGTCTTAAGGGTCTTGTTTAGCAATGCCTTCGTTATCAAATCAGCGATATTATCCCTTCCATTAATCTAATAAATCTTGTTAATCTCGCGTCGCTTGTATAACTATTGTAACGCTATAATATTAATTATTAGGCGTTTTCCTTCGTTATACTAAGCTTTATAAGGTATTTATATAGCGAGAAGGAGTCTATGTATATAACCATTAGGATCTTAGGCATCTGTAGCTTGCTTGTTATAATATTAAGCGTGGTGTTAATAGTATAGGCTATATTAATACCTTATACTATACTATATAGCTTAGAGGTAAGGGCACTTCTTATTACTTACTTGCTTTTTATAGAGCTATATATTATAATATTTCCTTATATTATAAACTTAGCTTTATTATAGTTTTCTTTATTACCTAGGATAGTAATATATCCTATCTATAAGCTTAAATCCTTATTATTTATAAAAGAGCTATTAATAAAGATATATAGCCTTATATATAAGAGATTAAGTGGTATATAGCGTAAGCTATAATTATAGTGCTTTATTTACTACTAAAGTTATTTATTTAGGTATTTAGTATTATTAACTATAACTTCTTACTGCTATATAGTAATAGAGAGGTTATACAAAGCCTTAGGTTAGTAGATAGTTATAATATACGCCCTATATACCTGTTATTTAATGTATTATTACTTTATTACATTATTAGCTAGTTTTACTAGTTAGATTTTCTTGCTTTATCCCTTTTAGTAAAGAATTAATAATCTGTTTTCTAAGTTAGCTAGTATATAACTATTAAAGATAAGTAGTGCCTCTTCTATAAGTCCCTACTTTAGCTTAGCTAGAAAACTAGCCTTTAAAGCTCTATCTCTTTATACTTATAGAAAGCATTATTACTAAGTCCTAAGGTATTATTAGTTTATATTCTAATAATTCTAAAGTAGTTCTTATTATTTAATATTAGTAAGCATAGGTTATAGGTTAATGTAATTATATTAAGTTTATTATAGTAGTACTAATAGTATATTAACCACTAGTATATGCTTACTTTAGTAATTCTATAGAGTAGCTTAATTACTTCTATTACTATATCTTCTAGGTAGAGGTATTTAATCTCTTTTAGGAGCTATAAGATAATAGACCTATTTAGTGTAGTAGTTAACTATATATATGCCTATGTAATATCTTAAATCTATAGGGAGATGCCCTTTTTCTTAAGGGAGGAGCTAGGGCTATAATTAAGCGTTAGCTAGCCTATTAGATAGTTAGCGATTAGGTTAGGATCTTAAGTTTACTACTATTATTATAGCCCTATATAACTAGTTATAATTTCTTATATAGTATATCTATGCCTTTACCCTTAACTTTATAGACTAACTAAGAATTAAAGAGTTATTAGGTACTATATATAGATAGGTTAAAGGGCATAAATTTAAAGACTTTATAGGCTTATAAAGCATTAATCTCTTACTTATTAGAGCATTTAAAAGGGTCTCCTAGTATTATAATTTTTCTATCTTTTTATAGCTAGATAGTAAGCTTAAGATTAGCTTTCTCCTTTACTATAATAAAGATTTTATCTTAGGTTAGTTCTATAAGTAAGGGAGGGTTCTTCCTAGGCCTTCTATAACCTCTTTTAGGTATTTAACTTACCTTAGCTATAGGTTTTGGTTTTAGGGGTCTTCTATGCCTTTTTCTTATAATAGGTTTATCCTCTAGGGCAACTTCCTTATTAGTTATATTAGAGAGGGCCTTATTACTATTAATCATATCCTCTAGCCTATATTTATTGTTAATTATAGGCTTATTATTGTTAATAAGGTAGGGTTTAATAACGGTTATTTAAAATTTAGTAAGCCTATAAGGCATTTATAGAGTACATGCCTTATTATTAGTAGTAATTAGCTTAAACAGTCCTTTCTAGCCTTCTTTTTACGCTAGACTCGCATATCTAATTATAAAGGTAGTAAATATATAGGCGCTATATCTAGGCTATTCTAGGTAGTAAGGGCATTATTTACTTATCTCTTTACTAGTAATTATCTAGCCTTATCTATTGCTTTTTAAAGTATTATAGCTTACTATGTGATTAAGAGACTTAGAGGCAAATTATTAGTAAGTTATAGGTATAAGCTAAATACTAGTAGCATAGGTACTAGACTATTTAATCCTACTAAGTTATTTATAGCTTTAATAGCTATTTAAAGCTTCTAATAATTTATAATGCTTATACTTATACCTAGCTCTTAGGTAATAATATTATAAGCTCTCTATAGTAAGCTATAATAGCATTTAACCTTTCTAATACTTTAGTGCGCTTTTACAGGCACTTTATTAACGTTAATTACTATAATATATATGTAGTTCTAGAATTTGTTTAAAGTGAAGTTCTTCCCTATATTATAGACTATCTAGTCTAGAGGACCTAGATATATATTAATCTAGTATTCTTTTAACGTATTCTAGATATCTTATACCTTTTACTTCTAGGGTTTAAGGAAGTAGGTAGCCTAGAAGGAGGTTATAGAGTTAATAATATAGAGTACTAGGCTACTATTAAGATACATTACATTAATAATTATCTTATAGTTAAAGTTATAGTTATCTTTTAGCATAAATTAGAATCATCCTAGTGATTTCCTATTAAGTTAATAGTAGTAGTATGCATTTATAATCTTCTTAATTATCTTATTCTCTATGTCTTTACTAGCGTATTATAGCACTATTATAAGCCACTATACAGAGGGGTAACTAAATTATTAGTAAAGCCTTTAGATTTGCTTTTCTAATAGAAGAAAGGTAGTTACCTCTATAGCCTCTAGAGTCCACTATAGATATCCCTATTTCTAGATAATAGGGACTTTTAATCTCCTTAAATTAGGATATTATTAAGGTTATTAAGCTTTATATTTATATTATCTATATTATTAATGCTATATAGGAATAGTATGCTCGTATTAAGCACATAGAACGTAATTTAACCGAAAATCATAGGGACCTTTAGGATACTAATTAATCTTGCTAATCCTACTCTAAATTTAATAATTCACTTTTAGTCTATTAGGTTTATTATTAGTAAGGGTATCTTCTTTAGTAGTGCCTTTACCTAGCTAATTCTAGTAGTTAAGAATCCTACCACTCCTATATTAGGGATAATGCCTCTAAATATCTTATTAGAGTAGTAATCCTCTAATATATAAGTAGTTAATTTAGCTTAGAACTAGTCTTCCCTATAATATATATAATAGAGGGCCTCCTTCTTAAGGTTCTAAAGGACTCCTCTCTATTTATCTAGTCTGCCACGCTTATAAAGAACTATATAATTATTATTTTGCCTTTTCCTACGCTTATTTCCTCTAGAAACGCTTTAGATATATCCTAGGTATTATTACTTTTAGATATATTATTATCTTCCTATAAGGAATTATTATTACCTTTATAGGCCTATAGGAAGACTCTAAATTTCCTATTAGATAGGGGATTCCTATATTTCTTATTCTTCTACTATTCTTATTTAGCCTCTATATGTTCTTTTTTGCTATACTTAGAAGACTAGTATCCTTCCTTACTATATATATAGCATTATTACGGTTATCTTTAGCTATAGTTATAATTAAAGTCCCTTATTTATTTGTATTAATAGTCTATAAATAGGGCCTTATCTTTCTAATTATTACTATTAAACTATTAGCTTACTTCCTTCTAGGTTTTAGCAATGCTAATTAACTTACGTAAATTGCCTATAAGGTCTTTAAATGTGTTATTAACCACGAATTTAGTAAGATTATATTTAGGTATGCCTCTAACCGCTTAGAGGGTCTGTTTAATAAGTTCTATATTATTATTAAGGGGTTAAAGAGTCTATTATAAATATCTTACAAGCTTTAGATTATTATATCTAGGTATTTTATCTTTAACTTATCTAGGTTCTTTATAATAGTACCTTATAAGGTAATACTATTTTACTCCCTTTAATAGAATTATTTATTTATAAGGGTCTTAAAGTGTTATCTAATAAGCTTAACTATTTAATTAAATATAAAGGTAGTAGTTAACTTTAAAGTAATATTTATAAGGTAAAACTTCTTTATATTACTAGTTAGTATTATAGGAAATGCCTTTATAAGCGCTATTTCTATAAAGTTAAGCTATTAGCACTAGTCTTATAATATTATAACCTTTAGTTTAATAAAGTTAAATATCTTTTTACTATACTTATTATTCTCTTTATAGATCTTTATTACATTAAGTACTTTCCTTATATTATTTAACTATTCCTAAGCTTAAGGTATTATAGAAGGTAGTAGGAGGTATACTTTTACTTAGATCTAAGGAGTAGTAGGGGTTAAGGGCGCTAGGTATATATAATTAGCAGGCTTAATACTATTAGCTATAATTCTAGTGTATTAATAGGTGCTTATAAAGAGAATTATAGGTTCTTTATTATTAGTACTAGCCTTACCTCTAGGTAGAGGTTTAAATTAAATCTACCTATAGTAAGTTACTTATTAACCTCTTCTAGAGGCTATTTAGATTATTATTCTTCTTTAAGCACTTTTTAAGGGCTTTAGTAATCCTTCTACTAGATCTCCCTATATATACACTATATTTATAGAGAAGGTCTTATAGTGCTTTAGTTAGACCTTTATTAGCTCTATTAAAGAGGTCTTTATTTTAGTTACTAAAGTTAAATCTATAGTTCTCCTATTATTCCTAGTCTTTATACTTTTGCTCTTTATAATAAAGGATTATATAAGTAATCTTATTATTAAGATTAGTTATAGTTATAGTCTCTAGGTTAATATTATTACTTATTAAGTCCTAGTTAGTTAAGAGGTTTTTCTAGTATTATTAGACTTATTCTAGAAGCTCTTCTCTTATTAGATAAGAGTGAGGTTCTTAGAGTCTTCTAGTTAAGGAGTTATAATAGTAATAAGAGGGGGTTTTAGCGGGCTTATTAGCTAAGGTTCTAAGGTAGTTAGCGGGATTAAATCCTTATAGCGCTAGCCCCTAATTAAATAAAGGCTAGTAATTTAATCCTTTAGAAGTCTAGTATTATAGAGGCAATATCTTCTTCCTATAGCACATTAGGCTACGGTTTATAGTAGACACCTCTTCTAAGCAATCCCTTACTTCTCTGTGGTTAGTTATATTAAGTAACTACTAATTAGTGTTAGGAGAACCTAGGGGTTTTTAGGTCCTATAACTATAAGTTACTAGTGCACTAGTATCTTTAAAGATATTATTAATTTACATATAGTTCTATCTATCTATAGGGGAATTAAAGCTATAGATATAGCCTATCTTCTATTAATATACTAACTCTTATAGTGTTATAGGTTAGATAAGGTCTAGATATTAATATAGGGTAATTAGTCTAAGGGCTAATCGCGTGGCTAGCCTAGGTAGGGCGACAGGGGATGTGTGACCAAATATGTGTTAGTGCATAGTGGGGCGACAGGGCATATCCGGCCAGTCGCATTTGCCGTCCCGGCCACAGCGAATTTAGGGAATTCGCAGTGTTCTAACAAAGATAAAAGCTCTTAAGGTACTAAGGGTAATCTTAAGGGCCTATTAGCTATTTTATATAGCCTTAAAGGGATTATAGGAACTTATAAAGGTCTATAAGGAAACCCTTAAATTTACTAGCTACAAAGAACTAAGCCTAAATATAATAAGAAATATAAGGAGAATCCTTATAGCCTAGTTAGGTAACTAAGGAGGGATAGCTATATTAAGGGGATATATTAGGTTATTATAAATTAAAGGGGTTAAGGATAATGCCTTTATAAATTATAGTCTAAGTAAATAGGCTAATAGTCTAGCTAATAATAAATCTAATAATTATAAGTTTACTATATAAGTTATAGTATAGCTATATATAATCCTTAGAGGGTTAGGTTCTCTTAGGGGACTTAGCTAGATAAATTAATTAAGGGATTTAAAGAAATACCTAACTAAGTTAAGGGCCTTACTAAAGGAAAATTACCTATTAATAAAGGTAATTATAGTATATAGGAAATATTTATAGAGAAGGAGAGTTAGAATTAGGATTAATAAACCTAAAGAATATAGGGTATTATTAGGATTAGTTATTAAGGTTTAAGAGTAAGTATAAATAGCTTTATTAATATAGATAGTTAGGGGTAACTATTATATACTAGGGGATATAGAAAGGGAGGTGTAGCTACGCGCTTACTCTCTCTATAGCCTACTATAAAGTGGCTTTTGCCACTAAGTAGAATTTGCTTTTTCTAGCTTCTTATATTATTAGAATTCAATTGAATTAGTCACGGTTTTCTTTTTTTCTCTCAGCTTGGTTCAACCGTGTTTTGCCTTGTCCAGACGAGTCTACATTGGGAGATGAGGTCTGGGCCACCCTCGCGGTGCCGATTTCCGGCGCCAAGCCTTTGGCACGGGTACGGAGTAGATGAATCCGTAAAAATGTACGGTAAAGCCGCCGTGAGGGGAGGCAGGTGCGAAGGCCGAAAAGGTGGGCCTGCCACCTCACCAACCAATCAGCATTGTAAGCATTACTCCTTCCGTATGTACGGGAGGAGTAATGCTGACGGAACGAGTTCTGGATCTCAGAGAGCGCCTTGCCTCTTGTCTAGCTGGGTTGGGGGTATTAGGGCCCCAAACTATCGACGCCTTTGCTGTTGCTCATGGTATATATCTTGAGGCCGGAGCCCTCACTTGCTTGGGCCTTGGCCTTGGCTTCGGTTCTAGCTTGCTTTATCCAGCCATTCCATTCTCCCTCCCTTTACTTTGTTTTGTGCCGTTGTGCGATCAGCATACACTCGCCGCTGTGAGAAAGTCAAGTAAAGTCATCATGGGCCACTACGCTGGAGGAGGCGGCGAGGAGAGCGGCGCGGCTCCCCATGAGGGCATGTCCGCTGCTTCATATCTCGCGACGCGATTCACAACCCTCAAGCCGCCCATGCTGCCTGTTCCAAACCCGTGGAAACTGGTGCGCATGTTGAGCGCCCAACAATGGGCATTCTTTGCTCTGGCATTTTCCGCATGGGTACGTTGAATCCGATTCATCAGGGACTTTGGCGAATGACCAGGACCACCACCACCCGTGTACGCGCCACCCTCGTCGCTGACTTTTCTTCACAATCAATTTGCCAAATCCATCAAGACTTGGGACGCCTTCGACTTCTTCACCGTTTCACTCACCGTCAATGACCTGGCAGAGGACTTTGGCAAATCACCCGCCGATATCACATGGGGCATCACCCTTGTTCTCATGTTTCGATCCGTCGGGTCCATTGCCTCTGGAATTGCGAGCGATCGCTGGGGCCGAAGATGGCCTTTCATTGTGAACAACTTGCTCTTTATTGTGCTGGAACTGGTGAGCGGCTGATGTTTCCCTTGGTTCAATGCATCATCAGGTTTAGTTGGCAATTGCTTACGACAACCAAGGGCACCGGCTTCTGCCAAACATACTCGCAATTTCTCGCCTGCCGCGCCTTGTTCGGTGTCGCCATGGGCGGCCTGTACGAAACGCAGCCGCCACGGCGCTGGAGGACTTGCCTGGAGAGGCGCGAGGTCTCATGAGTGGTATTCTTCAACAGGGTGTACGTTGCTGTGTGACTATTTACTTATCCCTCGTCTGGGACCCAAAATTGACAAACAATTCACTTGTGCGCAGTACGCCTTTGGTTACCTTCTCTGCGCCGCCTTCGCCCGCGGTCTCGTCGATACTACATCGCACACGTGGCGGCCCTTGTACTGGTTCGCCGCTTGCCCGCCCGTTCTGTTCATCGGTTTCCGCCTGTTGCTCCCGAGACCAAGGTCTTCCGGGAACGGCAGCGCCTGCGCACGGAAGCCGGCCAAGCGGGCAGTCGGCCGGGGCCGTCTTCATCAGCGAAGGCAAAGTTGCTCTGAAGCGCCACTGGCTTCTACTCGGCTATCTCGTTCTCCTCATGGCCGGCTTCAACTTCATGAGCCACGGCTCGCAGGACCTGTACCCCGCCATGCTCGAGAACCAGCTTGGGTTCACCAAGACGGAGGTGACGGTGACGCAGGTCGTCGCCAATCTGGGCGCCATGACAGGCGGTACCGTTGTCGGATTCTGCAGCCAGTCTGTAGGGCGACGCTTCAGCATCACGGTCTGCTGCATCGTCGGCGCCGCCCTCCTGTACCCCTACGGCTTCGCGGGGAATAAGTCCATCGTGGCGGCAGCCTTTTTCCAGCAGTTCTGCGTCCAGGGTGCCTGGGGCGTCATTCCCATTCATCTCATGGAGCTGTCTCCCGGTGCTTTCCGCACCTTTGTCGTGGGAACCGCCTATCAACTCGGCAACCTCGTCTCCTCGGCCTCGTCCACCATCGAGGCCAGCCTGGGCGAGGACTTCCCGCTGCCCGCCTCCAAGACGGGCGCCAAGCGCTACGACTACGGCAAAGTCATCTGCATCTTCATGGCCTGTGTCTACGCCTACACTCTGCTTCTCATATTCATCGGTCCCGAGCATCTTCGTCGCAGCTTCTCCGACATCAACCACGACCAGGATGTCAAGGAGGCCGTGGGTGCAGAAACCACGGGCAGGCTGACGCGCAGCGGAAATCACGACGACGGCGAGGGCAGGTCGCGTGGGCGGGGAGAAGACGATGAGAAGAAGACTGCAGTTCATCGGGAATCAAGTTGACGGGCATTCACAAGCTAGCGTATTTTTTTAGGGGGACTTCCCTGGGTGATGAAGGGCTTTGAGCCGACACGTCGCATATCTGACAAAGTTCACGTTCAGCAAGGCAGCACATTGGATGAGTTGTAGTAATGTATATATATATCCCCATGGCCATAAATCGGGCAGGTGCACGCTGGCCACGATTTACAATTCGAGGGCAAATGAGCACTGTAACGCAATCTTCTGCTAAAGATGAAGCGTAACTGTGTTTTCTTCAAAAAAACCCCCATTGCAGTCTTTTTGGCTTTTTAAAAAGAGGAAAATCCGATTATAAAAACACATGGTAGCAACATATCCACGTGAACACTAAATACAATCAAGCCAGTTGCCCAGACCCCAAAGTACACGCAGACATGCATCATCATGACATGAAAACACCATGCCAAGTCGTGGGAGCACCTGAGCCCAACCATGAAAAACCAAAGAAATGCCCATCCTCTTTACAATCCACCGCATCGTCTCACGTCGCCATCCCATCCCCATCATTCATTCAGACGCGGGCCGTCGGCCTCAATCATCGAGGTCTCGCGATCCATGCTTCTTCCTCTTCTTCTTGTCAAGCGCGTGTTCCAGCACGTTTGCGCCAATCGCGCCCGCGAGAGCCGCGCCCGCGGTCCCCATGAACCCGCCGCCGGCCTTGTGAGCGGCCCACGCGGCACCGCCGCCGCCAACAAGGGTTGCGCCGAGGCCGCGCTCGCCGTCCGGTCCCCGGGTCCGGGTCCGGGTCCGGGTCCGTGGTGCGGCTGAGCTCCTGCGCCGGCGTGGTCCTGCTGCTGTGAGGGCTGGGGAGAATGGCCGTACTGCTGCTGGGGTGGGGCTGCGCATACGTCGTCTGCTGGGGTGCGGCGGAGAGCATCGTGAGTTTATTGTTGCTGGGACAGTTGGGTGGAATCACGGGGGGGCCTTGGGGAGGAAAGGATGGGATGGGGAAGGAGTTGGTTGTTTGGTGGGTGCTGGCGGGCAACACGTACCTGCTGGGGGTAACCTGGCTGTTGATGACTGTAGGCCTGCTGCTGGCCGTAGCCCTGTGCATGATGCTGGTGATGCTGGTGATGCTGATGGTGCTGATGGTGCTGATGGTGCTGATGTTGTTGATGTTGTTGCGGCTGGGGCTGGGCGTAGGTAGGCTGCGAGGGTAGTAGCCACCGCTGCCGCCGCCGTAGAATTCTTGGTTGGACATGATGAGAAGAGAAAATGCTCTCGAGAGATTCCTGGGGAGCGAGCAGCTGTCCGGATGACGGGTGACGACGGGGTGGGCTGGCGGATTTAAATACTGCTCAGCCGCGTGCTGTTGTTCCGACGTCTGCCATGTTCTTGCTTGGCGGTGCTGGCTGTGCTGGCTGTGCAGAGGGCGGCTGACCGAGTGCGCCTCGCTGCAAGTGATGAAGTCTGGTGGCGCAGCAAGGGACCGCTGCTCTGCTGCGCCCGCAACAGGAGGATCTGGGCTTCCTGTGGGAATCGAATCGATAACCCCTTTGATTGAGTTATATCTGGTCACAACTACGTACTCCGTATCCAACCCGTGATTGTTTTCCCTCTCAAACCCTCTCAAAACAGCAAACAGAAACGCCGTGTTCCAACTTTGAATGCGCACGTCATCCGAATTGTCTCCGTTTCACTGCTCAAAGGAGCCGGCAGCGTACAGCACATCGTCAACATCACCATTCATGTACTCCCACAGGGAGCGGGCCTCCTCGTGAACGCTTCGCTTGGCGGCGGTGCCGTTCAGGGCCGCGAGCTCCGCGGCGGCATTCTCGCGCTCCAGCTGCACATGTAGGTAGACGGCCGTCCTCTTGCCGCTGAAGAGCGCGTGCGGAATGTTGGTCACATTGTCCGAGTTGCAGTCGCCGATGGCGTAGACGCCCGGCACACTCGTCACCAAGCCCTTTGCCGAGTCGGCGCAGAGCTTGTCGCCGCACATCCTGACACCGAGGTCCTTGCCGAGGCGGGAGTACTGCTCCGACTTGAAGTTGGCGATGAAGGCGTCTCTTGTCGTGGACTCGCCGTCGGTGAAGTGGACCCGGAAGAGGTCGTGCTCTGGGTGCGTGGGGAGAGAAGGGTCGGCCGTGTTGTCGGAGCCATCTCGCAGTCGCTCAATCGCGGCAATGGTGCGGTTCTCGACCTGGACATTGTGCAGCTTCAGGTACTCCCGCCACCGGGGCTGGACTTTTCCGTCGCTTCGCGGTTGGCAGGTGTGTCGGTGCCGTTGACAAAGGCGACCATGTCCTTGAAGAGGGTGAGGCTTTCGAGAACCGTGCTGGGGACGCTTGTCAGGTTACCAAGCACGCCGATACGTTGATCGGCGTGTTCATAGCCGTCACACCAGTCACACCAGAAGATGCCGTTGGCCCAGTTCTCAGCGAGGCCGGGTGTGCCGGGGATCAGGTCGCGGAGACCGGTGGCCAGAACAATCTTCCTGGCCGTGACGCTGATGTTCTTGCCGCCCGGATATTTGCCCGTCACGGTGAAGTAGGTGTTGTTCTGCTCCGGCTGAATCTTGGAAACTGTTCCGTTGGTCATGGTAACGTTGCCGTAGTGGGCTATCTGCTGGCGGGCCAGCCATCGGTGGTAAGCTGGCTGGAGGCCTGGCCGCACACAGGTTCAGTTTGGTTAGCCAACAACACACACAAGTAATGTGTGATGAATTCACACACGGTACTCCCTCTACCAGTGGCAAAGAGGAGGGCGCCAGGAGATGTTATTGCTTACCATCGTTGCCTATAACATCATGCATGTGTCTCGTGGCGTTGTTGCGGTAGACACCCGAGTCTATCAACAGCACCTTGCGACGAACTCGGGCCAAACCGCTCAGAGCACTCAGCCCAGCCGGACCACCGCCGACAATAATGGCATCGTACTGAGTCCGGGGCCTATTCTCAGCCACCGGCGCCGCGGAAGCAAGCAGAGGCAGCGAGCACACCAAGGCAGCGGCGTTGAACCACATCTCGAGGACGATTGTTGTTCGACGGAACCAAGTGGTAGGCGGGCTATATGAATGGCAACAGCAACAGCAACAGCAACAGCAACAGCAACAGCAACAGCAACAGCAAAACTTGACCAGATCAACGAGCTACGCGCCACCGAGGAGGTTGTCGACGCTGCGAAGGGGAGGAGGAAGGCTAATAAGGGAAAACCAAGACATCTCTCAGGGAGAATCTCAGGGAGAATCTCAGGAGCAATCCCTCCTGGCCCTGTACCCAGCTATTTATGCTCGAAACGGACAAGACGGCAGCACACAAACAAGTGGTGTGAGACAATTGGAGCCCACACGACTTCACGAGTAATAACGGTGCAATTTCGGCTCAAGGCCCATCTCGTTGTGATTGTCCCAGCTCCACGGCCCGCAGGCCGGATCCGCTGTCTTCGGCCTGCAGGACGGACATGCCCAGGAAAACATGATGAATCACGTTCTCGATTGGTCGATAATCCCACGAGCTTGCTCTCGAACTTGCCCCGACAGGAACAGGGACAGCCTTCTCAGCCCTTCCACGTAACGCCGGGGACTCAACGCCGAACATGGTGATGCTCCAAGGGCTGAATCTGGGGCACTCAGAAGTTAGAACTAGCTTAGCAGTTTAGCTCATGTAATGTGATGGCTACCGAGGCTGAAGAGGGAAGGGTTCATGGTTGAGCCAGTGCCTGTCTCACCCCAGCAATCTCCTGGCATTTCTTGGAAGGATACGGTTATTGTAGTCCGTACGGGCACGGAATACTCCGTACTCGGTACATGCTGATTATAATGCATCGGTGCAGCACAGAAGCACAGAATCGGTGGCGTCACACTGCCGGACCGTTTGTGCCGTCTCTCTCTCACCAGTTGCGTGGATTCAGGCCGTTGCGCATATCGTATCTTGGTTTTGATTCGGTCGAGTTTTTGCATCATCCACCCGTGCGGCCGTCCGTGCCCTGGTGCAGATATAGGTACCCCTGGATGATACACCCCACTGCACACATGTGCGCAAGTGGAGCTAATTAGCTCACTGGCTCTCCCTGGGATGAGATGAGAACGGGGTGACGTGGTTGGTCGGTGTGCGCTGCGGGGTTCCTGAAAGCATCCGTCAAGCGACAGCCGGGCTCCCCGTTGGTGCCGAACGAACGCGAGCATGTTTTTACCAATAATATTAATGACTTGACTCAACGCGCTGGCCGATGCACCCACCGATGCACCCACCCGCTTTGGCCGTCATCTTCGACGCCTTCTTCGTCCATGTACGATACATACATAGGCCCTGATCATGATCGAGCCCAGATCAGACCCCGAAGCTTTCCACGCAAGCCCCGAACACCACGGACTGAGGTGTGGAGCACATTCGAAAAGGAACCCTGATTCCTGTGCTTTTCGGTTGGCAACGTGCGGTGTTTCTTATGTCCATGTCAACGTCAACCCCTCGTTACTACTGAGCATAACATAATAGCGCTCGCCGATTCCGCAAACTCAGATCTATAGTTCCAGAACAGCTTGCCCGCAAGAGAGCCAACGATCGCGAATCGCAAAGAGCTATCCGGGCGAGGAACAAAGACCTGATCGCCCGCCTCCAATGCGAGGTCCACGAGCTTCCAAGTAGAGATGATGCGAGAGCCGTACAGGCGCTGTTGCGACGCAACGAGGCCCTCGAGTCCGAAGTGAGAACTTCTTCGCCAGAGTGTTGGTCTTCCGCCTCCCCAATCAGCTGCTCGACATGGCAGCATTGCGCAGGTTGTATTAATCGACCGTTGGGCAGCCGGGATGCCCGACAACAAGCCATTGCGGGGAATCTCGTCGACTGAACGGGCGGCCAAATGACGGGGCCAACAGTCTTCACTATTTCATGAGCCGCGGTCCCCTCCTCATGGGGTAGTCCCTGTCTCTCAACAATCGCTGCACCAGTCTGGATTGATCTATAGAGGATGAGACAGGGATACGGCCAGTGCGACAAATTTCGAGTTGGGATGAGAATCCAGGACTTTGCCGGATTCGACACAGGTGTATACTGGCAGCATGGACATATAAAGCACATGATTAATGAGAGAGAGTCGTTACTGAAACAAGAAGAAGAAGAAGAAGAAGAAGAAACCCGAAGAAGGGATCTAGATTGTTAAGATTGAGAGATATCTGCACCTGAGCTTGACTGATCTCCTAGAATTCCAACTAAACAGAAAGGGAGAAAACTGAACCCCCCCAATTTACGCAGGAACAATTCCGTACTTCCCAAAGGGAATGACTCCAAAGTAGTCAATTCCTCGGCCCAACCGTCATCAACCTCTCCCACCTGGTGCATGTCCACATGGCCAGCCTCTCCCGCGACCTGCCAAAATGTCCTCCTCCCGACCGGCGACCTCCTCCTTGAGTTTCGGGTGCGGAACCCAGACGACCCTCATGCCCGCCCGCCGGCCGGCCTCCACTCCGGTACCGAGTCCTCAAACACGAGGCACTCCTCGGGGCAACGGGCTTCTCCCGGACGGCAGAGAGTCGTTGATGGTCCTGAGAGCCAACAGGAAGATATCGGGCAGCGGCTTCCCTACCCGCCGCCAAGCGAGCGTCGTCGCCCAGCACGCGTCTGTTCTCGGGAACGCGGAGAACAAGTCCGCCAGGTGCTCGGTCTTGAGCCTGAAGTTGGCGGCGCCTGAGCTCGTCGCGAGAGCAATGTGGACGCTGCTGCTCTCGGGTGCCAGCCCGGCGAGCAGCTCCGGGACGCCGGGAGCGGCCTCGCCGCCGCGAACTTTTCTCGGTGGAGGACGGAGAGCTCCGAGTTGTACTGCTCCCGGCTGATGGGGAGGTTGGCCCAGTCCGAGAAGATCTTGTTGGCTTCGGGGCCGGGGCGGCCCTGGAGCTTGGCCTTGACGGACCAGGGCATCGGGGCCGGCCGTATCTCTCCAGGACGAGGTTCACGCAGAGCGTGTATAGGTCCTCTGTGTCGAGGAGGAGGCCGTCCATGTCGAAGATGCATGCTCGGACTGGGGGAAGCTTTGGGTGTGAGTTTGGTGGGAGGAAGGGGGGTTTCAGGGCTGGGGTGAGGACGTACTCTTTCTTGGGGGCCATGATGAAGAAAGTTGGTTTGGGTATTGGTTTTTGAATGATGTTTTGTGGAAGAAACTAACTTTTGGCGACCAAATGTTGTTTTGTCGGGGGTCGAGTAGGCAGCTGTATTTGGTGGCCCGCGGCAAGCCGTGGGAATAGATATGACTCACGGTTGGGTGCCTGATGATCTGAGCAGCGGCTGAGGTGGTACCGGGAAATGATAACAAGGTCTTCTCTTTTTCTCACCCATTTGCAATTGCGAGTGAAACTTTTATGAAACTACATGAGATTCAGTTTCTTCCTTCATCGCAAAGTTCAGTCTTTCGCATGCCCCGCCCCGCCCCACCTGGGCCCAGTTGACAACAGCTGCTTCCTTTTGCTCAAACGTCTGCAACTCGATCGACGACAAAAAGTCTGGCATCCGCCATCAGCATCGCATTTGCCTGCCAGAATGACAGGGCCGTCGGAACAAAGGACGCTGCTCCGGATCAGGTCGACGCGAGCAAAAATCCCGAGGAGAATGCCGGAGCCGAGGTGGTCAGGTTTTCACCTGAAGAGGAAAGGGTAAGTCGAACGTTCATCCGGCGTTACACAGTTCCTTCACACCTCCCCTCTGCTTAGTCCTAATGCTCCTCTCCCCCTCTCCCCTCTCTCCCTTTTTGCTTTTTGCTTTTTGAATCCGTAGCTAATAAAGGTTGGATGTTTTTTGGGGTTGACTAAAAAAAGGCTCTTCTCGGGGAGTCCAACACCATCAAGGCGGAAGCCAACGCGTTGTACTCGGCAAAGGACTACGAAAATGCCCTGTCAAAGTATGAAGACGCCATCTCAACATGCCCCAACTACTTGCACTATGAGCGCGCCGTCATCCAAAGCAACATGGCTGCCTGCCATCTACAACTGGAGCAGTGGAAAGACGCCATCAAGGTCGCCACCAAGGCGCTGGATGGAATAGCGGCGCTGCAAAACAATGGGGATAGGCCAGAGCCAGCTGGCACGGATGACGAGGGAAGCAGGATGTCTCCGAGGGACAGAAGAGTTCCTCGGCGCCCGAAGTCGAAAAGGCAGACGATGAAGTCGACGAGGAAATCGTCAGTTCTGGCGCAACTCGAGCCGCGCCCGCGCCCGCGCCTCCGCCGTCATCAGAATCAGACACCACCAAGTCAGTGGCCGAGACGAGAAAAGCGGATGTACACAGGATTCGCACCAAGGCACTTCTGCGGCGTGCTCGTGCGCGTTCCGAAGCCGGCGGGTGGCAGAACCTCGCTGGTGCAGAGGAGGACTATAAGCTCTTGTCTGACACGCCGGGTCTTGGTCCGGCGGATCTACGCGAAGTTCGGAGGCAACTTGTCGCGCTGTCGCCTAGGACAAAGGCCGCGCAGGAGAGTGAGATGTCGGAGATGTGGGGAAGTTGAGGACGCTCGGGGACGGGATTCTGAAGCCATTTGGTCTCAGTACGAGTAATTTCCAGATGGTCAAGGACGAGAAGTCAGGTGGCTACAGCATGAATTTCACATCGGGTGATGGCGAGTCCAAGTCCACATGATGTGGGGATGATCAAGGCTCCCGAAAGACGAGAGGAGCAGAGACAAAAGGGAATCATAGATGATGAATGGACAAGGCATGCTTCGATACCCCTGTGGAAAAGTATACTGCATAGATAGCATATCATGGGCCCGTTCATGACATCGACTTGGAGGCACTAGGCCGGAGAATGAAGCCAGATTCTTGAAATAAAAATAAAAAAACTCTCGTGTTGATCTGAGCGACTGTTGTGCTGCCTTGAGGGGTTGCCCGATGGGTGCATCAAGATGATGACCATCTTCACTACTCGACGTTGGTGCTGGAACGGCGTTCGTCTTCATCTTGTCGTTGCAGTTACCGACGCCATTTCCATCGCACTTGATATGTCGCTTTTGGCCTGTCAGAAAGCCTTATTCGGAGTCTCCCGAGTTTTGCCATTCCTGCGGTTTGCGTGTTGTGGCAACGTTGTGCTTCATCTCGACGTCGCAATAATGGTTACGATTCGTCCGATATGAACGACAGCCTCGAACTCGACCTCGGTCCATTTGTTACGCAGGACCTGGGCCTCGTGATGCAATCAGTATATTCGGTTTGCGTCAACAAGATGGATGCATGCAAGCGTGCGCTGTAATCGACTAGCGTTCTGCTTTGTCGTGAACTGCATCGCAAGTCCTTCAAATGACGTCCTCCCAAAACAAGTCTGTCCAGCTACTTTTCCCTGTAAAGTGAAGAATTGTCATGAAACGTGGCATGGCTGCCTCCAAGATAATATTCTGTGCTGCCCCACTTCCGTCATCTCGCATTCAATTCGACATTTGCCTCTTCCATTCCTCGGACCTGCAGCGCAACAACGAACGACACTGCCAGTTGCCTTTGAACATGTTGCTTCACCCGAAATAAACGCCATGCTATGAGTCAAGCAGACGCACCGTAGCAGGGGATCGATCAGGTAGCCCACGTCGGACCGGCCGAAATCGTGTCGCACATCGAAAAAAAAAAAATGCCCGGCGTGCCGGCCCAAAATTCGTCTTTCGAGGCCACCGGGCCGCCGTCCACGCAGCAGCGTTTGTCCGAAACAATGAGCGCTTGGCCACGGGTGACTCGGAGGGATTCGTGGTGCTCTGGGACCTCATGATCATGCGTGCAAGGGCCGTCTGGAGGGCTCATGAGAGTGCAATCCTGGGGCTTCGCGGATGGGGAGACGACAAGGTTATCACGTAGGTTTTTGCTGAAGCGACATCGGTTCGGCTGCGTCCTTTCCAATTTGCCTCTATATCTTTCTTATTCTGTGAGATAGTACTGTGTTTCAGGTCTACTAACACTGTTCTGCAGGCATGGACGAGATCACAAGCTCATCGTCTGGCAAATAAGGAAAAGGATGAAAGTGACCTGAGCACAGCACTGCCACTAGATGGATCGACTGAGGATAGGCCAAAACCCTGGATGCTCCATTTCTTGGAAGTCAACACGACCAACTTTTGTTCATTTACAGCTTGCCCAGCAGAAGAGACGGCCTCTTGCACAAGATTTCTCGGGTCCTCATCGGAGATTTTGATAGCAGTTCCCAATACATTGGCCTCGGAGGCGGTATGCTTCGTTTTCCCAGCTTCTTGTCTCATGGCTTGTGGCTAAATATTACTCCTGACAGGTGGACATCTATACCTTGCCATCTCAGAAACGCACACACCATCAGACCAGGATCATCAAACGGCATGGCCATGAGTCTAGCGTTGCTTCATCACCAAAGCAGACTGACGCTCATTGGGGCATTCGAAAACGGATATGCATCCGCGCATCAGCTAGATCCGACCGGCAACTGGATCCTGACATATCGATGTCAGGCTCATTCGCAGCCCATCTTGTCCTTGGATGTTCGCCGAGACAGGGACTGCTTCTTCACCTCCGGCGCCGATTCCATCATTGCGAAGCATCCCATCCCTACTGCGCTGCAGGAGATGGCCAAGCCTTTCAGCCCCAGCGAGCGCATTATTGAAGAAATCGGCACCAGCACCCCAGAGACGCCTTCTTTACTCTCAAAGGGACTCAAAGAAGAAGCCACACCTGAAAGCAAACCCCAGCAAACACTGTTGCAGGAGTGGAAACATGCTAAAAGGTCGTCAATACTAAGCATTCTGGACAGCAAAGTCTCGAGGTACGTTCTGACGGCAGTATTTTGCCACTGCTGGTTGGGACTCCAAAATCCGCGTGTACTCTTGCAAGACTATGAAAGAGCTGGCGGTACTCAAGTGGCATAAGGAGGGCGCATATGCCGTCACCTTCTCCGACGTGGGATCGGGCTCAGAGACGCAGGCACAGGACGTCGATGAGACAGTTGATGTAGGCCGCATGAGCGTCTTGGATCGGAGAAACCACAGAATCAAAACAGCGCATTGGGCTGCTGCGGGCGCGAAAGACGGCAGAGTCAGCCTCTGGGACATTTATTGAGAGAAAACGCCGCATTAGATGGCGAGAAATGAGAAGGCGTGCATGACTGAGCTTTTTTTCGCATGCATGCCGGTCATATTATCAGCGTAAAAAAATCATCAAGACACCAAAAAAAAAAAAAAAAACACAAACGAGACAGTCATAATTCGTAACGCGGACTCCGCGCAATCTGCCACCACACTCTCAACACCCAAGCCGTGACGAGCGCATCCTCGCCATCTCATTCATTTCCATCGTGATGATCAAGCTGTGCTTTGCCAGCGGAGAGTCCAGCTCTCTGGCGATAATCTCGCCGCCCGGGTCGGACCACTCGAACCGCACTTCGCCCCTCCTGGTCGACGCGACGGAGAATAGATGGCCGCGCGGGACGACGTCGCGATCCGCATCCTTCACAACACGATGGACCTGGAAGCCCTGCGCTGATGACAAGAAGCGCCGTGCGCGAACGGTGCATATGCCAAACGAACACAGGCTGTACCTTGAGACGGAATCGGCGTGGTACAGGAACAGAGGACCGGTCAGGATCCCGGGGTGTTTCAAGTCGTAGATGTGGCGCTTTCGCGGTACCATTCGGGAGGTGCCGTTCTGGACCCTGCTGGTGCTGTCCAGCCTGTTGATGGACATGGACCTCGTCGTGTCGCGAAGGTGGCCGATTTGGTGGGAGAGTTCGTAGAGCGGCTCGCCGGTGGGGTTTCGGTCCGAGTAGATGAAGCTGCCGAGGATGTGGAACGTCGCGGGCGTGTGAGGTCTGGAGTCGTCAATCGTGGGATTCGCGACGTCGTTGTACGAGGAGGAGGATCCATTGGTGTTTTGACTCTTGAGTCCGCCCAGGCGGAATGAAGGCATGGGAAGTGACGAGGGAGAAGAGAAGGGAGTCGAGACGGTCCAAGTACTCGCCATTTGTCGTCATGGCACCGCCGCCGCCGGTAGCATAACCATCAGCCCTGCGGACTTGGCTCCAGAGGATCCAGAGGACGCAGGAGAGGTTTAACAAGGTTTAAGAAAGTCTCGAATCAGTCTTCCGCCAACGTCATCAAACTGCACCCCATCCAATCAATCAGCTTACTCATCCACTTTCCAACGCACCGAAACTTCCATCCGTCCCCAAACCTCCGCCGCAGAAACCATCACGAAAGCAGAGCTCCTTTTCTTCTCAGAGCCATTGCGGCCCAGAAAATGGAAATCGATTTTTCAAATTTCTTCCCCCTTCACCCATACGTTGAAAATCTTTGTACCCAATTTTTTTCCTTTTGATTTTCTTGCCCATCTAGATGTCCGCATTCGCAACGGTGCAACGTCTGGCGAGTAGCCGGATCGGGTCACGTGCCACCCATCAGTTTGCATCAGCCCGCGGACCACGGACCGCCAAGGAGACGGTGCCCGCGACGCCGATCCGGGTTCTCCGCGCCGTGGACGAAGTTCGCAGGTGGAGGAGGCCGCACATGATGAACCATCGCAGCGTGGGGCTCGTCCCTACCATGGGCGCCCTGCACGAGGGCCATCTCGCCTTGATCCGGGCGGCCGCGAGGGAGAACCACCACGTCGTGGTGAGCATCTACGTCAACCCGGCGCAGTTCGGCGTCGGCGAGGACCTGGCCTCGTACCCCGTCACATGGGACGCCGACACGGCGGCGCTGGCCAGGCTGGATCGCGAGCTGGCCGACGACGGGGCAACCTGGGCCGGATATCGGCCGTCTTCGCGCCCACCACGCCCGACATGTACCCTCTGGGTTCCCGGGCCAGGCCGTCGACAGCAAGGGAGCTTCGTCACCATCACGCCCGTGGCAGAGGTCCTCGAGGGAGCCAGTCGGCCCACGTTCTTTCGCGGCGTCGCCACCGTCTGCATGAAGCTGCTCAACATTGTCCAGCCGGAGCGCGTGTACTTTGGACAAAGGACGTGCAGCAGACGGTCGTGATTCGCCGCATGGTGCAGGACCTCATGGTGCCCGCCGAAGTCGTCGTTTGCCCTACCCGGCGTGAGCAGGATGGGCTCGCCATGGCCTCGCGCAACGTCTATCTCGGAACGCGTCGCCGCCAGGTCGGTCTCGCGCTGGTTTCAGCGCTGCGAGCTGCTGAGAATGCGTATCGCGGCGGTGAGACGACGGGTCGCGCTGCCATCTTGGGAGCCGCCCATGCCGCGTGTGAAGTGGTATTGGAGGCCCAGAGGGGCTGAAGCCCTCGGAGCGAGCGCTCTTCGAGATCGACTACATCTCGCTTGCGGATCCGGACTCGTTGCAAGAGGTGGACGCGGTTGATCTGAGCAAAGGTGCTGTGTTGAGCGGTGCGCTCAAGATGCTCCCTGTGGAGGATCCGCAGGAGGGCGAGGACTTGGGACATTCCGACGGGCCTCCTGTTAGACTCATTGACAATATCATGTTGCCGCCAAAATCATCATGAAAGTTGTTCCAATTGGACACGCACCTTACTATGTAGATAATGGGCCCAAAAGTTTTGAATGTGTAAATGGACTGCCAGGATCAAGTGGTGTTGCGGACTGAAGATGTGTGTGAACGGCATGTAAGAAGCGATTTTTTTTTTTCAAAAAGTACAATGTTCAAGGGTATATATATATATAGAGAGAGAGAGAGAGAGGCTGTTTTAATTTGTACAATACAGATATCGTACAACCATCTATTACAAATGCGCTCTCTGGTTACGCTTCTTCTTCTTCCGACGCAAATCTTTCTTGTGCGCCTCCTGGTCTTCCAAGCTAAGTCGGCTGGGCACCTTATTTTGCCAGACTTTTCGCCCTCTACAGCCTCGGTGTACAGCTTCGCACCCAACTCATCCGTCAACCGCAACACGCGCACGCTGACTGTAGCGCCATCGCGTCTGTTCTTGCCCTCACGTCTTGAACTGGCAATCTTTTCTGTGAAATCCCACAGCTTCCCTTCGGCGAGGAGAGCGCCCGTTTCAGGGTCCCGAGATGGTCGCCATTCCGGATCAAGCTGCAGGCGGGGTGGGATCTTGGGATCCTTTGACTTGACTACGTGGACAATGTGATCGTCTTGGAACCGAGTGTATGAATTTTTGAGAGTTTCTTTGTTGACGGCTTCAAAGTACGACAAGTCTCCTTGGTGATATAAAGTCTTTCCAAGCTATTGGACAGCACTATTAGGGCACGGCTTTGCTTCAATGTACAGCATAAAGAGTGTAATGTTGACTTACCAATTGAGCGCTGTTCTGTGCTTTGTTCTGCTCAATCCAAATGTCTCCATTGGTGCCTGGTGGTGGGGACAAGCCCATCAGCGATACGGCTGCCAGCCAACTGGCCTCGATGAAGGGCCAAATCAGAAAGCAGTAGAAATCGTAATTCTCGCGACCAGCCTTACGCTCTTCCGCAGACAACCCGGCGGTGATAATGTGTCCATTCTCGTCTCGGTCGAGTCGCACAATGTGGTCGGCTTCCAGGCCGCGCAACGTATTGTCGAGGTTGGTGGACAACCCAGCTGAGCCAAAAATGAACTCGCCACGGAAGAGTGAGGACAAGAACAAGACTTGGTCCTTGAGTTCCTCGTATGTTATGTCTTGCATAGACGGCCCACCACCGCGCTTCACCTTGACATACATTGCCGCGCTTACCAAAGCTTCGTAGATGAACAGATGAATAGTCATGTTTCGATAAAACGATAGCTGGAAACGATCGACGGCATAGAATGTCGGCTCAGCCAACCCGTCAACGATTCCAACGAGATCCTTACCGAGGACTTCCAGTCCACGGTCGACAATCTCTGACGTGGGCGCATTGCCGAAGTGAGCAACTCGTCCGCCTTTAGCCCGGATTCGAGCGGTGAGCCATTCGACTCGGCGATTGAGTTCCTGCAGGCCGACACCACGGCCACGCAGAGTGAGCAGAACGGTACCGATCAAGGCGGTAGGCATGACAACAGACACCGCGTTGATATCCCCAAGAACCTTGTAGCCCATGGTTCGGAGGATCTTCCCCGAGCCGCCTTCACCTCTGGGTTGCCGTGGTCGGTATCCAAGCCCGGAGGGATTGAGGAAAGTCGTGACAGTTGCTCATCGACGAACTTTCGCAAGCTCCATGGCTCATGGAATCTGACGTCGACTCTGCCTAGTTTCAGTGAGAGAACAGAGGACCCTCCAGACACAAAATCTGCCAGATTTTCCTTCTTCTTCGGCACACCGAGTAGCTCAGTCACGTAACCCTCCGTCTCGATTACCTTGTCATACTGTGTGCTTACAGGGCACACAATGGCATCGTCGACCCGGCCGGAGAGAATACTGTCCAAGATGAAGCTCAGAATACCCAATTTAGGTGGCAGCAGTTTTCCCGTTCGTGATCGACCACCCTCGATGAAGCATTCAAAGTTGTACCCTTCTTGCAGCAACGTGTCAATGTAGCTTTGTACAACAGTCGAGTAAAGCGCGTCATCACCAAACGACCGTCTGATCCACATGGCACCAGCGTGCTGCAAGAAGCTGCCCACAAGAGGAAAGTTGAGGTTGTCTCCGGCGACAACAACTGGTAGGGTGAGTCCGAGCCGATAACAGATGAGCTGGAGCGAGACATAATCGACATGAGATCGGTGACTAGGCAAGAAAATGATGCTCTGTTTTTCTTGGCGGCAGCATCTGCAACTTTTCTCAGACGCAGAACCTCCTCGCTGGAGACATGGATACCTTGGTGATATGCCCTGGTCAACAGCTGGGTCGTTATGTAATACGCGCCTCGAATGAATGTCTTGCTCTCCATCTTGCAGATCATGTCATCCGTCATCTTTTCGGCAACTTCCTGCAAGCTGCTCTCTAAGATATTCCGCCTCTGAGCACATTTGATAGCAAAGTCTTTATCGTCTTTGTTGATAAGACCCTCTTTGACCTCGACACCAACTCTATGGTCCGCTAGTTGAGTTATTCGTTTCTGGAGCAACGGGGTCGAGAGAACCATCGACTTCATGTTTTCTGAGAAGCCAGAGTAAAAAACAGGTTGGCCTATGACATTATCGTACGCACGCCAGCCTTGGCCAGATACGTACATGGAAACCTCTCGGAGAAATCTAGTGTAATAAATTAGCTACGAGTGTACGTGCCCAACGACCGATGCCGGTCATTCCGTGAACAGCTGGCGCAGATGATGTAAGTCTTACTGTAGAGGTTCCGCGCGGAATGAGGCAAACTGGTTCATGAGCGCCTCCTCTTTGCCCTCTTGCCCGCCCTCCGGTTCAACATAGCCACTTGGCTGCAAGGTAATTTCGTCACCAAGGATTTGAAGATCGGGTGCCGAGTTGTTGCTCGCCTCAGCGGCTTCGTCTTTGGGCGGCATGGCAGCGGTATTGGAAACAATCGACGACGACCGAGGTTGGGTGCTGAAAGCCGTATCCGGATGTCGAAGCTGGAATTATCCAGAGGCCGGAGGACAGGCTCTCGATACCTGAGGTACGTCAGCAGAGCGGTCAGATAGCCAACTCAATCAGTGACAACAGCATCCCCAACAAAACTAGCGATGCTTTGGTAATGGAGTATCTCGAAATGGGCACTTGTCGACCGAACAAGCTCAAGTTCAAGACCCAGCGAGCGGGCGGCCGGGGTAATGCAGTGGGGAAGCAGCCGAGGAACAGGCAACATGTGAACTTCTGGTCTGGTGGCTTGGAACCAATCTGGTCAATCGATAAGGATCGATAAGCTAAGCGCTATCTCTTCGCATCGCGTCTCTCCAAGTTTTGGTCATTTTTCCTAACCTGACACTGCATGCATAGATAACGGTGTTTTCTTCTTCTTCTTCTTTGTTGCCGCGAGCTGGTAACATGGAAACTACGACACCCCAAGAGGTCACCCAGAATCTCCTGGCTCGAGCTCATTCCCCGACAGCGTCAGCCGTATTTACACGGAAAAGATTCAACACCGCACCTTGCATCTGAGGCCGTCCTCTCCGCCGCCTGCAACACTTAATGCTCGAGCTGCCAGAAGAAAGATTCGCGACGGGAAGAAGGCCAGAGGAAAAGCTCGCCCAAAGCCTCTGTCATCCCGTGAACGTCGGAAGCTCGGTCTCTACGATATCCCCAAACAAGGGCAAAAGTACGACATCTACAAGCCTCTCTACGACCTATGGCAAGGATACGCAAGAGAAATTCTTGGAGGCGATCTTTACCGCGGCGGAACCGAGGCTGCTGCGAAACTTGCCAGTGCCGAGCTGCACGGAGCGCAGGCCGAAGTTGTCAGGAGCCGCTGCTCTGGACGCGTCGGCATCAAGGGCATCATTGTCCGTGATCGCAAATTTGTCATCGAAATCATCACCGAAAAGAAGGGCCTAAAGATGGTGCCTAAAGAGGAACGACATTTCGCATCGAAGTCAACGCCGGACACGGGGAGAACTCGAAACCTTTTGCCTTTGAGGTCCTAGGTGATCAGTTCATGCATCGCTCGGCAGACCGAGCGAATCGCAAGTTCAAGCAACACTTTTACCCAACCTATGAGAACAGTTTCGCCAAATCAGACATTTATCATCTGGCATCGAATGGCCCTGGAGTGTAGATATTCCGCGGCAGGACTCAAAGCAACAGGCATTGGAGTTCCTCGGCGTAACGACGCAATCATATACCATGGTCCGCCGTATTGATGAAACTATTTTAAAAATCGATATTTGGGAAGCCACAACCGCCAACTTGAATTGTATTGCCCGATGGGCCACGACAGAAGACATGGTCGCTTTTCGACAATTGGCCGGCTTGACGATGGATTGGTAACGAGGACAAACACGTGCCGGCTGGCAGACCTCTGCGACGTCGTACATGCACCTTGCAGGAAATCATGAAAAATACAAGGAAGACAGACCAAGAGTTGATGAAAGTCTTGTCCCTGAAAACTCGCAATATTCTGTAAGTCGTGTCGCGGGTTGTTGTCTGCAATTTAACTTTGACTGACAAGAAGATGACAGAAGATGCATGAGATAGTCTTCCGAAAGGGCTTTCAACCGGCACTGGCATGGTTTGACCTGATAAATATCAATCTGAACATCGTTTGTGTTGTTCATAACAAGTATCAAGTCATATATGGTGTCTATAATTTCTACCTCCAGACAAGTGGTGGCCTCGGAATTTACTCTCGGTCCCCTGAACTGCAAGAAGTTGTGACAAAGTCCAGCGTTGCCGGATGGGCAGGGACTCGGTGATTCCACGATTCATATGGTCAGCTGTAGCAAGACTACGTCATTCTGCCCATCTAGGTAATTATGAACACGATGTTGCGACCAAAGGCCAATTGATTGGCTTTTTCTCAGTAGACTCCCTCCCCGGGGCTATATACTGTATGTCTTTGTAGAAGAAATATTTCCAATCATCTGTGTCACACACCATGTGCCGAGACTGAAAACCGTTTGTCAAGGTTTTTGTGGCACCAAGTTTTGCTATGCTCTAATCGCCAGCATCACCGACTTGAAAATTTTATTATTAAATTTGTTGTTGGTGTCGTATCGCTCGAGGACAATCACTCATTAGGTTCAGCCCCGCGAGCGGCGACGGATAAAGGTCGGGCAATCCTGGTTCCGGCCTAGCGTGGTGCACCTTTCTAAATTCTCCTGGCCGGTCATGGCCGGTCCTGGCTGGTGTTGGCCACTCACAGGGCAGACAGGTGCTGCCCATGCTCCGTTGGCTCATTGACCGTCTCCCGGGCCCTGCGTCTACGGACTAGTAGGCAAAGTGGCTGCAAGGCCAGCCGTCCCAAATTTGCCATTTGGTCCAGCCTCAGGATTTTCCCACCTGCTAGCCACCACAGCTTTCGACTAGCTTCGCTTCGACTTTCACACAACTTCACGCCTTGTATACCAAACTCTGCGTCATCAGCCTTGTGCGCATGCCCTAGCATTCCTTCATTGCTATCCAAAACGTTCTTTGCGTCTCATTTCTCTGTGCATCCACGCATTCACCGTACCTGTCAAGTCATCCAGAACAAGCCTGCTCTCGCCCTTTTGCCCTTCCGTCCCAAGAACCACGTGGACGAAAGACGCCATTCGTGAGTCGCGACGCCTTTGCACAACACCATTGTGGAGATCAACAACATGACGTCCAATCTTCCCTCGAGCTTTGCCTCGGCTGCAGCTGGTCAGAATGCGAGCCGAGATTCGAGAGTTGCTAGAGGTGATGGGAGGGGAGCTACTGGAGGCGACTGGTAAGTTGTGATATGTGTTCCTAAACCTTTCAATACCATCCTTTTCCAGACGTCTTTTGTTCCTAGTCGCGCTCTTAGATATGATTCTGCCGAGATTTTGTCCAAAACCCGTGTGAATTGCCCCCATCGTATGTCCTGCAGTATTTTCTTGTTCACTGGCTTCGATCAAGACACAGATCACGCGGGCCCGTGTGGCCACAGTGCAAACGGGGGAAATCATTCGATGCCCAGTCACCACCACCAACCACCGCGTGTTCCTTTGGAACAAAACCTTTACGACGCGATCATCACTGGAAACACATGGCAATGACTAATTTTTGATTGATAGGCCTCGTAGAGACGGTCGATCCGCCAACGGCACACTGACTCTCCGACGTTCCTCGACTACGCCCATCGGCCAAACATCACTGCACTCTCTGTCCATCGATAACGCAGTGCAGCAGCCGGCAGCAGTGGATACTACCTTTGCACAACCATCAAGCCACGAGCCTGGCTCCGCGCGCTACTCGAAAGACGACCTCTTGGAGATGTTTCAGTCGCAAAAGGTCGGTGATGACCCATCACGCTTGTTCATATCAGGATGGGACCCATCCCAGGTCAATGGTGGCAATGTTCGAGGCTGGGGCAAAGCGCACGACAACCATGTTCCACAAGAACCTGGTGCATGCTGGGATCAGAACGGAGACACGACTCCCATAGGCTTGCACGGGATGTCAGCTGAGGAGAAGGAGGTAAGCTATGATGCTGCTGTCATTGCCTCACTAGAAAACAGCTTCAGATGACTAACGCTGTTGCAGGCCTTCTCTACAGAAATCAACTCGCCACTGAAACCTCCGACCCAAAATAAAGAAGGGCATCAAGGAAATGGCAATGGCCGAAAGTCGTCGATTTCCCAGAGCTCTGGAAATGCCTTCGGAGTCATATCTCCTTCCTCCGCAACTCGGCCCGGGACGCGTCGACGGGAGACCATCGAATCGAATCCATTCAGTGCGAGCCTCGCGTCTCCTACCACGGCTGGTCGTTTCTCTCGTGAAGATTCTTCGCCATGGATCCAACGCCGAGGCAATGAGTTAAGGGAATCAGAGCCGGACGACGCTGATGCCGATTCAAGTACCCATGAGGCTCCTAGCAAACTGCCTTTTGGTAATCTGATGCGGTCGAACGCGGCGGGCAGCGCGACGATATCTTCAATGTGGCCGTCCTCGAACCCAACAACGCCAGGCGGCGGTGGCGGTTTCGGCAACTTTGCGATGACACCTGCCTCGACAAGACTCGGAAGTGGTGCTCCTGGTGGGAGCGGCAGTCGTTTGGCTCATCTTATTCCAAAAGAAGGGACAGAGAATAACGGAAGCAAACCCATGGACCCTCAAAGTGGCACGACTCACCAGTCCTGGCGCTCACGGCCTCGCACCGATACTGACCCATTCGGCGATGATGAGCTTTCAGGAAGCGCAGTTTTAGGCGGGGCACAGGATACCAGTTCAACTGGACAAGATCATGCCAGTCGTGTCGGCGTCCTGGGCACCCCGGTGAAGGGATCATCCAGTGATTTTGGCATGTCGGGCCTGAACCTGCGAGGGCAATCGGCCGAGAACGGACCGGCAAGTCCTTCGGAGACAAACCCATATCGTAGCCCGCTGGCTGAGCGCCATGATCAAGATGAGAACGAAACTGTGGCTGGATACAACGAACCACCAGCCAACTTTGGCTCGATATCGAGAGGCTTTGGCGCCCCTGTGTTCGAGGGAAGTGACCGGAGTCAAACGTCCAGTGTTGGTGCCAAGGCCTACCCGCTTGGAGGCCTGTCAGGATGGCCAGCTCCCGCAGGGCCGTCTACTGGCACGCCCGATCGTGAGAGACCGAACTTTGGGAACGCATTTGGCAGTTCATTGTTTAGTCCCATGGGTGATCTTCAATCTCCCGGCTTATCCAACCTGGGCAACGTCTTCGGCCCTGCAAGTGCCGGTCTGGGTGTTGGCAGCATCGGCCGTGGCAGCAAACTCGGGTCCCTCTTCCCAGCATCAATGCAAGCTCAAATGCACGGAACCGACCATGATCAGGTTTTGAATGAGGCACTTCAAGGCCATGCTCTAGGAGCTATTGGACGAGGGAACCTGCAGGGTCCTACTCGGGACAATGGTAGTCCAATGCGATCAAGTCGCGGCGTTTTTGAGGAGCTTTTCCCTTCCAGTGATGCTGGACGCTCCCAAACTGCTTTCAGTGCCTCAGACAATCAGCAACAGGGTGGCTCAGGAGTGCCTCAATCATTCACTCCCGTCACTGGTGGTCTTTTATTCGGTGGAGGTCAGCCTGCCGCGGAACATTCGTCTCAAGTTCGACAGATGGTCATGCCTGATCGGATGAGATGGGTGTATCTCGATCCCCAGGGACAAGTCCAGGGCCCATTCACCGGCCTAGAGATGAACGATTGGTACAAGGCGAATTTCTTCACTCCCGACCTGCGCGTAAAGAAGCTTGAGGATCCCGAATTTGAACCTCTGGGTCAACTTATACGTCGAATCGGGAACTCACGCGAGCCATTCTTGGTGCCTCAAATTGGAATCCTCACGGCCCTGCTCCCCAGGGTGGGCCGTTCAATCCTACCACTGGCGGTGGTGTTGTTCCACCACTCAGCGGAGTGTTTCCTAGCTTTGGAAGAACCTTGACCGCGGAGGAACAAAACAATCTCGAGCGTAGAAAGCAGGAGGAGCAGTACATGATGGCTCAACAACGCGAATACATGATGCGTCAGCAAGCTATTACCAAATATCCCTTGACTGGACCTGGGCTACAGCATCATTCCAGCGCCCAGAGCCTGCAGAGCCAGCCAAGCTTTGGCAGCATGACATCCCCATCGGTGTTCCTCCCCAACAGCAACCGATTAGTGCAGCAGCACCCCAACAAGGCAATTTCGCCGAAACTCAAGCTGCAGGCAGAAGTAGCGCAGGAAATGGGGAACAGTTCAGATCAAACGACGTTTCGATGCTTTCTGCGATTGAACGAGAGGTCCTCGCATCACTCCAAGGTGAGAAGGGCGAGACTACTGACAACCATCAACAAGGTGTTGAAGCAGGCGCCAGATCTGACCTGCCCAGCACTGAACAGTTAATTAAGGACCAAGAGGGGTTTCGGAGTCGTTTGATGGAGTTCCAGGAGCTGCGTTTCCAGCATGAGGTTGCGCAATTCAACAAGAGGGCAGCGGCCGACCTTGAAGCTGACTCCATGGCGGCAGCAGCATCCACCAACCAGCGTCCTTCCAAGGCAGGCAAATCAAAGAGGAGGACGTCTGAGGATATCACACTTTCCCTCACACAACAAGTGCAAAGACTCAAGCTGCCGCCGCCGCCGTCACGCATTCAATTGAGCCCGATATGCCAATGCCATTTCCTCCACCTTCGTCTACCACTCCCTGCCAGCCCCTACTGCTCAGCGAGCCAGGTCCAACTTGCCTGAGCAATACAGTCGGTCTCAGAGCGGCACGCCAGATGCCTCACAGCCACCTCCCCTTGCCCCGTGGGCCAAGGAGCCCGGTGTCGAAGGCCAAAGGGCCCCAGTCTCAAAGACATCCAGGAGGCTGAAGCTCGCAAGGCAGCGAAAGCGGAAGAAGCTGCTGCTGCTGTTCGCAAGGCTGCCATGGAACAAGAAGCTGCTTTGATGAGAGAGAGGAAAAGCAAGCTGCCGTCGCTGCCGCCGCAGGCTTACCTGCTACCAGCACCTGGGGCCATGGTTCGCCTGCGTCTGCGGCTAGCCCTGGATCAAGCCTGGATCTGCCAAGGGGCTCCTGCCGGACCTGCGGCAACCACTGCAACCATCAGGCAAAAGACTCTGGCCGAAATTCAGCGAGAGGAGGAATCTCGCAAACAAAAGTCCGCCAAGGATATATCAATTCCTTCCACTGTCCCACCCAATATGTCCAAGAGCTACGCAAACCTAGCTGGAAAGCCCAATCTCATGTCCCTTTCTGGTGGACCTCAACCTATTGCACCCCCTGGCACTGGCTGGGCCACTGTCGGTGCTGGTGGAAAGGTGAAGACGCCCATGACAGCAGCCGCACCAGATCTGCGATCTATGAGCTCCAGCAACATCAAGGCTCCTGCTGCAGCTCCTGTGCGACCGGTCAGCAAACCGGCCCCGACAATCCTGCTTCTGTCAGTAAGCCAGAATCTGCGAACGCGGCCATGGATGAGTTCAAAAATGGACACATCGCGAGCTTTCGCGGGGCATCACGTCTGATAGTAAGTGTGCCAAGCAAGGTCTGATTGTGGTCTACTTCAAGAAAGCTAATCAGTATGTGCAGTTTCATCATTCCAAGCTACACTAGATGTGCTTCCTTTGGATACTAGCATCATTGCTGATGCTGTATATGCCAGCTCGACCACCATGGATGGCCGCCACTTTGCTGCCGAGTATGTTCGACGTAAGAAACTGGCGGAAAAAGGCATCGTGGAGAAGCAAACATCTGCGGATTCCACCAAGACAGCCGCAGCTGGCGGTGGTTGGAGTGAAGTGGCAAAGCGCAGCGGAAGCACCCAACCCAAGGAAAGCGAGGGCGGAAACATCCAGGGTGCCGGCTTCAAGGTTGTCCCCAGCCGCAAGAAGGGCAAGAAATAGGACATGGCGTTTCCAATTGTTAGAAATACCGTCGAGCCTGAAGTTTGAAAAAAGAGAAAACACAAGCTCGACTCATGATGTTGCCGTTGTTGGTCACATTACTTGTGCCAGATGGGATTGTATCTACTTGGAAGAGGGATTTCCAGGATGATTGTTTAGTTGCTGCTGGCTTGGACATGTTGACGATGGCTTTGAATGTGCAGGGTGGCGAACGGGTGGCGAACGGGCGACGAACAGAAAAGAAGAAATCATGTCTATGGTAGCGTTGATAAGCGAATGCATGAGCAGCGTGTAAGGATATCCGTTCCATCATTTGTGTTTCCATTGTCAGCCAGCAAGCATATCTATATCCCAGCCAGGTGATTTACACGTTGATCTAAACCTCTCGGAGATGGTAGAATTACCGTCGTTAAGTTGTTGCATTTATTTTCCAAAGTTGCTTTATTTGCTTGCTGATTAATCTCCGAGTGAAAAATTCTTCTCCCTCGCCAATTTCATGGCTTTCCACTCCTTCTCATGTATCACTTTCATCTTGTATCTCGTAACGCATGATCTGTTAACAACCACAACCTAATTCCCGGCTCTCAGGCCGTCCATCAGACCCTGCAGCGTGATCCACCCTTCAGAGCCCTCCCAGTTCTCCTTGGCACGGCCCATGACGCTGCGAACCGCGCTTCGGGCTTTGCCTTTCCACCTCACGCCTACGGACTCGACGTCTGGTCCCCAGTTCTCCAGCATGGACACAAGCTCGTCTGTGCGCTTTACAACGTCCTGCCACGCCGTCTGGTCAATGGTCCAATCGGTCGAGTCGGACTTGATTTCGCCGGGAGAAGGCCGCCTCCTCCACTGCCAGATGAGCCGACGGCGGCTCTCCAGGCGCGCTCGGAAGCGTCTATGGCACCGGCGTAGTCTCGACGCCAGGCACGGAGACGGGCGACGAGGGACCAGAGCTCGGCGCGCTGCGTGATGAGAGGGACGATTTCTTCCTCGAGGAGGCGAGTGACGAGGCGTTCTGCTGAACCACGGGGTTCGTAGATGTTGTTGGCCTCGGCGGAGGAGGGGGTTTCTTTGGAGAGAACCACGTCTTGGATGAGGGCGGTAAGAACGCCCGTGTCGACGGCGTCTTCGGTCTTGCGAATGCGCAAGATGTGTGTGAGGGCCAGGATCATGTCTGAGACGGATGGGGCTCCAGGCGAGCTGCCAGGGTGAGAATATTGTCCCAGATGCGCCAGTTGTCGTGGGCGATGGAAGCGCCTTTCTTGAAGGCCGCGAGGGATTTCGAAGTCAATGCCGAAGGGTCTCGGGATTTGTCACCTGTTTGTACAGAAATTGTGTCGTCTTCTTCGTCATCAGCACGGGGTATGACCTTGGTGGTGGCGGCGGTGGTGTCTTCGGTCTTGCCCTCCTTTTGCTCGGCAATCACCTCGCAGTAGAGACTCCAGAGCGCAGTTCCCAGGTTGCTCCAGGTTCGTGCACTTTCACCACCTAGAGTGTCGGTGGCGCTGCTGATGGAGCGGCCGTAAGCTTCGGCTGCTTCGTCGAACTGTCCTAGGCGGAGGCTGATGTCGCCGAGGCGGCTCCAGAGATCAGGGCTCAGGCGGTTGACTGAGGTAGCTAGCCTGAAGGCTTCTTGGGCTTTGGGCATGTCCTTCTTGGAGAGGTAGTACTCCCCGAGGGATTTTTGAGCCCTAGAATAGCGCTGCTTGAGATAGTCCAGGCACGTTGGTAGTGCTTGGGGTCATTTTCAACATCACCCAGGATGCACCAGAGTCTGGCGGCATTGGGAGGCGGTGGATCTCGCTCTGGGCCTTCAAAATGGCTTGCTTTTAGGCAGATTACATCTTCAATTTTCTGGTCGTCTAGGTCGGGCCTGGATGAAGCACACTCTCTTGTGGGGTGGAACAACCTCCACCGGATGATAGCCTTGGCCTTTTCTTCTCCGCCGCTCCCACGGCCGTCCTCGTCTTCTGATGCAGCGGCGCTGGCGTAGCAAAGGGCCACTTCTGCCCACAAATGGAGACGCTTGAAGATTTCGAGAGCTGACGTCAGCGATCCTACGCCAGCCCAGGCGTAGGCCAGCTCAGATTCGAGATGCCATCGCGGCGGGGTGGAGAGGGCATGGATATATCGTAAACGAATGTGAGCCGGTGCTGATTCATTGGGTTTTGGAGCCGGTAGGAACGAAGTTGGGGCTTGGGACTTGGAAATAGGAGCGGTAGTCGCAGAGTTCTCTTGATCCTGGTCAGGAATGGAAATTTGTATGCTTGGGATATCATTTTCTTGCCTTTCCATCTGAGTGCTTCTTTTTCGGGCTCCGCCTGAGTGGTTGTATCGGTCAAAACCTGGTCTGCCACGGCCTGCAACTGCAGGACACCACGTTCCACTGTCCTACTTCGGTGTACCTCGATTCTTGACCGTACCAGTAGCGCTTGCGTGTAGATTTGCCAGTTTGTGGATTTATCAGCTAGCACACGAACGGCAAATGGCAATATCTCCTGAGACGTGAGTGCGTCGGCTGGCGAAAAGGCGTCCTTAAGAGTGGCTACGGTCAGAAGGATGATTTGATCAAGAGGAGCCAGCTGTGGCTGGTCATTGGGAGATAACTCGGCGAGACTTGGTGGCAGAGTTTTCCCTTTGCTTCATCCTTGACATCGTCTTTGGAGAACTGGATCTCTTCCAGAAGGGTATCGTCGTTCAACTGCAACGCATCAGGCTTAGCCTTTTCATCTTCAACGTTCTCATCGCCATCATCGCCATTAATTCCTGTCTCTGCGCGGTTGTCATCTTCTCTGCTGCGGGCGAGTACAACAAGCTGACTGATGCTATTCTCCTGAAACTTGGTACGTTTACCGAGCGCGCCTGATAAGGCATACGCGAGCCCTGTCATCTGAGCAGCTTCTCGGAGTGCCTCTTTGGCTTGCTCGTGGCGTCCAAGAAGAATGTAGTTGTTGGCGGCTTCCACGAGGAAATACGCCTTGTCTTCGCAGCCCCATGCCCCTGCTTCAGACCAGACTTCATCGCCGGCTATCTGGACGCGAACGGTCCTCATGTCCTCTAGGATACTGGAAGCCAGGCTGGGGACCTCACTCCATTGGGAACTTTTTGTGAAATTCGACCCAGGACCTAAGCTCGGTTGTGTGAGCAGCTTGTAGTGCCAGATATTGATGCGGAGCCGAATCCACGAGACGCTGTATCTGACATTCTCGCCATCCTTTTCCCGACGTGGTACTTCCACCGTGGCAGAAGCCTCTTTCGTCAGATGCTTTTCAAAAACGAATCTAGCCAGTGAGAACAGTTCGAGGTGTGGGATATGGCTATAGGGAGATACGCCATCCACCTCAAGATCCCCAAGGCAGCCTTGTGCAGCTGGACTGGCGCAGTAGAATCTCCCGATACTGTGGTCGACGAAGAGCGCGCATCCCATGCCTGGTAGAATCGCGACTGAACAAGCGCAATCTTGTCTGCAGGCACAACCGGCCCCGTCACGTTGGCCTGAAGAAAGATATCAAGTGCAGCTAGACCCACGTCAAACTTCTCAGCCGTGGAAAGGGAAGCAGCATCGGAGACGGATGGCTCAGTCCTTTGCGGTGTCGATGACTTGGTAAGGTGCAGAACAAGTGACTGGATCAAACAGCTTGCGGCCTGGCCCTCGGCCAAGATTGACAAGTTGGTGGCGGCATTGTGATGCGAGGACGAGGCTGGTGATTTCCACGCCGCGGGGTCAGGACCCTTGGACGTCATCTTGAGGCTCTGATCGCACTCTTCTAATATGGCACTTTCCTCAAGAATCGTGGGAGGGTGCACAAGATTCGGACGTGTTGAACTACATGTGACTGCCACCGTTCAGATATCCAAACTGCCTTGGGAGCGAGCCACCGTGGTGACGAGCAGCGAGATGGGATGGAAGGTGGAAGACGGCGGGCGAAATTTTGATCCCAACAACGCCAGGGCAGGATCCAATTTGTCAAAAGTCCCAAGCACCACCATTTAGACCTATCTAATTATCGAAAACCAAGATCACATGGGATACGACATGCTCCTCGCTTCCCATTCATTATTCATCTGTTCCCACTCAATGGCCTTTTTATTTTCTTCAACATGGAACCTCGGGGAACCTCGGACGGCCGAGCTATCTTGTCAAATCGAAGACGCATTGTCGACACGTTATCGATAGGAGAGCAGATGAAATTTTTTTTTGGAGAGCCTTGGAGCCTTGTTGGTGGGAGTGGGCCAAAAAGCCAAAAAGCCAAAAAGGTAAAGAAATTTTGCCATGCCCCGCCGAACAGCAGAAGCCTTCAAGTTGGCGGCACAATTTTGCAGCTGGTCAGACATGTTGAGACTTGTGGTGACATTGCCTGAAAACTTAGATACAATAATCGATTAGCTCAGGTCACTTTGGGGAACGGACCAGGCGCAGGACCCTGCAGGAATACGAAACAACGGCGGGTATCACATCACTGTCAAGCTTCATTTTGCGGCGGTTTGACAAGAGGCCGCCTTGGCCGATGACTCATTTAAGTTTATTACACAAGGAACCTCAAGATGATTCGACGTAAGAAGAAAGAAAAGACAAATATGATTCTTGGGCTGTGGGATGTGCATTTGAACGGGTGACGCGTGATCATCCAGATCCCCGTTGATGAAGAACATGCCAAAAAAAAAAAAAAAACCAATGGTTCTCATGTACAGATTCGGTTTCCAGTACGGAGTACGGTGTTCATGATGACCAGCAACTCTTAGCCCGCGGGGACATTGCCAATCACTAGGTGTGCGAGCAATGACTTCTCAGTGATGCGGAATCTAGCATGACGCCTATCATAGACGGTCCACAAGCTGGCTAGAGCCGGTAGAACAAAGAACATAAGTTCGGGATCCATAAGATTGAAAATGATCATTGAAGAAGAGAGAACATAGGTAGATAAACACAGTAACAAGTAAAAACAGTCTACAGTCGATGTTGCTCACCCACAATTGATCGATACATTGCGACCCAGACTTACGCTAGTTAGGACAAAGAGTTTCATCAGAGACATTTGTTTAATGGTCTGCATCGGCAAGATTTTCTTGCCTCAGTGCTTGACTCTAATATTTGTCATCATCATATGAATGTCCATTCATATCTGCCGTCGACAAGCTAAGCCAAAAGCAAACTTCCCACGAAGTTTGAGAGCGTTAGAAAAAAAGTTTTTTTTGGCATCGCCCTCAACAAACGTTGATGAGGATTATTGACCCTCGCCTCAAGAATAAGCCCCATCGAGTAACTTGGTGCAAGACCAAAGCAATCGCATACCTATCGATCTCGACAACAAGTCCTTAGCTCCCGATGCCGCAACTCATGTCATCACACGGCTGCCCATCATCCGAGTCTGCTTGTTCGTAGCAAAAGGTCCTAGTCACACCATCCCAACACGGACTCATATCTTCATCCAAGGGGTCGAGAGATGCAAACTTGGCTCCGGAAAGAACTCGCGAGAATAAACGAATATAGCGACAGGCAGGGCTGATGTCCACAAAGAGGGCCAAGGTGCCAAAGGTCAGCCGCAGTGCTTCTATGGCGGCGCGTTTCCGCAAGCTCCAAAATAAGAGGCGTCCGGGGACTTTCTCCCAAAGCGTGAATTATTTGATGCTGAGACGCAGAGCCTAGGCAAATGTGTCTCTGTGTGAAAGCTTCGAATAGCGATTTGTTGAGCGAGGGGGTGGAGAGAAAAGGAAGGAAGGAGAAGGAAAAAGTGAGTGCCGGTCGTGGTTGGAATTTTATTTAGCTGGGCGAGTCCCACTTTACACAAAGCACGGAGTAATAAGCCGTGCGCTTGTGTCTTGATAGGCATGCTTCTACAGGGGTGCGTGCCTATCGAGAATTTGCGATTGTGAGCCAATCAACTGCCAGGTCCAAGAAAGCTGCCTGGTTTTGTCTTTCGTGCCTGCAGACCAAGGTCCAAAGCATGTATAAAACTCCTTAACAACCAGAACAACCTTTGATCGATAGAAACAGCCCTAAGTTCCCTTGTGCCTCTGCCTCTGCTTCAACCACGCGAGACGCTTCTCGTCGAGGGGACGGCAAAACAATCGCGTGTTGAGCTGCACGCGCACCACGACCCTGGCCTCGCGACAGCTCGACTTTTGCCTCGTTCGCTCGACCTCGATAAACCGCACTTGTCCGGAACATAGCTTAGGGTTTCGTCTGAAGCGATATACGCATCATGTCTGGTCTTTTCGGGTCTGCCGCCAGCTCGGCAGCGACCAATACCGTTGGAGACCTCAAATCTGACGTGGCGCTCAGCGATCCTCCCACCGATACCATCTCCGACCTCAGTTTTTCACCAGCCCCAATGGACCCGACTTCCTCGCCGTGTCCAGCTGGGATAACAAGGTCCGAGTCTACGAGATTGCCCAGAATGGCCAGAGCCAAGGTCGGCACGCATACGAACACTCACAGCCAGTCCTAAGTTGCGACTTCTCCAAGGTAAGCTGCCGGTGGCGACTTGCCACAGCAACTATTCGGTTCGAACCGGTTACTGAACTTTTCCTTTGCTTTGCAGGACGGGACGAAGATAGCATCAGCTGGTGCGGACAAGAATGTCAAAGTGTGCGACCTGGCTTCTCAGCAAGATATTATCATTGGCACGCACGATCAACCCGTTCGAGCGTGTCGGTTCTTCGAGAGTGGCGGCGCTCCCATGATAGTATCTGGGTCATGGGACAAGACGATCAAGTACTGGGACTTGAGACAGCAGGGACAGGCAGCAGCGACTGTGACGTGCCAGGAGCGCGTATACACTATGGATGTCAGGGACAACCTGTGCGTTGTTGGCACTGCAGACAGATACATCAACGTAATCGATATGCGGAACCCATCCAAGTTCTACAAGACGCTCCAGAGCCCGCTCAAGTGGCAGACCCGAGTCGTTAGTTGCTTTACCGACTCTGCGGGCTTTGCTATTGGCAGCATCGAGGGTCGTTGCGCCATTCAATACGTTGAGGACAAGGATGCAAGGTAAGTCGTATCGCCGTTGCTTCGCGTCTGTCTACAAACAATTGCGCCTTGGAAATGGCTGACAAATGATCCGTTCAGTTCCAACTTCTCATTCAAATGCCACCGAGATGCGGCGGTGAACAACGTCGTCAATGTACATGCTGTCAACGATATCTCCTTCCATCCCGTCCACGGAACCTTTAGCACTGCCGGATCGGACGGCACGTTCCACTTCTGGGACAAGGACGCCAAGCACCGTCTCAAGGGTATCCCAACGTCGGAGGCAGCATTACCGCCACGACTTTCAACAAGAACGGTAGCATCTTCGCTTATGCTGTTGGATACGACTGGAGCAAGGGCTACCAGCACAACACCCAAAGCTATCCAATCAAGGTTATGCTGCATCCTGTGACTAATGACGAGTGTAAGCCACGGCCGTCGATGAAGAAGAGGTAGATGGATGGTAAAGCAGGGCCTACGACTGGTGGTCAATTATATGGACAGTAGGGCAACGCCCGGGGTGTGGCATAGGAAAGCATTGAGGTGGTCCAGGGAGGGGTGTCACGCCACGAGGCCAGAAAGAGTGTTGTATTATCACGACGCAGATGATACCTTTGGGTTAAAGCTCCTTTATAAATTTGTATGTAGCTTAGGATACGGAAAATCAATCGACATTTTCATATACAATGAGTCAGCAGGTGTCGAATGAGACGAAGTATGTGTCTGACATGAATTATGTTCTGAAAGAAAACTCCGGGTGGCAACCAAGTTGGGATTGGTTTATGCATGTCTTGGCCTGTTTTTTCTTGAATTGAATCGAATTGAAATTGTTTTTGGCGCCTTGCGCACAAGATTATCAGAACATCCTATAGCTCAAAGTGGTGGTTTCTTCAGAAAACAACGACGCTCATATCACACATGAAGAAAAAGTCCATCGGCCTCTCCTCCCAGTCCAATCCATATTTTCTCCAGCCCTCGCAACGTTACAAACTATGTATTCCCAACAAAAAAAGTTGCAATGTGGTGCCAAACTGGACATTTGCGAGAGAGAAAACTTCATGGAGCTCAGATGGCCTTCTTGGGGTCCCTCCAAAGACGTCCTCGACCATGCCTTTCCAGATGTCGCGAATCATGTCACTGCGCTCCTGCTCCTGGCGAGGCTGACTGCTCTCGTCATACAAGAACTTGAGCTCAACGCCATCGAGACCAAGGCCTTGTACGCCCGCCTTTGGTGCGCCAGGGACCACGTTGTCCGGGTCGGCGGCCACAATGGTCACCTCCGGCACGGTGATGGTCTCTGTGGCCATGGGGACGTGGGCAGCGCCATAGTTGTCGGGGAGGAGAGGCATGCGCGGGCCGTGGCCGGGTTTCGATGAGCCGACCAGGGAGCTCATTGAGGGGAGAACAGCGGCGTCAATGTGCGTCGTCGACGTGTGCACTGCTGGTGAGGCGGAGGAGTGGAAGGTCTGCATCAGGGGCTTGGTGCGGTTGGCGAGCGATGGCTGGGGAGTCGGACGGTGAGTCGTGGCGAGGCCACGGGAGGACTTGGACTTGGACGAGGTTAGCCACGAACGAGGTCTTGTTTTCAAAAGGTAACTAGTTGCGTTGCATGCAGTTTTCGCGCATCCTTTCACTCTGTCTTTGGGGAAATTCAAGGAAGATGCCCTTCTGATAGAATACGTACATCGGAGTGCTCGTGACTCCGCCGGTTGTGCAGCAGCTCTGCGTATTTGGGCATGAGTGACGCCCCGGCGCCGTGAGCAGAGCGAGCGACCACGCCGGACGGTGAGCTGCTCAGCGATCTGGCCATCTTGGACATGGGAGCCGTGACGCGGGACATTGTGCGTGTGTGTGAATCGAGGCGATGTGTTGTGTTGTGTTGGAGTGGGAAATGTATCTTGAAGGGTGAAAGGAGGTCAATGACTGGTATTGAAATACGATGGGATGGGAAATTTCAGTGCGCTTCTGGAAGCTGATAATACTTGTTCTGTATTGACTATTGACGAACCCCGGTTTTTAAAAGAGGCAGTGGCGTGGCAACGTGGGGAGTTGGGTGAGCTGGGGGAAAGGGAAAGGGGAAACAAGTCAAGACCCTTCCCCAGATATCTCTATGTTTATGTATCTGGAAATGGCGGCCGATAAATGGGAGGCGGCCGGGTGGAGGGAAGCAGGGGCTGTGAGAAGGGACTAAAAATTGCCCATCACTCCGTCTCACAAAATGTGCTGTTATTCTGACCATCTCGGTCCCATGACGGCCCATGAGGGGAAATACTGTCTCGTCTGGACTGGATGAATTGAGCACATCGTTGAAGTAACAGACCGACAGAAGTCATGTTGGGAGGCCACGGTGGGGCACTGGCACCTGCAAGCCAGATCTGCCATCTGACAGTCTGCTTTCAAACCGGAGCTCAACAGTTCTGAGACAATATCACCTGTAATCTCCACCCCCAACTTCGTTGAGCCTCTCTTCTCTGCCTCTCGGTAATTATTAGCTAGTCGGTATCCGGCTCCGTCTTCCGCTCCCCGCTACGGACTAGTTGGGAGGCCATCTTGGCCAGCCCCCGACTCCCGCGGGTGGGAGGCGTGGACCCTTGCGCGTGTTGTTGCCGGTGAGAGAATCGCGGTCATAAGCCGTTGCCATGGGTGAGTTACGGAGAACAAAAGCAACAAACTGCATGAATGGGCTCAAATTTGCTTCATGCCATGAGACGGTCGGCTATTTTCATGCGAACGGACTTGTCAAGCTCTTCAACCCATCCCGCGCGTTTCGTTTGGTGCTTCTAGAAGTCCCTGTTGCATGAAAAACAAAGGCACTCGGTTTACGGAAATCGGTTCGGCTGGGGTTCGTTGCAGGACCAAAGTTTTGGCCTGATGCATTGCACGCCCTGTTCTTGTCATTAACCACGACGGCAGTGAGCGGGCAGGCAGTACACAAACGAAACAAAGACATAGCAAAACTCCTCTCCATCAATTACATCAAAACCCCGTTTCCTATCTTGCCGATATTCATGAGATTCCCAATCACGCAGCCAAACCACGCTGGGCAAACTTGTCCACAGAAATGAGTTGGTTGTTCGCCGGCGAGAGTCCCCGAGCTGTCACCGCCGCAGTCTTCAACTGAGTTATCACTGGGAACGCCGAACTACTGCCCATTCGTGTACTGAACGAGTCCGAAGAGGTTCTTGGCCGTCTCAATCTCCGGGCTTCCATAGGTTATCAATGGTTGTCCAGTCCTTGATTTCAACGAAGCGGGACTTCTTGCCGGTTGCTATGCACGCTCGTGTTAGTCCACATTACGGGTGTATTCTTGACGAACGAAGCCTACCTTTTCCACTGCTCTGACAAGCTGCTCAGGGGTAGCAAGGTTGCTAATACCCTGTGTGCCCTTTCCGTTGTAAGCCTCAGGGTCAAGGAGCACGCCGTGGACGATGTCGCCATAATCGTCTGTAATAGAATTGAAGGGAATCGTCTTGTCTCCTCCCCAGTTGGGCATCGTCAAGGTAAGAAAGCCGTCTACGTCTTGGGTATAAGGCAAAACCGCCTAGTAGACCCGCAACTTCAAGATTGAAGTGATTCTCTAGGTACCACCCGGCGCCGACATTGATGGCGGCCTTGAATCCCTTGGTCTTGGCGTATTCTGCAACGAGATATTTTTTCTGCGCGGAGAAGAATCGAATGTCAGCAGAGCTTTCCGTTTGAACAATACGCCCAGCTCAGACCTACCGTCCATGCCAGCACTTGTGATTTTGCCATGTGTAATCCTCTCGGGAGAAGCGGTGCCACTATAAACCAAGATCTCGGCGCCTGCTTCGAACGCAGCGTCGACAATTTCTTTTCCGTGATCCCCTTCTGTGATACCCCGGGCTGGTGCAAGGCTTGTCAAAGTAAAGTCAGCGAGCTTTATGCTTTATGGTGATCTATACAGGGAAGGTGCGGATTTCACGACGCACAGGGTCAACGGAGCTGGTGTTGAGAGTCTGCCCAGGTTCCTTTGAACGCCTTCACCATCTGGTCCTTGACGATCCCATCGGCCTGGACGACTTCAACACCTCTAGCCGAGAGGTCTTTGGCCTTCTCTGAAGCTGGATACCTAGTGATACCGCGGACTTTGAATGCGCCAGATTTGTTCTCAAGGAGGAGTTGACAACGCCTCCACCTTTGCTTGGCGGACGCCCCCAGCGTATAGCATGAGTTGTTGCGTGAACTCGCATCGTGGCCCGATTATTAATTCTACGCAAACAGCATGTGTCATTGTACAAACGGGTCAGCCTTACCCGCTTCTGGTGACATGCGAGATAAGATTTACAATACACATTTTGGAAATTATCAAGGCTTTCCAGACATTTGGTCGTCCGCGTATGGTCGGTCAGTTCGTCCGTCTTGGGGATCTAGTACCCGTCTCCCAGCTCAAGCCGAGATACTGTGCAAGTCCAACCAACGGCCGCGAGTAAAGCCGTAAGTCGGGAGTGTATGAAGGGATTGGTCGAGCCCCTCAAAGAACTTCCTTGGTTGAACAGACGAGCGGCTTGTTGCAAAGCTGATTCCAGGCCGGGGACTCGTTCTTTGTCCATGCTTTCCCCATGGACAGCTGCTGCCACTGGCAATCGAACGGCAACTGCCAGGCCAAGTCGTTGCCAACTGCAACGTCCCGTTTCTAGCGCTTCTTTCAAATTCATTCCCATGCAGAGCAAATCTTCTTTGTTGAATCCTTGCCCCCACCACCGAAACTCCCTTTCCTTCCCTCCCGTTTCATCCTGATCACATGAGCTTTGCCGGGCCTTCGAGAAGCAAGCCATGGATAGTACAGACCTCCAAAAGGCCTGCATGGTAAAGTTGCTCCCACGCACGCACATCGCGCCACCACACTAATGTGCCATCTTCGCAGGCCGACCTTGGACGTCAACGACAAGATGAACTTCCTCTGAGCGATAGGGAGGGCAAACGCCCTCGTATGAGCCTGGTCGTAGAAACGGCACAGCACACTATGCTCCGTCTTTGAGGAAAGGCTTGGAAAGTAAATGGAAAGGTACTTACCTGCATTTGACTCGTTCCACTGCCCCGCGGTGGTGATGGTTAACAGGCTCGACAGTTCATATTCAAGACGAGGAATCAGCACAGATGCAAGGCCTTGCTATTGGTGACAGCCGCCCATGGGCCAAAATAACGGAGACATACATGAATCGGCATCACGCTGATACGTAAGTAGCGCTGGTTCTTCTTCTTCTTCTTCTTCTTCGTTCATGGATTGTTCCATGGCTACTATGGGACTATTACAAGACTAACTTGCTTCTTTTTGATAGAGCGCCTCCTCTTATTCGGCGGGAATCCCAGGGACCGAAAAGACTAAAGTCGGTATACCCTACTGGCGACGAAGCGATGGGGAAGTTCGGCGGCCCTGTACCTCCTGGTGGCATAGTAGTCAGATTTCCTCCTCCTGCTCAACAGCCTCATAACTTGCCTGAACGCGAACCCGAGACCAAGCCTGAAATAAAGCCCGAGAGCAAGCCCGAAACCAAGCCCGAAAGAATCACAGAATCGACTCCTACCAAAACCACACTCCCTATCAAGCCAAAGCCACTGGTCTCGGAGCAGGTAGTCTATAGGAGGTTATGCAAGTTGCTGGATGCAGGGACCAAAAAGCCTTTGTTTGTTGTCACGTGTGCTCTTAAAATACAAAAGAACAGCGACAAGGCCTTGCTACAGCTCTCGGCAGCAAATAAGGAAGACAAATCGCATAATGTGCTCGAGATCTCTGCACCGGAAATTCAAGGCGACTGCTGCCGACTTTGCTCTCGGGTGATGGACAGCAACTTCCGCTACATTCTCCAGTTTTCCAATGCGTCCGACGCCAAGAAATTCGGCCTCTATCTGGAATCTCTTCAGAAGGCCGCGGCTCGTGCCCTTGGTGCTGTGATTCCTGGAAGTCAATCTACCGGAACTGACGTTCCTGCGAGCTTCAAGCTTCCCACCTCCAACAAGGAGGGCGTGTCTACGCAGAAGACCAGCCAGAACGAGGCCAAGTTGGTCGACGTGGAGTCACCATCAACTTCTGGGCAAGGGACGAAGGTACCGACAATCGAGGACGCGGCCCAGATGCTGTTCGATCTCATTGAAAAAATTCTTCCTGAAGCAGCTGCAGCTGGACTCAATGTATCGGAAGATGCCGTATCTGACATTCAAGAGACTGCCATCGATGGTTGGCTTACAAGAGGCTTTCTCAAATCAGAAACAGACGATATGAGATCCGAGCTCCTTGATTTGCTTCGCATTCTCGTGCGCATCAAGCGCAAGGCTGAGTCGCGAAAACAAGCAGCTCAGCCTAAACCTGTCATACAGTCCTTGAAGGACTTCGAACGCGCCGACGCCAAACCTGATCGCATCAAGTACTCGGTTTCAGAGATCCAGAAATTGTCCTCATGCAGCGCCCCAACCCCAGCAGGCCTCGATAAATCGATTGTGACCCTCGTCGCACTCAGGCAGCCCGCAACTACTCGTCAGCTGCTGCTGTCGCAGACATATCGAAACACAAGGCCTGGCTGAGCGGCAGCTCTGCACCACAAGCGGTGGATACCGCGATCAAGACACCTCCAATGTCTAATGAGAAATCAAACGTTGCGAGCAAAGCTTGCCCGGTGGTGCCCAATGTAGCGAACAGAAGGGACATTTCTCCACCCCAGAGCCCTTCAATAGTGAAAGGTCTACGTTCGTCACGATAGGCTCGGGACTAACAACTCACGGCTAAACCCAGCACAGTCGATTCACATGCACTATGATGGTGCGTTTTGCTCGTTAGTAATGAGGGTTGAAGCCATGATTTTAGCTTAGCAATAAGGCTCTTTCCAAGCATCCTAAGGGGGTTGAGTTGGAAGAAGCACGGGCCAGTATGCCAAAGATTGCCAATAAAGGCAACGTGGTTGACACGAGAGAGATGGGACGAGTACAAAGCGCGGATCGGTGTGAGAAAAGCTCAAATATCCACGGCTAGGTAAAGAACGAGCTTTGGTCCATCTTGAAAATCGTGTGTCATTTAGACAGCCGATAGAAGCGTTATTAGGGAACAATAGTGCCATCCTCAGAAGCAGTCCATTATGCTTGTGTGACGATGTCCAGATTTTGCTGGCATTTGTCCCTGTACGTTTCAGTAATTGTCGTGAATCGTTGTCGATTGATGCTGCCCCGTTGTTATCAAAGGCTCGGTTCACCAAGTCAACGCCGTCCTGGAATCGGCGATGAAAATACAGCTCTTCGACAGCATGGATGATTTCTTGGGTGCGCATTTTGTTCATGCCGGCCTTCAGAGGAAGCTCTACATGCTTGTGTAACTAATGAGATGGTTGTGAGCATCTTGTCTGAGTAGAGACTAGGTCGCAAGGCGGCAAGATGAAACGTACATCTCCGCTTTCTACTCACGCGATAATTGTCTTTGACAATCTGAAACTCGTCTTCTGTCTGGCCTGTTCTGTCGGCTTTCTTCTTGACAACATCGACTTCGTCATCAGAAAATTCGATGTTGAGAATTCCGTCCTCTTCTTTGTCCATTGTAGTGAGTGCGATCGATACCAGTGCTTGTGAGACTTAGGATGAGAACAGATTTGTGTTCGAGGTGTTGCTGATTAGGACAATTTGCTGAGGTGCACGCCCCACTGTGGATATGATGCTCATTGTTGATTGGGAGCAAGCGATGGTAACTCAAGATCACAATATCAACTAGATATATCAAAACGAAAGCGCTAGTGACTATGATTAGGTTTCATTTTATTAGACCCGGTGCGATTTTATCCATCCAATGCTTTCTCTTAACTCGAATAAAAAGCGAAAGAGGGCGGTGAAACTCGGAAATCGTGTAGGGTAGCGCACTAGTCTACCCACAGCCACTCGTTTCCATCCAAGCTCTTTTCTTGGTGGTTTCTGTTTTCGCCCAAGTTTCCTTCATTCTGATCACTCTCAGAGTCTGTAACATAGAGGAATACCCCGGTCCTGTTTCGTTTCGGCATGGAAAGCTCCATGCCCGGTGCTGCATCAGCACATGTAAGAGAGGAGGCCCCGGCCAACACGCAGCATTTGGATGCACCAGAGCAGAACGCAGCAGCGCCTCCACCGACTGACACGAAGAGCGCCGCGATAGCTTCGCCCGATCAGACGTCAGTACCGGTTGAACGCGCATCGATTTCAGCTGCCGAGGGGCCTGCAGCGCCCCAAAGTCCATCGACGTCAACAAGACCAAGCCGGAGGACTTTGAAGGTGAGTGTGCACGACCAATGAGCTGCCCTCGGCAGAGACGATCTCCAAGATTGGGGAATACATTGTTCTGGATAAGGATGGCAGATCGAGGACATTCAAGAGCTTGTATAGCGGGCATAACGTAGCAAGACGAGTGCTGGTCGTGTTTATTCGACACTTCTTCTGTGGTGTAGGTCGTCATGGTCCTCCCCGTTTGTTGGGAACGTAGGTTGTCGGTCGAACTGCACCCGACACCGTGTGACTGACCTTTTTTTTTGCGTGCTTTATCCAGAACTGCCAGGAATACCTTCGCACGCTCGCCGAATCCATCACACCCGATGCGCTACTCGGCTTACCGATCAGTACGTTCATCGTCGTGGTTGGGTGCGGCGACCCAGGACTCATCGACATGTACGTCGAGGCAACCAACTGCCCGTTCCCCATCTACACGGATCCGACGCGATCGTTGTTCGACGAGCTCGGCATGAGCAAGACGCTTGCCATGGGCACGAAACCTGCGTACATGAAGAAGAGCATGTGGAAGAGCACCCTTGACAGTATTGGGCAGGGACTGCGCTTCGTTCCGAGAGGACTGGCCCTCAAGTCGGGTGATCAGCGCCAGGTGGGTGGTGAGTTTCTCTTTGAGCCCTTCGATCTCCTCACGCCGCTCTCGACACCACGGGGAGCGGCCCATGGCGATGGGCTCGTTGCAGGATCCGAGCAGTGGCGGGAGGGATGGGGGCGACGATGGGCCCGTGGAGGAGAAGCGCGTGACGTGGTGTCATAGGATGAAGACGACGAGGGACCACGCGGAGATCCCGGAACTCATGGAGGTTCTGGGGCTGGATGGACACGGCGAGCCGATTCAGGATCAGAAGAGGTGGTCCAAGGCGCTGGCGTCACGGAAAGGAATGGGTTTGAGCATGGCGCCTCAGATGAGTAAGTTGAGCGAATCGAAATGAGAAAGATGTAGGTTTGGGGTAACCAAACGACTTGGTAGGTCTGAGGCAGAGGGCAATACGGCAGTGCAATTCAAAGGCTGCATAGCAAGCGTGTTTTCAGTTGGAGGTCGCATTGTAAATTTTTTTTTTGAAAAATCAAAAAAATCTGAACATTCCTGAAGAAAGATGATGATTCGTCTGCCGAGCAAAACTATCATTGTCATATGAAGGCGTCAACATTCGTGAAACCATGACCCATCTTCTCTACTCTGCACAACTTCGTCAACGGCTAATCTATACTTTGTTATCTCCTCCATTCACAAGATCATTCTCCACGGCCCTCCTGTCCCCTTCTTCCACCGTCTTTGCAATCCCCGCCCGAACATGCCTCTCCCTCAACCTCTTCCTCGCCACCTCGAAATCCACCTGCACGAACCACAGCTCATCAAACAGCCTGGCGGCGTCTCGCCACACGTCCTTTTCCAGCGCAAGATAGTTGCCTTCCAAGATGACAATCCTGTGCGTCGGCAGCACGGATACATCGTCTTCCTTGGGATCCTTGACGGCGTGATCAAACGACGGCGCGAGAATGGCACGCGAGGGAATCGGTGCGCGAAGCTCCTCGACCAAGGACAAGAACTTGCCGGCGTCGAAAGTGAAGGCTGCGCCGCGGCGGGCATGAGCGGTCTCGGGTCGGGCATCGCGAGAGCGCCTCCCGCGTGAGATGGAAGCCGTCCATGGGGACATACGTAGCTGGGGTGGGTGACTTGGCTGCGCCTCCGAGGCGCGCAGATTGAGTCTCTGGGAGACGATTTGGGAGAGGGTGGTTTTGCCTTTGCCCGGGAGTTAATTCGGGAGCCCGGGGGCGAATGGCCTCGAGCACATTTTACTTTACCTGAGCCTGGGATGCCGCCGACTCCTATCACTGTCGAGGTGTGAGTTTGCGCGGATCCTATCCGGGGAGAAGTGAAGTGGTGATGGCCTCACGGAGTCTTTGGCCCGGACCGAGCTGCGAGTACTTGGCCCATGCTTTTCTACTAATTTGCCAACTTGGCTATCCATGGTTTGTTTCTTGCGCCGCGTAGACGAGAAGGGGGTTCTGCAGCCGCGTTAAAGAAGCGATGGCAATGAATGGCAATGAATGGTTATTGATTTGCGTTTATTAGTTGTTCCTGATTTTTAGGGAGACTGGGGAAATGACGTCATGCCATCTAGCAAGTTTGGGTTCATGACTGACTGGGTGGCTCACAGCAGCAAAGGTACGGAATGAATCGGACGGGGAAAAGATGCTATTTGATACTGTTATTATCTAAAAATACTTCATCGTGTTATTAAAAGTGCACAAGGCGTGGGATCTTGTCCTTGTACAGACGTCTGGACTCAAGCAGTGGATGTACCATACCACCAAGGTACTTCAATAAATATCATTAGTCAGCTCATTACGATCCAGGCATGTAGAGTCACTAAACGCGCATATCGCGTTTTTAAATGCGCATATCGCGTAAGGCCTCACAACGCAACGTAACGTAACGTAATAAGGCTCTTTTAGATACCCTTTATTATATTATTCCCTAAGATATAGCTATTTTATATAACCGCACAAGATATAATTAACACTATTAATACCTAGTAAGTAAGTGAGGGATTTGTACATAGTGATTAAATCTAGTAGTTAGGTATAGGGACTGTCCTTTTAAATTAGGACTAGGCGTGGTGCCTATAGTGAGGTCTATAAAGGCATAGTACGCAGGCGATAGGTCTTAAGTAATTATAAGAAGTGACTCATACTCTGTAATACCAGCATCAACTTGAAAAGCAGAGAGAGAAGAAGTCGTGTGTACGCACAGATTAGTGGCTGTCGGCTGCGCCGCTTTTTCGTGCAACAGCAGGGGCTGACACACGCTGACACACAACACACACAACTGGCAAGTGGCGGGGGCCCGTTGTCCATGTCTCTTCACTAATAATATTTATCGGCCCATTTTCGACTTTTTTTCCGGAATGTCACGATTCTCCCCACTTCACATCCAACGACCCAAGTACGGACTTACCTACCTAGGTAGTCAATTATGGCAGCACAAGCTCCCACTGACGCTCTCAAGGAGCTTAAAGGTACTCATCAACCCGTGTTCTGAATCATCATCTCTACAGAGAGCCCCGACCCTCAGGACTGGCTGGCTAGCTGACTAGCTGGCTGACCTACTGACACGTTGAACATTCGCAGTGAACGACGTCGCAAAGCCAAGCGGAAAAGACGCAAAGCCCGCGTCTGCTGGCGGCGGCGACGACGACGACCCTGCAGACGACTCTGACGACGACGCTGATGAGAATGGCGCGGCCAACGGCGCAGACGGTGCCGGCGGTGCAGCCAAAAAGAAGAAGAAGAGAAAGCCCAAGAAGAAGAAGAAGAATCCCACAGCCCAGACGGAGCCCCCAGCGTCATGGTGAGCCAGCTGTTCCCCAACAAGTCGTATCCCAAGGGCGAGGAAGTCGAGTACAAGGACGAGAACAACTACAGAACCACCAATGAGGAAAAGCGCCACCTCGACAACCTGCAGTCGGAATTCCTGAGTGACTTTCGCGAGGCCGCCGAAATTCACCGACAGGTCCGTCAGTATGCCAAGAAGAGCATACGGCCCGGCCAGAGCCTGACCGAGATCGCGGAAACGATTGAGAACAGCGTGAGGGCTCTGACCGGGCACTCGGGTTTGACCGAGGGCGATGCCATGGCTGCTGGAATGGGTTTCCCCTGCGGCCTCAGCTTGAACCACTGCGCTGCGCACTATACCCCCAACGCCGGCAACAAGATGGTTCTTCAGCAGGACGACGTGATGAAGGTGGATTTCGGTGTCCATGTCAACGGGCGCATCGTCGACTCTGCCTTCACCGTCGCGTTTGAGCCCAAGTACGACAACCTGCTCAAGGCTGTGCAGGAAGCCACCAACGCGGGTATCCGCGAAGCCGGCATCGACGCCCGCGTCGGCGAAATCGGAGGCGTCATCCAGGAGACCATGGAGAGCTTCGAGGTCGAGATTGACGGCACCACGTACCCTGTCAAGAGCATCCGCAACTTGACGGGCCACAATATCCTGCCGTACAGCATTCACGGAACCAAGGCCGTGCCCATTGTGAAAAGCAACGACGTGACCAAGATGGAAGAAGGCGATGTTTTTGCCATTGAAACCTTTGGAAGTACTGGCAACGGCTACGTCCGAGACGACATGGAGGTCTCCCACTACGCCAAGAACGCTGATAAACACCACGTAGATCTGCGCCTGAGCTCAGCCAAGGCCCTGCTCAGCGTGATTAACAAAAACTTTGGCACCCTGCCTTTCTGTCGTCGATATCTTGACCGCCTAGGCCAAGATAAGTATCTGCTTGGCGTACGTACTTTGTCCCGCTGATCGAAAAGAGGCCAAGCTGATTACTGACCATCTGTCTAGTTGAACAGCCTGGTGGCCAGCGACATTGTCGAGGCCTATCCGCCCTTGTGTGACAAGAAGGGCTCTTATACCGCCCAGTTTGAACACGTGCGTCCACCAATGTCCCCTGAATACCAACATGTGCCTTGAATTACTGACTTTGTGTAACCTGTCAGACGATTTTGATTCGACCAACCGTGAAAGAGGTCATTAGCCGTGGCGAAGATTACTAGGCTGCATAGGGGAGAAAAATAGCGCGTGAAGAAGAAGAAGAAGAAGAAAGTTACCAATTCATCTGCTCGCTGCGCATTTATCAAGTATGAGTGACTATTGACTGCTCCTATATGTCGGCTGAAAGTTCCCTTGCGGCCTTGTCCAAGTTTTCTACGATTTCTCAAATACCACCATCATCAAAAGCGAAGCTGAAACAGTCTGGTACAGGCATTCGGTCTTTGTTGCTCGCGATGGAAAGTTTTCTTTCTTCATGGCGCATTAAGTCATCCCCTTTACACGTGACAGCAGCTGCCGACATGGAACCCTAATCGGCGCAAGCTTCGGACCTGCACATGCTTACTCCATCGGTTATTTCCGTGGCTGAGAATATTTAATGGTTTCCCTATCCTGTTGTACGCGAGCTTCATCGGGTTATTAAGCTAATCCAGTAACTTTGGTTTGGCTTGCACTATCGGCAAGTGATGGCACAGCTGCGCCGGGTAATTGCGGCGCGTACATAATCCAGATGCTCTCCATCTGGTGGCAAAAGTGACATTCCCGAGGTCGCACCAGAGCCTGCTCCGCCAGGGGCATTTGGACACTGGGCCAATCAGAGTGTAGAGGTGGATTTCCCGGTCCCGGTGCTTTATCGCGCGGTACGGACGAAATCGCCTATATCGGGCCTAGCGTCACCTTGATTAGGAATGGCAGGCGACTGTGCCACTGGGCCCACTGCAACAAGAGAAAATTGCATGGTGCCGCCGCCCCCTTCTCCCGAAGTAGGCCGGCGCGGACATCTCACACGCACCTCAGGCAAATTTATTTACGCCTCCTTGTCCCCAGCTTTCTCGAGACTATCCGTACACTTTTCAGAGCCTGACAATCACCCTGGACGTGAGCGTTTATTTCCTTCCAGCGAGCCGTCTTTGTTCACATTTCCTTACGACGACATATCTACCATCTCTCAAGACGACCACGCGAGCCTGTCGGACTCATCCGCGTCCGAAATTTGTGTTTTCGTCGGCCACGTCAAGACTATACACGTACATGGACAATCGTTGCCTACACCATAGAGCGTAACACTCGGACAGAACATACGACATCGACGGAGCGTTTCATCGACCACCATCGACCACAATGAAGGTCTTTTCCAACGCCGTCACATACGACTACTCCTGGGACGAGGTCTCAACCGCCAACTGGCGCAAATATGGCCCATGGAACAACAAGTCGGAGCATGTCCTTGCTGTCGACACACTCTCCCGCGACGTCGACCCCAACACGGGCATCCTCCGCACCGAGCGCTTGATCACCTGCAAGCAATCCGCACCGGATTGATCAAGACTCTGATGGGCACCTCCATGGACGTGAGCCATGTCTTTGAGGCATCCTATGTCGATCCCAGCAGCAAGACAGTCACCATGGTCAGCCAAAACTTGACCTGGAGCAACCTCGTCAACGTCCAAGAGGAGGTCATCTACAAGCCCATGGGTGATAACCAGACACAATTCGTCCAGTCTGCCCGAATCACCGCCCTGTGCGGCGGTTGGCAGCGAATCAAGAACAGCATCGAAGACACCCTCGTGACGCGCTTCAAAGAAAACGCCGTCAAGGGACGCGAGGGTTTCGAACGCGTTCTGGAGATGAGCCGCATTGTTTTCGCAGAAGAGAAGGCTCGTCAACGCCAGTTGCTGTAAACCTCTCTCTCCTTCATCTCCACCATCCCATCCATCGTTCCTATCTCGCACTTCTTGAACGGCACGTCAGAGTAGAATGGGGTTTTTTTGTCACTCGCTTGCGGCAACGGCGTTTCGATACACGGCGGTTTAGAACGCATGTCCGTTTATATAATCTGCAAACATTTTTGCATGGCGTTTTTTTTTTTTTTTTTCCCAGGAATTTTGAAAAACGGGCGGAGGGGGCTACAACCGGGAAGATGAGAGCGATTTATGTTTTATCTTTCCCACTTTTACAGCTTTACAATACCCGGTCGGAGTATCATAGACTGCTTCGGCACGCACACATTAGAACGGGGAACATGATGAGAAGAATAGACGACGCTCACCTGAGCTGCAATTCCTAACCTGGTGGCCCCATGACCAATTTGCCGCGCTCCATCCATGTTTCGACCAGATGTGCCGTGCAACACCAGCCATCGATGCACGAGCCTTGCACTCTGCGAGTTCCATGGCGTCCCTAGTAACTTCTTCACAAGACAAGTATAGCTCAGACTCTCCCATGAACCTCGCCGAGGTACACAGATGAACCCCTTCTCACTTCAGCCCATCGATCATCCTTGTGAAAATCCGCTCTTGCTACGCGAATACAATAATCACCCCACGTGACCATCTATGTTGTACCGTTGCAGCGTTCACCCGTCCTAATTCGTAAATCCTGGAGGTCGACGTCGGGATCGAGCCATGGTCCCTGAAACTGGAGCAGAGCACGGGGATCGTCGCAACTAAAACGCCGGTTCGCAAGTACGGAACGTAAAGGGTTTGTACTAAGGAAGGAAGCAAGAAGCTGGAAGGCGCGCTATTATACAATTAAGAGAAAAAGAGAAGAAAAAGAGAACAAGTTCTAGGGAGAGACCAGGAAGCAGGTGAGCTTGCGCAGCTGCTGGCGTGATGTCGGTATGGTTGCCTTTTTCCAGTTGTTTGTTTTCATGTTTGTCTCACCTTTGTTGCGAGACTGTAAACGTCTCGACCTGGCCGGGTACCTTGTAAGAGGCTGAGGAATATTGAAGTCATGTACGGAGCATGCTTGGGAAAAAATACATTGACCTGGGCACCGGAGCAGCTTTTCAGTATTATACTGTGATATATTGTATTGCGTAATAATGAACACCATGACGTATTGTGTATAAAAACAGGAAAACTCTCTTCCTGCTTCCGCATCACGTGGTCAATGCTAATTTAGAATAGCCACGACACGTAGCGGTTGTAGAATTTGCCCCAGCCCCGGCTCTCGGCAATCTTCTCCCTTTGAAGTTCCAAGAAGTCAGACTCCTCCTGGTCAATAATGTCCTTGCCACCGAAAAAGTCGGCTTCGTGTGGTGCGACACCACGGCTCTTGGTGATGAACATGTGACCGAAGAGAAGAATCAGATACAACGGAATGCCCAGGTAGCCAGTGATGAAGTTCTGGTAGTCAAAGGTAATGCCGTCGTGGTGGACAAAGACATCAAAGTTCTTTGTCAGCAGGATAAGGCAGCAGAAGAACAGGGCAATATATGTTCCAATGAGACCCTGGGGAGCGACGTAGGGCATGGCGCTGTCGGCGAGATTCTGTGCTCGTCGCGCCTTGAGGAAGTAGATGTAGGTGACCAGAAGCGAGATCCAAGACAGCAGACCAAAGATGGTGGTCAAATTAACAAAATAGCCGAAAATCTTCTTGGAGTCGTCGGAAACAACCATGAAGGCCAAGCAGGCAAATCCGGTGCAGACTGCGAGGGCAGGAACAGGGACACCTCGACTGTCGGTGCGACGGAAGATGGCAGGAGCAGCACGGTCACTGGCAAGACCGTACAGAGTTCGGCTGGCAATGTAGAGATCCGAGTTGGCGGCCGAGAAGACGAAGATGCAAATACAGGCATTGATGATGTGCGGCAGGCCCTTGACGCCGGCAATCGTAGCGGCAACCACGAAGGGACTGGCGCTGGCGCTGGCACCCTTTGAAGACTGCTTGTTGGCAAAGGCCAGCCTCTCGTCATTGTAGGGGACAATCATGCCCACGAGGAGAACGCTGAGGCAGTAGAAGAACAAGATGCGGTAAAAGGTCAACTTGATGGCCTTGGGAATAGACCGCCGAGGGTTCTGAGCTTCGGCAGCAGTGACACCGACTAGTTCGGTACCGAGGTAGGCAAAGGTAGCATTGACCAAGACGGACCAGAATCCCATGAATTTCCCAAGCGCACCGTGAGGACCAGACTTGTAAAGTTCCGCAAAAGCTCCGGGGTTGCTCCAGTATCGGAAGCCAGTGGCATCACCATTGGGACCTCCTCCACAGGCGACGATGAGGGAGAACAAGATGATGCCTATTACGACAATCACCTTGAACGAAGACAGCCAGAATTCAAACTCGCCAAAGAACTTGATGCCTCCAAAGTAATTGATAGACACGATGGCGACCAGGAAGATGGCGACGAAGACGCCAGGGTTGACTTTCTCGCGGGGCACCCAAAGGAAATCACCAGTGAGGCGGCTGTAAGCTGGTTTGGAGTGACAATGATGTATTTCATCCAGTAGCTACATCATACACTCAGATTAGTATATGCTGGCCCAATGACTCGCGAGTCGTGACGACGAGAGGCTGCAACGAGGCTCAGGAGTCGGGAGATGGGGTAGTAGACCTACGACCAGCCGAGAGCGAATCCGAGAGAGGGATGGCAGTATCGTGTAGCATAACCGGTGAACCCAGCGCTGAGCGGCAACCAAGCAGCCATCTCACCGAGACAAGCCATGACTATGAACACCAGCAGACCAACAAAAGTATACGAGATGAAGAGAGAACCAGGGCCAGCTTGCGCGAGAGCCTTGCCAGTGCCCACGATCAAGCCAGTACCCAGTGCACCGCCAATGGCAATCATGGTGATGTGGCGAGCCTTGAGGCCCTTGTGAAGCATGGTCTCGGGGTTCGTCTCGAGACCGCGAATCTCGGCGCCTTCATATTGGTTGTGCTGGATCCCCGCCTTTCAGGGTCGCTGCCATTGCCGTCACCTTTGCCCGGACGGGCATGGATGCCTGTTCCGGAGTTCATTGTTCCCAAGCTGCTGCTGCAACTACGACGATGGCAATGGGTTGAACTTGGAACTGTCGACGAGGAGCAAGAAGAGTACAAATGCGACAAGAGAGGACCAAGCCCGCGCGAGGGAAGATGGGAGAGCGGTTGGCTGCTCCTGCCAATATAAGGAAATCCAGAAGGGGACCAACGAGCAGCTGTCAGCTGACAGCTGACAGCTGATGGATAGCTGATAGCATGCGGCGCGGTGCGGTGCGGCTGAAGGAATCCCCGGCGGATCAGAACCAGACGCAAGGCGGCAGGGCGGCAGGCAGGCCAGGCAGCAGCCAAGGCACACTGAACGCTCGGATGCCTGCACAACGAGCACGCGCAGAGCTGGAGGGCATACATCGTCTTACAACGTCAACCCTTGAAGTCGCATGCATGCCTGGCCGCACGGGGGAGCAATGGAGCAGTGGATCTTATCATGACTTATCGGGTTGGTGCACACAGGGTTATGGCTAGCCTCGGCTCCTGCATATGCCAAGAAGAAGTTTATTTATTGTCTTTACCCGGATTCTTATCTTGCAGGTTGCGAACTTCTTTCCAAACCCCACACCCCACACAGCGTTCTGGAAAGGCCTAGTGGCTCTAGATAGAGAGCCAAGAAAACCCCGAGACAAAGCGGCGTAATTGCGGGCTTGACCCGCTTTTGGCTTGATGATAAAGATCTTGATATCCACGTTGGAATGTTCATTGGGCGGATCGGAATAGTCTTTGCCACTAAACAGCGTCTAGATCACGGCAGACAGGTAGGTAGTCACTGGTTTGCATGCCGCTAGCCATGGGGGCGCTGTGTGTGTGAAAAAGCTTGTTGCCTGAAATGGCGCATACCAGGATCTGATGGGAGGATTGCGACGCAGGACTCTAGTACAAGTATCATTAGGGCCGGCTCTCGGCGGCCAGTCAAGCCTGAATGCTTTTTCCTATCTTGAATCTTGAACCACATCGAATTCGGTGACAACGGAGCCCGACCGACAAATGCCTCAAGATTTGTTCCTGCCAACCGGCTTGGCGACCAGATGAACCATCCCGGCCCATGCTTGTTGCATCATCGTTCTCGCATTGCTGAGCACAGCTGCGGATCCGAAGTTGATTTTCGGTTTCGGAAAAGAAACACTTTGTTTTCTGATACCCAAGTAGGATTGTCATGTATTCAGACATTATCTTGGAATGATCACTCCGTGATAACCCTAACCCTAACCCTAATCATGTGATTCTCTCACCAACTATTTAGCCAAAATCATCTGACATGAATGAAATGGCAGTCATGAAGTGGACGCGTCAATAATATCATGTACTTTATATTCTTTTGGAATTACCGTACCCCGTTCCCGTACCCCGTTCCCGGCCTCATTTCTGTGCGAAACGCTCAGACGCTGCGAGACTAGACAAGGTTCTCAAAGTGAAACAATGGACCAAAGTGAAAAATGAAAACGAAAATGATGCAAAATGGAGATCAAGGTAAATCAGAAAAGATTGCTCAGTTCGTCACCCGCAGGTAATACACGCCATTCGTATCAGGCACGTACCTGATGGTAGTCGAGTCGGGGAACAAAGACGCGAGCTCCTTCTCACTGCACATGACGGCACGGTAACCCAGATCACCCACGACTGATTTCAACAATGTCGCCTCGCCCAAGTGGCTGTGGTCGCGGACCATGACCATGTTGGAAAGGAAAATGGAGATGAGGGCAAAGAGCAGCTGTAAGCCCATTATGAGGCCCAGGATAAGATGGACGTAGGACCAGTGGTTGACGTCGAGGGTGATTCCTTTGAGGGGCATCTGGCCCGTGACATTGAGATTAGAGTTGGACTGGGCAGTGGCGAGGATGACACCGGCGGCGAAGGCACTGGTTTGGAAGCCCATGAGCGAGTTGTTTCCGTAGCAGGCTGAGCCGAGGAAGGTCTCGGCAGGGTAGCTCTGAAACTGGATTCGGTCGGTGACGTTTGTGCCGAGCGTGGAGGAGCCGTAACCTTGGAGGGCAATGGCCGCGGGCGCCATGAACTTTAGGTCGTCGCCGAGCTGGTGCTCCGGGATGACGGCGTTGGTGACGGGCGCGACGCTGACGTTGCACCTGTAAAACCAAGGGTCGGCGGCGGATGCTTCAAAGGCATTGACGATGCTCCAGCCAATGTGTTGGTCGGTGTGAGGGTCGACGATGAACGTGGTTTGCAGGGGGCCGTTCTTGGTGGGCACCCTGATCGTGGTGTTTTGCCGTCGGCGATGGTGATGGTGTCGGTGTTGCCGCTGCCGCCCTTTGAGACTTTCCAGGATTGGCATGTTGACGAGGTAGACACGGAGCGGTTCGACGCCGCCATCAGGTAGTATGATTCGTTGGCGGTAGTTGCTTCGTAGAACCACGAGGAGCAGGTTGTGTTGAGACACGAAATGGGCGAAATGTCGGGGTTGAAGAGAGTGCCAGGCTTTGGAGGGTCGAGGCCATTCAAATAGATGCCGGCAGCCAGGCCGACCATTCCATAACTGAAGCAGCAGATATATTAGCATTGGTCACGTACTATTGGCGAAAAGAGGAAAGAGCCCAATTGGGGCCCCGGACGAAACAAAAATGTATGCCAAGCAAGCAGGAATAGTATGCCAAAAAGACAAGTGTTGGGTGTCCAAGTTGTCATACCTGTTGGCGGTGTATCGGAGCGAATTCTCCGTCTGGCTCATCGACGTGCTGTTTGAAGGCGAAGACAGCTTGGAGGTTTGAAGCGTAGAGAGATCTGGTACGGACACGACGCCCGGTTTGGTGGGAACGATCTTGTCGGCGCCATTGACGTTGTACGTGAGACCGAGGGTGGCAAGACCAATCTGCGCGGCCTACGTTGGCTTGTTAACAACGCTGTCACAAAAGAATCGGCACTGTAATTGGAGAGTTTGAGTTTGGCAGAGTCCGTGAAAGAACAAACGAACCACGTTGATGGCGACCCAAGTTATAACATAAGCCCGAAGCGAGTACCGCTTCGAAACAGACAGTAATCGCACCATGCGACTAATGTTTTCGCTTTGGAGAACCAAATCAACCTAGTTCGTCGGCAACTGTCAGTAAGTACATAGACATCGATTTGTACCCATCAACATTTCCATCCGTTGCTCCCGCGCGATAAAATAAAAACTCACCTCCCGAGGTTTCCATTCCTTCAGACTCAACAGCCACCATCGCAGCGTAGCGGCCATGTGCTTCAGCGAGCTAGCGAGGTTCAGACTGAGAAGAATGGATAATCCAACTATAAGAGCATTGAACTCCTTCTTCTTGGACGTCACCATGGCCGTCTTGCTCGAGTACTGCCACAAGACCAAATAGATGGACGCGCACAGCACCATCGTCATGAGCCATCGTGTCAAGCAAGCGCCCAGAAGCTTCCGCAGCTGCCGACGCTTGTGCAGGCGCTCGTAGGTGAAACTCTGCGCCTGGCGGGATAGGCGAGGAGGCTTGATGGACTTATCAGCCGAGCTTTCTCTGACGCTATCTTTGAGTGAACCCATGGTTGGCGCTGTCAGGTTCGAAAATCAAAATCGAAAATCGACATTGCCAGGGTCCGGGTTCGGTTGGCTTGGTGGATTGGTTGGATTGGACGGGGCGGAAGAGAGTGGGGTGACGGAGATGGAAAAGAAATTCTTTCGGATGAGGACGCCGACGTTGAAACACAACGACTGCAACCAAAAGAAAGGGTCACGGTGCGTTATAAGTTATGTATTAAAGCGAACTGTCGCAGGGTTAAATTCTCATCGCATTATTCAAATGATATTAGTTACGCCGGACAAAGGTCGAGCCGAGTCCACGGGGGCCGAGATTTGGGGAGGAAAGCCAAGCCGGCTGTGCTGGGGCAGTTGGGCAGGTTTGGACGAATTCCAGGCCGAGCAGCGTACAATTTCGACGCCACTCGATCCTTCCGCGGCGGAGCGGGAGCTGCCAGTTGCCAGTTTCGAGTTGCCAGCTGCCAGTTGCTCCACCCGCGGGCTTATGACAAGAACTTACCAATTATTACAAACATGTCGGCCATGTCTCGTCGAAATCCCTTGGACTGGTGCCAGCGGCGCTGCTCGCTTCTTCTCTTCGCTCCAAATGCGGAGTATCATGTTAAAAGTCATAAGTTACTTCCGAATAGGCGTTGCCTATCTGGCGACAAGCAGTCTGTCATGCTTGTTTTCCCCTACTACCGCTGTTGTCGGCGTGTCCTCCCACTGGTAGCGCCAAAGATTTCGCTCTCGCTGGTCCAATATTTCAGTTAATACGTTTTTTCTTTGTGAAAAGACATCATACCTAGGGTCTTGCGGCAGTTTCTACCAGCAGCCGTAATCTTCTTCACTCACTCTCCGATGCAATGGGGAAAGGCGAAGCCATCCATACCTGGTCTCTCATGGTCCCAGGGTCGAAGCAAAGATGATTCCCAGACTGCTTGGAATCGGGCATGACGCTTTAGCCACACTTGGTCGCATCCCACAGAGCCTCTTGGTTTGGACTCTTTGCTGTACGACCTCCAGCTCTGGTTCGAATTGCTCTTTCGCAGACAAAAAAAAAAAGCCGTGTGGTATGCATTCATTCCAGGCCCATATATCCAGCGAGCCTCACAACGACTTGACCCCATTCTTGGGCCCTTCGCGGCACTTTGCTCTCCGATATCTTGTTTATCCAGGGGAAAGACCCTGGTGACATTGACTGGCTTATACAAATGCACTATCAATACTCAAGGATAAGCCCCATTTTCCTGTATACCCCGTGCCACTATGACTTCATAGGATGCATCGCCATGTTCGGCGCATATATCTTTCCCTCGTGCACGGCCAGGATCCCCGGCATGCTCTTGTCCTCCACATCCCCGGCGAGCCATGCATCGAAAATCTTGCGAGGATATTGAGACGTCCACCAGAAGGTCAGCCCGTCGTCAGCCCGACTCTGCGGATTGCCGTGCGCGAGCCCGTCCCGTGACTGATCCGTGCTGTTGCCGAACCACGGCGTGACCGTCGTGTTCAGCCACTGGGTCGAGTCGCGCGTCCAGTCATCCCTCCAGTCCGAGAACTGCGGCTCATGGGGCCGCATGTAAGCTGGCTGCGGCGGATAGCTCAGCTTCAAGCCATGCCAGAGTGCCCATGACGGCAGAGTGGCTTCACTGGGGAGGATCAGTCCTTGATCGTGTTGAGCCTGGTGGACAGCCAGGAGGAGACGCCTGCTCGCGCGCATCGTCGCGGGGGCAGAACCACCTCGGTGTGTCCTGTCCCTTGGTGAAGCCTTCGATCCGCGAGTAGAATACCCACCACTCCGTCTGCAGCACGTCGGCGCAGAAGCTGGGGACCACCAGGTCTGCTTCCTCGCCGACGCCCCAGGTAAAGCTGCTGTCATCCGCCGGGTTCGCCATCGGAGGCATCTCTCCAATCGGCTTGATGTCGGGGATCTCTACGGCGCCCCAGGCTCGGGACGTGCCATTGTTGGCCAAGTCGACTTTGCCGATGAAGTCATCATATGTGCCGTATATGTCGTCGTTGAACGCGTACGTCGCCCGCTCGAGGGCCTGCTTGCGAGGCTCGTCACGCGCAAACGCAGACACGGCGTCTAGGTACTTGCCGGCGTCGCCTAGAAACCACTGGTCCATCTCGATTTGCCAGTAATGATCAAACTCGGGATAGTGTAGCGCGAAAAGCTGAACAGGTTGGTTCACCTGGAAGATTGTGCTGTTGTGTTGTGGGGAAATACACCGCATCCCACCATTTTAGTTTCCGAGGCTCAGGGAGAGAGTCAGGGGTTGGGAATGAAAGCTTTTGCCGTTGACTCACGCATGTTCTTGAATCTTGTCATACCACGACTCAAGCAAGTGGTCATCCCACAGAACAGCAATCGACTGTAGTTCCGGAGGAATGTTGGCTGCGCGGAAAGCAGCGCCATAGTTTTCCCGCGACTGGAATATGTTCATCGACCTGTCCTGAACGTGCACGAAGAGAACCACGGAGTATTCGCCGCCGGTCCTTAGCGCGGTCTCGGCAATCAAGGAGCGAATGTTCCATAGATTCCGAGGTTTGTACTCAAATGTTGACCAGGCCCGAAGAAGCAAGACGGTTCGTCGGGTGGCGTTTACGGAATTCGGGTCTAGGGTGGTCGCCCCGATTTTCGTCTCATTCTTCCAAGACAATCTGGGTTCGGCCGTCAGGTTTCCGGATGAAATCGAGGTCGCTGGAAACCTGTGCCTGTTTCTCTCGAAGCAGCCATTCTGTAGTTGTCCCCATTTCACTTGGCCCCAATCTACTCTGGAGCGATTGTTCTTGTCCGTGTCCTCCCGAATCCATATGGGCCGTATCGTCCGTCGGCTGTCATCCATGTCTGCTCAGCGCCAAGTGCGCGATGTGACCCCAGGAACGGGGTAGGATATGCTATTCATGAATCCTATCAGCATTAAAAGAAGAAGAAAGAAGACGAGAAACGCAAAGTTGCATCTTACAGATTTCGCTCAGATGCCCGTAGCGAAGCTCATCGTCGGGGCTGTGTGACAGCAGCGTGCCACGCGGACCGTGACAGGATACTCGCTGCGGGCTTCCAGACAGCTCTTCTTGCCCGAACCCATGATTGAAGGGTGAAGCTATCCGCCTCTGGTGGATCGACTGTCTCGAGTACAGGAAAAATCCGCCAACGATTAGCCAAAGCGCCGCTAGACGAATCGCGAGGCGTGGGTGCAGACACCAACTGCGTCGCGATACAAGAGACGTCAACATTCCTGGACGGTCGTCTTCATCGCCGTCTTGTCGGGTAGATGGGAAATGTGATTATGCAGTATTAAATGCTGTTACGGATTCAACGGAAAGACAGTTCCCTCGTCATGGGGGAGTTTCTCCCTGTGTTGGCCCAAGCGCGGAATTTTCATTTTGGGATATTAGCCGCCCATTGAGGCACGGCCAACAATTGTTCATTCATGGCCACCGTGTGTTTTGGCCCCATGCTTGGCGCGTGCCCAGGGCTTTTGACAGCTTTCCGTGTAACCAGTATTCCGAAATGAATAGACAATGCCCTTACTCGTACTCCGTAGTGGAAAGGAAGCCCCCAAGTCCACAAGGCCACCTCCCTCGTCTAATTTTGCCCCATTGCCGGTACGGAGTCGGTACGGAGTTCTCCTCGCAACATTCCCTCACCTGGCCAATCTCGTACAGTCGTTCTTGTCGTGTCGTAGACAATTCCAGGGCTTGCCGTGACCATGCAGCTCTATCCCCACGGGGTCTGCGTAAATCCTGGCTTGGTGCTAGGGGCCCGAGTCTGTTGACGAGGACCGCTCATGGGGTGTGCGTGTCTGTCAGCGACGTTTTGCCGAGGGAAGTGGTTTTCCGGAGAAGAGGCACGTACGTGCGTTTACGATTAAAAAAGAAGAAGACAAACAGACAGTCAACTCCTCCGAGGGCCCTTCCTTTAAAGCGCAAGTCTGGCACCTACCACCGCTTTCATCGGAACAGAATGCCGCGGCAGCGAGTTCGTCAAAGGCATTGCTGGGCATGACCGACTTCTCCCGCCTTTGCTGCCCGTAGAGTTCCAATTGCCGTCGTAGCTGGTAAAACCCCATTTGGCGTCTAAAAGGCCAGCTTTGTTGGCCGGGAACAAACAAGGTGATGGCCGGCTTAGCGTTTACAGCCGGCGCAGCACCGCCAGATTGACGCAACAAAGGTTGCAGAGGACTCTTAGGGTTACGGCGGATATTTCCTGGCTGAACCGCCTGATTTCAGTATTTCTGATGGAATGGAAATAGCCCATTAGGCTGGACTAACTGCCTCTACTGGAGCGCCCTCCCCGTCCCAGATACCCAGACAAGATGAGACGCCATGCTAATGTATATACACCCCTTATTGAACCAACTTTGCTACCTCCCAAAACACAGGGGGTGGTTCCCGAAAGACGTCATGAAAAATTATAGTAGGCATTGCTCTCAACTACGCAGCGTCCCTCGACAATGCACCGCTTTCCAGTTCCGGCACGGGTCTCTCGATGCCGGGGCGACCGCCACTCTCCTTGCCCTTGCCCTTGCCCTTGCTCTCCCAGGCCCCTGCGAGCCCTGACATGCCCACTGACGACTTCTTCCCTCGTGACGCCCAGCCGGTCCTCGTCGAGGCCCATGGAGCGCATGAATCTCAGCGTGGCCGTCCACTCATGCTGCTTGCGGGCCTCGCCCCACTGCAGCTCCTCGGCCAGCACGTCGATGACGCGGGGCAGCGCGTGCAGAGCGGCGTCGACGTCCAGGAAGGCGAGTCTGGTTCGGCGAGAGATGGCGTCGGCGGCCGTGCACGCGGCCTCGGAGCGGGCGGCGTGGCGCAGCTCGGCTTCGATCAAGGGAAGGACGGGGCCAGGCGGGCGGTGGACCCGCGCGAGGTCAAGGCGAGGACGGCCCAGGCGCGGTCGCCGTAGTTGGTGGCGAGGTGGTGGGCGACGTCGGCGTCAATGGGGTGCAGCTCCATGAGCTGCGAGGCCAGCGAGGTCGAGTAGCCGTGGGCGCCGAGGACGGGCGTGGTCAGCGTCTTGCAGGTGCCGTTTGTGATGGACCCGGGAGGCCGTAGCCGCTGATGTCGGGGAGGGCGACGGAGCGGGGACGAGGTTGAACGTCGAGATGGCCTCGTCGACGGCGTCCTGCGCCATCTGGCGGTACGTGGTCCATTTGCCGCCCGCGCAGGTGAGGAGGCCCGAGGCCGAGACGGTGACGAGGTGGGAGCGGACGAGGGATTCCGTGTTGCCGGCTTTGGGGTCGCGCACGAGGGGACGGATGCCAGACCACGTGGCGAGAACATGGTCGCGCGTGAGACGGCTCTCGGGCGCCAGCAACTTACTGACCTCGTTCAAAATGAAATCCACGTCGTCCTGGCGGGCGACGGGCTCTGTTTCCACCTCGCACGCCTTGTCCGTCGTCCCCGCGACAGTCATGCCCTGCCAGGGCAGGACGAAGACGACGCGGCCGTCCGACGTGGCAGCGTCCAGGATGCCCATGCCCTTGGGGCACAGATTGCCCGGCAGCATGACGTGCGCGCCCGAGGCCGGGGCCACGATCTGCCTGCGCCGAGCATCGTCCATGCGCTCGACGGCATCGGTGAAGGGACCCGTGGCGTTGATGACGCCCTTGGCGCGCACCGTGAATGCCTTGCCGTCGTCGCCGTCGCCGTCGCCAGCCATCAAGTCGCGGACCTTGGCGCCGCAGATCTTGCCGTCGGCATCCTTCTCCAAGGCCGTCACCTCGACGTGGTTCAGGACCGTGGCGCCGAACAGGGACGACGTCAGCGCCAGCGAGACATTCATGCGGGAGTCGTTGTGCTGGCCGTCGTAGTAGACCAGCGCGCCGACGAGGTTGTCGCGCTTGAGGAGGGGGAATGACTCGATGGCCCTGGCCCGGCTGACGAGGTACGAGCTCTCGAGGCCCTGCGACCCGGCGAGCAGGTCGTACATCTTGCAGCCGGCCCAGAGGTACGGCGCCTGGAGCCAGCTCTGCAGCGGCAGCAGGATGGGCAGCGACCTCGACAGGTGCGGCGCGATGTTGAGGAAGCCCCTTCGCTCGCGGAGCGCCTCGATGACGAGCTCCAGCTGCGGGTAGTCGAGGTTCCAGACGGCCTTTTCGAGGTACCGCACGCCGCCGTGGACGAGCTTGGTGCTCTTGGAGCTGGTCCCGGCCGAGAAGTCGTCGCGCTCGACGAGGGCGACCTTGAGTCCGCGCGTGACGGCGTCGAGGGCGATGCCCGTCCCCGTCGCCCCGCCGCCCACGATGAGCAAGTCGTATTCCGTCTCGCCGCCCCCTCGGCCGTCGTGCCGCCTCAGATCAGCGAGCTGCTCGGCCCGGCTCCTGACGGCCGGGAAGGACGGGGCGTGATGTTGCCGTGGGCGTCTCGCCGGACGGGCACCGCGGCCACGTCGTGCGAGAGCTTCTTCTTGTTGTTGGACTTGGAGTACAGGACCGTGCCGCAACCGCCGGCGACGACGACCGTGGCTGCGGCTGCGGCGACGGGGCGGCGCCAGAGCTTGGTGAGGCGAAACGCCATTGTGTTGTGGTGAATGTTGGCTCGGCGTCTCTTTGTTCTTGTCAGGTGCGACGCGTATTCTCCATCCAGGGTGGAAGAAGAAGGCGTATTTTTCTTTCTCTCGAGATGCTGGACTGTAGTGTAGTGTAGTGGCTATTGCCGAATTGTATGTACGAGAAGACGGAAGAAAGAAGAGTCAGTCGATGATGCGAAAGACGAAAAGGAGGCGAAACAGCCAAGATGATCCGAGCCCTGCAATCCAGGCCCACCAAACAAACGACTTTGTCCCACGTGCATGAAACGAGTGACATATGTACGTACATAATCCGTACGTACCCCTCGAAACCACCGTCCCGACTCTCTCTGTCAATGAACGCCCCGGCGCGTCCTCCATCCGGACCCATCTGGAGTCAGTCCCGGGCTCTCGCGACCGGCGGTTGCGCAAGAATCGTTTGCATCAGAATACTCCGTATACACACACACACACACGGACTACTAGCCCGTACAGACGACGGATGACGAACGGCAATGCAACCTCGGGGTTCTGCCGCCGAGAAATAACCGATCGCCTCCTCAATGTCGGACGCAGACCCTTCCAGCAGCCCTAACCGAGCCCCCACCCATCACAGCTCGCAGCCAATCGAGCGCGGCTTGTAGCCAGCCCTGTAGCCAGCCCTGCAAGCTTTTGTTCCCTCATGCAGGGACCCCCGGCGATGGAGATATGGAGATGCCTCACCATCGATCTGGCGCGAGATAAAGCTGAGACATTCATTTTCCAAGGACCCAAAGAAGTTGATTCCGTCTCCACAAATCCCATCTCGAACGCTTTGGTCCCTCCAACACAGCATCACCATGACAACTCGGACTCGGACGTCAGTACCATGTCATTGAACTCTAACACGATGAACATGACCAAAATGAATTCCACAGTGCACACAAAGTTCATCTTTTCATACTGCAACTAGAAGAAAGAAACATCCCATCCCATCCCGTCATGACACATATGCACTAGATATTTGAAAAAAAAAAAAAAGTACCTTTTAAAGTCGGAAAAACGCCCATTGCATAGCCAAAAGTCCCAAAAATTGAACACCGTCTGCAGACACAATTTTCCGAATCTCATCCTGTCCATCTGTTACTCGTCTCATTCCCTTTCAATTCCTTGCATCTCAATTCAATTTTCCCCAAATATATTGCTGTTCTCGAAGAAGAAACGTATTTACAATTTTTTTCTCTTGTTGAAAGACATGATCGTGTCACGTGGGTACCGTTGGAAACCGCTCTTTGGGCTTCAGAGGAACGTGGCCCGTCTATACTTTGGATACGGGCGACACCCTGCGGTGGGGCTTGAGCAGGCGGTTGACGCCAAGGTAGGGCGAGTTGATGGGTGATTCTCCCGTGTAGATGAAGAGATCGTAGAGGCCACCACCGGCCACACAGCCGCAGAAGGGGGCGACGATGGGGATCTATCATGACAACATGTTAGTCGGCTGGGGACAAATCGTCGTTCGTTTGCTTTGCCGAAACACGCGCGAATGTCGCACACGTACCCAGAAGTAGTATCCGCCAGCAGAGAAAACCTCGCGGCCATAGCCGAATATGTATGAGACGAGACGAGGACCAAAATCACGGGCCAGGTTGATGGCATAGCCAGTTTCCCAACCGAAGCAAGCGCCAATGCCGAAAATCAGGAAGAAAAGGCCGAGAGGCATCAGAGGACCGGCGCCGATGTTGGAGTTGTCGGCCATGGCGAAGATGACGAACTGAAGAATCGCGCTGGCAATGAATTCGGAGAAGAACATGCCGGTCCGAGTCATGAACTCGGCCGGGTAAGTGCAAAGATGCCGGCCGTGGCATTGGGCCCCGTGACGGTTCGGAACTGTGAGCCGCCCTCGAATTGGTCAATGGCCGACCGGTAGTTGCCGTAGACGATGGCGGCGCCCGCCATGGCGCCGGTAAGCTGAGCCAGAAGATACACAGGGAACTTCCGCCATGGGTGACCCCGATAGACACAGTTTGCCAGAGTGACGGCGGGATTGATGTGGCCGCCGGATTTGCCGGCCACGTACACGCCAAGCATGACACCGATTCTGTGATTCTTGTTAGTCGCCATCCCAACTCAGACGAACAAGGAAGGCCAGAGATAGAAAAGAGGGAAAAATAAAAAAATTCTCACCCCCAGCCCCATGAGATACTCTGGTAGTCGCCCTTGGTGTTCTTGCTGAGCACCACCTGCGCGACGACACCGTCTCCAAACAGGATGAGAATCATGGTGCCAAGAAACTCGGAAAATGCATCTTGGCAGATGGATCGGACCTTGGGCCACCGAAGCTGCGTCTCATCGGGGATCATCATGCCAGGCGATGCAGGCTCGTCGTGAATGACAGAACCACCCATGTTGGATTTGAAGATGGGAGCAGACTTGGAGACGATGGATTCTGATATCGAATCCTGAGTCGGGGATTGAACGTACATGAGGACCGGCTTTGAGAAAGAGAGCTAGAAAGCGAGGGAGACAGATTGAGAGATTGAAGAGGGGGTGAAGGATAGTTATTATAAAGGGAAAAAAAGGACGCTTCGGTAATTGTTTTGTTATATATGGAGTTTTCCAGTAATGTTATGGGTATAAAGTGGGAACGTAGGATGATACTGATGGGAACAGTTCCCAGAAAGATTGGGAATGAGGAAGCAGCGCCTTGGTGAAGCTTGGGACGCACAAAGGTGAGTGTGAGGGTGAGGGTGAGGGCGAGAGGGGTTCAACGCAGCATGGGAGCGCATGAGAGGGGGTTGGGCAGGCGAATGTTGTGTTGACAACTCTGCCTTTGGCCTTGGCGATGATGGTGTATTGGGGAGAAAGAGGCGCGGCACGCGGTAACACAGCATTTGTGTGTTTTTCGTCTTTTCTGTCTTTTCGCCTTTCCATTGTCATGGCAAAAACATCGAAAACGGCGCAGTGTGACCTCTTGGCTCTTGTGGATTCGGCATTCGGGCCTGCCGGGTCAGACCACGGCCACCAAAGGCAGGCCAACTTGGCCCCGATGTTCGACCCGATGGTCGAAAGCAGCCAGACGCATTGGCGGATCGTGGATGCATGTGCCGAGTCGTCAGCGCGGCCTGCTGGAGCCGAAACAACATTGACATCATCGATAATAAATAACATGTAATCCGTACAAGCCATAAGCCATGCCACAAGCCATGCCATCAAAAATTCTTCGCCGATGGGATGAGAGGGATGGGATGGGGTGGGATGGGGTGGGAGATGGAGGGAAACTCTTTGCATGGATGGGGCTCAACCAGCAGCCGCATGACAAGTTCAACTCGCACAACGCGATTCGACTTCAATGCCTTTGCAGTCGCAAGGCGCCCGATTAATTTACTGAAGAGTAATGAGTGACATTGGTTACATCATTAGACAGCTAGTTGAAACATGCCAACTCTTCCGTCGTCTTGCTCTCTTCTGCCATTTGCCTCGGGAAGGAGGAAGGAGAGAGGGCGGCACCCACTCACCACCACCCACTCACAACCCACTCGGAACCCACTCACAACCCCACTCACAACCCCACTCACAACCCCACTCACCACCCACTCACCACACACACCCAGTGACACCACACAGCGGGGGAAGGTAGTAGAAGGACTCGGGGCATGAAGAATGCATTGAGTTGGGCCTTTTCACAGATTTGATTCAATTTCCGTACCCGGTAAACCGTACGGACTGCGTACGGACTGGGTATCATGTTGCGCAGAACGCTGTCCATACATACATAATACATGACCAAAACCACCCATTTTCACTTTTCCCACTTGACTGACTTGCATCGACAATGCGTGGTACTGATGAATCATGATGCGACGTGATCACCCCGGCGCGGCAAGCATTGCGCACTCTATCGAGTACCGCGTCATTCTGCCATTCTGTTTGCCTTCTCGCTTGTTGATTCTTCTTTCCTTCTCCAATCCCATCGTGCAAGCCACTATTATACCGACTCGAGGCAAACTTGTCGGCCAACAAGTCCCCTACCCTCCCTCCCCTGCTACACAGACTACACAGACATACAGACTACACAGGCCATCATCAGGTCCCGTCTTTCTAGAACGCCAGCGTCACCCCGCCGTCTTTGTGTTACTATTATCTTGTGTACCCGCATCGTCTTCCAGCGGCTCGTCGTTTTGCCGAGGGTGCGGTCGATGTGAGATGACGAGAATCTGGCAGTTTGCCTCATCTGCTCCGATGCCGTACCTCGATGCCGTACATCGATGCCGTACCTCGACGCTGTGCTATGCTGTGCTATGCTGTGCTATGCTGTGCTATGCTGTGCCGTTGCTCTGCCGTGCTGTGCCGTGCTCTGCCTGCTGTGCCATCCTGATGTTGCGCCATCCAGCCACCCGTTGAACGGCCTTGACACAAGTTACAACCCATCCTGCCACCGTCTCCCTGCAAGGAAGGGGCAACAAGACCGAGCAGGCTATATATCACGGTGAGTTATACTCCGTACACCTAAGTATACCTGGGTACACGTGGATACACATGGATGCACGTGGATGCATCTGGATGCATCTGGATGTATCTAGATGCACCTGGATATTACACCTAGCAAAAGTACCTCTTGAGGCGAATGAGAAGAGAGAAAAAGAAGAAGAAAAATCTCCCACTCGGCTGGCCCTGCACGCAACGTTTCGCCGACAGACACCGTCTCACATGGCTTGTTTCCTCCTCTCATGAGTCAGTCATGCCACTCCTTCTCTTCTAGGGATGTGTTGTCCGGCACCCGTCTGTTGTTATTCTGGTATTCCTTAACGCATGTACGGTCCGGAAATTAGCTACTTTAATAGACAATGGGCTTAGCATTAGTATCCTAAAATCTGCGCCTGGCGCGTTTCTTCGCAATTAGTAATCACATGGCAGTGACTAAACCTGAGATAGGAGAGGTGCACTCGCACCTTATTTATAAGAGAAGATACAGTGCGAACCTGATTTCAGCAGCGGTTTCGCTCATATCGTGAGTGAACAAAGAGCAAAATAATCCAAAATCCCGCGGTGGAGTCTCTTGCGGTCGATCCCTCCGTCTGTCAGGGTTACCAGGGTGGAGCCTCTTAATCCTAATCGGGTAGGCGGTGGAAAATCGCTGCATCATGCCAAAGACCACAGTGTATTAGTGCGAATTCACACATGTAGTCGTTTGGTCGGTCAGTCAGTCAGTCAGTTATTATAGGTAGTAAATGCCCTATAAAATAGCAGTATAACGCAACAAAAGTTAGGCATGATGCATTATGCTAATCCGTACGGACTACGGATTATCCGTAATTCACATCTAATCCGTTATTCTGCCAGTCAAAAGGCTCCACCCTGGATACGAGACGAATGCAATGTCACATAACCCCGACAATGCGGCTCCCACAACGGTTGACCTTTTGTGGCCAACCGAGCGGATACCAGCACTCATGAAGAAACGTCCCACATCATGGCCCATTTCATTTTCTGCTCAACTCGTGACACAAGTCGTCGTTTGCGGTATTGATGATGCTGCTGTCCGTGTGCGGCCGGCCACGCCTGTCTTTGAGACGCCTTCAAGACGCCTTGAAAGATGCCTTGAAGAACGCCTCCAGCCCGCCGTCCCGCCATCCCGCCATCCCGCCAAAAAAACTCCTAAACATGGGGAAACAAATCTTCATGGCTTGGGGCGGGGATGCTGAGGCTTGTTCAGTTTCAGCCACAGCTTGCTGGCTGCCTGCCAGCCCCGTGAATGATGTTTATCGACGACTCCGACGAGGGTCCAGGTCCAGCTCCGAACTCGCCCTCCCCTCCGTAGCTCACAAGTCACGAGCTTCTTGCCCAAACATTGGAGCCCTTGCAAGTCGGCCATATCCCACTTGCCCGCGTCCATCAAAGCTCCCCGCATTCTGTGAGCGCACATGAGCTGAAGTTCTCGTGCGTTTGGCCGATTGCGATCCTTGGCAGCCTTGAACTTCTTCTCGTGGGGACTCTCGAAGCCCTTCATCACTTTCTTCCATTGGATGCGCCTCTCTCGTCCCATACTTGCCTCGTAGCTTTCGCAAATTGAAAGATTCAACCTTCCACCATGTCGCCTCGTAGCGCCACCACCTTTATCGGTGCCATTGACCAAGGCACCACCAGCACTCGATTCCTCATCTTCAACCAGAACGGGGAAGTCGTTTCGCTGCATCAGCTTGAATTCAAGCAGATGTATCCCAACCCTGGGTAAGTCGAAGTCAAGGTTTCGACTGGACTGGCCCTCGTAAGCTGGACGTGCCCGGGCACAATCTCACTGACGCGACCTACCTGACCAACACACAGATGGCACGAGCACGACCCCGAGGAACTCATTTCGTCTGTTGAGAAATGCATCGACGGAGCTGTGAAGAAGTTTGAAACCCAGGGACACTCCCGCGAGCAGATTGTCGCCGTGGGCATCACCAACCAGCGCGAGACCACCGTAGTCTGGGACAAGGCCACGGGCAAAGCATTGTACAACGCCATTGTGTGGACCGATACCCGAAACATGGACATTGTTCGCCGCCTCAGGAAGCGCATCGGCGCGGGCGAGCTCACCCAGCGTTGCGGTCTCCCCTTGTCCACGTACTCCTCTGTTGGCCGCCTCTTGTGGCTTCTCGAGAATGTTCCCGCGGTCAAGGACTCGTATGAGAAGGGCAGCCTGGCCTTCGGTACTGTGGACTCTTGGCTGGTTTATAAGCTGAACGGAGGCACGTCCCGCAACGTCCACGTCTCCGATCCCTCCAATGCGTCACGCACCATGTTCATGAATATCCATACCCTGAGCTACGATGCCGAGCTGATCGACTGGTTCCGCATCGATTGCAACAAGGTGGCTTTGCCCAAGATTGTCCGCTCCGCAGATGCCGAGGCCTACGGCTCTCTTGCCAACGGCAGCTTGCGGGGTGTCAAGATCATGGGATGCCTGGGGATCAGTCCGCCGCGCTTGTCGGGCAGAAGGGATTCAAGCCCGGTCTGGCCAAGAACACGTATGGCACCGGATGCTTCTTGCTATACAACGTCGGCGACAAGCCCGTCATCTCCACCCATGGCCTTCTTTCCACCGTCGCATTTGACTTTGGCGAGGCAAGACCATGTACGCTCTCGAGGAAGCATTGCCGTCGCCGGTTCCAGTGTCAAGTTCCTCGTGGACAACTTCGGCTTCATCGAGTCCTCCTCCAAGCTCAGTGCTCTTGCCGAGACCGTCGAGGACAACGGTGGCTGCACCTTCGTCACTGCCTTCAGTGGCCTCTTTGCTCCGTACTGGATCGACGATGCTCGAGGCACAATCTTCGGCATCACCGCCTTCACCCAGCGCGGGCACATTGCCCGTGCCACACTCGAAGCCACCTGCTTTCAGACCAAGGCCATCCTCGACGCCATGGCCAAGGACAGTGGCAAACAGCTCGCTGAGCTCGCCGTAGACGGCGGAATGTGCAACGCCGATCTCATTATGCAGGTGAGAGTCGAGAGAAAGACACCGCGAACACGGCAGTCTTTTTTTTTTTTTTTTTTTGTGCTTGGAGTGAAAATCTCGCGCTAACACAAATATTCTTCTTCTCTCTACAGACCCAATCCGACTTGATTGGCATTCCCGTGAATCGACCTGCCATGCGCGAAACGACCGCTCTCGGCGCCGCAATTGCCGCCGGTTTCGCCGCTGGTGTTTGGGAGTCTTTCGACGATCTCAAGAACGTCAACACGGAAGGCAGCACCATCTTCAAGCCTCAAATCACCGCTACCGATGCGACCAGGCGATTTGAGAAATGGGAGAAGGCCGTCCAGATGAGCAAGGGTTGGGCCAGCTGAGGATTCCGGCCAAACATGACGTTTCATGAGTCAGTGTATATACATACGTCATTTCACCCAACGACGCCTGCCATACTGACATGCAGCCGGGAAAAGCTTCGAAGAACTGAGAAGCATTTCGTACGATTTACAATATATGACGGTATAGCACATCCGAGAGACCCTGCGTAGCACTCCGTTCAACGGCTCGTGGCTGGACTGAAATCGTGAACCACACGTATGTAGAGGCTGGCTGGCTGTGATCATGGAGGACTGCTCAAAGCAGCTTGCGAAGAGACGGCAGTGCTTTCACATTTTGGTGCCACGCTCTTGACTCAGAAAGCACTGGCGGCCGTGGTTGGCGTCCAGGGTAGGTAGGCCTGTCTACTTGGTCACCAAACTTCGCTGTTGTAACTTGTGAGTGGCCAAATAACGGGGCCCCATTGCGCGCATTAATTATTAATTCACCACGACCCCACCCACTCGCTCTACGCACACAGATGGCAGAGAATTTCTTCTGACCAGAAACAGCCCTTTCCCACGCAGTTGTTGCAAGTTGGCGCCACTTTCTTGCTCAACGGAAACAGGCTCAATCAGCTTCAATCAGCTGGTCTCTTGAATGGTGTCAACGCCTCACCGTATGAAACCATTTGCCGTTGGATCAGGTGTGAGTGGTTGTCTACTCCTCATACTACTCCGTAGTTGTCTACAGCTTTAGTGCGTGCATCGTTGGATTGTGGCCGTCGTCGAGGCGTTTTATGCTGTTTGTTCGTTCCTGTTCGATCCTGTTCCAAAGGAGACTGTAAAAGTGGGACAGGATTCTCTCGCGTCTCTTTTTGCTCACTGCTCGTTCAAATTCGCCCAAGGCGTCGAACCAGAACTTACAAACGTCGTCAGAACTCAGTACCCCAACCCAGGTCCTGATCAATCACCATTGTTCTTTAGTGTCATCGTCCTCACTCCTGCTAATCTGGGGTTTTAATTCAGGAGCTGCCCCATCACAACATCGCCGTACTCGGCGGCTCGGCGAGCTGGCAGGATTTCTTCCTATTCAACTGATCTAGCCTCGATATTGAAATATCAATTGTGGAGTGAGTGCCCATTGTCATGAGGGGGAGGAAGGGTGAGCATGGCAGACGCAAACGCAGCTCCGATATCTACAGCCGAGGATGAGTCCATTTCGGGTTTCAGCAACGACAACGGCGGGTCAAGTGGTGAAGACATCCAGCCAAATGGACCCGCTACGGCTGGTAAGAAAAGGAAACGTGAGAAGTATCAAAAACATCGTGTGTAAATTTGTGCCGTTCGTTCTTCAACTTGCTCATCTCGGACATGCGCAAGGACTGACTTGGACATGTCGTCAGATGCGAGTTGTGCAAAGCCAGGAAAGTCAAATGCGACAGGGCCGAGCCTGCGTGTTCCTGGTGTGCGCGACATAACCGGACATGTGTCTATCTCGAGAGGCAAAAACCTGGAAGTCGTATCGGCTTCACTCTTGAGCTAGAGACCAAGGTCAACCGGATAGATGCTCTTCTTCAGACTTTGTGGCGACGAGTTGAGGACCATATCGCAAATGATCATCCACCACAGTCTCAGACTCTGGCACCATCCGTGAGCAATCACACAACTTCTCAGCTCGATGGCTTTGTACGGGAAACTCCTGGGACTCAGATATCTGTAGTAGCACGAGGGCCGCCAATTGCTCAACCGCGAGCGCAAGCCTCTTCAAGCCCCTCATGGCACAATGGCGATTCATCAGAGAGTCTTCAACAGAACACCCCAGCCAAGCTTTAGTGCCGGGCGCCGTTGAATCATTTACACCACCACGACCTCTGAGTACCCTCCGCACATCAACTTCTGTGTCGGGAGGTAATGACCTACCTCCACAAGATATGATATATACTCTCGTTGATTTATACTTCAAGCATTGCAACACCTGGTGCCCAATCCTGGATCGGAAGACAACATTCGGCACCTTCTTTGGCTCGACATCTTTGAGCGAGGTCGATCGAATACTCCTGCATGCGATTGTGGCAACGACTTTGCGGTTTCTCAAAGACTCTCGACTTTCACCAGAGATGCGATCTCACTACCATGCAGTATCAAAACATGCCGTCATGATTTATGCAATGGAACATGTCAGCATAGAGGCACAGCGTGCATTGGTCATTCTCGCCCTCGATGAGCTTGGCACTTCAAACGGCCCTCGAGGCTGGAACATGCTGTCCATTTTAATACAGAATGTCCGACAACTGGATCTCGGCGAGGAGAGCAGTCTTTATCTTTCTGCAAAATCGAGCGATATACCAAGGACGGGTTCCACCATCCGGAGAGTTGCAGTACCACGTCCGGACTCTTGGATAGCGGATGAGGGTCGCAGACGACTGTGTTGGATGGTTTACCTGCTCGACCGATATGCGACTGTTGCCACTACAAGCTTTGATTTTATGCTTGAAGAGTCGAAGATGAATCGGGTTCTGCCTTGTTCGTATGACTTGTTCTCTCGAAATATTCCAGTGGAAACCAGGTCATTGAATCCGACCACAGGCCAAGATGGTGTAACAAGATACGCGGTGAATAAACCAGAAAACCTGGGCAGTTTTTCCTATCACTGTGAGATTCTCAGAATTATTAGTCAGGTTCACAACTTCTTGAAAGATCCGATTGACGTGACATCGTCAACAGCAATGACTGCGTGGCGTAACACATACCGATCTCTCGATGCAGCACTCGACAGCTGGCTGCAGAGTCTACCGAGCGAGTATAGCAGAATATCGGCCTTGTGCCACTCAGATCCAGCCAGTCGAGTAGCAAATTGGTTCATGCTACATAGTGCATATGTTACAGCCGTTGTTCGTCTGCATTCGTCTGCTGCATATCCAACGGTTCGGTCACACATTTTTGTACCCTCTCATTACGCCATGCAGAGGTGTTTGTCCGCAGTACAGAGTTTGAAAGACGTCACACAAGATGTCTTCGAAGCCAATGGTTTGGATCTTGTCGGGCCGCCCTTTGCATTCTCGCTATGGACAGCAGCTCGACTATTAATTGTCCACGCCGCCATAGTGGGCTGTCCCGTGGATCCAAAAATCGATTTCTTTATTGACATTCTTGGCTATGTCGGCCAGTACTGGGATGTGGCGAATAACTATGCTAGAATCTTGGCAAGAGTTGTACAAAGAGAGCGGCAAGGAGAGGCCAGCTTTGGAGCTATGCGGAAGTAAGGAGTCCAAATCGTTCTGAGCATTTGGCATTCGCCCCCGATAATACTAACTAATGTGCAATCAGGAATGCTCACGAAATAGTCAAGTTGACTTCGGCCATTCGAAGCTCGGGTTTGGACGAAACGGCATCGCAGTCCGTGTCACTCGGCGAGCTCGATCATATCGACGTCTTCGATTTTTCAACTACCCCAAGGTGCCTTTTGCTGACCCAGGGTCTCAGAGTAGCCAGGAAGGCATTTTCCAACCACAAGGGTTAGTGAATATGGGCAGCGACCGGTCAAGAGATGGGGCGGCGCCAGATCCAGAAGCTGACTGGCTGGGTTACTGAAGAAATCAGTGTCAGTAAACCGAATAGCAAACATAGCTACCTTCTGACAGGAACGTGCGTTGCAGGCATATTGTGTTCTATCTTGGAACTGTGCTATAGCCAAGTAAAGCGAATGAGGACATCGCTGAGAAAGCTGCCTCTTTTCTTGTTACTGTATTTGATTTTCTTTTCTCAAGTATGACAGATCGGTTAACGCGAATCGCTTGCTGTGACACCGCAGTGCATGAAATCTGGGGCATGTTTTAAATTTAACAGAGAAATTTTCCACTTCATACCCAAACAAGCATGCATGCATGTAAGCCACAACATGTGTTGCGGGGCGATTCCCTTGCATCTTCTGGCCAATCAAAGACGTTGCAATTCGCAGCTTCGCCGACGTCACGTCTCCACCACAGACCGAGGTAACCAGCTGGACTTTACCGGCTGCGCTGTTTCAACGTTGGCGAGCAAGGCTTCTCAGTCTTCACACTACTTGGATACTGCTTCCCTTCATCCTTCATCAGTTCATCGAGAAGAGGACGTTGTATCGCCTCACATTCAAGCCAGATAAACCCCTGCGACCTCGATCATCTTTTGTAAGAAGCTCTTTCGACGTACACATCTTTCTCAGCTGTCAGTCAGAACCTTCAATCTTGGCAAGCAATCGAGATGGCGCCCCAGCAAAAACCTTCACCCGCGATGAGGTGCGGGAACACACCACAGAGGACTCTTTGTGGTGTGTCATCGATAGCATCGTCTATGACCTCTCCGAATTCGTCATGGCCCATCCAGGTGGTGAGAGTGTTCTTCACCAGGTTGCTGGTCAGGATGCCACCACGGCATTTTACAACCTCCATCGTCAAGAAGTCCTCACAAAGTACGCCGATCTCGCCATTGGTACGATAGAAGGAGAAGCCCCAGGTCATTGTGCCTCAGCCTGGTGATCTCAGCCCTGTTCCTTACGCTGAACCCCTGTGGCTGGTCCAGCATTTCAAAACCCATACTACAGCGACTCTCATCGTCGACTGCAGAAGGCCCTGCGAGAGTTTACTGACAAGCATCTGCTCCCGGAAGCTCAGGAGTGTGAAACCACCGGCCGCCACATCAGCCAGGACATGATCGATCTAATGAGCAAAAAGGGAATTCTTCACATGAGACTCGGCCCTGGAAAGCACCTTCATGGCGTCGATCTTTTGGATGGCGCCGTCAAAGGCGAGGAGTTTGACTATTTCCACGACCTGATTGTCGCTCAGGAGTTTAGCAGAACCATGACGAGAGGTTTCCAAGATGGTAACATGGCTGGCATGACAATTGGTCTCACCGCTGTTCTCAACTTCGCCAAGGATGAGGCCTGGAAAAGACTATTGCCGACTCTGTGTTCAGTGGCAAAAGAAACTCTGCCTTGCCATCACTGAAGCTTTCGCTGGCTCTGATGTTGCTGGTCTTAGAACTACCGCTGAGAGAACTCCTGATGGCAAGCACTTTGTAAGTTTTCTCATCTCAGAATGAGACTTTGCGCGTCTTCAGAAAGCCATTCTCTAATAAGCTCTAGATTGTCAATGGCACCAAGAAGTGGATCACCAATGGAACTTTCTGCGACTACTTTGTCACTGGTGTCCGAACCGGGAAGGGCCTAAGTGTGCTATTGATCGAGAGAGGCGAGGGTGTCGAGACCAAGCCTATCAAGACCTCATACTCCCCGCCGCTGGAACTAGTTATGTCACCTTTGACAACGTCAAAGTCCCCGTCGAGAACCTCTTGGGCGAGGAAAATAAGGGTATCCACGTGATACTCAGCAACTTCAACCACGAACGTTGGACCATGGCTTGTGAGTTATATCGAACAACGAAGAATCCGGCCAGAGCAGAGCACTAATCCTTGGACAGGTGGTTCCATTCGCGTCTCCAGGATGATTGTGGAAGAATGCTTGAAGTGGGCCAACCAGCGTCTTGTCTTCGGCAAACGTCTCATCGATCAGCCTGTCATTCGGCAAAAGTAAGATAGTCCTACTGAAGCATGCCTGCTCAATTTTCGACTCGTACTGACGCTGCTTGCGTTTCTAGACTCGCCAAGATGATTTCTCTTGTGGAGGCTAATCAGTCATGGCTCGAAACCGTCACGTACCAAATGTGCCATATGCCGTACAAGTTGCAGGCTCAGCACCTTGCTGGTCCCATCGGCCTTCTCAAAATGAGCATCACACGTACCGCCCATGAGCTTGCCGATGAAGCTGTCCAGATTTGGGGAGGTCGTGGTCTGACACAGACTGGAATGGGAAAGCACATCGAGATGTTCCATCGTACTTATAAGTTCGATTCTATTCTGGGGGTGCTGAAGAGATTTTGGGCGATTTGGGCGTTCGACAGGCTGTCAAGAACTTCCCCAAGGCTATGTTATAGATTTAGATAAGCTGGGTTGGATTGTCTAGTGTTTTGTGTGCTATGCAACTAAAATTCACTGGAGCTGCCTAATTGGGTAATTGAGATTTATGTACAAATTTGGGTTCGCCAACGGCTGCAAACTGCTTTGGCTATGAACTTCATTGCCAACGGTGCATTTCGATCGGGCGTAATTCTTGCGCGCGTGCCTCGCGTGTATTCATTCATTCATTCATTCAGTGAAAGAAAGTTGCGTCACTTTGTTGTGGACAGGCACTGGCTTACGTTGTTTCACAAACAGTCATGGTCATTTCAAGAAAACGTATTTCCCTTATCAATACCGACCATCAAGTGTTCCAATTCTTTCGTCCTTGCAACTTCATCATAGAAGAATAGGCGAGAACTAGCTTATGGACACTTCATCTCCGTAGGCAAATCACAAATGCTGCTCCTCTTCCAATACTAATTGTTCCGTTCGTGGTATGTCACTGGCACGAAACCCAAGATTCAACGTCAGCCCCCATTCCAGTTCCGTAGCGAACAGTCAACGACTTAATTGCCAGGCGAACCGACAACTACTGATTCAACCCAAAGCCGACGCATGGAGGCTGAAAGCTGCCGATGTAAAATAAACTTTTGAGATTGATTGGAGTGCGAAAGTCCCAAGCGACAAAGGAAATGAGTCGGCATGTGAAATGATTTATGGCATGAATGGTGTGAGAAAAACAAGCGAATCAAAAACATAGCATATTCGTCGTGGGTATCATGGAGCTGCCACGCCATATTCTTCCTGTTCAGTGAGGAAGTGGAAGTATTCCAAGGCCACCATGCGTAAGTTTTAAGTAGTCTTTTAGTTGGGGCATGCAGACTGGACATGACCGGCCTGCTGGCACTTGTAGCAGATTTTCTCGCCACCGGACGATTCCTTAGGGCAGTCACGGGAGTAGTGGCCAGACTCGCCACAGTTGTAGCACTTCATGCCGTTGACACATTCTCCTGTGGATAGTATTAGAGCCTATTTGAGAAATCTTAAGAGTGAGAATGGGCAGGATACGTACGGGACATGTGGCCGAAGCCGCCGCAAGAGTAGCAGGTTTTGCCAGCACCACCACCGTAGCCGCCACCGAAAGAGCCGCCATAGGAACCGCCAGCCTTAGAGCAGTTTCGGGCAATGTGACTCTCTCGCCACACTACAAAAGTGTTAGCTCTGTTCGTCAAAGGTAAGCAAGCGCGGTCAATTTACCTTGTAGCACTCAGTTGCCTGGCCACCAGCAGCAGCACCGCCTCCAAGAGGGCATTCACGGGAAATGTGTCCAGCCTGTCCACATTTGTAGCAGGACTTGTTGTCCTTCATAGGCTCTGAGCAATCGCGGCCTGCAAAAGTTAGCATACGAGCATGTAAAAGGACGACTGTTCAGTCACTCACTCATGTGGCCCTCGCCTAGGCTTGGAGTTAGCATACAGCCCATCAGTACGGTGAGAATTGGTCAAGAGCGTACCTCCGCAGTTGTAGCTATGTCTCTTGGTCAGTCTCGTGATACAATGAGTTAAGGATGTTCCACTACCTTACCACTTAGCAGGGCCTTTGGAAGGACAGTCGCGGGCCTAAGTCGATGTGTCAATTTCAAGACGTATGAATTTTACCACAAGATCAAATTGTACCTGGTGTCCAGGATTGCCACCTTCATCAAATAATGTTAGAAGTTTGATCGTTTGAACTAGAGAGAAGAAGAAAACGACGGGGCTTGCTAATTTCCTTCTCACGATTCTCGGGAAAAGCACGTTGACTGGGAAAAACATGGGTAGCGGGAAGAGGAAGAATTGGATCAAACGCACAAGAATAGCAGGCTCCACGAGTAGCACCACCAGTGTTGGGAGTAAAGTCCATTTTGTTAGAGGTGATCGAAAACTGGTTTCTGTTTTCTGACTTTTCTGTCAGTAACTCAGCAATCGAACATTTCGTGGTGCTGTAATAGAAATTCCCAAGGCAACATGATTTCTGTGGGTGGGACGGCAGATATATTGTTGAGGATAATAAAAGTTTGTGTCGTATTGATCAGAGGCCAAAGGGCTCAGAAAAGTGGTCTCCAGCGATGATGAACTTACATATAACTAAGACTTGGAGATGATGATCAATTGATGGAAATTCGGCAATTGACAGGTGACATGAAAGTAAGCAGATTCGGATTCTGTAGTGGTGAGGTTGAAGATGGGAAAAGTTTTGGCGTTAACGGTAGTTTAGCGGGGCTCATTCTTCGCCGCACAGTACCAGGCGAGGAGCAAACAAGCCGCTCGAGACCAAGAGGCGGCGAGCAGAAAGCAATATTGTTGTGGCTAGAACAAGTGTCCAAGGCCGAGCGTGGCGTCGAGCGAGTGCCACTTCAAAGCGGGGCAGTATTGAGGTTGTTTAGAGGTCAACTGATGACAAAAGTTGCGTCTAGACCTCCAAGCTGTTCTGATTCGGCGCGAAGCGTGACGGAGATTCCAATGTCAGGAGATGTGAGATTTCGAGGGATGTGGAGAGAGAGTTCGGAGTTGATGTTCGTTTCAACCTGTATAAACGTGAGAGCATGAGTCGCACGGCACGGCCAACTGGCAGCAGCTGTCAAATCTCTGACACAACTGTCAGTTGCCAGGCGCGCCCGATGTCCCGGTGTTCCTGTTGTCCGCTGATACCCACTCCGCGGCTGTTAGTACGGATTACACATCCAGAGTCACACAAATAGCAGCGAACCTCGGACGTGCCGGACACGAACATGACGCGCGAGCAAAACGGTCACTCTGCTCACGCGCAACTGCGCTCAATCATGGGCGTCCTTTCTTTACGTAGTCCTTTGCTTGGCCATCCACGCATCTAATAGCCTCACATTCCCTCTAAATGAACGGAATACTCGCGAAAATGACCATCATTTTGGGTCACGTGCTCAGGTGAATGCGTGGCGAGGGCTTATCAAGCTGCGACGCGTCCCGCAAATCCCCGCTGGTGAAAGCTACCAACTTAGCACAACACTTGGCACTACGATCACTAGTATGCGAAAGCGACTGTGGCGAGAAAGCTACACTATGGCAACTGACCGATTTCGGCGAGGCCGCGAGGCTCTTTTTGAAGCTCTGTCCGGTGTTTGTGACCAGATTGAGGTAGGTCTTCTGGAAGATCAGCGAGCCGAGACTTTCAAGTCCGATGAAACAATTCTGGCACAAATGAATGCGATTGAGAAGCTGCGAGCGGAAAATGAGGCGATGCATGGGCAACTGGAAAAATTACAGTCTTCTCTGAGAAGTTTGACCGGAACAGACCAGTCTTGGACAGTCGAGAATGCATCGTCTAGGTCAGCCACTGTGCCTTCTTCCAATCCAAAAGTTCCACTTCATCGAAAGTACCGATACCTCGTGCTACCTCAGTCTGCAGAGGGAACTGCTCTAAGGTCTTGCGGAGATATCATGCCCTCGCAGCGAATTTCAAAACAGCGAAAGATGCCTTGCAAAGAAGAAGAATCGAGAGGAGTCAATGGGCTCGACACGCAGAGTATCTCAATACAAAGTTGCGGGCGGCTGAAGAGCAATACGGTATTCATATCCTGGATCATCAAGCGCCTCGCATGGAGATACCGTCTGTCATAGCAATGGACGCCGAAGATGGAGTTTTTGATCCTGCGCTCAGTTTCGTATCAGATGATGGCCCGCTCGAAGGCGAGCCAGAGCTGCCAGATTTATTGCTGAAATCCGTGCCGAATAGAGAAACACCTCTCGCGCCAGGTACAAGCTCGCAAACAACACAAGGTCAACCGTCTGACGCGATTTCTCAACCTCTCGAAGACCATCCGCTCCATGGCGAAGATGGCAACACTGTAGTGAAGCAAGAGCCGTCTTCCGACGTCCCAGAAATCGTCACAGAGCGTGAGGTCAGGAAACGGAAACGCGCCGACGAGGAGGTGGGTGTAGTCCTCAACCCGCTCGTCAAATCTGAGTTGGACGGTAGTTCCAGTCCGATCATGTCAATACCGACTGCAAAACCTCACACGCAAGAAAGCCTCGACCTGGGAGATATAGCTCAGAAGGTGCAAACGCCCAGGAAGCGCCAACTCCTAGATCGGAGCGAACCTCAAACAGAAAATTTGAGTCGCCTCAAGCTTGGGGTCCTTACTCCTGTGGCCGCTGAGGCACCACTATATTCACATTCCGCGAGACTACCACGTCAAAACTCCGCATTGATGCCTCTTGATGGCAACATTAGGCTCGTCCGGTCTACAATTGGCAAATCGGGTACTAAAGATCGCAGGCGTCAACTCGCTATTGGCGTTCCAACATCCGAGGACCGTGCCCTTGATGCAGCAAATTCCATGAAGACATTGAGGGATAATCGAGCTAAGTCAGCTAAGAGTAGGCTAGACATGCTTCTTGACGGAGCAATCGAAGAAGCGGACGTCATAACAACGGCGACGCCAACGAGAAACAAGCTGGTAACTCCTGCGCGGGGACCAGCACTCCGCGTTCCTGGACGTCGACAGCTTCCATTCGGCAAAAGTGAAAACCAAGGCAATATATCAATGCCTGATTCGCGTGTATCAGCCACGAATCACAACGGTGAGCACAGTTCGCGTGCTGCGTTGCCAAATTAGGCCAACGACAAGCGTTGGGTATATTGCGCAACAAAGCGCCTTCGGACCTTCGCTTAGACGACTTCAAAATAAACCCTTCTGCCAATGAGGGCCACGACTTTGCTTTCTCCGAGGTCGTCAGGGACAGGGCGGATAGATTATGTTTGCCCGGATGCGTTGATATGCACTGTTGTGGAAAACATTTCAGAGCTCTGGCAATTTCACAGCGGCCCGATCCGCCACTTTCTTCATCACAGCGACAGGAGGAGCAAAAGCTATTGGAAGATTACCTTGGAGATTCCTCCTACCGGCTCGCTACCATGAACAAAGAAGAAAGGTTGGCGTTGTGGGTCGAAGCAAAGACTCAAGAGCTAGCAAATAAATATGGCAAACACAGACATAGGTTTTCCCGCATGCAGAGTCCCCGGGGTTTTGGGATGCCGACTTTCCCAATACTCAGCAATTGGAGGCTGACAGACAGGAGGCAGCGAAGAGGACTAAGCAAGCGATAACAGAACGTTACCGCGAGGCTTTAAGGCCCGGTGGGAGGTGGAAGTTCATGGATGAATGACACCCTGATGTGAGAAATTTGATATTCACTCTATGCGGTTGACCAGCGCATTCTAAATGGTGATCATACATCACGAAACCGCATGATGGCCAATTTAGCTGCATTGGCCAAATAAGATCGAACAGGAGTTCAGCGGTGCAGTGGAAATTTCCAAGACATACTGTGGGCTCATTTGTCGAAGCTGTGTCGATGTAGACGAGATGCCAGCCAGCCAGATTAGATAGATTCAGAGTCGTGGTCCTCCCTGCAAGCCCGCACGCCCGCACGCCTGCGCGTCTGCCTCGGACGCAGACAGGGTCAAGTGCAGCCCGACGCTTCCCCAATCACGGCCTGCATGATGGCGTCGAGTCACGAGCCAGTGCACGTGGGCAGTAATTGCTTACTTTATCTCAAACTAATTGGTATAATTCTAAGTAAGTAGTTCAAAAAGTTAGCGTAACTAAAATATAGTAATTTTCAGAACTATTTCTTTGAGTGCCCGAAGGCGCCAACTAGGCCACGAAAGTGCTAGTGGGCCAATCAGATCGAAGGAGAATAAGAGGTACTTAATTTTCCATGGAGATTATACTATAATAGAAGTCCTCGCAATTTCTCTTAGTAGTACAAAGAGCCACGTCGCCCACATTATAGCTATACCACAATCCTCGCGGGCGCGGGTTGCCTGCGTCAAGCCTCTCCTAGCGGCCGGTTGAAAGAGGTTCTTAAGAATATCACTATTGTTATCTTAAGCAGCTATAATAAAAACCGTTGTATAAGGAATGCCACTAAACGCGTTTAATGGGAGCTATTAGGGTGTTTAGAAGTTCTCCGCATGTATCGAGGCAGATGTGGGTCCCGTGACCTCGTTGGCGCCTTCGGGCACTCAAAGAAATAACGTTATCACCTACAAATGTGGGTCATTTAGGCTTAAAAGCTAATACTTGCATTTTTAGATTTTGTTTATAATTATTCATGCGTAATCACATTATAGTTTTTAAATTTAACATATTTAGCTTATTAGAATTTCGTTTAGCTTTATACTAACTATTTTCAAGAAATCCTAAATTATAACAAACTGTCAAATCTACGCCATAAATTTTGCTTCTCGTTGTCGTGTGCGTCGCCTCCAAGGCGCCCTTCTCGCAGCCATCCGCATTCTATCCACACTCTCTCCTCACTCTATCTGCATTATTCTTGTCCTAGTGGTTGTGCGTGCCGCTTTGTTCTTCTTTTTCTGTTCGCGACGTATTTGTCCCTACAACTCCTTTTGAGAGTCAACGCTCCCTCCGGTCCCGGCTCATACTTGTTGAGCTTCCTTCGTCCACGGCGCGACGCGTGCTTTACGACAACGGCAGCGACCTTCGCAAGCTTTGCGATCAAGCTGGATTGCCTTTCTTCGATAGCGAAGTCCTCCGCGATCGGTGTTCGAGTCCATCGTGCATGCGGGAGTCGCGGTATTGGGCGACACCAAACACCAAACGCCATCCCAAGCCGGCAAGATGAGTAACCGCCATCTGCCGGCTGGACAGCACATGCAAGGAGCATCTGGCGGCATCTCAAACGTCGATATGGGCCATGGTCCTGGCACAGGAGGACCTCGACGAAGGCAACCTCAGTATATGCCGCAGTATCATCAACAGCAGATGGCGTCCATGTACCCCAACTACATGTCGTATGCGCCTCAACAATACTATGGCATGCCACCTCAGTATACCAATGGTGCCATGCCATCTCAAGCATACGTGCCCTATCAGACGTATGGAAGATCACCGCCGCCCGTGCATCAGTATGCTCCCATGATGGGCGTCAGCGTGCCTCAAAACTATCCTCGCCACACCCAGCAGTCCCCGAGTCTCGCGACGGCTTATCAGCCTCCTCATGCCCCAGTGCCCATGCCACCACAAACTCCGTCTTCGACACATTCATCTCAAATGATCCCTCCGCCGACTCCTCCGACCCCACATGTTGTCGAGCAAGCTTCATCTCAGCCGGCACTACCCTCTGCTGAGTCCCCTATCATCTCAGAACGGCCGAGCTTCAGCCCTCCTGTAAGTTGTTCCTTTCCTCTCTTCTGGCAGTCATGGTCTATGGTAGGCAGCTGATAAGGGTATCAAAATAGCTTCCTTGGTATTCGAAACCGGATTCGACATTTCCCAAACGAGCACCGCGCTCGAAACTGAAGAAAAGATTGCTACCCTCCAATGGCGAAGCTGTTTCTCTCCCTGAACAGCCCGGTACCTCCGTCGAACATGCATCCGCAGACGCCAGTACAGACGCTGTCTCGTCAGAAGTGTCCTTAATCAATAACAACACATCTGTGCAATCGTTGGACGAAAAGCCGACCAAAACTGAACCAGCCAGTATCAGCGAGGCGAACGTGAAGGAAGACACTCTGCTCGAGTCAGCGAAGCAGATTTCCCGGCCGCAATGAATGACCATGTCGCCGACAACACTGTCAAAAGTGATACAGCTAGCAAAGACTCTGGGAAACCTGCCGCACGGGAAGCAGATGCCGTAAATGAGCCTGTCACATCTACAGCTCCCGCGAAAGCTGCCCCAGCAGCTGGGCCAAGCTGTTTTCACCGCCTGCCGGTCGAAATCCTCCTCGCCTTAATGGAGTCAACGCTGTATCTGCAGGACAGGGAGGGGAATCAGAAACAGCTGCTTCTGCCGTGGTGCCAGGCTCGAATTTTTCACTTGCGCATAAGTCTTCCTTGGCAGAGGTCATCCGAGGCTTTCGTGTAGACGGTAATTACAGAGCTGCGTTGATTGAGCCCCGTGGTCTCATCAACACTGGCAACATGTGCTATATGAACTCGGTATGTCTTGTTTGCTACCTGACCTACGATTTTTGCTGACTCGCGACAGGTCTTGCAAGTCCTCGTGTGTTGCGCTCCGTTCTACGACTTTTGGAGCAGCTGAGACAAAAGGCCGCTCATAACTTCAAGAGCGAAACACCTCTTGTTGACATACTGTGAGTACACAGGTTCCCCACTGAGTATTCCTGAATCGGAATTTAACAATAACTAGGGTTGTTTTCATGCAAGAGTTCAAGGTGCTCGCTTCGGCCAGTTCCGCCGATCAACTCCGCCATGTAGTAAGGCCAGAGATATATGAGCGGCACGGAGAGCCATTCACTCCTGAATTTGTGTACGACGCCATTAGACAACTTTCAAGGTTTGCTAGCATGGAGGTGAGCATTATTTTCTTAACCCAAGATAGTCTGCATCTTTCGTTACTAACCCACACACAACAGCATGGTCACCAGCAAGACGCCGAAGAGTTCCTTGGCTTTTTACTTCAGACTCTTGACGATGAATGCACTCACCTCATGAACAAGTCGCCGAACAGCGAAAGCGAAAATCCTGGATCTCATGCCCCTACCGCGCAGAATGGGCCTGAATCGTCAGGAGACTGGCTCGAAGTGGGACGCAAGCAAAAGGCTGCCGTTACTCGATCGTCGGGTTCCAACTCGTCCACACCCATCACCAAGATTTTTGGTGGACTCCTGCGTTCCGAGTTTCGTGTACCCGGACTAAAAGATTCCATCACCACTGAGCCCTACCAGCCATTGCAACTGGACATTGGCTCACCAGATATCCGCAATGTTGTCGACGCGCTTCGAGGTCTGACTCGTCCCGAGCGTCTACAGGAGACTTTAACTCTCCACGCGGCAAGAACGTGACAGCTACCAAACAAGTATTCATTGAATCGTTGCCTCCCGTCCTCATCCTGCATCTGAAGCGGTTCCAGTTTGACGCAGAAGGCCATGGCACCATCAAAATCTGGAAGAAGGTTGGCTATCCCTGGAACTCGATATTCCACGTGAAGCGCTCTCGCGCCAGCGCCGCCAAATCATCGGCGACGGCCCCATGCCACGATACAAGCTCATCAGCGTTGTGTACCACCACGGAAAGAACGCTAGCGGCGGTCATTATACAGTCGACGTCCGCAGGCAAGATGGCCGGGAATGGATTCGCATGGACGATACTGTGCTCCGCCGAATTCATGGTGAGGGCGTGGCCAAGGCTGGATCAGAAGAAGACGCCAAAGACATACACAGAGGGGTTCCCAACCTCTGGTGCCTCTACCAATCGGTTTGGTGCCATGAACGACGAGGACACGGGTGATGAGGACGGATGGAAGCAAGTCACGGCTTCAGCTGGCGGGAACAAGAAGACCAACAGTCCCGCCAACGGCACGAACAAAGCTGGCAGTGAGAAGAAGCAAGTCAAGGATAACATCAAGGACAACAAGGTTGCCTACCTTTTGTTCTATGAACGCATGTTGTAAGATTGATTGATGGGGTTTCGCACGGCGTCGAAAATAACTTGACGGGAACGCACATGTTGATGTATTTCCCGCGAAATAAGGAAAATCCAGTCACATGTATGAAACCAAAAGTAATGCATTTGTCTACACTAGTCGCCTTCATGACGAGAGGATACCATAATGGTAATGGTGAGTGGGTGGATGCCATGACCCGTCCTTGTTATCGAAGCTTGCTGAGCCAATTGGTTTTTGTCTTGACGCCTCGCGATGTCGGGAGAGGTGAAAATGGCAACTTTGGGGGAGCGCCCATCCGGCACGATTGGGGTCAGGGCTGAAGTGAAGCAAGTGTTGAATGGCCATGACAGAATCATGGTAGGATGAAGAAGGGCGGCGGGCGGGCGTATGCCGCTAGATAACAGGGTGGAAGCGAAGTCGGCGAGAGCAGTTCATGTAACAAGTCAACTAGGAGCGAAAAAGTTGTATTGTCGAGTTAAGACGACATCTATACATGGTAAGAGTACACGAGACACTCAAGTCCTTCTAATCAGATAACATTGGTTTTGGTCCTCCCCACGGCACAGAAACAAAATAAACGGGGAACAACGGCTCTCCTTGAAAAATGGTCCCTCTGTCCGAATCTCCCTCCGGACTGTTCCAACTCCTATCCCGTTTGGCTTGCTCTCTATTTCTGACTTCTTGAATTTTGCCTCCTTGAAAGACGCCCCCGCCTCGAGTTAGTGTCGCTTGATGACGGACATGGTGTCGAGGGCGTCCTTCTCGGCAAGTTCGGTCTCGACCTGCTGGATAATGTCGGTGAGGTAGGGGTATCCTGACAGGTTCTTGTTAGCGGAACATTACGGCGCTGCTTTGGAGCAAAAAAAAAAAAAAGGATGGGTGGTCGTGTCGTACCTCCTCGGCCTTGGTCCACTGGTCCTTTGGCAGAAGCTTGTGCTGGTAACTGCACTGGACGGAGCGGCGGATACGGTAGATTCGGTCGTAGGACTCTTGGGAGAGACGGCGCAGGGCGATCTGGGTGGATTCGCGCTCCTCCTCGACGAGGTCGTCGAATCTGTTGGTTTGAAACTCGAGGTTAGCCATTTGCCTGACCATGATGATGTAAACCCTGATTGATGACAACGCGGAAAAGCAGGCATTGGCGGCGCCAATATTCATTCTTCCCCCTCCCTTCAATTGAAGGCCATGAACTTATGGCTGGGATGCCATTTCGATGTCTTGTGGTACAAACGTGGTATATCGGGGGTTTACCTCAGTCCGAGCTTCTTGTACCCGGCAGCATTGGCGTACCAGTTCGCAGCGGGCATGACCATGTTGGCCAGCCAGGGTCGGCGCAGGACGAAAGGAGCGAGGGAGTAGCCGGTCATGATGGGCGGCGGTCGTTGACGGTAGTTTGGGATGGGGGATAAGGTGAGGTGAGGGCGAAGTTCTGGGGCTACTTTTCTCTTTGCCGGGATGCGCGAAATGCGGCGACGGTGATTGGGGAGGGGGCGGTCCGGAATGTCACGTGAGGGCGGAGTTGCATGGGTGACGGGTGGACGGGTGGACGGTGCCCAAGTGCACGATGGATTACGGAGCATACCTGAACCGTTTGTAACGGGTGGTGGTTATGGAAATGCTTCGAAACGGCACAGAGCGGGCTTGCATGATTGTGTAGAGAATTTTGAAGCTATTCGGAAGCGCGATTTGGATTGTTCCGCCAAGGCTGACGAAGTGCTGGATCTTGCAAGTTGGATCGGGGATTCACGTGGCAGCTCCGAGCACGCACGGCCTGTTCCTAGGTTCCTCTTGGCAGGCACGTCACACTCCAATGCTACTTACAAGGTCGGCATCTCTGGAAAACACAAAACATGTCCAGTATCCGTTCAAGTCGATGACGGGGTTCAGTTGCAGACAATGGCACTGCCACCATTGAACGTGCGTCTGGTCAACTACGAACTGTCCAGCTTGTCCACCAGCCTGCCCACCGCCACCGCTAGCACCCACTGGCAGCTCTCAAAGGTGAAAATGTTGCACGAAAAAGAGGCGCAGCCGACTGGCCACTAATTTGTGCGTACATTATCCCCTGTAATATCCGTTTTGTCGGACCCCTTGTCACACGATAGTCTCGATGCTTAACTATCTAAGACACTAGGTCATTACGCCCTAGTTCGCTAGGATCGAGTTCTATCGCGCCGGGGTCGGAATCAAGGCGATTGTCCAGGAGTGTGAGAATGTCTGTGACATACTGTTCCGTACATGAGTATGTGTCGGTAGGTTCTATCGTCCTCGCTGTGCCTTCGTTTTCGAGCGTTGTGATAGTGTGTGTCAAGGGGCGATTTGTCAATGTCACAGAGCTGTCATCGTTGAACTGAAACGAGCCGATCCGCGGCTGAGGGACTCGAGCTAGGAGAGAATCACTCGAGCCATGCCTCGAAATAACCGCTTCCTGCGGAGTGGATCATTTTGATATCTTTCGTCGTCCCATGTGTTTGAGAGCATTTGCCCTACATCAGGGCCTATATGTTCAAGGAGCACGTATGCGGTAGGCAGATGGTGGTTCGTCGGATTGAGCCACGGTGGGTTGGACCTGTAAAGATCTAGTGCATCCTTCTCGATTTCTCAAGTAAGAGGGACTAGTGCATTTGGGTGGCGATTGCCCTACCCGTGTAGCTATCGAGCCAGACCTCATACTTGAGTTTGTGTACTTCTGCTTTCTTTGCGGTTGATAGCACTGGACATCGTGGAGATGGTAGTAGCCAGCCTCTTCGCTTTCGCATGGGTAGTTAGTTGCATTGGCGACAAAACCATGGCCAAGTATGGCTCTCCTCCATGTGCCGTATCGCTTCGGCGGTGCGTTCCCAGGACCACATCCTCACGCCTGGTGAAAGATGTTCTGACTGAATGCATAGTAGACAAAGGGCAGGGCGGATAAGAGTGTTGTGGTAGGTGATTGAGCTGCACTGCTTCAAAGATGCTGACTGATGGTTTTGGCAATCCTTGTCACATTCATCACTCCCGAGAAGTCCAAGCAAAAAAGCAGAACGTCAGCGGGATGGAAGAACGGCGAGTCTCTTGGCCACTGCTCTTTTCGACAGCGATGAACATTCTTGCATTTACTGCGTCTCTCGATGGTAGATACATGCTCGTTTTGAATCGCGAGTTAGAATTATCCTCATCTTTCCAATGACATGTCACAGTAAGGGCATGCCCGTTGCGGGGCATTTCACGAGGACGATAGAAGACATCCCAAGTGGTTGTGAGGAGCGAGCACATGTCGCGCAATACTCCGTACACCAAGCTTCTCTTTCCTGCTTGAAGGGCGGGCGCTTATCAAAATGCTTGCAATAACAGTGAAAATCATTGGTCTGTGGGATGGACATTTCCTGGCGATCAACCTGTCGGCAGATGGCCCCGGGCGGTCACGAACTGTTTCATCCCACTCAACTGGGCCATCACCCCCGCTGTTGTGGATCATCTCTGAAAGGTCTTCGGGGTCCAGTGCGCCGTCGGCGATTACGAGATTCAGGAGTAAAACACAGAGTCGTAGCGAAGAAGAGTGTGCTCCTGCCGGAGACTCCAAAACTGCATCGTGTCAGGGTTTGTTTGGTGTCATATGAACGTACCCACCTGTTATTGTCCGAATCTTTGTTGTTCTTGACTGTACGTAAATCAAGCTTGTAGAAAAATCCCGGGCTGCCTTCAGCTGTCCGTTCAAGTACGAGGCAGACGTCCTTCTAGGAATCAGTACTAGGCAAAGATAAACCTGCTATGGTTCTGACCTTGTATTAGGGCACGCCTGCTGTGCATATTCCGCCTCATCTGGCCCCACTATTGCAGATCCAGAGAAGTTGGAGGTGAATTTGTATGCGGTTCCTCTCATGGGTATAATGGGTCATAGCCTGTCCACAGCCTGTCGATGTGTCGGTCTAGGTCCGGCGATTTGAAACTGTATTGCGGCTTCTCGATATCGCGAGCGTCGCCCCGGACTCGTATGGCAAGACCTTTTTCAACGATTGCGTTCTGCCTTGGCTACAACACCCCGACGATATTCGTTGCCCGTATATGGTTGATTTCCTTGGTGTACGCGTCACCAATTTTCAGTCCGTGTCACCCGGTGAAAGCCAGCCCTGAACGCCTTCACCTTGGAGAGAAGGGTTTTGGCGGTTGGAGATTTCCGAGCCGGGCCGGCCTTTGGATTGAGTCTTATAAAACCGCCAGAAATCTTTGAGTTAGTGCGCCTCTAGAATGAGTGCCCCGAGACAGAGCGCTCTTGCCTTACAGTCGTCACAGTCAGGCTCACGATTCGATCTCTCCCAACGCCACCTTCTTTCAGTGAGCTTAAGGCCATTACGGGAAGTAGAGAAACTGAGACGTGCACTGCGTAGATCTTGAGGACAAGATCTTGATTCCGCAAGGTCTTGTCGCCGTATAGCTTGAGGTCTGTTTCTCTGTCGCGCTCATGATGCTCGCCGCTTTCCCAGCCACCAGACTTGGGGCGATCAGCTATGAGGGCCGGGTTTCCCTGTTGTGGAGGCATCGTTCGCGGATCGTGTCGAAGGTGGATGGGAGAAGAGGGTTCCATGGCGCCAGAGCTTGAGATGCGCTGGCTCATGAAGAATCAAATGGGCGCGCACCATTGCCCACGTCGCGCCCGTCATCTTGTCTGTGTTCAAGATGGAGATTGCAGAGGCCCCCAGGGCCGCGCGATGGGTGTGGCAGCTCACCTCAGGCATCAACTGTGGGCTCCGGCGGCGGCACAGGCCAGCCCGGGGAGCGAAATGCGCATTTCCTCATTATTTAGTCTTTCGGGATTGACAGCTGACTGAACTCGACTTGGACAACGACGCACCACCGACCTTTCGGGGAGGGGGTTACAAGAAAAGAAGCCTTGAGATAGACAAGATCTAGGCTTGCCCCCAACTCTAATCAGTTTGCATTACCTCGCCTCGACACCAGAACATGCAACAACCTCATACCGACCCTCGGCCGACTTTCCAATGCAACAAACCGGGGCTTTGACCCTCTGCAGAAATGGGCCGCCTCTGCCTCCGACACCCAGTTCAACGCCGTTGCTGGTGCAATAGGCGGGTTTACTTCCGGGGTCGTGACCTGTCCCCTCGACGTCATCAAGACAAAACTCCAGGCGCAGGGCATGTACAGAGTGCTACAAGATGGCCGTCACGTTGGACAACCGAAGATGTACAATGGGCTGGTGGGAACAGCCAGAGTTATATGGCGAGATGAAGGAATTCGGGGCATGTATCGCGGGCTAGGTCCGATTGTCATGGGATACCTGCCCACATGGGCCGTTTGGTTTACCGTCTACAACAAGAGCAAGGTTTGGATGGCCCAGTATCACGGTGAGTTCTTGTTGAAATCCTTGGTCTCGTTTGGTACCAGTGGAGAGAAGTGATCCGTGGATTGTCAAGACACAATTGCTTAAGCTGACATGACTGTAGACAACCCGCACATCATCAGCTTCTGGTCCTCCATCATCGCTGGAGGAAGCAGCACCATTGTCACAAATCCCGTATGGGTCATCAAGACGCGGCTCATGTCACAGAGTCACTCGCCCGCAAGAGACCACGCCGCCCATTTTATGTATCCCAAACCTGGCAACACCCCACGGCCAGACCGACGCTGAACCACCCCTGGCACTACCGATCTACTCTCGACGCCGCTAGAAAGATGTACACATCTGAAGGCTTGATATCGTTTTACTCTGGACTTACGCCCGCGCTGCTCGGCCTCACTCACGTGGCCGTTCAATTTCCCACGTACGAGTATCTCAAGACTCAGTTCACTGGTGAGGGAATGGGTGAAGGCGCAGGGAAGCACACTGGTTGGGCATTCTGTCAGCATCGGTACTATCCAAGATCCTGGCAAGCAGTGCCACGTACCCGCACGAGGTTATTCGAACACGTCTTCAGACTCAACGGAGGCCGGTAGCAGGGGAGCAGTTCCTTCAAGGGCTTGGCATCACTACTCCGACCGAGCGCAAGACAGTCGACAATCGCAAGTATAAGGGCATTGTGATGACGTTCAGAACTATTCTTCGAGAGGAAGGCTGGCGGGCCTTCTATGCTGGTTTGGGTACCAACATGATGCGTGCTGTTCCGGCTGCTACGGTCACCATGTTAACATATGAGTATGTCATGCGGTTGCTCAACCAGGTGAAAGCCGAAGGGCAGAGTAAAACGTCCTGGACAGACTGATCAATAGGCGATGGCCCAGTACCGGGTAGCATGCCGACCATTGCTAGCAGGCGACGGATACGACACAAAATCTTTTTCATTCCCTAGAAGACACGCACTCACACGAAACACACACATCGACTTCGATTCATCAAAGAGAGGACGCAGTGGGCTATAAAGGTATCGCCCCAGATAGCCCCTTCTGAACAAAGAACGATTGTAGCATAGGCGAAATACGTTGATGGGCATTGACTTTTTTAACATGTCGGAAATACTCAAGGCGCGAATATTATTTTTATTCCATTTGTTCCCACCAAAACTGCATACATGGAATTTGTGTTTGATGGGCACCAAGCAAAATAAAGTCAGGGGCCGTCGAGCCCGAAAGAGCGTGGATGGTGGAAGAGTCAGGACGAGGAGGCTGCTGAGAATTGGACGGGTATGGGACGGGTATGGGTGTAGCATTGTCGCCGACGTACATAGCATGTGAATTTTAATGGCTTGATGAACTTCAATTCACGTTATGCGTACGCACGCACACACACAAACACGCAACACAGAGAGGGGAGAGGGAGAGAGGTGGGTAGTTGATGTGACGAAGGAGGAATAAGTTTGCTACCTTCGCCCTGCTTCCCTTCTTGCCGCTCTGATGGACGACCTCGTATATCTGTGTAAGAAACAGCACGCATGAGTTTCTAGTCCGATGCAGTGTACAATGTACGATGTAATCAATGGCCGCGGGCAGATGACTTACACAAATAGCACGCTGGCCATGGCAAATGCAGCAACGGGTGCCATGAATTTCTAACGAACAGGGTAATTTAGTAATGAAATCCGTCTTGGCGGCTAGTTTACCTCGATTTCTGTGACCAGGAGATTCTTACTCGGGGTCCATGAGGAGAGCTGTTGTTTTGGACCTCAGTCGATGACTCTGTTTGCCTCGGAACCCAGCGAGCAACCTGCCGTGGCAGCGTGGCAGAAAGGGGCAATGCACGGGCACGGGTGAGCGACGAGTGAACAACAAGTTGTTGAGTGAGAGAGAGGTGAGAGGGTGAGAGAGTGAGAGTGAATGGGGTGGTTGAGTTGGTGAGTGGTGAGTGGTGAGTGGTGAGTGAGAAGTGCTTGCGCAAAGCTAATTCTCCCGAATCGGCCGTTGGTCCAAGCTCCGGATGGATGTCCCGGTCGTCTCTTCAATCACGCCAGACGGGCTTGGTTGGAAGGAAGACTGATATGTTTCCATCAGCCCAGGTGCCAAGCAAGGGTCTCCCTGTCGGCCTTGGCGCGGTGCCGGCCTCTCCCCCGCCAGCCCTGCCCAGCCCAGTGCAAGCTGTGATGTGATGATTGATTAGCGCCAGGAACAAGCCATGAGCCCATGGAATCCAGCCGGGCACTCCCCCTCCTCCCGTCCTCCCACGTTACCACGTCCGCCGTGCAGACCAGAAGACCATACAGCTTTGCGCCATCCCAGGCGCGCGCAGTTCAAACGGGTGCCCCCATTAGTAGAGCTCGTTTTCACCTTCAGAGTGACCTCCCCGTCTACCTCTCGTTTCCTTACTTCCTCTTCCTCTTTACCTTTCTTCCCACAGTTTTGCCAAATTCCACCTCGTTCGCGCCTCTGTCAGGTTCCATTTCTGCATAGTTTCCCCTTCCCTCAGCCGTCGACTTTGTGCAATCGCATTTTCGTTCTCGGCTCCTCTCCCCACCTACCTCCAAACATGCCCGTCGAGCTGCGCAAGCGCAAGGCGCCACAGCCACCTCCCGCTCCAGCACCAGCTGTAAAAAGGCCTCCAAAGCTGGTAGACCCGCTAAAGCGAAGGCTGCTGCTCCCAAAAGGAGGAAGCTGCGACCAAGAAGGACGCTTCTGCCCCTGCTGCTGCTGCTGCTGCTGCTTCTCCTCCCGCTGCGGCCGCCAAGAAGGTCGCTGTGGGTGACGTTATTGACCTCGATGGCTTTGGGGGTGAGATTGAAACAAACGATGGCAAGAAGACTAGTCTGAAGGAGCTTGTGGAAGAGAGTGAGAGTGGTGTTGTGCTCTTTACTTATCCCAAGGCTTCTACTCCGGGTTGTACGTTCTTCATATCCTGTGTTTTGCTTGCGGGAATTGATATCGCTGGGGAGATGATGGGCTCTCTCACTTCTGACGACAACATCAAGCCTTGGCTTCCCGCTTTGGCTGTAGCGTACCCAAGTGTTTAAAAATCCGGAAGTGACCAATCTTTGCTGACGTTTTCGTTCTCACTAGGCACCACTCAAGTCTGCCTCTTCCGCGACTCCTACGACCCTCTCACCGCAGAGGGTCTCGCCATCTACGGTCTCAGCGCCGACTCTACCAAGGCGAACACCACGTTCAAGGAGAAGCAGAAGCTTCAATATCCCCTGCTTTGCGACCCACTGGCGACTCTGATCGCGGCTATCGGATTGAAGAAGCAGCCAAAGGGTACACAGCGTGGCGTCTTTGTCGTGGACAAGAAGGGCAAGGTGCTTGTTGCTGAGTCGGGCGGTCCTGCGGCAACGGTGGAGAGAGTGAAGGCCTTGGTGGAGGAGCTCAAGGAGTGAAATGTTCTCCTGTTATTTTTCTTCTTCTTGCGGGAGGCGGAAGACAAAGCCGTGAATAGGGAGGGATGATGAACTAGGTTTATTGAGCTTCGCTTATGGGATCAGAGTATTTGTGAAAAGGGATTAGGGATCGAGGAAAGGGTTGGTATAGATGGCTTTTTATGTTTTGTTTACGCGGTAATTATGGAATCTGGACAGCAGGCAATTTTATTCAATCTTAGACTTGAGCTGGTACTTTGGCGTGTGGGTTTGAAATCTGGTTCACTAGCACGACGGTCGCAGAATTATGAGATTGTTTAGGGTGCCAGCATGAGCGTTTGGTCTCCGACGCGCAGTCATGGCAAACACTAGATTCAGGATCTACGCCTTTACACAGAGTACATACAGCTTTGATATATACAGAAAGTTATTCACCCACCTTCGACTTACATGCAGGGTAAGCACGGCAAAGCATCGGCTAATCCCTACACCAGCACCCAATGATCGCGAACGGCATATCCAACCTCCAAACGCTCAGTCTTAATAGCCCATCGACCACTTTCCTCCACAAGCGATCGCCTGTCAATTCCCCTCACCCCATCGCAACGTCAATATGTCGACACAGGCGGTGGCAAAGGCTGCCGGAGGCCTTGTTTCCATTGCAAAGGTACATCCCAACCCCGCCCACCAGCTCGATTGAGCCCCCTCTTTCCATTCTCTCCGTGTTTTTAAACCCCAGCAACATGGTGGTGGTAGAAAACCCAAACTGACTGACGCATTCTGCCGAGTTTCGATTTATAGAAACAAACCGTTCAGTCCACAGGAATATGGGAAACGCTCCGCCGGGCCCTCGCCATCGACCCCAACCGTTCCAACGGTGTTCCTCTGAACCCGTACTACCGTAACCCAGCGCCCGGTAGCAACGACCCCATGGCGTTTGAAGATCCCGTCACGATACCCGCCGGCGACATCGCCGACAATCCCTACTGGAAGCGCGACCACCGCAGGCACTACCCTAAGCTGAGCGTCATGAAGCAGGCCGATGTGGCGAGCTTGTTGACTCTCGGAAGCGCCGCTAGCCCCAAGGTCGAATTGATCGGGGAAGCCGGGGAGAAGCAGCTTGTTGCGGCGCAGGAGGAGGGCGAGACTGGGCTGGCGAAGTGCCTGGAGAAGGCGTCTGCGGATGTCACCAAGGAGGTGTTTGTGAATGGGCTGCCGCCGCTGCCTAGCGGACAGAGCTTGGCGAAGGGCAGTTGGGATGTTCATCAGTATGAGTTGACGGAGGAGAATACCTATCCTTCTGGGTGAGTTGCTATTTTCTTTTGTCTCCCATCGATTCATCTCCGTTTGACGGAGGAGCATGGAATCTACTGGGAAAGTACGGGACCATGCTAACCTGGCGTAGATATCCTTGCCGGACTTTCCAGTGATTGTTTTTTTTGGGGGTGGAGATTTTGTGTGAAGTTATTGTACATAAGGACGGTGGTGGTAAACCATAGATGCCAGGTTCTCCCTTTGTGACGACAAATTCAAGACTTCATTCCTCATATACCTTGCCGAATGCTCTGTTCTTTGAAATACGCCCTACCCGTCTACACTCGTCGCCTCAACGCCCAAACTAAATTCGTGTCTATGACTCCCCCGATAAAACGCCAAAACGCCAAAACACAATACGTAGTAGTTTACCCAAGACTCCGCTGTCTCCAAATCAGCAAGTCATCCTCTCCACAATCTTCGCCTTGCCCTGCGCCCTCTTCACCCTATCATCAAAGTCCTGCACCCCTCGTCGCTGTTATCCGTCGACAACGTATCCGGTTCGACGAGCGCATACAGCATCTTGACATTCTTGTCTAGTCTGGCGTTCCTCGGCAACTGCGGCAGAGAGCACGTCTTGGCTGCCTCTGCTGCCTCTGCTGCCTCGGCGCCATCTGGAGACGAGCCTGTTGCTGCCGGGATCCTCGGGATCCTGTTGGCCCAGATTATGGCCCGGCTGGCTAGTCTCCCGCTCTCGAGGAACTTTTCGAAACCCTTTGCATGCCGAATTGCCGACCTTCTAGGCGGCCGGCTTTGGCGCCGTCTGCGAGGCCTTGCGAGTAGCCCTGTTGGTAGAAATTTTGCTCGAGGTTGAGGATGTCGTCGAAGGGGTCTGGGGAAGACATGGTGTTTCCCGACTTTGCTTGGCATGGGGTGGTACGGATGAGTGAGTGAGTGGCCGAGATGTGTATCAAAGATTTTGGTGTAATAGGCACAGAGTGGTGATGTGGTGGGGCATTTTGGGCGCAGAGTTGGGGGAATGACGTTTGGCTTGTTGGTCATGTAGGGCTTCAATGGGAGGGGGTGGTTTTTTTTTGGTAAGAGTTTGACTGGGGATGAGAAGGATGAGACGGATGTACTGCTTATGAGAAGGGAAATAGCGGATTGATTTGGTGTTTGACACACTACCTAGGTACTGGATATGATATTTTGCGCATGTATCTAGATGTATTCTTTTCGTCAAGTCTTACAGAACAAAGAAGAATGCCATGCCCGCCCTCTTCGACAAAATGTGAGGAGGGGGCTCAGCCGACTTTGGCAGGACCCTCCATGCGCCTGCCCGCGCAAAAGTCCAGATGTCGGAGCCCAGGTGACTCAGCTTCATCGGTGCTTGTTCTGCTCTGCCCTTCGCTTCCCTTCCTCTTGGGTCTTGGCTGATATATAATCACCGCCACCACTTGATTAGTCCATTGACGCCGTAATTCAACTTCTCCCAACTGCGACCTAATTGACAGCACCCAGGAAAATCTACGAGAAACTGTGTCATGCCGGCTGAAACCCCAATCCTTCCCGTCAAGGGCAAGAGGAATATCCTCATTACCTCTGCCCTGCCCTACGTCAACAACGTACCGCATCTGGGAAATGTCGTGGGTAGCGTGCTCAGTGCCGACGTCTACTCCCGCTTTAGCAAACTTCGCGACCGTCCCACGCTCTACATCTGCGGCACAGACGAGTACGGAACTGCTACCGAGACGAAAGCCCTCGAGACGGGCCAGACCCTCAGCAGCTTTGCGATGAGTTCCACAAAAGCACAAGGAAGTCTACGACTGGTTCGAGATTGATTCGACTACTTTGGACGCACTACGACGGAAAAGCAGACGGAGATTGTGCAGGAAATCTTTCAAAACTACACAAAAATGGGCTGCTCGAGGAGCGCACGACAACCCAGCCTTACTGCGAAAAGCACGATGGATACTTGGCCGACCGATTTGTCGAGGAACATGCCCGAAATGCGGCTACGACGATGCCAGAGGTGACCAGTGTGACAAGTGTGGAGGTCTTTTGATCCGTTCGAGCTGATCAAGCCTCGGTGCAAGGTTGATGGAGCTCAGCCCGTGCCTCGCGATACCAAGCACATCTTCTTGAAGCTCAACGAGCTCCAACCTTCCATTGAGAAGTGGTTTGAGGATGCGCACAAGAAATACGGTTGGCCCGCAAACGGTACCGCCATCACCAAATCGTGGCTGACCAAGGGCCTCGAGGGTCGAAGTATCACCAGGGACCTCAAGTGGGGTGTCCTGATCCCATTGCCTGGCTACGAGAAGAAGGTCATCTATGTGTGGTTTGACGCTTGCATTGGATACCCTTCCATCACAGCCAACTACACTGACGAATGGGAGAAGTGGTGGAAGAACCCGAGGACGTTTCTCTCTACCAGTTCATGGGCAAGGACAATGTTCCTTTCCACACCGTCATTTTCCCTGGATCCGAGATTGGAACAGGTGAGAAGTGGACCATGCTGAACCACCTGTCTACGACTGAGTATCTCAATTACGAGAATGGAAAATTTTCCAAGTCGCGCGGGGTTGGTGTCTTTGGCAACCAAGTCAAGGAAATTGGTATCTCACCGTCTGTTTGGAGATACTACCTCTTGTCAAATCGCCCCGAGACTGCCGACACCCAATTTGAATGGCAGGCGTTTGTTCTTTCCAACAACAGCGAACTGCTTGCCAACTTTGGCAATTTTGTCAACCGAATTGTCAAGTTTGTCAATGCCAAGTGTGATGGCACCGTTCCCGAATTTTCTGCCTCTTACACTGACGACACCTTTGACTTCCTGCGTGGATTGCTCGCGTCAATGGCCTCCTCGCCGAGTACGTGGACGAGATGGACAAGGTACACATTCGCGCTGGTGTGAGAAAGCTCATGGAGATCAGTACTGAGGGCAACACCTTGCTCCAGTACAGACTGGACAATACCAACCTGGTCGAGCACCCTGAGCGGACAAAGACTGTGATTGGCTTCGCCTCAATCTCTGCCACTTGCTCGCGTCTCTCGCCTCGCCATACATGCCTCAACGTCCGAGTCCATCTGCAAACAGCTGAACGCGACACTCGGCTTCATTCCAGATGTCTGGAACCCTGAGATTCTCAAGAGTGGCCACAAGATTGGCAAGGCCGCTTACCTTTTACTCGCATTGATGACAAGAAGGTAACGGAATGGAAGGCGCAGTTTGGAGGCAGTGCCGAGTCCCGTGCTGCCGAAGAAGCTGCTAAGAGGAAGAAGCAGGAGGAAAAGGAGAAGAAGAAAGCCAAGAAGGCGGCTAAAGCTGCCGAGGCAGCCCAGGCAACCTTGGGTGAGAAGGTCGCGGCTGTTGTCGAAAAGATTACGGGAAGGGGACGGATGAGAGGAAGCAGGACGGGCGCCTGTGGCGGAGATACCAAAGATTTACCAATTAGGTCAAGCCTGAAGGTCAGTAGAGGGAGGTTCATCATAGGTGTTGTCAAGAAGGATGGAAGTCAAGAAAGATGGAAGAGGCATGTGTGGCAGGTATACGGATTATATGGGACAGAAACGGGGTTCTTCACATGGGAGAATGGCGAGAAGGGTATTTTTCTCAACATGGCGGAATGGCATTTGTCGCCAGAGTACTATGGCGGTGTATGGGCGAATCTTAGCGATAGACTTGGCTAGATGAAGATGAAGATGATGTATGATGCACGGTCGAGGCGAATGGTGTGTATCAAGCTTTCTGAAAATGTAAATGCCAACTCTTGTACGGAGTAGAAAAGTCGATGGCGCCCCACAAACCCCGATAGCCCGCCTGCCAGCCCACCCACCAGCCCACCCACCTCGGAGGGGCAGATTTTTGAGATTTTTGTTGGCAGCAGCTTTCGCAAAGAAGCTCCGAACCTCGTCACACAACACACGACCACCATCATCAGCCTCGCCCTTCCACAACCCTGATGCGCACCCAATTCCAAAGCAGCGTCATCCATCCCCGACGAATTGAAGAAAATCACAAACTTGATCAACGAGGACCGACCAAAAATGGACATTCGCGTCCTCACGAGCGCAGACCTCCCTCATCCAGCACGCCAACCTCGAGAACCTCCCCGAGAACTACTTTCTCAAATACTACCTCTACCATGCGCTGTCGTGGCCGCAGCTGAGCTACGTAGCCGTGGACGCGTCGCGGCCGAGGAAAGGACCGTATGACTACCCCAAGATTGTAGGCTACGTGCTCGCCAAGATGGAGGAGGAGCCGGCGGAGGGGGTGCCACACGGGCACATTACGAGCTTGAGTGTTATGAGGACGCATCGACGGCTGGGGATAGCGGAGAAGTTGATGAGGCAGAGTCGTGAGTTTGGCGTCTTTTCCTCTTTCCTTTTTCTTTTGATTATTTGAAAATTTTTTTTTTTTTTTGAAAAGAGAGAGAGAGAGAGAGAGAAGAAAGGAAGAATAGAAATGTCTGACACACAACGCAGAACTCGCCATGGTGGAATCGTTCCAAGCGAGATACGTCTCCCTCCACGTGCGCGTTTCCAACGCGCGGCGCGGCATCTGTACGAGGACACGCTGCGGTTCAAGAATGAGAAGACGGAGGCCAAGTACTATGCTGATGGGGAGGACGCCTTCTGCATGCGTCTGGACCTGAGCGGGATCAAGGCCCAGGTTGACAGGGACGAGGAGGCGGATGCGGACGTGGATGGGGCCGAGGACGAGGCGGCGGATGAGGGCGAGGCGGTGGGCGAGGTGGGGAGGGATCCGGGCGAGCGCAAGAAGAAGATCAAGGTTGCGGTGGGGAGGAGCCGCCTCGGCGTTGGTGCGCTGGTTGAGAAGGATGAGAGTAGGTAGGTAGGAGGGCAATTTGATGGCACACGGATGGATGAGATGAAGCCTGGGGACCAAGGGGTGTGGAACTTGAAAAGTGGCGAGCTCACGCGGATAATTTGTCACCGTTCCCATCCCTTGGGGAGCATGTTTCGAACAAGACGTCAAGCTGATCATTGTTACAAATCCTGCGGATATGAAAGAGCATCTATCATGCGTTCAAGGGCCTCTTGGAGCGTCACAAAGTTGAGATTGTGTCATCATACCATGAGACTTGCGGCGAATGAAGCAGGTTTTTTTTTTTTTCAGTACCCAGCCTCGCTGGCCGCCAGTTCCTCGCATACGCCTCATCGGCCTCCATCCTCAGCATGTCCAGATTGTCCGTCAGCGCCTCAATCGCCTTCTCCAGGGCCCTCCTCTCCACACCATGACCCAAGTCGGCCGCCTGGCTGACCATTTTGCTGACTTCTGCCTCGATTTGTTCCGCGGCCTTGTATTTGGCAGTCGATGCTGTGCCTGGAGGAGGGGCAGTAACGCCCGCCTCTTGGCCGTCGTCTTCTGGCCATGCGCCTGGTGCGCGGTCGCGCGGATTGCCTCTCCCGCCAAAAGGACCACCTCTTCCACGGCCTCGACTGCCCCAGCTGAAGCCTCCGGGCGCGAACGGGCCGTGAGGTCCAAGGGGCCATGCTCACCCAAAGGTCCATGGGGTGCCAATGGCCCATCCATACCTAGAGGACCGTGAGAACCGAATGGCCCCTGTTCGCCAAGAGGTCCGTCGGGTCCGAAGAAGAATGAGCTGCGTTGTGATGGGCCATTGCAGCCTCGGACAAAGCCCTGGCTCCAAGGAGGAGGGGCCGGAGCTGCGGTCGGGGCTGGGGCGCTGGGGCGCAGATGGTGTAGATGTCGTTGATGGAACAGGAGGCACGGCAGGAATAGAAGGCACAGGCATCCCGAACGGGCCCCATAGACCTTGCGTTGAATCTTTGTAGGCCCTCCTCATCTCGCGCCTCTGGTGCCTTTGTTCCCGTCTCTCCGCTCGTCGTTGTCGTCGCTCACGTCTGCGCGTTTGCCTCTGTGCCTTCTTGATAGATTTCACTGCGCGTGTAGCCCTTTGATTTGTACTTTGAGAGCCGTTCTATCCACAGATTGGTCAAAGTGCGCGTCTTCCGGCATCCATCTGGTCGACTGGAGGTCTGCCCTCAACGCCTTCACGTCGCTCTTGGTGCGCATCTGATGGGGTTGGATGTCCAGTCCCGCAGCCTCTCTGTATACAGAGGGAGCTGGTGATGCTTGATGTCATCATAGCTGGGAAGAGAGCCGATGGAAGATTCGGAACTGCTCGAATCAACCGAGGAGACTGATGATTCCGATGAGGATCGGTTGTGGTTGTGCTTCTCGTCGCGACGGGAATGACGGCCTCGTCCCCATGAGCAAAATGGCGCCCCCAGTGGCCCCGGCGCCCATGGCGGTCATGGTGTCCGTGATGCATATCACGTCGGTCGGAGGTGACCATTACGATCACGACGATGCCATCCTGAACCGCCGCCAAAGGACCACGAAGGCCCTGGGGAGGGCCCTGGGAGTCATCCCGGCTCGTTGACTGTTCAGGGCCAGCCTGACGGCTGGGTCCAGCATCCCGATCTTCCAGTCCATCACGTCGTCCCGATGAACACGCTCTACGGGCCCTGGAGATGCCGTTGCTGCCCAGCTTGAGACCGTTGAATTGGATGCCGTTGCGATCCCAGACAAGAGTATCTCCATACCGAATGCCATCACTGTCGATTGAAAATTTTCCAAAAGTGGTGGCGCATGCTTCGCGTTGTTGCTGCTGCCTTGACCTGTCCCCGTCATCATCCTCGCGCTCCGCCTCCCACCCCCAGGCGCGAGCGCCCCGGTCTCCTGATCAAGCTTCAAGTTCATCCCCTGGGCCCAAAGAACCCATCGTTCCACTGTTGAATCGTTGCCTCAAGCTCCTCCTCTTGGTCCTCGTCGTACTCGGTTGATTCTCGCGCACCTGCTCGAGCTGTGCTCTACCTGAAGACAGCCACTTGTGGGACTGGCATCACTTCTAGCTTCGGCCCTCAACTTCCTCTCGATGACGGCTTCGTTTCCTCTGGTCGTATGATGGGGCAGCAGGAAGTTCACAAAGGTTGCCCAGTCCTGACTAGTTACATCTCTGGCGGCCCAGTCATTTTGGTAAGGGAAGTCATCTGGCGAAGAAGTGCCTTCAACCTTGACGGAATAAACGACAACATCTCTCTGCAGACCTGCTGCCGCCGCCGCCGCCGGGGTGGTCGCGATTCAAAGTACAGCGTCGCGCCGGGCTGTGTGGTGGGCAAAGGTTGCTGCTGCTGAGAGGCTTGGACGTGCGTATTCAATGATGTCTGTGGTGTCAGAGGGGGCGTATAGACGACGTCGCCGCCGGTGGAGGAGGAGACTCGCGATGCCGCCGTATCTGGTGAGGTGGTGGTGTTGGGCGAGCGAGGCCCGCCTGAGTTGGAGTAGATGTCTGTTTCTGAGTAGGGAGGGGCGGGACATCATCCGCCTGCATGTGCAGGCTGTTCAAGTTTTGGCTCATGGCTGAGATGGTATGCGTCTGGTCTCTGTGCATGGAGGAGTCTGTGTGATTCTCGGATGACGATTGTGAAGACGTATCGAAATGGAATTGCGGTGCGGGGCCGAGGTGGGCTTGTCGGATTGCTGTCGCCGATGCGAGTACTGCATGTGTCACTCGTGAATCTGAAAGGTACCTACGTGGCATGATATCAGATTAATCTATCTAAACCAAGGGACTGTACTCAACTGCCTTGGACACAATCGTCGCACGAGCGTCATGGGCTTGCTGCAACGCTCAAGCTCAAAAGTGACTGATAGCACTGGAAGGGGTTCTTTGGACTCGTGGCCCAGGCAGCCACTAATGCCGGGCACATTCACGACTTCATCTTGACTCATCAAGACGTCGGTGTCCATCGACCACGTCCGTGACTTGTCGTCAGCTTCCCGGAGTCAGACCCGCCATCCATGAACTGACTCGGGGTTACCTCCTCGCACGCATATTGCAGGGTCTGACCTTGTCCCCTCAGAGCCCGAACAGCGGCCACCCAATAGCAGCCCTTCTGCGGCCTTTCTGCTGACGCGGCCGCTGGAGGAACCCTGCAACTCACTCCATGTCCTCCATGTCCTCCATGTCCAAATTGACGCCCAGCGGCCTCGGCTTTTCTCAAGTCTGGTTTGATAGCAATCGTCGCAATCGTCGCAATCGTCAAGTAGCCCAATTCCGTCTTCCCTTGTTTCTGACACAAGCGTGAGCTGCACGCACCCATTCTATATCCCATCTGCGATTGAAAGCCGCTCGTCTTTTCTTTTATTTTCGGCCCCCACTCCCCCTGGAGGCCGGATGCATGTACATCTTGTTACATCAGAGCCGCCTTCAGCGTCTTTCGATCCAGTCATCGGCCAAGGGGAATAAATAAATCATCCATCAGAAGGGTCGCCGAGATGGAAAATGGCGTCCTCCTCCTTATAATGGTCTGCGATCAAGCTAGCCAGGTGATCTCGCGAGTGGGTGCCCCTGCAGCAAACGTTCTTGTTAGCCATCAATCCACCGTTATTCAAGGCAAGCTGAGGCCCGAGCCCTTACAAGTTGGTGACATAAGTGTCGATGAATTCGGCGGGTACCAGCTCTGTTACAGCACTTCGAATCTCCACATTGTTCACCATGCTTCCGTCGGCAAAGCTCACAAAGCTTGATGAATCTCCCCACTCAATGAGCGAGTCTTCGTCGAAGGGATTGACCGACTGAGCTTGTAGACCCCTGCCAAGACAACAACCGCACTGCCCTGCTCCTTGGCTGCTCGGGCAATGGCGGCAGCTCCCGTATCCGTCACGGCACCTCCGTTGGCAACAATCGTTCTGGCGCCTAGAATCACTTTGCTCACTTGTGACATGTAGGCCATAAGGCCAGAGTTCATAACGTTTACCACCGTGATTCCCGACGCAGTGAGCTTCTTTCGAAGTTGGCATATTGGATCTCCCCAGTCTGTTTCGAGGAGCTTCCGTTGCGATCAAAACCGTAAATTTGCGCTTTGCTGCCGCTCGAAGAACAAATCGCTCCACAGTGGGCGACGGCTGGTGAACAACAATATGGTCCCCGGTCGGATTTGAACCTCTGCAAGCGCGGCAATTTGGTCATCCACCTGGCTTATCTCATCCTTGATCTCTTCGATTCCATCAATGACCTCGGATCTCAGAGCATGTACTTGACTATTTGTCTGGTGTGCAATGCGTGTTGGGGTCGAAGTACCTGAATTGCGATGCGGCGAGGAGGATCCATCGCCGAGCGAGGGCGGCGAAATAGAGAGGAGGTGGAAGAGGGACTTCGGGACGTTGACGGAGCTGTACGATGGCATAGGTCCCAGTCGCGGAGGCGGAACAGCAGGGCTAGACAAGTAGCCGCCCGCTGAGTCTTGCTTTGCGTATGACGAGGGAGGTGACTGAAGGAGGCTCGTGGGATCTGCGGTATGAGGTGGTGTCATGGGCGCTTCGCTCGGCGTCTCGCTTGATGCTTCGTTTCGGTCTTCGACTGCCTCGTCGCGGATGAGGGCGAGAATCCTGCGCACAATATTGCCGATGACAAGCTCCTTTGGCTGAGCCTCTACCAAACGACGGCCGATTCGAGAAACATTATCTATGAGTCCATCCACATCCTGCCACTTTGAGCGCGCAACAACTTGTAGGAGGATATGAGCGGTGGCAACGGCGCATGGCTCCGATCTCGTATTTGCCGTCTCTTGAGGAGACTGCATAGTGATGGTTAGTGCTGCAGGTTTGCAAAGGCGCTACGAGGCACTGGCAACAATGTGCTCCGTGGTGACCACTCACGAAATGAGGTTCTCGACGGCTGCCTCCAATGGTCGTCCTCTAAGGGATTTGAGGTATTTGTCCAGGTCAGGCGCGTAGCCCGCAGTAGCAGAGGGCATCTTGACAATGTTGGAGAAGAGCCCAATAGGTGGAATTGCCGGGTATACTGGCTCGTTTCGCGACGAGGGATTTGAAGCTGGGGTGGATGACTCGGAAAATGATGCTCACACTTGCTTACAGCATTTTTGTGAGGCGGGACAGGTGGGGCATCCGCTTGCAGTCAGGGCCAAGCAGAGGCATGTACGGGGCCCAGTACCTCCAACGCGGATGTTCCTCGGCAAGTGGCAGGTTTGCAGAGGCTGACAGCAGAGGCTGACAGCAGAGGCTGCACTGCCGAGCTTGAGGGGCTCCAGGGCTGCCGGGTCATTGGCGCAGCAGCTCAGTGTCGCTCGCCGTCCGTCGAGCGCAAGTGTCTGGTCTGGCTGGCCTGTTGACTGGCCTTCACCCCTCAAACCATGCCAGGCATCGTTTCTCAACATCAGACCGTTTTTGCGCATGGCGATTACATCCTGAGGCTCGTCACTCCCCAAGCGTCCCGACTGCCATCAGCCAACTCAATGCAAACTCCTGAACAGGCCAGCTGGACCTCAACACTCATTCCTATCGTCTGTGATTGATTGGTTGTCTTGAACCCTGACCCAACCGACACCACCACCCGAGCTGACATCATTTCCAACGTCCAGTCTCTTGAGGGGACCTCAGCTTTTTCTCTCCTCCTTCGCGACGCGCCCGCGCACCTCCCAGCCAGCCCTCCATCCACGTATCCCGCACCTTGTCACCTTTACCATTCGTGGATTCGTTGAATTTCATCATCCGGACAGCCTGAGATAGCCTCATGGCTGGCTGTCCGTGTCCACGATGAACTCTATCAACATCATTACCTCCCGGGTTTCGCCTTCCTCAAGTCCCAACGTCTCCCGGTCAAACAGCTTCGGCAACATCAGTGGTGGCCTAACTTCAGATGAAAAGTCACACGGCTCTGCTGGTAGCAAGCACGATCACGAATCCGAGTCGTTCCTGGATTTGACGACGACGAAGATGAAGACGACGACGACGACGACGACGACGACGACGACGAGGAGGAGCAATACCACGAAAAGTCCGGCCCTACAATTGGCGAGAACACGTCGTTGCTCGACGGAAGTAAGGACGGCAACAAACGTGGCAGCTGGTGGCACTCGATACCACGAAGGTTCGTGTCCAACCTCATCAGCTCTGTTCGATGGGTTCTAGCTACTCGCGTCTCCCGGGGTCTACCTGATGGCATGCTTCTACAACGAACAAGGTGTTTTTGCACCCATAACGCAACTTAAAAACTCTTTGGCGTTCGCAAAGGCGGAGGCATGGATGCGTACAGATCACATGGCAGCCACACCAAAACACCCTCTGTAGGAACTTCACAGCCCTCTGGTTACCGCCGTATCGCACCGCGTCCTGCCTCTTCATCCGGATCATCCACCTCTGGTCAATCCTCAGAATCAGAAGGCGAATCATCCAAAACCCGACAAGCCAGCACGGAAGATCAAAATCACTTCATCCAGCAGAAGAATTGGGTTCGGCGAGGAGATCGATACGAATCAAGCTTCACAATGATGATGCCCTTCGACAGCGCAAGCAACATCGTCGCGCGCAGTCTGCAATGACACAATCAAAGACCAACGATGAAGATCTCTCTGCGCAACTCAAGTCTCCCACGTCCCCGATCGCGGCTTTGACCAAATACCCCAAGACGCCGGCCCCGCCACGACCGTTGATCCCTCGACGCCAGCCCTCGTACTTGAAATTTGATGCATCTGTGAAGCACCAGAAGACTTTGATTCTGGACTTGGATGAAACTCTGATCCACAGCATGTCCAAGGGCGGTCGGAGCGGCGGTCATATGGTCGAGGTTCGGTTGAACACTGCGTCATTGGGCATGGGCAATACCGCTGGAGGCGCTGCTCAGCATCCCATACTATACTGGGTTAACAAGCGACCATTTTGTGACGAGTTCCTGCGGAGAATCTGCAAGTGGTTCAATCTTGTCATCTTCACAGCCTCTGTGCAAGAATATGCTGATCCAGTCATTGATTGGTTGGAAGCAGAGCGCAAGTATTTCTCTGCCAGATACTATCGCCAGCACTGCACGTACCGCCAAGGCGCGTACATCAAGGACCTGAGTTCAGTGGAACCGGACTTGAGTAAAGTCATGATTCTGGACAACAGTCCACTGAGTTATTTGTTCCACGAAGGCAAGTAGAGGATTCAATGAACGCCAAGTGCGCCGTCGTTAATCGCTAACCTTTCTCGTCTTTCAGATAATGCTATCCCCATACAAGGCTGGATCAACGACCCGACAGACAACGACTTGATGCATCTGGTCCCGCTGCTGGAGGGTCTTCAGTACGTCCATGATGTGAGAGCGCCTTTGGCACTTCGGGGCGGTGAGGACGGACAGCACATGTCGTGAAGAATGGTAATTTTGGGACACTCATCTGGCGTTGTGAAAACTTTATGAGACGGGAGTAGCGTTTTTGAAAGCAATGCAGGGCTCAACCACCATGTTGGAACATGGTTCTTTCTTTAACACAAGATTTGTCTCTCGTACACATTCAACGAAGTAGGCTCCGCCACCACGTTTGTACAGATAAAAATGAAGAGTAGGGAGCCGTTTGTTTTATCATCGGGGGAGATGGTCGAGGGACGTGGCATAATGTTTCATCAGATAAGAGGCAGCTGCATTTTCCCGTAGCTGGTATGGCAATTTGACAAGCATTTGAAGCGAAACGAATCAAGGTCGGTTGGGTCGACTGAAAATTTCCGACGCTGCCACTTTATGTCTGCTGAACGGCAGGTCTTCGCCGCCGTGCCATCCATTGCGTATCATCCGACCCAAAATTCGCCTCTGTCAACTGCGGCACAGCCCATCAATCTTGATTTTCACCATACATAGTTCCCTGGGACGCGGTGCAGTTTCACAGTGCAGTGCAGTGCAGTGCAGTGCAGTGCAGCAAAGCAAGGACAACAATCGCCATGTGGCGGTGCAATCTGGCTCTACACGGAGCTTCTCCCCACTCGTCCCAGATAGAACTGTCTGGAGGGCACATTACGGGGCAAAGGTGTCCTTGGCCGGCGCGTTCGTCATCATGATTAGCTTCCGGATTCCAAGGAAACTTCTTGGGCAGATGGGACTGGGGGCGATCGTGCGAGCAGGGTGGGTGAGCTAAAGCCGAGCTTTCGTCGGAGCAGATCAGTCATATGGTCTCGGAGCACAATATGTAGGGATACTCAAGGCCGTCGTTTTCAGGAAGTTGGCTACATTCAAGGCTTCGAGTACCCTGAGCAGGGCAATTCTTGCAATAGAGAATGCTAGCCATCCATGCTATTTGTTTTTAGTTGGAAGTGGTGCTCCGCACGCAGGATGCATTCTGCATTCTATTGCTTTGTTGCTGATGCATCCCGTAGGAAGGTCCAAGGTCCAGAAGCTTCCATCTCATCACAGGCTTGTCGAACCGCAACCGGCAATCAAGGCGCAGGAGGCAGCCCCGCGGTCTTGGCCAGTAGGGCACACGCGGGCCAAAAAAGATGAAATGAACATTCGACGTAGTCATCCAGCAGGCATGCAAATCTGTGCCCTCAGTCAAGCTCTCAAGCCGGAAAACTCTTGTCAGCTTTCATGATTGCGAGCCAAATCCGTCGGCCTCAATCCTGCTGAAAGCAAAGGCGAAGTGGGGAGGGACGGACAGAGAACGAGCGCGTTCCTTCCCTCACAGCTAATTAGTAAAGTGGTGACATCATCGCCCGGGACGACGAGCAAGCAAGCCACAGACGTGCGCTATGGTCCAATCGAGATGGTTAACCCAGCCAGTTGAGCATATAGCTCAGCTTTGGCTCATGTAACAGAACGTGCGGAGGGCAAGGAGGGCGCTTTAAAAGGGAGAGGGGAAGCCTCTAATCGTAAACTTGAACACTTACATCATCACTCCTACCATTTGTCGAGAAAACCATCGCGACTCTATTATACCCGTTCCAATTCAACATGTCTCTGCACTGTGAGTAACCTTCCTCGATTGCTGGATTCATTCCTCGCCATGCCGTCGATGGCCCTCGTATGAACAGCAACCCCGTTGAGAAATCGAGGCCAGTTGTATGTATCTGCGACGCATCGCTGGGTCGCTGCAAGGCGGGGAAAGAGTTCGCGAAATAAAGGCCATCTAACATGAGTGCTTTCAATCAATAGACCTCCCCGTGAAGCCCTCGGCAATTGCCCTCGGCACCTTCTTCAACCACGGCATTGAGCTGGCTATCCTGGGTCCTGTCTTCGGCCAGACCTACCAGCGCGCCAAGCAGGCCAACACCAAGGAGGAGTTCGTCAAGTCCAAGGAGGCCAGCGGTGCCGCCATCGCCTGGGGCACTTCGTTCGTCGGATCTGCGCTGCAGAGTTACGGTGTCGGTGCCTTGATCAACGCCACTGGAACGCTGAGCTACAAGGGCGCTGCTTACCTCGGCGGTCTCATCTTCGCTGCTACTGCTGCTCCTGGAGTAAGTTTACCCCCTTCGGCTGGTTTCTCTTGCTTCCTGAGCCTGTCCTGTCCAGAAATCCCAATCTTGCTTCCAAAAGGAAAAAAACACCATGCTATGAGCTTCCATGAAATCTTTGTTCCATGGTGCGGAGGGCTATGATGTGATGATGACGTCGTCGTCTGGAACTCGACTTTTCTCTCGTCATGGCTAACTTTCTACCCCCTCTACTTGCAGTTCCTCTCCCAAATCTTCACTGAGAAGCGCCCTGTCGATACTGTCGGAGTCAGCGTCGCTGCGAAGCTTGTCGAGACTATCGGGTTATCGATGTTCCTGACCTGGTGGGGAACCCGTACCAACCCTTTTGAGTAAGGGAATTGAAAGACGGGTTGATGGAATTCGGTCCGTGATCCGTACTTCTACTGAGGTTAATGCTACGCTGCCTCGGCTGTCATAACTAGTAATCAAATTTTGTCATGTACTACATTTTGCGCATCAATGCTGGTGAATGCCATGTTGAATGTTTGTAGCGAGCAAGCGCATGACAACTATACGTTTCCCGAGTCGTTGCCGGTTGAGGCACCTCATTTGCCATCGTCGCTTGTGGATGCTGCTGATGTTACGTACCGAGAAGTCTTGTGTGTATTCTCACATAAAACAGATCACTTCACATATCGACACGAACAGCTTAACGGAGGTTTATGTCTTTTTCCATGACATGCCTTTTTGAATTAACAATGCAGAAATAAACCTGAACGCCGCCGTAACCCAATTCGGCCCTGCTAACCCACTGCCTCTGGTATTTTATACATCCAGATCGAACCCGGTTTCTCCAACACGTCTTTTCTTCCCTCCACCGTATGTGTTAATTTCCAGGGGCAATAGCACACCCTTGAGATTCTCATCATGTGTATGGGGAAACCACCCTTTCCACCATTGGCAGACACCTCGGCAGTTCTTCTCAAACAGCACATCCCACCCGAATCAATCAATTGCCTTCCTGCCTGCCGTGCCAAATCCCCACCCTACTGCTTTCACTTCACGCCTTGACTCTCCTTAGTCCAGAACGACTGCTTAGAGTACTCCTTCTGCGCCAGCTTGACGAGCGAAGCATACGTCTCGGCAAAGGACTCGCCGCCGTCCTCGTCCTTGTCCATCGTCTTGAAGCAGCCTTCTTTTGCCCTCCTGTTTCTCCATGACCATCACAACACTGGTGGGACGCTTGGTCTTGGCCGCGGCGCCGAGCTCAGCCCGCGAGGTGACGAAGATGAAGGGCACGTCGTGGTCCTCGCAGAGAACGGGGAGGTGAGAGATGACGTCCATGGGGAGATGTCGCCGGCGATGATGACCACGCCCGGGAACGACGTGTTTCCTGGTGCCGAGGCAGGCGACTTGCGGAGCGTCTTGACGACTTCCTTGACGCCGCGCTTGAGGGTACCGTTCTTGGCGGCTTGTGGACAAGACGTCGCGTCAGTAAAAGTTTGATTTCTTTGGCAGTCGCAACTTCCTCCCCTCCCCCTTTGTCATGTCAGGGGACTCGCTCGCCACACGGTGGTGTGGTGCGAGTCATAAGCAGAAAACATACCCTTTCGAATAGTCTTGTACACCTTCTTCATACCCTTCTCATCGGCCAGCGGGACCGCAAAAGGAACAACGATGCTCTCGAGCGGCACCTCCTCCGCGGGAGAGTCCTCGTCCATGTCGGAGTCCTCCGCATCGGCCTTGGCGTTCTTGCTGCTCTGCGCGGCTACGTCCTGCTGGAGCCTCTCGTCCAGAACAGAAGCCAGCTTCTGCTTCTTGTCCTTCTTATCTTTCTTGTCCTTCTTGGGCTTGGACACGCCAGCGTCTTCGCTTCGCTTCTTGTCCTTCTTCTCCTTCTTTTCGGGTCTTTCGGCGGCCATTGTGACCGAGGGGGAGGGGGTTGGAAAGGGCTCGTGTAGACGGTGTGAATTTATGAAGAACAAATTGTCGGGGACAAGACAATTGTATGCTAAAGAGTATTCAAAATTCTTGTTAAAAGAATATCAATAAAGAACCCAAAAGATGGTCAATTGGGCTGTGCCTAGGAGGGATATTACGTCGAGTCGACTTTTTCTTTCGCACTTCGTCCACTCTAGCGGGAAGGCCTATGAATTTTTTTAACCCGTTGAAACTTTTTGGATGGACTTGAGACTGAAAGGCTTCGGTGGCTCGTTGCGCCGGTTCCGGGGCTGGTCACGTGATGTATTCTGATTAGCAAGTTGCCTTGGGAAGTGGCATGTTGAAGAGTGAATAAGCAGCTTGTGATTGGCAGGAAAAGAATACTTGAAGAACGGGCGCTATCATGGTTCATTGATATTTTGGCTTTCCGAGTAATTTGTTGGGTCGTCAAATCATGATGTGGTCTTGTATTGCGAATGCCGTGGCAGTTGATTTACGCTGCCCATGATAAGAACCTCCCGTCGAAGGGGTCCTCACTATGACAAATGAAATTGATTTGGAGGTATGCGCTCATCGCATAGCACTCTAGGTTACATAACATCTATTGCTTCCCATTGTCTAGACTATGATGTACAGTTTTGTCTTCACCAGGCATTATTCGCATTCCGATCCGGACATTTTACTCCTCGTCGCCAAACTCAGCACGTCCTTGCTTGGAGTTGAGGAAGTGGTTGCTAGGCAGATGTTAGGGCATGTTATCCGAAAAAGAAAAATAACCTCTGCTCAAGAAAATGCGCTGTTTAGAGAACCTACCGCTCAGTGGCCCACTCCATGAGGTAGTACGCGGCAACCAGAGGAGGAACCCAGTAGAAGATTTGACCCTTGGTGCGGCGGAAGGTGTTGAAGACGGCATCGTGGAGAGTCCCCTCATGGGGTCCTGTCGGTTGGCAGAGACACCATAGTGAATAATGCCCTTCTGCTTGGCGCCGCCTATATCGTCGGATTAGTACCTCGGCTGTTGTGAATGCCCCTAGTGTTTGCGAATCCCATCGTTGTGTTGGACCATCGCAACCCCCGTAACGCCACCATGTATGCAGAGATCTGGCCGTCAAGGGAACAACGTCACTGGACCAGTGAACACTGCCAGTTGATCCCCAATCATCCTCCAAACATGCTCATCGATCATCATCGCCTCTTTGACTGAGGTTGCGTCTACTCTTGTTTGCCCAGGTTGCCAATACGTCGCAGTCGGTCGCCGAAAGAAAATCCGATTACTCACCCATCTGTCCCCAGTCACCAATCCAGCTGCATAGACGTTAGCCAAGTTGATACTTCGAAGCAGGTAGTTGGCTGCATCCCGGCGACATCTGTGATGCCGGTCACGAGAAAAGCCGCACGCAGAGGTGCTTCTCTCATCGCACCGTCAATGACAGAAAAGGGGGCAACTTACTTGCCAACCTTCCAATTGGGGGCACCACCGCCGTTTAAAGCTTGCGTCGGTCTCATCGTGATTGGAATCAAAATAAAACTGCGTGACGTTAATTCTCTTTTCGCCGCGTGAACTAGGGAAAGGCGTATCGTCGGGAAAGGTCCAACCAAGTTCTGGGAAAAGCGCAGACAGCCCGTCATCCCGTGCTTACCCGAAAGGCTTAGCGCGACGACCACGTCCCGAAGATCAGCCTTGCTCGCTTTGTGCTCTGGCAAACTGGGGGAATAGCTAATATAATAGAACGACAGCTCAAGTTGCTGCCTCGATCGAATTTCGTCAACCACTCTGTTCCAGTCGCCTCTCCCCGTACCTCCGCCACCGCCCATCTCGACAAAGCACCTTCACGATCATTGTCTCTTCGAGGACGTGTTTTGCATCATGGCGGCTGCAGCGAGAGCACTCAACCTCATGTACCGGCTGGCTGTGCCGGCTACCGCTGGCGCATTTCTCGCCAGCCAGTCCATCTTTGATGTGAAGGGTGGATCCAGAGCCGTCATCTTCGACAGATTATCAGGTGTCAAGGAGGACGTGATCAATGAAGGAACACACTTCTTGATTCCATGGCTGCAGAAGAGCATCATTTTTGACGTGCGAACCAAGCCGAGAAACATTGCTACGACGACGGGAAGCAAGGACATGCAGATGGTGAGCTTGACGTTGCGTGTGCTGCATCGGCCGAATGTTCAGGCTTTGCCAAAGATCTACCAGGTATGAGGCCGCTGCCCTTCACAGTCTTATGCAAATGGCAGTTGGAAACTCAGCCGTCAAGTCTAACTGATCTCATCAAGAACCTCGGCGTCGATTATGATGAAAGAGTCCTGCCGTCCATCGGAAACGAGGTCCTCAAGGCCATTGTCGCCCAGTTCGATGCCGCCGAGCTCATCACCCAGCGAGAAGCTGTCTCTCAACGAATCCAGAGCGATCTCACCCGCCGAGCTGCTGAATTTAACATTGCGCTCGAGGATGTTTCTATCACGCACATGACTTTTGGTCGTGAATTCACAAAGGCCGTCGAGCAGAAGCAGATTGCACAGCAGGATGCTGAGCGGGCTCGGTTCATTGTCGAGAAGGCTGAGCAGGAGAGACAAGCCAACGTTATCCGTGCAGAGGGCGAAGCCGAAAGCGCCGACACCATCAGCAAGGCTATTGCGAAATCTGGCGATGGCCTGATCAAGATCCGAAAGATCGAGGCGAGCAGGGAGATTGCATCAACGCTGTCGTCTAATCCCAATGTGGCGTATTTGCCTAGCGGGAAGTCGGGCAATGGCGGGCAATACTTGTTGTCGGTTGGACGGGCTTAGTATGATGGTGTATCAATAAGGTCTGGGGAAAGGAGGACCAAAACCTCTCCGCTTTGTCGCTGGGAATCATATGATGAGCGACTATGTAATTCTATCTTTGAAAACAGGAATGACAAAAACACTCCCAGAACGAGTGCTCTGCCCATGAACTCGTGAAGTCCATCCATGATGCTGTAATGTAATAATCTAATCCCCGATGCGTCTTTCGTTTCGATAAATGCTTCCGTGAGTTTTCCTCTCCTCGGACTTACCCGGCGGCAAAATCTCACCGTCCACCACCCTCCATCCTGCTCTCTGCATGTCCTTCCACTCATTCATGACCTTGAATCGAACCAGCTCCCCGCTGCCCTTGCGTCTTCTGCAGAGTCATGTCCCGATACCTTTGGTCCAGTCTCCTGCTGAATCTTCTTGCGTAAATGCACATCCATGAGCATCTTCAGGCTGTGACGATACGGCAACCCCTTATGTGGATACAACAGCACCGTATCAATCAGCGTAGGATGGACGATCCGTACGGCGTTCAAGTCGTTCTCCAACCCATGTCCGATTAACGGGGTGGACGGCGACAGGAGCGAGAATAACAAATCTCGAGCGACCTCTGGAGACGACACTTTTTCAGACTTTTCGCCGTGGGGCTGTTCTCATGTTTCGTCACGCCTGCTCGACTCTTGGCAGGAACTGGGCTTTATCCAAAGACGTCCAGTCAGTTGCTCTGGCCATGTCTTCAGGCCATACGCCCGAGTACCGGGAATTCAGATCGAGGATCTCGCCGATGGGCTGAACCAGGACGTCCAGCAACTCCTCACCTGTTGGCCACGCCGTGGCGGTCAGTCGGATGAGCTCCATGCCGTGAACTGTGTAGGCCATCTCGCAGTCGAAACAGACGGGCCTGTCCTCAGCGACGCCTGCATTGTCCGGCGTAGCAGCGTAGTTCAGCACGGCAGCCAACCGTTTGGGATCCCCGACCTTGAAAACATGCTTGTCGTGGGTGAAGCAGCCGGCCGTCTCTCCTACTTCCTGGCCACAGCATAGATGGCGTTTGGGGACCCTGGACGTGTCGCCCGGAGCTTTCGCGGGACGTACGCCTTGCCCCAGTGGAAATTGCATGTGCCGCCGGATGTCAACGCTCCGTCCTCCTCCCTGCGACCCGGGAATACTTGAAGCGCTGTTGGCAGCGATCGCACTTTTCCCAGCCCTTGGCTGCGTCGAGTCCGCTTCGTGCTGCCGCCACCGCTTCTTCGGAGGGCACCGAGGAGACGTATCCGTGGTTTGAGAGGCCAGTCACGTCCGTGACGAGGCGTCTGAGCAGCGCGATTTCTTGGGCGCTGGTCAGCCCGGTGTTGATTTCTACGGCGTTGCCGCCACCGTTGGCTGCGTCCCTGGAACGAGGAGACTCTCTGAGGCGCTCGTCCTTCCACTGCGCCAATTTCATCCTCTTGTACTGCATGACCTTGTTCTTCATGACGTTGGCGTACACGGCTGGCTTCTCTAGCGCAGAGGTCTGCTCGTCGTCCAGCGCCTTGTAAATGAGGTCCTGGTCGGACAGGACCAGACCTGCCCTTCATCCGTCTTCACCTGGGACCTGAGTTCTCGATTCAGTCTGCTGTATTCCGCGTGCAACATCTTGACAAGCTTGAGCCGAGTCTCATGAGTTGCCGGTGAGTTCTTCAGGAGACGCGGGTTCAGTGACTCGGGTTTCCTCGCTTTCGCCGAGTCAGTGGCTGGCTTTCCGACAGACTCGCCGCTGCCCGCTGCATGCGTGCGAGTTAATTTGGAGGTTGACGAGGTTTTCTGTCGCGAGATTGCCGGGCTGGACTTTGTGTTGGCGGCCTTGACATCCCGCCGGATTGGTGGTGGTGACACGGGTCGCGTGGCCGTGAGAATTGCGCTTTGGTGCTCTCCACTTCATCGGAGATCTTGTTTGCGGCTGTGGTCGCGTTTCCGACGTCTGATATTTGTTGAGATGGCGAAGGGCCGTTGTACGGATTGGTCTTGATGCGTTTCTGGGGTGCGCCGTGGCCCGAGGGTGAGCGCCCACGGCTGCGATTCTGAGCTTGCTGGGGCACCACCTCGTCTGCGGCCTTGTCTTGGGCATGGCCGAAGATGCATTGAAAGGCGGTACAGGCTTTGCCGGCAGGGCATGGGATGTGTTTGAGCGAAAAGCTCATGATGAAGAAGGGCGGTTGGCAGAAAACATGTTCTTGTGAAGGGATGCTCAACTTTCCGGCAGGTTTGAGATGCGACGTGTGAAGGATCCTTTGTTCCAATGTAGACAGACGTGTGCATGAGATTGTTGGCGGAAGCAAACAAATGTACGGTTTCAATGGCCGATTGCGAATCAAATCGAAAGAGCTGATCAGTGATGTGATGGAGATGTAAAATAGTAATAAGAGCCAGATGGAGGTTCCGCGTCACACAAAAAGTGGACCGAGGCCTGCGTGTTGTTGAAGGGGGCATGCATGGCATGTACGGAGCACGGAGAACTCACGATGGATTGATTGGGTTGAATACACACAATGACATGACACAAATCTATACCTTCCATCTGAATCTGCCATCTATGAACCGAGTATATGTCCCTGACGAAACCCAGTCCTCATCGACACCCAGCCCCCAACACTACATAGTGCATACGGACTACATATCCCTTTTAGAAAAGACCTGGGATAAACCGCTTGGTTTGCCTATTCCAGACGACCCATTCCTTACCAAAGACCTCCTTCAACAGGGCTTCCTCCTCGGAGATTCGCAACCTCAACGCCATGGCATCCAAGACGGCCATCGCTGCATAACACACGAGTCCCCAGCCATGCAGGCTGTCAAGAATGCTCCGCGGGATCCAGTACGCGGGCCATCCGTCCCATCGCAAAAATAGCAACTGGAGAGGGATGATAACGAGCAAAATTCCCGTGTAGCTCGGGTGCTGGACGTAGGCATACATTCCCTCGTGTTCAGCTCATCGGGTCGCGTCAGGGTAAAGGTGAAGCGGCTTCCTAGAGCACCAAAAGCAGCGAGTCGTAGCGTTGCTCCAATATATATCAACAAGAGGCTCATTGACGAGGCCCACGTCCATCCGAAAAGATGGGGATTCAGCGGGACGTGTTGAAATGCTGGGCGGCCATGGCTATCCAGCAGAATGGTAATGACGGCGTGATGCAAACTGAAGCCAAAGGGGATGAGGCGGAAGCCCAGGACGACTGCGGGATGGCTGACGAAGCCAATGCTGTCCTTGCCCCGTTCCTGGCTGGGACTGGGATTGGGGGAGTGAGGCAGAGCGATGCGAGATACCCGGCGAGGGTGGTGGCAATGGCGAAAGAGATGGCCGACAGGGACGCCATTGCTGTCTTTTCCTTCTTCTTCTTTTTTTTTCTTTCTCAAAAAGAATGCTGAGATGGTGTCGATGGCTACCTACAGTGTATATATATACCAGTAGGCTGCCAACGGGTGGTGTCGATTCCCGAGGCGCCACTATCGGGGTTTGCATGGTTTGCATCAACACGTCATTGAGATTGTTTGTTCTCATGTTTTAGTGCGAACTGCTCCATCCATCCACTTGCCGAGGTCTGCACTACGACACAGATACGTGTGAACAAGCATCATGTTGTGGAACAACTACATGCAAGGACTCGTGTGTATACCACTTGAAGGCATGCACGTGCGATTCATCAACGGTCTGGCGCATGGTGTCCTGACTGCAGCTGCGTACCGTCTTGTGCGAAGGCGCGCCTCACAGAGTTTCCCGTGGACTCAAGAACCTCATCCTTCCACTTTCCACTTGTCCCATTTGGGTCCATTGGGGCATCGGCCGCTTTCTCGGCTATCTCGTCGAAAACACTCATCATATTCACAGCGACCAGACTGTTCTTGTCGTTTGTGGAAGGGCATGACGTGAAAGAGCGAAGTGGAGACCAACCCACCAAGGCACGTGCAAGCCCCTGAAAATGAGACTCTCTAATAACTTATTGTCAGGGTGAGGGCTCTGACAACGCTGGAACGTCGCATTGACCGCATTGACGAAGATAAGACCCTCCTTAAGACAACGGTGGATACGATGTATTAGATATACCGGATTTAGTTAGATAAGACTATAGCGCACTATATACCTTTTAGGTATAAAAGTTAGGTGCTATTTATACCTTTAATTAACTAAATTAAACGCTTTTATTAACCTATTATATCCTTACCTTCTAATAGTTATAAGCCTAGGAGACTTCTAATACCCTTATTATTACTATCTTTAAATTATACGCTCTATTTAATATTATTAATACTTATAAGCTTTATAAGATAAGCTTAATCTATTACTATATATTAAACACATTACTTTTATACCTTCTTACTCTAGTATATTCCCTTTATAATATCTAAAGAAACCCCTAATATAGTATTATTATTAGAGAAGGACTAGATTGTTAGAACACGCATGATATTAACCGCGCTTGGCAGCCGCAATTGTGAGGTCAGCAGAGTGGTCAGCCTGCGCGCGCGTGAGGGCCCTATACGTGACCTATAATACAGGTATATAATAGGGCAGGGCTTGTGGTTACATAACCTATATAGCCCCTTTGTGTTTTATATCTTATAAGAAAAACCCTTACTTTTACTCTCTCTTTTCCTCTCTTTCCTTTATAGCTTAAAATAAATAATTAATAATAATACTATTCTTAAGGCTTATAATATTAATAACCTAAATTTAGGTACCTTATATAACTAATACTAATTAGTAGTTAACTTTATAATTACTCCTAAATATATATAGAAAATTATAGATTAGTAAGGTTAATAATAAAAAGATATTCCTAAAAGTAATATAATCTAGCCTCTTTTATTAAAGTATAGGAGTAACTAGATTATTATAAGATCCTTAATTATACTAAGGAAGAAGTTTATTTTAGTCTTTAGTTAAAGTATATAAGTAATTAATAATAAATAAAAGCCTAAACCTTAAAGAAAAGTTTAAGTTTAGTAATAAAGTCTATCTTATTATTCTTTTTCTTAGTATATTCTATTATATATAAAGTTAATACCTAGCCTTATAATTCTTTATAAATTATTCCCCTAAGAAATAAAACTTTCTTACTACCCTCCCTTACCTAAAAATATAATATTTCTCTTATTCCCTTTCTTACTAAGGGTTATAAGTTATAATAGCTAATAAAAAGAAACTAATATAAGCCCTTAAAAGTTAAGAAGGCTTCTAAATAGGAGATACCTTTACTAAGGTAACTAAGTAGCCTAAAGAAAGTAAAATAAATATTCTTTCCTTTTATATATTCTATAGTACTTCTATAAGAACCTTATAGAAAACTTATTTTATAAGGCTAAGAACTTTAATAATAAAGAGAATAAAATACCTAATATACTTATAGCCTATATTCTTATTAGAGTTATAAACTATAAAATAAGAAAAGTAACTAAAAGAATACTATTTATAGAGTTTACCTAGGACTTTAATAACTAAACCTAAGAAATATTCCTTTAAATACTACCCTTAGTACTAAGATACCTTAGGATTACCTTATTAATAATAGGGTATATATAATAATTAACTAAACTACTATAATAATAAAGAATCTCTAAGAAGTTATTAACTAATAAGAATTTTACTTCTAATTATAAGAAAAGTAAAAGATACTTAAAAAAGTATATAGGATTCTAAAGAAAGCTTAAGGAAAATAGTAACTTCCTAAATAATCTCTTTAATAAAGGGAATATCTAAGAATACTAAATCTTAAAAGCCCCTTAACCTTCTTACTAAAGCTTATTAAGTATTACCTTATTAAGGTAACTATATAGCTATAGGTATAATCTTCCCTAAGAGAGTATATATTAATATATTAAAGGTCTCTCTCTAGGCATTATATCTTATATCCTAACCCTATTAAGGCACTACTAGTAAGTCTTAATCCCTATTCTCTAGTATAAAGAAGTTACTATTCCTATCCCTATTCTTATTAACTAACTAATATAACCCTTAAGACTATTACTAAAGTAAATTATTAATCTAGCTAAAATATATATACTAGAATAATAATATAGTATAAATAACTATAATATTTTTAAGTTAAAGCTTTAAATATTTTAAAGAAAATATAAGATCCTAGATATTAGACTAGAGTAAGTAAGCTATATATTTAATACTATACTTAAGGGAAAGGCTTTAAGATACTATTTAAATAATCTCTTAAAACCTAGATAACTATAAGACTTACTAACCCTTATTACTTAAATAAGATAGAGGTTTAAGACTAAGAATATAAGATAGTATTACCTTTTAAAATAGTATAATATCTTATTATAAAGATAATTTATAAAAATAAGAAAAGTTAAAGACTAAATACTTTAATAATCTTATTAAGAAGCTTATAACTCTTTAAAAGCTATTTCTAATATTAGCTAGATAAAGTAAGCACTCTAAAATTAAATTATATATACTTATAGTAGGATTTCTAAATATAAAAGCTATATTATTAACCTCCCTAAAGGTTTATAAGAGTTTTATAAGTAAGTAAGAATAATAATTTACCTTATTAAAAAGAAATCTAGTAATTAGCACTAATTCCTAGTAAAGCTAATACCCTAGAGTAATTCTAGACTAATTAATAATATAATAATAAGGGTAAAGATTTAAGATACCCTTTATTAAGGTCTAGAGGTATAAGACCTCCCCTTATATAAAGAAATACTATATTTATAGTAAGGAAAGATATTAGTTAATAAAATACTCTAAAGAGAACTATAAGAAAGTATATTAATACTTTAAGAGTTATTACCTTATTAACTCTTTAAAGTCTTTATTACTAGTATATAATATATTCCTTACTTAGTATAAGGGAGAACCTAAGACTAATAATACCCTAAGAGCTCTAGAAAATAATAAAATTACCTAATATATATAAGGCCTTAGATTTACTAATACTTAAGAGAGTAAAGATAGCTTAATTCTTATAAGCTTCTTTATATATAGTACTACCTTTAATAGCTAAAAAGTAATTAAAATCCTTATAAATTAAGTAATACTATATAGCCTAAGTAAGAAAAGCCTTTTAATAATAAACTATTTAATTAGCTACCTTATATATTTATACTTAGGATTATTACTCTTCTAAAACCTTCTAAGGTATTATACTAAATACTAGAGTTACTAAGTACTTAATAGTAAGTTACCTATAATTCCTAGTATTATAATATATAATACTAAAGATCTAACTTAATAAATTAAGAGTAAGTAAAGTAGTAATTAGGTTTAGAGAAAGTATACTAATTATCTTAATTAGATTAGTTAATATACTTACTCTCTTTAGTAATATTACTTTCTATATAGTTACTATAAGTATACCTTTCTTAATATACCTTAGGGATATAGGCTAATTAAAGATTAACTTTATTATTACTAAGAATATACTATAATAAGGGAATATTAAGATCCCCTTATATATAAATAGGGGTATATATAGATATTACTAGGTAAAATAAGAAGTTAATAGTATAAAACTACCTTACTAAAGTTAAATTATAGCGCTTATATTACTAATTTAGTTATTCTTTAGTTTAATAACTCTATAATCTTCTATATAAATTAGGTATAAGATTAATATTAAAGCTATTAAAGAGCTAATAAAGGTATATTACTAATACTAGATAAATACTAATAACCCTTACTACTTTAAATTTACTCTCTAGGATAAATATATATTTAACTTTAAAGTAATAGTAAATATTATATATCTTAATAGTAGCTACCCTACCCTTTATACTATTAATATAGCTATAGTATTTAATACAGTAAGATTCCTTAAAGATATCTTAGTAAAGATAATATAAGAGGCCCTTAGATTATACTAGATTAATATATACTAAGGACTCTCTAATTAGATTATTACTAATACTAGCACTAACTTCTATAGTAAGGAATTCTAATAATTTATAGTATTAATATTAATCTTTATTAAAGAGGTTCCTATTAAAGCGCACTATAGTATTAGTAAGGTTAAGAGATATTATAGGCTCTCTAAAGAGCTTATAATATTATCTAATATAAATACCTAATAACCCCTAAGCCTATAGCCCTATAAATAGCTATTAAGGCCCTTAATAATACTATAGGCCTAAATAGCCTTATTTTAACTCTCCTTATCTTTAGCGCCTATCTATAGATAATAAGTGAATCCTCTATCCCTAGAGATATTATAGTATGTAATTATAGTATAGAAGGCTATAAAGGAGATTAAAAGGCTATTTACTCTCTAGAAGGTTACTAAAGCTCTTATAATAAGGAATAGCCTAAATATATTAATAACCCTTAACCTCTTACTTAAGTTATTAGTCTAGGTATAGTATAAAGGCAAAAGGTAATAAGGCCTATATAACCTCCTTACTATTAATAGTAAGAGCTATATACTTAACCTCCTAAGAGGCCCTAAGACCTTTAGGTTAACCTTTATAAGACCCTATTATAAGGACCCTTATAGAGAAGAACCCCTACCCCTAATATAAAGCAGTATTATAATAGAGGCTAAGGGAGAACCACTAAAGGCTAGGGATAAATATAAGGCCCTAGAACTAGAGATCCTACTAAAGTAAAGACCTAGAAGACCCTATAAGAACCCTCTAGCTATTATTAATAAGACTAATATTATAACCTTTATATTAGTAAAGGAGGAGGCTAACCTTAACCTTATAATCTAGTTATATAAGGAAAGCATTATTATAACCCTAGGGAAGCTATTTAAGCTCTTTACTAAGACTAAGATTAATGCTTTAATTAAATAAGGTATTTTTAAGTTTATTATATTTAATAAAGAGAAACACTATAGCCTAAGAATCTTTAATACCTATATTATTAATAAGGTAAAGGGAAAGATAAGTTAACTATATAAAAAGTTATAGCTTATAATCTAAGGATTTAGGGATAAAGAGAAGTAATTAATCTTAATATAAGCTTTAATAATCTAATAGGCTAGCTAATAACTTATCCTTATAATAGCTCCTTCTCTGCTTATAATAGGATATCTTATGTGAATTTATAATATTATATAAGCTTATATCTAGTTATATATAGCCTTAAGCTAAGTTATTCTTACTAGGCTCCTAATCTAAATCTGCTACTAGTACCTAGAAGGCATAATTATAATTATAATTAAACCTCTCTATAGTATTATAAAAGCTAGAACACACTAGTAGGTAATATATTATAAGCATTATAAAGAGAAGCTCTAGATAGAGACTTTTATATATAACCTATGCTTACTTATAATAATAAAAGAGAGCCTAGAATTTATATATATAAGTATATAAACTAATAATACCCTTAGGTTATTAGATAAGGAGTTCTCTAGGAAAGAGAAAACTTAACTAGTTACTATTACCTTTACTATAAAGCTAAAGTAATTTCTTAGGAGAATAACTTACTTATATTTAATAAAGGAATTATTACCCTAAGTAATAGGAATATTATATTATAATAAAAGGGCAGAGTAATAAGCTTAGATTAATCTTACTAACCTAGTTAAAGTAAAAGTATATTAAGTAGTAAGCTTAAGGCACTTATATTACCTTAATTTATTAACTAGAAGCTTACTTTAATCTTTTAGTTACTATATAATACTAGAACTAATAATTAAGAATATTAAAGCCCTTAACTACTAAATCTAGTAGTAAATAGACTACCTAGAGAGAGGCCTAACCTTTATTCTAATTAACCTTACTAAAGTAAAGATCTATGCCTTTATAAATAGATTATTTGCTAATAACTAGGACCTTATATTATAGCTAGGATATATACTAATCCTAGCTAATAAAGATAATAAGGATAGTAAGTTTATAATTAAAGGTAATATTATACACTTTAGCTTAACTAAGAGTAAGAGAGTTATATAAAGTATACTTACCTTAGAAATCTATAGTATAGTTATAGGCATTAATATAGCCTATGTAATTATAATAATAATTAGATTAATTATAAGCTAACTAAAGCTTCCCTTAATCCTAGTTATAGTATATTGTAAGGGCTTGGGCTTCGCCTAAGCATTTACTGTAGTGCACACGAGTGGGGACAGTCCTAAGCAGGCAAGGACATAGAAAAGGGGGCTAATATAAGGTAGCTAGGGGTATAAGGGGCTCTAGTGAGAATAGGTTTCCTACCTTTCTCTTTCCTTTTCTTAAGTTTCTTAATATTATACTAATACCCTATTATAGTTACCTAGGGCTAGTTTATAATAATTAAGAAACTTCCTTTAGTCTTATAATAGCTACTAAAAGATATAATAGATATACTAATAGATATATTAATAGATTTAATAGGTATACTTTAGCTATAGGATTATCCTAGTTAAGGGATAGTTACTTCTCTATCTAATGCCTTAGTACTATAGGTAGCTTAGTAAGCCTAATTTAAAACACTCTAACTTATACTAAGTAAGTAAATAATAGAGATTACATACCTCTAGGAGTAAGTAAATATAAATTATATAGGACCCTTAACTTAATTACCCCTATAGCCTAGCCTAGTGCCCTAATAGTTAACCTTATACTACTCCTCCTCCCTAATTTAGCCCTTACTATACCTAAAATAAAATAGAAACTAATCCCTATAGGTAACCTATATAATAATAATAAGGCTTTATTTACTATATAGAGGCTCTAATAGAGTATAAGTTATAGGTAAATAAAGACTTTATTAGTACTAATAAGGATAGATAAATATTTATTTACTAGAACCTCTTCTCTAAGGTATAGTCCTAGGTAGCTACTTACTTTAAGTTTAGTAACTTTATTACTTTTAATCCTATAGACTTCCTAGAATACCTTAGAACTATATTCTCTTACTTATATAGGTAGGAGATAGCCCTTATAGAGCTTAACTAAATAAAATAAGGGCTAGGGAGGTATTTTCTATATTCTTTATTTACTTTATAGAAAAGCTCTTAATAATAGGAGAGGAATACTAGGGGATAATATAAAACTAGTAAAGCTCTAATATATACTTAATAAGTATTTAAGAGAGATTAGTATAGGTTAGGTATTAGCTATTTTAATTAGTATATAGCTATTATATAGTATTATAAAATTATAGTTAATATTAAGGCCCTTACCTTAGAGGATAAGTATTAGAACTAATGTAAACTTTAATAGGCTAAGTCCTTAACCCTAACTAACTATAAGGGTAACACTCTAATAATAGGGGTTTATATAGTAAGGACCTAACTAGGGAAGTAAAATAAGCTAGCTAAAAAGGAGAAGGAGATAAAGGCTACTATAAATATATAATAGGTAAAATAGGTATTAGAAGCAGTTTTAGCTAGATATTATTAAGAGGGATACTACCTCTAATATAGGTCTAAGGACTACTTTATCTAGGAGTGCACTTTTCTCCTACCCTATTACCTATAGGTTAGTGTTAATATATCTAGGGTAAATAAGGAAAGCGTAAATAAGGAAGTAAATATTCCCTTATAGAAAATAAGTAGCCCCTAAGTAAAGTCTTATATAAGGGCAAATAGGCTAGTTAACTACTATAATATAGGATAATTATAACTACTATATAGAGATAGAATAGGGTATAGTATAATATATAAACTAACTACTATTCTTAATTTCTATACTCTTTAATATATATTATTTTATTAATATCTAAGTTAACTATAGTTATAATTACTATAGTGCTATAAGCAAATTAGTAGTAAGATAGCTTAGCCTAGAGCTTATATAGTTACTAAAATAGAGGTATGTTTATACTATAGTAAAAATAGAAAGGAGAGAGAAGTAAGTTAAGAAAATACCTCTTCTATAACCTATATAGTACACACTAGAATTAATATAAATAGCTAGGAGTTATTTGTGTACTTATATATTATCCTAGGTCTTACTTAGGATATAATATTTAGAATACCTTAGTTAGAGTAGTGTAATATAGTAATTTATATAGTAAAATAATAACTAGTTATTAAAGCTATAGAGGGCCTTTATATCTCTAAGGCCTTTACTTAGGTAGTGAAGGCACTAGTATAGGGAATTATTAGATCCCTTTACGCTACTAAGGCTTATAGGGCATAATAGAATAAGGACACTACTATAAGGTTTATTACTATAAGCTTAAAGGAGATAATAATAGTACTATAGATTATAGCGCCTAAGATAGAGCTAGCTAGTCCTAACACATTAACACTACCTAAGGAGTTAGAGGACTTTGCGGACCTCTTTAATAAGGCTAAGGCTAATAGTTTGCCCCCTTATAGGGGTTCTCTTAACTACTATATACGCATACATAAGAACCTAGATAGGTCTAAACTAACACTCCTATAGGGACTATTATATAATATGCTATAGGATTAGCTCTTAGAGGTTTAGCGCTAGATTTGTAAGGGCTTGGGCTTCGCCTAAGCATTCACTGTAGTGCACACGAGTGGGGACAGTCCTAAGCAGGCAAGGACATAAAAAGGGGCTAACATAAGGTAGCTAGGGGATATAAGGGGCTCTAGTGAGGATAGGTTTCCTACCTTTCTCTTTCCTTTCCTTAAGTTTCTTATTATTATACTAATGCCCTATTATAGTTACCTAGGGGCTAGTCTATAATAATTAAGAAACTTCCTTTAGTCTTATAATAGCTACTAAAAGATATAATAGATATACTAATAGATATATTAATAGATTTAATAGGTATACTTTAGCTATAGGATTATCCTAGTTAAGGATAGTTACTTCTCTATCTAATGCCTTAGTACTATAGGTAGCTTAGTAAGCCTAATTTAAAATGCTCTAACTTATACTAAGTAAGCAAATAATAGAGATTATATACCTCTAGGAGTAAGTAAACGTAAATTATATAGGACCCTTAACTTAATTACCCCTATAGCCTAGCCTAGTGCCCTAATAGTTAACCTTATATTACTTCTCCTCCCTAATTTAGCCCTTACTATACCTAAAATAAAATAGAAACTAATCCCTATAGGTAACCTATATAATAGTAATAAGGCTTTATTTACTATATAGAGGCTCTAATAGAGTATAAGTTATAGGTAAATAAAGACTTTATTAGTACTAATAAGGATAGATAAATATTTATTTACTAGAATCTCTTCTCTAAGGTATAGTCCTAGGTAGCTACTTACTTTAAGTTTAGTAGCTTTATTACTTTTAATCCTATAGACTTCCTAGAATACCTTAGAACTATATTCTCTAACTTATATAGGTAGGAGATAGCCCTTATAGAGCTTAACTAAATAGAATAAGGGCTAGGGAGGTATTTTCTATATTCTTTATTTACTTTATAGAAAAGCTCTTAATAATAGGAGGGGAATACTAGGGGATAATATAAAACTAGTAAAGCTCTAATATATACTTAATAAGTATTTAAGAGAGATTAGCGTAGGTTAGGTATTAGCTATTTTAATTAGTATATAGCTATTATATAGTATTATAAAATTATAGTTAATATTAAGGCCCTTACCCTAGAGGATAAGTATTAGACCTAATATAAACTTTAATAAGCTAAGTCCTTAACCCTAACTAACTATAAGGGTAACACTCTAATAATAGGGGTTTATATAGTAAGAACCTAACTAGGGAAGTAAAATAAGCTAGCTAAAAAGGAGAAGGAGATAAAGGCTACTATAAATATATAATAGGTAAAATAGGTATTAGAAGTAGTTTTAGCTAGACACTATTAAGAGGGATACTACCTCTAATATAGGTCTAAGGACTACTTTATCTAGAGTGCACTTTTCTCCTACCCTATTACCTATAGGTTAGTATTAATATATCTAGGTAAATAAGGAAAGTATAGATAAGGAAGTAAACATTCCCCTATAGAAAATAAGTAGCCCCTAAGTAAAGTCTTATATAGGGGTAAATAAGCTAGTTAACTACTATAATATAGGATAATTATAACTACTATATAGAGATAGAATAGGGTATAGTATAATATATAAACTAACTACTATTCTTAATTTCTATACTCTTTAATATATATTATTTTATTAATATCTAAGTTAATTATAGTTATAATTACTATAGTGCTATAAGCAAATTAGTAGTAAGATAGCTTAGCCTAGAGCTTATATAGTTACTAAAATAGAGGTGTATTTACACTATAGTAAAATAGAAAGGAAAGGAAAGTAAGTTAAGGAAGATACCTCTTCTATAACCTATATAGTATACGCTAGAATTAATATAGATAGCTAGAGTTATTTATATACCTATATATTATCCTAGGTCTTACTTAGGATATAATATTTAGAATGCCTTAGTTAGAGTAGTGTAATATAGTAATTTATATAGTAAAATAATAACTAGTTATTAGAGCTATAGAGGGCCTTTATGTCTCTAAGGCCTTTACTTAGGTAGTAGAGGCACTAGTATAGGGAATTATTAGATCCCTTTACGCTACTAAGGCTTATAGGGTATAATAGAATAAGGACACTACTATAAGGTTTATTACTATAAGCTTAAAGGAGATAATAATAGTACTATAAATTATAGTGCTTAAGATAAAGCTAGCTAGTCCTAATATATTAACGCTACCTAAGGAGTTAGAGGACTTTATAGACCTCTTTAATAAGGCTAAGGCTAATAGTTTGCCCCTTATAGGGTTCTCTTAACCACTATATATATATATATAAGAACCTAGATAGGTTTAAACTAACACTCCTATAGGGACTATTATATAATATACTATAGGATTAGCTCTTAGAGGTTTAGCGCTAGATTATAGACTTAATAGATAAGGGTTAGATCTATACTAGCTTCTTATTAGCTATAGCTCCTATCCTTCTTATTAAAAAGGTAAATAAGGGATAGTGTTTTTACATAGACTATTACACTCTTAATAAGATAATAGTATAGGACTATTACTCTCTCCTACTAATTAAAGAGATATTACACTCCCTATCCTAGGTATATTAGTTTATAAAGGTAAATATTTATATAGCGTTTTATAAACTATAGATAGCTAAGGGTAAGGAGCACCTTATAGTGTTCTATATAAGGTTTAGCCTATTTAAATAGCTAGTCTATCCCTTTAGCTTAGCTAGTGTACTAGTAACCTTCTAGCGCTATATTAATAAATCCTTAGGGGATATATTAGGGGACTTTATTATAGCTTACCTTAATAATATTCTAGTTTACTTAGGGGTTAAGAAAGGATTATATAGCTAAGGTCTAGTTAGTTCTTAGCTACTTAAGGGCTATAGGCTTATACCTTAACCTTAATAAATCTATATTTACTATAAAAGAGGTTTAGTACCTAGGATATATTATTATAGTAGGACGCTTAATCTACCTAGATCCCGTAAAGGTTATAGCTATAAGGGAATAGGTAATACCTACAAAACTATATAGGGTTTATAGCTTCCTAGGATTTACAAATTTTTACTATAATTTTATTAGTAACTTCTTAGAGATAGTAGCCTTGCTAATATAACTTACTAAGAGGAATATTCCTTTCTAATAGGGATCTAAGGAGAATAAGGCCTTAAAGAGGTTAAAAGATACCTTTATTATATACCTAGTGCTAGTATAATAGGACCTAGACTACTTAATAGTAGTAAAAGCTAATTATTTAGGCAAAGCCCTTAGTAGGTGCTTCTTATAATAAGGTCCTAATAGCGTCTTATACCTAGTTACTTACTATTTTACTAGTCTTATGCCCTTATAGAAGAACTATATAATTTATAATAAGGAACTCCTTGCTATTATCTCTTACCTTAAGGTATAGTTAGTAAAGCTTTAGGGCATATCCTATTTATTTATTATCTATATAAATTATAAGAACTTAGAATACTTTATAACCCCTTAGTTAATATTAGAGAGATAGGCTTAGTAAGCAAATACACTAGCTTAGTGCTATATCTTATATATATACTACTACTACTAGTAGGGGAGGCTCTTTTTACTACTAAGTACCTTTAGACCCTATAGGACTAGGCTATTATATTAGACCCTATATATAGTATTTAATTAAGGACTATTTAGGAAGGGGTTAGAAGTTTCCCCTAAAGCGCTAATAAGGGAATAGGTTATAGATTATTCTATAAGCATATATAGGGCGCTTTAGTTTAGGGGCTATACTTAGGTTCTAGCTTAGGAACCCTTATAATAACCCTTATATAATAATACTATAACTTACTAGTAGTAAGGCACCTAGGTTATAACACTATATTTTAAATTTTATAATAGTAATTCTATTAGGATAGGATATTATAGGATATTACTTAGCTTATTTATAATTATTACTACTTTAGTAATTATAAGAGTTATTAATAGTATTAGGGCTTACTAAAGCCTTTACTAATCCCTAATTAGTTCTAGTCTTAGATTTCTATTAACTTTATAATAAACTTACTAGTAGTATCCCTAGAGAGGCTATAATACCTTATAGTTATTATAAATAGACTCTTAAAGTTTATATAGTTAAAAGCTATAACCTCTATTAGGGCTAAGGAGTATATAAAATAGTTTAAGATAGTCTAGTAAAGGTTTTAAGGATTTCCCTAATCTATTATTATAAATTAAGGGTTAGACTAGCTAGAAAATTTTAGATAATATTATGCTCCTATATTAGGATAAACTAGCTACTTTTTATATTACACTACCTATAGACTAATAGTAGTATAGAGTAGGTAAACTAGGAGGTATAGGTAATACTATATATTATAGTCTCCTTCTTATAGTTTAATTAGCTAGAGTATCTAGTAGCTTACTAGCTTATAATTAATAATAGGTTCTCTTCTATAATTAGAGTTAGCCTAAATAAGTTACTATATAGCTATAACTTAGAGCTAATCTAGTTATAACTAGACTAGTTTACCTTTATAATAATACCTAAGGGATAAGCTATATAATTCCTTAAATACCTATAAGAGAGTACTTATTTAGTATAAGCTATAATAGCTTATATTTAATAAAGATAGTAAGATACTATATTAGCTTCTTAATAGCTAGTAAAATGGTTTTAAGTTAGAGATAAGGTATAGCTTTTACTTAAGAATATTAAGACTAACTACCCCTTATAAAAACTTAATTAGGTTATAGTAAAGTATATAGTTATAGAAGTACTAATGCTACTTATAGTATAGTTAGATATTCTAAGGGTATTTACCTAGTTTTCTATATAAACCTTATTAAATAGGCTATAGAGGACCCTCTCCCTAGCTAAAGACTCTAGGACTCTTACCTAGGGCTAGAATAGGTCCTAGTAAAGGATAATAATAAACTTATAAAGAAATACTAAGTTAAATAGATCTTAGTAGCCTAGAATACCTTAGGCTAGGGTAGGAGATGTAATATACTAGTTAAGTAAGTAGGTTATATATAGCTAATATAGGAACCACTAGAGAGTATAATATAAATATAAGCCCTTAATAAGTTTAAAGTAAAGTAAGGAGATATATAATATAATAATAGACTAAATTAATTATAAATTACTTATTTACTTATAGAGACTTCTAATAGTATATAAGGCATGCCTAATTCACACCTTATTAACTTATTCTAGCCACTAAAATAAACTTAAAATCCTTTATCCCCTATAGTATAAGGGTTACCTATACTATTAGATAGGTTATTATTACTATTAGATAGGATATTAATTAGTATTACCTTATATCTAGTAGGGATATAAATAGTGTTATAATAGATAGGATAGCTACTACTATAGTTCTAGATAGTAGGAGTAAAATAGTAATTAGTAAATATAAAGTAAGTGTAGGCTAGGGTAGCCTATCTCTAGGTTAACCTCTAGTAGGGTATAAATATTAGGTAGTATTTATTACTATAGAATACCTACTACCTAGGGTGTAATTAGTATAATAGTTAGTTAGGCCTAACCTAGTTCTAAGTTAGAGCGTTCCTAGTAGTAGTAAGAGGGTAATTTATCTCTAGACTTAATAAGTTAATAGCCCTAGTTACTACTATAGTAGTAGGGAGAGAGAGCCTTAAGGAGGTGTGTAGACTAGTTATAATACTCTTAATATATAGAGTTTAGACTGCCTATAATCTACTAGTTCTATTAGAATAAAATACCTATAACTTACTATATAGAGTTTCCTATACTATAGCTACCTATAGGGCTACTACTACTAAAGGGAATAACTTTAAGCCTAGTTATATTTATAATAAGGGAGTTAGAGAAAGGAGGTAGCCTAAGGGCTAAATAAACTAGTGCTAGATTAAATTAGGCCTAGTTTAAAAGGGTATTCTATTAACTAATAAGGGCATAGAAGCCTTAGGATAGCACTAGTATCTTCTTCTTAGTTATTATAGTCCTTATAACGCTAGGCGTAATAATATATATCCCTAAGGTAATTATAGCCTTAAGGTCTTTTAAATAATATTAGAGCTAGAGGTTAGCTAATAGGAACCTAGTTAACTAGATATAGGTTATATAATTCTACTAATATAGGGGTAGGACTAGCTACTTTTAGGAGGGCAGTAGTCTAATATACCTATAGTAAGGTACCTTTTAATACATAGCCTATAGGGCTAGAAAACTACTTAGGAAGTAGTATACTCCTTATTATCTAAGTTCCCTTAATAAGGAACTTACTAATAGATTAGGTAAGTAGTGTAGTAAGAATAGCTAAAGCATATAGGGGAACGCTATAGGGTTACTATATTAGGCTATATCTAGTAAGAGTCTAATAGGTAAATAAAGGGTATTTTTAATAATAGGATAGGAAGGAGTAATAGTATTATAATATTTTAGGAAAATTTTATATAAGGAAAGTAAGGTTATATAATAAAAATAAATAGTAAGTAGTAAGTAAGGGTTTTTACGCTAGTAAAGGATAAGTTATACTCTAGTAAGGGTAGGGCTACTATTAATATAATAATAATGTAGGGCTAAGAGAACGCGTTACGCACCCTACCTAGGCCTAATGTTAAAATAATAGGTCCCTATAATATATTAAGGGGGTAAATACCTATAATAACTATAGTTAAGGGTAGTAGGAGGGGAGGAGTAAGGGTATATATAAGGGCTTAGGCTTTGCCTAAGTATTTACTATAGTGTATATAAGTAAGGATAGTCCTAAGCAAGTAAGAATATAGAAAAGGGGCTAATATAAGGTAGCTAGGGGGTATAAGGGGCTCTAGTGAGGATAGGTTTCTTACCTTTCTCTTTCCTTTCCTTAAGTTTCTTAATATTATACCAACGCCCTATTACAGTCGCCTAGGGGCCAGTCCATAACAATTTCTTAGGTTTAGTTATTAAAGTTCTAGGTAAACTCTATAAATAGTATTCTTTAGTTACTTTTCTTATTTTATAGTTTATAACTCTAATAAGAATATAGGCTATAAGTATATTAGGTATTTTATTCTCTTTATTATTAAAGTTCTTAGCCTTATAAAATAAGTCTTTTATAAGGTTCTTATAAAAGTACTATAGAATATATAGAAAAGAAAGAATATTTATTTTACTTCCTTTAGGCTACTTAGTTACCTTAGTAAAGGTATCTCCTATTTAGAAGCTTTCTTAACTCTTAAGGGCTTATATTAGTTTCTTTTTATTAGCTATTATAACTTATAACCCTTAGTAAGGAAGGGAATAAGGGAAATATTATATTTTTTAGGTAAGAGAGAGTAGTAAAAAGTTTTACTTCCTAAGGGAAATAATTTATAAAGAATTATAAGGCTAGGTATTAACTTTATATATAATAAAATACACTAAGAAAAAGAATAATAAAATATACTTTATTACTAAACTTAAACTTTTCTTTAAGGTTTAGGCTTTTATTTATTATTAGCTACTTATATACTTTAACTAAGGGACTAAAATAAACTTCTTCCTTAGTATAATTAAGGATCTTATAATAATCTAGTTATTTTTATACTTTAATAAAAAGGCTAGATTATATTACTTTTAGAAAAGTCTCTTTTATTATTAACCTTACTAATCTATAATTTTCTATATATATTTAGGAGTAATTATAAAGTTAACTACTAATTAGTATTAGTTATATAGGGTACCTAAATTTAGGGTATTAATATTATAAGCCTTAAGAATAGTATTATTATTAATTATTTATTCTAAGCTATAGAGAAAAGAGAGGAAAAGAGAGGGCAAAAGTAAGGGTTTTTCTTATAAGATATAAAACGCGAAAGGGGGCTATGTAAGTTACATAACTATAAGCCTTACCCTATTATATGCCCGCATTATAGGTTGCGTGTAAGGCCCTCGCGCGCGCGCGCGGCTAACCACTCTGCTAACCTCACAATTGCGGCTGCTAAGCGCGGTTAATATTATACGTGTTCTAACAATAACCTTAATAACTATATTACTATACTTACTTTATAATCTCTATAAATACTACTTACTATTTACTATATAAATAACTTTAATACTTAATAATATAATATTTAGAATACCTTCCTTATATAGAACTTAAAGAACCTATCTTCTATAAGCTACTAGAAGGCTTAAAGGTAAAGGGTTATCTTTAAAAGATAATATAAGTATTATATAGTCTTAGAGAAGCTCTAAGATAATAGTTCCTATATCTAATATAATTCCTACTAAAGATAGGCTTTATTTAGGAAAGGAAGACCTATATATCTTTATAAAGAATAGAATTATTCTATTCTTCTATATAGATAATATTATAGTAATATTCCTAGGTAAATTTAAAGATAAATTTAATACTCTATATAATTAACTAATAAATAACCTAGATATTAAGGATTAAGGAGAATTAAAGTAGTTTCTAGGGATTAAGATTATTTAAAATTAAGCTATAAAGGAGATATAGTTATCTTAAGAATCCTATATCTATAAGATTATATAGAAATTTATTCCTAATATTATAGATAATAATTTAAAAGGCTTTATTACTTCTCTTTATATAGCTACTATTTATCTAAATAATAGTTAAGCTACTAAAGAGGAAATTAATCTATTCTAAGTAATTATTAGATTATTAGTATATCTCTATATTATTAGAAGACCTAATATAGCCTTTATAGCTTTAAAGCTTACTATATTCTTAACTAACCTTTCTTTTAAGTATATTAAACTTACTAAAGGCATTATTAGATACACTTAGAACTTAAAGAAGCTATATATCTAATACTCTAGGGATAATAGCTTTAATATACTTTTCTTAAGCACTAATACCTCTCTTAGAGATAACCCTAATACTAGGAAATTAATATAAGGCTATATATTTATTATATATAGTACTATAATAAATTAGAAATTAAGTAAGTAATATTATATAATAACTTTAAGTATAAAAGTAAAGCTCTTTACCTTAAATTATAGTATAAAAAGTATATATTACTAGGATAACTACTTTATAATATTAATATATATATACTACCTCTCTTAATTATCTAGTATAATAATAAGTAAATAATTTATATTATAGAGTATAAGGAAGGAAAGCTTTAGACTAGCCTTAAGTATCTTAATATAAATTAAATATAGATTTAAGAGTAATATACCCTAGGTAATATTAAGGTTAATTAGATAAAGACCTCTAAGATACTTACTAATAGCTTTATAAAGCCTTTATTAAGGCTAAAGCATAAGGAATTCTACTATAAAATTAGGCTATAACTAATACCTAAATATTTAAAAACACTAGAAATCTATTAAGATCCTATATAACTTATATAACCTATAGCTTTATTTTAGTTATTAGCTAGAGAGGTATGTTAGGTAAGGGCTCTAATAACGCTAGAATATCGTATTAACTATATTAATAAAGATAAAACCCTCCTTAAGATAACAGTGGATATAATGTATTAGATATACTAGATTTAGTTAGATAAGACCGTAGCGCACTGTGTACCTTTTAGGTACAAAGTCAGGTGCTGTCTGCACCTCTGATTGACTGAATTGAACGCTTTTCATCAACCTATTACATCCCTACCTTCTGACACTTATGTATTAAAAGAGATAGCAACTCTGTAGTCCGTACACTCCACCCTAACAGGTTATCAAAGTCACTGTGCAGGCCAAATCCGTTAGCGGCCAGTACATGGCAGCACCCCAGGAGTGAACCAGAAAATCACTCTCCCAACAAATACATATGCGTCATCTGCACCTCGCTGTCTTTTACCAGAGCGAACCAGACCCGGATGCGCGCAAGTGTTTGATCACGTCCTCTGCTCGCCTTCCAATGTTGTACCTAAGCAAGACTGCCTTGCATGGTGTTCTGGTCCTCGCTTTGGGCTCCTCTTAGACCAGCCCTACGTGTCTGGCCGTCCGCTTCGACTTCCGCTCACGGCCTACATTAGACATCGCATCGCGAGCCCTCCCATTCTCCAGGGATTTCCTCCTCTGACCATGGCGCCTCCGACCTATCCCAAGTATGAGGGAGGCACTCCCTCGGCTGATCACCTGTGTGTGCTCGTCCACGGTGTAAGTTGTGTGACCCGTCTTCACCACAAGTTGCTCGCCTCGTGCTTTTTAATTCCCTTTGTTGAGAGAATCCTCCCCAGATTCGCTCAATCATGACCGTTCTTGCGCGACCCTTCCTGTTCTCACATCGTTTCTTGCACATGAATTTAGCTATGGGGCAATCCCGACCACATGCGAAACGTGGCTAAAAGCCTGCGCGACTTGTATCCTTCAACTGAGCTACGACTTTTGTTTGCCAAGCGCAACATCGGTAGCTTCACATACGATGGCATTGAGCGAGGTGGTGAGCGAATTTGCTCCGAGATCGAGGAGGAATTACGCGCCGTACAGGAGAGCGGTGGTAAAATCACCAAAATCAGCATCGTTGGATACTCCTTGGCGGTCTGGTCTGCCGTTACGCCGTGGGTTTGCTTTACGCCAAAGGCATCTTGGATGACCTCGAATGCATGGTACGTCGTGTTGTTCTTCTCAAATTTCCTTCCTTCTTTTGGTCTTGCAAAGCGTTTTAACGCCCTGCTCTCTCCCAACAGAACTTTACCACTTTTGCATCCCTCACCTCGGAGTTCGCACGCCACTCAAAGGCTGGCACAATCACGTCTGGAACATCATGGGTGCTCGAACCTCTCCATGTCGGGAAAGCAGCTGTTCACCATAGATTCATTCCGCGATACCGGACGTCCATTGCTATCCGTACTCGCGGAACCCAACTCTATTTTCATGATGGGTCTGCGCAAGTTCAAAAGACACACGCTATACACCAACATAACCAACGACAGAAGCGCTGTATATTACACGACGGGCATTACCAAGACGGACCCATATCGCAATCTGGATTCAATCAAGGTCAACCTCTCCAAGGGTACGGCGGCGTCCTCCTGGATCCTCTGAACCCACTCCATCCATCACCAATATTCCGCGGCCCTGCGACATTCTCCTCGGTCACTGGGTCCATTGTCAACTGGGTCAAGCGGATACCATTCATGATGACTGTCGCCGTTTTCGTTCCCATCGGTGTTCTCGCCTATCTCTGCAATTCTGTCGTCCAAAACATCCGGTCGTCCCAACGAATCAAAGTCTACGAGCGAGGCGAAGCCGGCGTCAGCCTCGATGGCTATCGAGTGCCCGTTTTGATCAAGGAACTCCGCGAAGAGGTCGAAAACACATACGAGGCGCTCAACAGCTCGCAAAACCAAGAATATCTCGCGACTGAGGACGAAGATGATGCTGACGTGATGAGCGCGGAGGACAGGCGATTGATACAGCGGGAGAGACGACTCTCCGTTCCGGCTCAGCCAACTCTTGCACTGACACCGCATCAGTTCGAAATGATTCGATCTCTGGATACGTTGAAATGGAGAAAATACCCCGTATGGATTCACAATCACCGACACAGTCATGCGGCCATTATTGTGCGCATGGACAAGAAGTCATTTGATGAGGGATGGGTAGTATTGAGGCATTTTGCTGGGGGTGAGTTCTTGATCTAGACCGACTGAAGAAGAAAAGAGAAAAAAAAAAAGTCCGACATTAGCATGAGTCTTGAAGTTGCTATCCGGGCCTGGTCACAAGCAGACGGCATTAATCATTGTACGTGAAAAGTGCAAGTTAGGCGCAGAGGGGTGTATGTCGTTCTCCACCGCAGCCGGACGCATGCACAAGGACCAATCCACTTGCCTAATAGTCAGGAACCCAGCTTGCAAAGACGGGCGGCATTGAGAGAGGAGAGGACAAGTGACGGGGACGGTGAGCAACAAGTGCTATGCCATGCATGGCCTTTGGTGGTCATGTTCAGATGCGTGATGTCTCTTCCCAGTTGTGATTAACATTTCACTGTTGGATATTGCAGCCTCACATCTTAGGCATCACCCTCGTTCGCGATACCTTCCTCTTCGGGTGAGGATCCCCGCGATGTCTCGTATTTTTAGCCCGAGACCTCGTATTAACGCGGGATCTACGGACTATTATTCTCCGGAGTAGGGCTGCCTTTCCTCGCTTCGATCAAGATTCCGTCGAAGTCAGAATACATGTCAGATTTCCACTCCCAACATCGCTCCACATTAGCCATCGTATTCACGATTCCATGATGGAAGTGCGTCTTGTCTTGTGCCACGCCGCGTAAACATCACCCACGTGATCATGCCGTGATGGTGTTTGGGCCGGCAGGGGGTTTCGGGAAGCAAGTATAAAGGGGTCTTGGGGTGGGCAACAAGAATCGAACGACACTTTACTTGACATTCTTGCAACGTTATCGACTTGCCTATCAATACAACATTTATTTCAAAAAAAAAAAAACGAAATAACCATCATGCAGTTCTCGCACATCATCGCCGCCGCCGTCATGGCCGTCTCTGCCTCGGCAGTGCAAGGTAGGGCGCGATACCTGGGGACTTCTCGTGGACGATGCTGACTCTTTTTATTTTTATTTTCATTTTCAAAGTCTCTTGGGACGCTGGTTTCGACCAAGCCGACCGATCGCTCACCAAAGTATCCTGCTCCGATGGACAGTACGGCCTCATGCCCAAATACCCAACGCAGGGTTCTTTGCCCAACTTCCCAACATCGGTGGTGCTGCCGCCGTCGCCGGCTGGAATTCGCCGAATTGTGGAACTTGCTGGGCTCTCGAGTACCAAGGAAACAGAGTCAAGGTTTTGGCCGTCGATCACGCTGGTAACGGCTTCAACATTGGTCAAAGGGCAATGGATGCCCTTACAAACGGACGGGCCGCTGAATTAGGCCATGTCGAGGCTACCGTCACTCAATTATCTGCTGGAGAATGTGGCTTGTAAAATTTGAAAGCCTTTGTAATCACATAGAAAGAACGATGCAACCTACCCTTCATAGAATATGCTAATGCACAATCAAGAAAGCTGCGCCCGCCCATGGTATAAAGACCTCGAGTCTCCCAAGACCGAAGTCTGTGTAATCAATGCTCGTTTATGATCCTGAGTCTCAATTATACTTGATGCTCGAGTTTCTCCTCCGGAGAGCATATCGAGCCCAGTTCTCTTGTCCAGCATTGGCCTTGTCTTTTCCTCTCCTGCTTCTGTAAAGACCTTTATCGGGGCTATCTCAGACTTGATACCTTGTGGGTTTTGCTCTTGACCAGCAGGAGATTCTTCTACTAAGAGCCCGAACGATTCCGGTCCGTACATTTCTGCTGGAGAGACCTTTTTAAAGAAGCCGCGTAGTCAATGTTAAGTGGATCATCCAGTGTTGGCAACAAGAAGAGGATGCAGTCCCAATTCTCAATATAGTCTGCAAACTGTTCGTAATCTAGACCTGGGTTGAAACCCTCGAGAGGGATCTGGAGAGCTCGGGGTTGGAAGAACGCCGTCTCAATCTGCCCCTTGTTGAGCAAGTCGCCCATAAGCTCCAGAAACTGTTCAATCAGGCGACGTTGACCTGCGAACACATAGCATCGTTCGTCCTTGTGGTAGCCCATATAATTGCGGGCCCATTCGCGAGATCGTCTTTCGATTACAATATCTGTGTGGCATTTGCAGATCCCGACACTGCTGTAGTATACATGTATATCGGACGAATGCACAACGTCCAAGGCTGGCAGCTTATGAATGACGTGGGAGACCAGAGACCCGCTTAGGTATGAGTCGTAATATTCTTTGATATCTTCTTCGTTCGTCCGCTCAAGCTGCTTAAAACCTTTGCGGATGTCTTCGGATGTCGGGTTTATAAATTTCTTGATGCCCAAATAATGTGTTGCCTTCTCCATGACTGGAGCGTGGTGGAATGATGCTAATTTGAGTTGAGTGATGAAACGGTAAAGGCAAGTTTGGACATGTGTGTAAGTTGTGGGACCAAATGAAGCAAGGAAAGTTTAGAAGAAAGAGAGGAGATGGGAAAACGAAATTCGAGTGCTGTCGCTCTTATTGAGGTGCAGCTTTGGCTCACCCTGTGACTTGCCGGCGACTGCCTTGGCCAACTGGCAAGAGCTGGCAGCTGTCAGAAAAATGAGCAGTTGCCGGCCGCCGTGTGTGAATCGACCCCATCAAGTTACTCAAGTTTTCCCTGAACCTTCCTGCAGAGTCTACGGGCCAAGTTCGACACCGTGCACTGCTTTTCTGAAAGCCAAAGGTATGACGCCTCAATCATATCTTCCAGGTATGTACGTACTTCTGACGTCTCTCAAGACAGACTCAAGGACTTCTTTATTTTTCAGGAGGTCCGGGGATTCATCTGCCCAGAAATCGAATTGACGAAGAACTTTCCTATTTTACCCCCCACTGGAGGTGTTGTACCAGTCCAGCATTCAGGAGAAGGCGGCTCTCCCCATAGAATCCTGGCACCTCCGGGGATCCAAACATCATTCTCGCTCTTCACAAGGGCCAATAGTATGAGAGATGCGCACATGATACTCCGAAGATCATACCACAACCCGTGGTGTCTGTGTCCATGAGCGCGAACGTCTAAAGTCTTGAGGAGGCAGTCGGTTCCGGACGCCAAGAGGGAGCGGAGAGCGTCAATTTCATCACCACTCAAATTACTGGGACTCACATAGACTGCCGGACTAGGAGCTTCGACGGATGGTGGTGAGAACGGGCTGAGAAGGGTACTAATTCGAGGCTGTTGCCCAGTTGCCGCCGCCGCCATTGAACAGTTGATACGCTCTATCATGTCCAAGTCGGTAACGTGGATGAAGTAGTAGAATATCGGTTGATACAGCCATGTTTGCATTTCGAGAAGTCGATTATCTAATGCCCAGCTCAGTTCTCTTGAGGCATGACCACCAGCTCCCTGGGGATTTCTTTGGGGCGCTCAAATGATGAAGGTGGTTTCATAGTGTTGCATGGCTGGAGGAAGATGTGCTGACCATGAGGATACCTGAGCTTCAAATTCACGAGCCATACGAATGATTGGCTTGATACAAGTCCTCGTTCGGATATGACGTTGTACCCCGGACAGAGATACAGTATGATCTGGGCTGAACAAAACATTGATGAGGGCATTGGCAGAATACTTGCCATCGAATATCTCCCACTGCAGCACTGAGTCAGCGCTGGCTCTGTGTGGAGGTATCTGAAGAAAGTCTCTTGACGCCTCCACAGATGACGATCGAGGAAGTGTCTGGGCAGAGTCAAGAGCTTCGTCTGATTCACATCTCTCAGTGTCAGATTGAACTTTTATCGGAACACCTGCGAGTCCATTAGCGCGAAAATGTTTTCATCCCATACTTTACTCAATCGAGTTAGTAAAGCACATACAGTTTTGACCGGTAAGCTCTGCTTTGACATGGTCAAATTCCCGTCGCAACTGATCAAAACGGTCTAATATCTTCGCGGTGGCTGTTTCAAGGCTATAAAGGATAATGTAATCAGCTTCAACAGTACGAGACGTTTCTGCTACCCGAGCATTTACCTAAGATTCTCATGAGCTTCACCAACATATCCACAAGGTTGACCACTAATCTGACACAAGCCACAAAAGGCCTTATTTTGTCACACTTGATCTTGCGCAGACGACAGGGCTGGCAGGCAGCCTGGCGTCGATTTGAGCTCTGATGCAAGAAGAGCTGTTAGTCTGAGGACACGGTAGGTTTAAATCTCCCCTTGACCCCTCCTCCTTCACGCACTGCCTCGCTTGAAGGAATTTTCGGGGTCGCGGACACCTGCTTTGTTCAACGGGAATTGTCTATTACTTACACCAGATGAATGATTATCGTTTGTACCGCGCCTTTGTCGTTTTGCTAGTGGTTCCCGATCTACATCACCATCCGCCTCGTAGCGGATTCTTGGGAAGACGGGGTCATTGCCGCGGGGGAATGAGGCTACATTTCGTCAAGTCCGAAGGGAGGATGCAGCGAGTTTAATTAAGCAGCCAGCTGCATGGTCTGCCAAATGCAGGCAGGTCGAATCCGGTGAGTTGCCGATGCCCCAGATTTGGCATTTTGCATTTGGTGAAACACAGTGGCGCCTTTCGGGTCAATTGTCCGCTATCCGCCCTATGTGTATTTTCGGCGCTGCTTTGACTTGTGAATCCCCGTACTGGCGCGTCACGGGCCCCATCCTCTTTCAGTTACCCCAATGTCTGTGTCGTCAGCAGGCTCTTCCGTGGGACGGGCGTCCCGACCTGAGCATCGTGGGTTTCTTTCCATCAAAATTTTCTTAATTGGTTATTACCCCGCATTTCGCACCTCCATTTCAAGACCTTGAGTTTAAGAGGTCTTTCTCTCGCCAGAATGGCGAAGCTCAAGGACACATTGGCAAAGTACAATGTTGCGCATAAATTGTATAAACGGTCGTTGCTCAACACTGTCTGCATAGTGGCGGGTATTTCCATCTTCTTCTTTGGTTACGACCAAGGTCTGATGGGCGGCGTAAACACCACACGAAACTATGCTGAATTGATGGGTTTCGGGCACTGGGATGAGGCGCAGCAGATTGTTGTTGTGGACAAGCCTTTGCTACAAGGAGGCATCGTGAGTCCCCAAATCTCCAATTGCGGTCATGCGAACATCACAGACACAAGCGACCAACGCCCAACAGGTTGCCGTGTATTATCTCCTGGAACGCTCGTAGGTTGTCTTATTGGTGGTTGGCTTGAGACGAATATGGCCGCATCGCGACCATGGGCATTGCCTGTTTGTGGTGTGTTTTTGCTGCTGCTCTGCAATCTGCGGCACAAAATGCGAACTGGATGTTCTGTGGTATGTTTTTGTATTCATATGGCTTGCCAGCTATGTTTTCTTTTTCCCTCCTCTTTTTTGACCGGGGTGTAGTGTGTTGACAAGAAAAAAACCAGCACGAGTGTTGAGTGGTATTGGCACCGGTGTTCTGAATGCCATCACGCCGGTCTGGGCTACCGAGACCGCCAGCCACACGTCTCGTGGCCAATTCGTTGCCGTTGAATTTACTCTCAATATATTTGGTGTTGTGACCGCCTACTGGCTTGAATTGTAAGTTTGTATCATTTTTATCACTGAGATGTCCAAGTTTGTTGGCTAAATCCAAGACATTCCAGTGGCACATCCAAGTACAAGAACCCCAACTCGTCTTTCATCTGGAGATTCCCTGTTGCTTTCCAGATCGTCCCTCTCATTTTCTTATTCATCACTATCTGGTTCATGCCAGAGTCCCTGCGCTGGCTCGTTAAAGTCGGTCGGGAAGATGAGGCTCGATTCATTCTGCAACGTCTTCGAGGAAGTGAGGGCGGGGAGGGCGAGCTGGCCGAGGCTGAATTGCAAGAAATCATCAGCATTCGCAACTTGGAAGAGAAAACCTCCAACCAGCAGAGCTATTTCCACATGTTCTTCGGCATTGATCTGGCAAACTGCACACGGGACGACGCGTGCAACTTGTAATCTGGCTTCAGATTCTGCAAGAATGGATCGGTATTGCCGGTATCACCATTTATGGGCCTCAGATCTTCACTATAGCTGGTATCAGTGCCGCGGATCGTCTCTGGGTCAGCGGTGTCAACAACATCACATACATGGTAGGTCAGCCAGCAGCCCAAGCTTTCTTTTCCAGTACAGTCACTCCTCATAATGGCTGACTGATGTCTCCCACAGTTTGCCACGCTCATTTGTGTCTTCACCCTGGATAGAATCGGTCGCCGCTGGACTCTCTACTGGGGCTCCGCCGGCCAGGGCATCTGCATGTTCGTCGCCGGCGGTCTTGCCCGAGCTACCATGAATGCAGGCGACAGCGGCAGCCGCTCGCAGATCGGCGGTGCCGCCACATTCTTCGTCTTCCTTTACACGGCCATCTTCGGAGCTACTTGGCTCACGGTACCATGGCTGTACCCGGCTGAGATTTTCCTCCAAGTTCGTGCCAAAGGCAATGCCTGGGGCGTGGTCGGCTGGTCCATTGGCAATGGGTGGTGTGTGCGTATTTCTTGCCCCCCTCTCCCCAAGTTTGACATGCTGTCTAGAACGTTGTTGGATCGTGCTCACACTACTCTTACAGGTGCTCCTCCTCCCAAGCATATTCGACCGCCTCAACGAGAAAACACTCTATATTTTCGGTGGCGTCAACATCCTCAGCATATTCATCGTCTGGGCGCTGTATCCCGAATCGAACCAACGCACTCTTGAAGAGATGAACCTCGTGTTTGCCAGCGATAGCATCTGGACGTGGGAAGCGGAGAAGAATTTTGCCCGTCTCAAGGAGGAGAACCCGCAGCTTGTGCGGCGCGCTCGGGTCGGCCGAGGAGTTGTCGATGCGGAAACGGGCAATGTCAAGACGTCCGGTGAGCATGACGAGTCGAGCGTGTCCCATCTCTGATTTGATTTGAAAGGATGGCCATGGCGATTGTGAGAAGATGTAATTCATGGGCGGCTCCAGCTTTGTAAACTCCGGTCGCTGCGTACACTTGCCATGAAGTTTTATTTACAGTCATTCTACAAGCGTGGTTCTCGACGTGACGCTTGCAAGATGCCATGACAAATACACAAATACACAAATGCCTCTATTTTTCAAAAGATTGGGAACACCCTCCTGGTAGAACCAGCGTTTCCTACAAAAACAACTCCACATGTCTCAAAGCACCTCTATTAAGAAAACAAAGCTATCCCAAAAACGCATAATACCACACGGTCGCTGTGCTCTATGCGAAAAGAAATAGAAAAAAATTTACAAGTATGTACACGCACCCGTCCATCTAGTTATCTTATTGGCTAGTCACTATCAACATCCGAATGCGAATGCAGATCGGAATCGCCTTCATCATCCGTCAGGTCCACGGCCAACTTGTGCGCCTCATGCTCCATCATCTCCTGTACGTGCTCCAGCTGAGCGCCACAAAGGCCACGATGATCATGGACCCGCCAAAGATGGCGGCCCAGCTCAGGGGCTGGCCTGTCAGGAACCAGTCTGCTATGGCGACGATGAAGATGGTCAGGAGGGCGGCGACGGACGACAAGACGGGCGAGGTGAGGGAGATGAGGACGAGAAAGCAGCCGCTGAAGATGGCGTTGGACAAGACAGCCACGAGGATGAGCCAGCAGGTGGAGGCTTCCGGGATCTCGAAACGCTCAATGTTGAGCCAGTGCAGGAAGGGGAGGGGGTCCAGAGAACGGTGAGGGTGAAGAGGCCAATGCACGAGCCGAAGACGTTGGCGAAGATGGTGCCGCGGACGGGGAGACGCCCTCGGGGGCAGGCATAGCGCTTGTAGAGGACCTCGTAGAGGCCGTAGAGGACGGAGCCGACGCCGATGACGAGATTGCCGGCGAAGCGGGAGCCCGGCGGGAGGTTTTGGGCCCCGACGCAGCAGAGGTGGTGGCTTCGTCGTCGGGGTGCCGGTGTCGCCGTACGCGACGATCAGGACGCCGAGGATGGCGATGAGGACGGAGACGGACTTGTCCGCGCGGAGGGGCTCTTTGAGGATCGGCACGGAGAAGGCGTAGGCGAAGAAGGCGCTGCAGTTGTATATGGCAGTGAGGTCCGAGGGCGTCGTGAGACTCACGGCAACGTACCAGCTCAGGCCGGCAACCGTCAGCGCAGAGGTGATGTAGATGGTCATGCGGGCGAGGTACATGACGGGGCGGCCGCGGCGGGCGACGCTCGGGGTGGTGACGTTGATGGTCTGCAGCTCGATCATGGTGACGGTCGAGAGCACGACCTGCAGGTGCTTGCGCCAGAACTGCGGCCAGGGCTGGTCGCGCTTCTGGAGGCGCAGCGCGAGCACCGTGGCCGGCCAGAGGACGATCCACGACGAGTGGGTAAAGTACATCATGCAGTAGGCCTTGGACCAGCCGAGGTCGTGCTGGATGTGGGCAGACATTTCCGTCTGCACGCAAAAGGCCACGAGGGACACGGACAGGAAGAAGCCGGCGAAGAGGTACTTCTTGCGGGCGGATGCCTTGGCGGCTTCCATGGCGGCGGCGGGATTGCGCGAGTGCATCGTCGACTGCCGGCTGAAAGAGGAGGGGGTGCTGCACCGTCATGGGCGGATGGAAGCCTGCCGGGGCTTCTGTCATCGGGGTCGTGAGTCGTGATGATGGTGATGATGATGATGATGATGATGATGATGGGCCCGAGTGTGAGGATCGTTTCGGGTCGCGGCCGGCGTCGCCATCGCCTTGGGCTTCCAGGTCGGGTTTGGGGAGGAGAGGGACGGCGGAGCGGCTGTTGCGGTGGATCGTTGGGCGGCGGTCGTTGTCCATGGCAGTTGGGGAGGGAAGGGAAGGGGAGGGCAAGGGATGCCAAACAAATTTCTTTGTCTCTTTGTTCTTTATATTGGTGAGTTGTGGAGGAAATGGAGGAAATGGATACCTTGCTGTCAAGGAAGAACGTCTGTGGGGTCGACGCCAGCGCCCGCACGTCACATCCATTAGTTCAAGGTTGTAGAGAGCGGGCGGCTCCCAACAAGCGTCCCGTGGTCTGCTCAGTTGTCTACGGAGTACGGAGAGTGCTGCCAGATAGTATCAACATTGAGATCCATCCATCCATCCCATCCCTCGGTCCATCTGACGGGACCCTATTTCCTATTTCGCGCCGGGCCCGAAAAGTGCCTCTCGCGCATCATACCCATACTCCAGATCGCCGTGCCAGTAATTGGCAGAGTCCGCCTTGGACATCTGCCACGCCTCATCCAGCGCCTTGACCACATGGTCCGGCAGCGGGCCCTTCTCCAGGTTGTCCAGGTTGTCGCCCAGCTGCTCGACGCTCGACACGCCGATCAAGATGCCGTCGTTGCCCCCTTGACGTTGAGCGCCGAGTGGTGCACCATCCACCGCAGCGCCGTCTCAATCATGGTCAGGCCGTGCTTGTCCACGGCCCCTCGACCAGCTGCATGGCCTTGAAGGTGCTCTCGCGGAAGTAGCGCTGGCGATAGTTGGCGCCCTGGGCAGAGCTCACGTCCGAGAAGCGTCCGCTCTCGGGCACCATGTCCTGGACCTGATCTTGCCTGAGAAGAGACCCCCGCGATGGGGTTGTAGACGACCACGTCGAGCCCGTAGCGGCGGCACGCCGGCAGGAGCTCCGGCTCCATGTTGCGCGTGATGCAGTTGTACATGCCCTGGTAGATGCTGGGCCGCACCCAGTTGTTGTACTTGCACATCATCATGACCTCTGCCACCTCGTAGGCCGTGAAGTTGCTGATGCCGAGGTTGACGAACTTGCCTGCCTTGTGGAGCTTGTCCATGGCCTCGAGCGTCTCCTGGAAGGGGTTCCGCGGTCCGGTCGGTGCAGGTAGAGGATCTGCAGGTATGTGGAAGCAAAGCAAAGCAATGCATGCATTAGCAACGTGAAACTTGATGAAAGAATGGGCAAGGAGATGGCTTACGTCGACGCAGTCGGTGCCCAGCTCCTTGAGACTCGTCTCGACCGACTCAATGACCTTCTGGGCGGCATTGTCGCCATGCGCGGCCGGGTACTGCACCTTTGTGGCCAGCGTGAGTCCCTCTCGCGCCACTTGGCCTCCTCGTGAAGGCCTCCTGGTTCTTGCCCACGTAGACGCGGGCCGTGTCTACTTCGTTGTAGCCCCTGGACTGGAGCAGGTCGAGCGCCTTGTTGAACGTGTCCAGGCTGGTGATTCGAGCGCCATCCTCTGCCTTTGGCCCAAAGGTCATCAGGCCGAGGATGATGCGCGGCTTGTTGGTGTTTTGCACGATGAGGGGCATCTTGACGGCGTGACTTCAGGCAAGGGTTCTCGTTCTCGTTTTCTTGATTGATGGATAGGGTTCGTATCTTGGCAGACTCGATGGCCGTTGCGAGGGTGGTGGTTTTGTTTGGACCAAAAAGTTCTTCTTTCTTTTTTTGCCCAGTCCATGATGCTAACCATAGACCCAAGGGCGCGTCTTGTCTTGTCACTCATAAGTGCATGACGAAACGAGGCGGGGTCGACTTTGCAAGTTGGGCTCAACAAGCTCTCGGCCCCACCCGCCCACCCGAGCTGTAGTGGGGTTTGAAGATGCCAGCCATCGTTCTTGCCATTTACTTGATGGAAGCCATGTCTCGTCAAAGAAAGCTCTCTTGTGACAAGAACAGTATTCTTTGGCAGATTGCAATTACAATCACTCACCCCGGGCACGAGTTCTCCATCCTCTGCAGCGTCCGATGCAGCCAAGACGGGCGGCACAACAACAAAAGTAAACAGCAAAACAAGACCAAAGTTCCAAATATTATTACGACACGGGCGCAAATGCAAGTCACGGCGTGGTTCGATAAATCGGGAAAAGCAGGACCCGCTCACCCGCAAGTCCCACCCCGCCGGCCGGACCCGAATGGTGGTACCACAGACACACCACAGACAACACCACAGACACAGAATATATTACCGTATTTGTCAACGGCATTGGTCCACCCCAAAACGTGGTGTGATTGTTCAACATCAACAGCTTCCATATCTGCCCACCACCTCACCAGCATCATCCGATCTGACGCGCCCGCGCAGTGCATGCAGGAAAATCTCTTTCTTTCCTTCCTATTCCCGTACCACGTATCAACCACCTTCACAATGTGCCGCAATGTCCGACTATAAAGGCAACAACAGGCTGCAGTGCCATGTCTCATTCATCTCTGTACCACCTATCCACAAACATCATCATCTCATCTGTTATCATATGTGCACTTCTCCAATCCACCTTCTCATACCCCAATCACTTCACTCTTAAAAAAATGAAGTCTGCCATCACTTGCGCCACGAGGAGGTCCTTCTCCTCCTCGCCGCCGCCCGATCTGCCGTCCGGGCTATCGAGTCGCATCCCTTCCAGAGACGCTCTGTTTCGGGGAAATCTGCAAAGGCAGATTGGCTCGGGGAGGGAAGCGCGTTGGCAAGCAGGCTGCGTTGTCAGTCTTGTGTTGTGCGGAATGCTTGCTTGGCCGTCGTTGGCTAATATTGAATATTGATAGGTTCGTCCCTGGAATTACCGTCTTGCTTGGATGGCCGTACATGGCTAAGACGGTCTTTGATGGACATGTGTAAAGAAATTTTGGTCCAAAGAAACTTATTTCAACGCTCTTGTTTCGGTATATCAGGACAACTGGTCATGTTGCTTGCTCCGTGGGGGCAGCAGTGTCAGACACTTTATTTGATCTGGGGCTGCGTGAGCGGGAATATCTAAAAGCATTATTGTACATGTTCTCATCATTACTTGGCGTTTAGGGGCTGCAGAATTGATCAAGAGAGTAAAGTTTCTGATGAGTTTGACTCTCTGAGTGATGATGTTTATGCGCAGCAGTGTTCTCATTCGTGTTGCTTAAAAATGCACCGACAAAAGAAGAGCACCGGAATCGGGGTGTTGTTTGACATCCCAGTTGCATCCCAACCCATGAGACCCCTGCCAGATGAGACAATTCAAACTTCCTCGTTAAGCATACGTTGAGTCACATCCCACACGCAAACTAGAGTGGGTATCGTTTGTCGTTCTCGTGCTGAAAATCGAATGCATCTCGTACTCGTCCTTGGCAATATCCTCGTCGCTGGCCCCGTCAAACGTCGTCCATCTCATTCCCCTCCGTATCCTCTCCTGCTTGGCTCTCCTCTCCATGATGGATAGCCTATGGCCTCCTGCTTCTGGCGGCGGTACCGACCCGTCTCGCTTACCCCCTGGTTTAGAGCTGTTTCTAGACTTCAACCCGCCCAGTCGGCTCACTGTGCGGGCGATGAACGGTCCAAGGATGGGCACATTGACGGCAATTATGCCGATGAACTAGCCCATCTTTGTTAGTGTCGGGCAAACTGTTGAGGCAGCGTATGCGAAATCTTTTTCCTCTGTTTTGGCGATTCGTTACTTACTGTCTCTCGGGCAGACCAAATGGTCGTAAGGTTGACGGTGTGAATGTCGCGTAGACTCAGGATACACCGCAGCAGAATGGCGACAATCATGCAGACACCTGTGCATAGCCAGAGACAACAGAGGAATTTCCTGCAATCAAGTCATCATGTTAGTCTCTGGGGTTTCCCATCTGCCACAGACAAAGTAGAACTGGACTCACTTTGGCCACGACATGCGCACTTTCCAGAGTAACGGGATTGGAATGCACGCAATTAATAGTTCCGTGCTATTTGCAACAGACATTAGCTATACAAGCCCTGTCGTGGATGTTGCGTGGAACGACCCGCGGCGTGCCCTCACCCGACATTTGTAACAGTAACGACGTAAAAGTTTGGCACGTAGACGGCACACGCTTCTATTAGCAGTCAGCCTCGTTATTATGTACGCCCTATCGTCAGTTCTTCGCTTCGCTGGCTTCATACCTCCAGGATACGGATACACCTGCCATTTCCTATGCAACGGTGTACAATGCGTGAATGTGGCCAGGATGGCGGCAACATAGGTGATTCCACAGAGTATGGCGCAAATCTTGACCATATCCCTCTGTTTTAGATCCAGGCTAGGTAAACATATTAGTCCTCGTTGATCTTCTATACCCCTTCACCATGTCTCAAGTGCAGGGGAACGAATACTCACGTAAGTCGGCCGTAGAGAAATAGCATGCACGCCTTCAATGACCATATCAGGCTGATGTAGACGCACCATGCTGCAAAGAGAAACTTGCTTCCCGCGATTATCGGGTTTTTTTGTTCGTCGGTTAGCGTGAGGGCGATTTCATCCGTCATGTTTGCGATAGTGCCGAGTTTTGCTGACGGAGTTCACCATGTTAGATAACTTTCGGACGAACACTGACTGGACCGACTCGACCGACTCGACCGACTCGACTTACTACTGAAGTAGATCATCGACATTTCTGCCTGGAAAATATGACGATCTCAGTATGAAGCCATTGAGGAATTGCTCTTCAAGTTGTCACAAACCGTCCATAAAACCGCCGCCGCGACAGAAAAGTAGTCGTCTCCATCCCATCTCCAACCTACTACTCGATATCGGCAACACAGCCGACAGAAGATGACCACTAGTCCTATCCCGAATTCTATCCAAGCTTCCCTGAGAAATGGGTTTTTGAGCATGGTCGATTTAGCCTCGCTCGCCGTGGCCATCTCGTCGTAAGTAGTCCGCTAGACGCTTCATTTCACATTGAAGCCTTCTAGTGCCTTCTAGTGTGAGGAATCATTCCAACAAAGGGTATTCACGACTAAAAGAAAAACAAGGGAGCGATTCGAAAAACTGGCCTCCTCTGCATATGTTACTCATGTGGGATCCCAGGAGCAGTTTTAAAGGGTCACTAGTTGGGTAAAATAATCCCGCCGTCGTCTGTGCATATCGACAGTCGCAGAGCGCTTGGGCCAAACTAATGTTCGAGACCTTTTTTGTTCGATACGCTCTTTGTCATTGGCCGATGGCAAGAACCAGGGAACGAAATACTAATCACAGTTGGTTGGTGGGCTGTACGCATCCGCCCGCGGAACCACACACCCGGCTGAAAACCATTGGGACCAACAGCATTGGCGTTGCCGTGTATTGTCGGTGGAAGACCAGGGCTGGGTCCATACCTCAGCCTATCTATCCCTGTGCTGTTGGTCTATTCCGTGTTTCAAAAAAATGGACGGTGCTCTCCACAGAGGGTTGCTTTGAGATCACACAAAGTCCCATGTTGCGTCTGCGTGAGACGGTAGCTTCAGGATATGCTGGACCTAACTGCAAGGCTGATTGTTATTTACAGGGCTCGCAATGCGCGTCAGGTCAAGGCTGTGACGTGATACGATGTGATGCTGTTCAGCTTAGCATGCTCTGAAAAGTGTGGGAAGATCTCATTGCGGTCTCGCGGCAAACATACAGTACTCATTCTTCTGTCAACGATTGCTACAGCCCAGCGCGCGCGTCGTCGCTCGGGGATCAATAATTGGCCCATCTGTGAGCCCTAGAATACTCCCCGATCAAATACCTGGATCCTGGTGGTCGTAATCGAGGCTAATTGTGGGAAATTTGTCTTCGTTGATGGACGATGGCCCGGTCGCCCGGTCGTGTCGGGGTAGCCTGAAGGAACGAGAAGACACGTGCACGGTGTCTGACAGGGCAGAAAACTTTAGGCTTCTCGAGAAGTATCAGTCAATGGATTCTCGGCGTTTTGAGCGAGGTGTTTTCAAAACAACAGATTGTTTAATCGAGTTCGAGGATGCGCTGCTCCACAGATGTGTAGGAACTTGGGAAGACTGTTCATCGGAATAAAGCGGTGTCAGTTCTGAAAAATGTCCACAAAACTGGGAGATTGGCATGTCTTTCTTCGGATTGATGAGCAACTTCGTTCATGTGCACGGGCACTCGATTCCAAAGTTCTGGTGAACGATTTGGCGCACAAACGGCGGTTGCCACCACTCTGACTTCCACGTGTGACAGCAGTCACAGCACAGGCTCTTTGATTGTAGGTGACTCAATTTCCATCATCATTTCGTAACCAGTCGTCATTCAGTTCAGGAACAACGCTTGTCAGTGACATGTCTGTCCCCGGACTAGGCTTGGCCGTTTTCCCTACTCGCTGCGAGGGTGACGAAATAAGGTGTCAGCCAAACCAGACCTGGTGAACATCCTGCCCGGCTTCAAATACACTTCACTTGTCTGATTTCCTCTCGTTATATTGTAGTTCCAGTCAGTACATCGCGTCGTAGGCTCCGCGTCAGTCCTGGGAACCACCACACCTCTCTACGCCACGAATCTCTTTGCAACTGTATTCTAGCTGCGGTAGCAATCGTTGCTGTATACGTGCTCAAAAGAATGCTGTTCAGTGGTGAGGCTGAAACGGAAACTGAACCAGGGTGACAGAGTGCAAGGTGCCATAAATGCGGCTCCAGCAGAAGCCGTGCAACACGGCTTTCGCTTCTGGTGTGATGCCTCTATTATAGCGTGCCCAAGTTCAGGAGGACATTATGCTTTAGATGAAAAGATTCATGCGACGGTTAAGCGGTCAGCCGATGACTTATGATCATTCCGTAATTAACATGCATCAGCGACGCAGGAATGCAAAAAGCCATCGTCCCATCTGTAAGAAGAGTCAATGATCTGTGAAGTTTCGAGCCTTGACTCCCTTTGATAGAATTACTCGTGCCCCGCCCCACCTCACAGCTGTACGAGGAAAGTTTGTTCGAGTTTTTGATTCGAACATGTGTCGCCACGCCAGCCGCCAGCCGCCAGCCGCCAGCCGCCAGCCGCCTCCAGTTGGAGAGATTAAAGTGGTATGTCACGTGCTCCCGTGTTGTCGTCGTTGTCATGTTGCCTCACCTCCCCAGTTTCTGCCGGTTAAATTGGAGTTAGCGTCACGATTGCTCCAGCGCGTTGTTACCACACGTCTCAATTCGGTAACATGGGTTGATTAAAATGAAAGATGAAAACGAACACCAAGTTATCGAAATTCTTGATGATGGCTGCACCGCGTCTGAAGATGACGGTCGCCCTTCAAAAGAATCTGCCTCGAAGTCGAAGAAGCGAAAAGTTGATGTCGACAATGTCTCGGAGAAGGTCCACTGGACCGACGACTCAGATGAGTTGCCTGTGAAGCCCAAGAAGAGAAGGGCGAAACGAAAATCAGCGACCATAAAAGAGAAGAAGACAAAGGGCAGCAATGATGCCGGCACACAAGATGGGATCGATCTGGGAGACCTTCCGGACTACCTGCAAGAGAGACGCCGAGCCTTTGATGCGAATAAGAAGCGTCTTCACGAGGCGGCTCTTATGCTTCCACCTGACTATACTGGAATAGAGTTCCATGAGTCACGAGGACTAGATGAACTAAGGGAAAGGCCCGAGTTTGACATTAGCAGCGGCATCAAACCATCCAGGCCATATAAGGACATTGAACTACCCCAATCAGCTGGGTTGATTCCAGCATCCATTGCTCAGTATTTGCGCGATTACCAGGTTGCGGGAGTTAAATTCCTTCATCGCAAGTTCGTTTACCAAGAGGGTGGCATCCTTGGCGATGATATGGGCCTTGGCAAAACGGTTCAAGTCGCGGCCTTTCTAACCGCTGCGTTCGGGAAGACAGGGGATGAGCGAGACGACAAGCGGATGAGAGAAATTAGGTTCTGCCCCGGTCGGTGGTATCCACGGGTTCTGATCATCTGCCCAGGCTCTCTTATTATGAATTGGAGAAATGAGTTAACCAGGTGGGGATGGTGGCATATTGACATCTACCACGGCGCGAATAAGGATGACATTCTGGGAACTGCACGGACGGGCCTCTTGGAGATAATGATCACGACTTATGACACTTACAAGAACAACCGCAGCGGCATTAACATGGTGGCATGGGATGCGGTCATTGCAGACGAATGCCATAGACTCAAGGACAGGAAAAGTGAGACCACTAAAGCACTGGAAGAAGTGAACGCCCTCTGTCGTATTGGGCTGACTGGAACCGCGATTCAAAATAAATACGAAGAGCTATGGACATTACTTAACTGGACTAATCCAGGGCATTTTGGCACCAGATCCGAATGGATGCAAACAATCAGCAAGCCGTTGGCCGTTGGACAATCCCATGATGCTACTGTGGCTCAGCTGAGCTTGGCCAGAAAAACAGCACAGAGGCTTGTTCAAAACCTTCTACCGCGCTATTTCCTCCGGCGAATGAAGACCTTGATCGCTGATCAGCTGCCTAAAAAGACAGACCGGGTGGTTTTCTGTCCGTTATCGGACTTACAGCGCGAGGCTTATAAGACCTTCATTGGTAGTGAGCAAGTTCAGCTTCTTCTTGACCTTTCAGAAATGTGCGAGCATGGCAAAAAGCAAGGCTGGTGTTGTCGAAAACACTTCCCGATGGAACCCGGTGGGCTACGATTGTTTTCCTGGCATGGTAGTATTGCAGAAACTTGCTAATCATCTTGCCCTTCTCACACCGTCTACGACAGACATTGACGAGAAGCATGAGAGAGAGCTACGCACATTGAAGACCTGTATGCCAGACAGGTGGAAGCCTATGTATGAACAAAGAGACCAGATCAGAAACCTGGTAAACCCAGAGTTCTGTGGGAAATGGAAAGTCCTGAAAAATTACTGAGGTTCTGGCATCAAAACGGCGATAAAGTGCTTGTGTTCTCACACAGTGTTCGACTACTTCGCATCTTGCAGCACCTATTCACTAACACGAGCTATAGCGTTAGCTATCTCGATGGGTCACTTACGTATGAGGAAAGACAAGATGTGGTCGATACCTTCAACACAGACGCGACGCAATTCGTATTCCTGATTTCGACCAAGGCCGGCGGTGTTGGTCTGAACATCACATCTGCTAATAAAGTGGTCATCGTTGACCCGCATTGGAACCCTTCGTACGATTTGCAAGCTCAGGATCGAGCATATCGAATTGGACAGACTCGTGATGTGGAGGTTTTTCGACTCATCTCTTCGGGGACGGTGGAGGAAATTGTGTACGCGCGACAAATTTACAAACAACAACAGGCAAACATTGGCTACACCGCCTCCTCTGAACGCCGCTACTTTAAAGGTGTCCAGCAGGATGAAGACAGAAAAGGTGAGATATTTGGCTTGTCCAATATCTTCGCGTACCACAGCGACAGTAGCTTTGGGCTGCTGCGTGGCATCGTAAACAAGACCAATATTGCAGAGGCCAAAGCTGGTGTGCACCTGGCCGATGTAGACCTTGAAAAAGCGATCGAGGACGCGGAGTTGCAGGGCGTTGCCAAAAGGAAGAGGCTGATGCTGAAGATGGCGGCATGAGTCAATTGGCCAATATATTAACAGCCGAGAACCAGCAACAGCTCCTCGCGTCGGAGCGGACAGGCCCCCTAAGAGCGATGCCATCCAAGCTATATTGACTTCAGTTGGCGTCGAATATACACACGATAACTCGGAAGTTATTGGGGCGTCCAAAATAGAGGAACAGCTATCGCGCCAAGCAGCAAACAGACTATATGCGGATGGAGATGTAGAAGGACAGAACGCGCTGTTTGCAGACAGCCAAGACGAGGATGATGATGGGACTGTGCTTCATAGTACGTATCGTCCACCGCAGGACGTTTGCCTTCGGCAGTTCTGCTCCATGGCACGTGAATTCGGATTTGTCAATGCCACTGAGTTTGCTCTGGTAGTGGAGAGTTGGTCACGCGAGGCGAGGCGGAACTGCCTAGATACGTTTTATCGACGACGAGAAGCGGCGTTGGAGGAAGCTCACAGCGTGAAGATGAAGCAAATGGCAGAGGCCGCCACAGAGGCCGCCACAGATGCCGCCGCAGAAGCGGCAGCTGAAATGAAGGATGAAGTGGCGGACGTCAAGAATGAGCCTCGTAGCTCGTCACGGATGAAGTCTGAGGATTTGGATCAAAAAGGTGAAAACAAAGGGGTTCAAGTCCGAAGACGTCAAAAATGAAGAGAACAGTGGCGATGACAAGACCACAACCACAATCATCAGGAACGATGATGGCAACGACAACATTGTGAAGCACGAGCTCGGCTACAAGCACGAATCCAACTCGCCAAGCTATGACTCGAAGCCCCTGAAGGGCGCTGGTGGCTCAAAGAGAAGCTCGATATTCATCTCGGACGGTGATGATGATGACGAGCTTTAGGCGGTTAAGGAATGGCGTTAAATTTTTTGTTTTTTGCTCCCTTGTAAACAGGATACCCCGCGTATAGTCATAGACATTGTTACAGTATACGAAGCCGTTGCAATGCTCCGTTACTTTGGCAGTGTTGTCCCTCCCTCATTCATTGAATCGACAAATTCAAATCCAACTATGCCGACGCGATACGAATGAATAAAAGTGTTTAAGAATCAGTACAAAATTTGACTTCATCTAAACAAGCATTCATCAGCATCAAGCAGTGTTGCCATGCCCGGAACAGTGCAATATTTCAGTCAGCCATAAACCCAGACCTGCAAAAACGCCCCCACCACAAAAAATGCCATTTCTCATTCCCAAGCCTCAATGGGTAATCATCCATCATCCTCAAGATTTTCTCAGACCCCATCTACAGCAACTCAAAATCATCCAACTGATCCCTATACTTCATAATATTCCTCTTAATCTTACTACCAACCGACCAAGTGACAAAGTCCTCCGTCGACCTCGTCACCAAGTACGCCGGGTCCGTGACCGCCTCGACCCCACGCGCACATGGCCCTGCTCAATCATCTTGGTAGCCGCCTGAACGGTCTCCGCCATGCGCAGCCTCGTCATCACGACGGGGAGTCGTCTTCGCGCAAAGGCGCTCACCGTCACGCTGTTCTCCACGGCGGACAATTTGGATTTGCTCGACAGGATTCCCATGTCGTAGAGCTTGTTGAGGAGGAGCTCCTCGTGTTTTCGGCGAACGGCGTTGTCGGGAGGGAGGAGGGAGAGACGATGCGCTAGTTGGCGTAGGGACTGCGCGGGGGAGAGAAGAAAAAGACTCGTCAGTACTCATGATGCTACGGCAAGCTCGTTTGTTCGGTATGGGGAAGTTGGACGTACGCCGCAGATTCGGTTGTATTTATGGTAATCCTCTGGTTTCTGGATCATGTACCGCCGGATGACGGCCTTGTCGCGATGGTCATTGTCGGACTTGTAGCTGATGAAGTCGGTTTTGCGGAGGAGCTTTTGCTCGTGGAACTTGAGCTTGCGCACCATGATGGCGGGTTGTGAATACTCAGAGTGGTGGCCACTTGAGGGGTCTGGATTATATGATATATTCTCGCTCGTTCATCGTAAGATTCGGTGAAGGAAGTTCAAGACTAATGAAAGGGCTGGCCGATATCCAAAACAAAAAAACAAAAAAGTTTAAGTGGGGTCGGTCCCCGTGTTTTGCGGCATTCCATGACCGACGACGACCCACTCACCAACCTTGCAAATCCACCACCCTCTGGTGATATTCTATTGCAATCGCTTCAACGCCTTCGCCAGCAAGCAGCCCGCCATGCCTCCGCGGCTCTTGCACAGCGCCCTACGCGCGCCATCATCATCATCGTCATCCTCCTCCTCCTCCTCCTCCTCCTCCCTTTTCGCCCGCGCCATCTCCTCCACTCCGGCCGTCGCAGCTCCTCCTCGCCAACACCCTCATCCGAACACGCGCAGCAGCAGCCCCCTCCAATCCCTCCAGCAGCAGCAACCTCCTGTCCATCAGCAATGACAGACACAAGCGTGCCCCCATCACCGGCCCGTAGGTCGTCCCGGCGAAGCAGCCAGCAACATGCTGGACCGCATCACGAGCACGCAGCATCGGAGCAAGCTCGAATCCGTAGAGGCCCTGCGCAACGCCAAAACTCGTCCGACTACCTACGGCAGATGCCTCGTCGATGGGACGCCGGCGACGTGTACTCGCCGCATGATCTTAGCCCGGTCGAGATGCAGAAGTGGAGGAAGAGATCGCTGAGGAAGAATGATGTGGTTGATGCTTTGGGCATTCGACCTCTGGATATGTACAAGGTACGAAGAGAATTCGCCATTTATTCACTGATGAGAAAGCTCCATTATGACCTGAATGAATGCTGATGATGGGTGAATGGGGGAACAGAACTTTTCCTTGGTGCAGGAATTCACGACTTCGTCAGGCCAGATTATTCACTCGGCTGGCACGAGCCTGCGACCTGTTAACCAGCGCAAAATTGCAAAGATGATTCGGAGGGTGCAGGGCATGGGCATTTACCCCACTGTCCACGATCATCCTGAAATGATTCGAGACGATTTCTTCCCTGATAGGAGATGAGCTGTGAGTTTGCTGGGGGGTTCAAATGGGGAAGCAGAGTATGGGTATAGATCGCGAACGCGAGGGTCCGAGGCGTTTCCATGCCTCACTTCTTGTCATGTAGCCGCTATATGTACAACAGCCTAAAGCTTCATTTTCAAAAATGTATAAATACAAATGCCCCCAAATCTTAGCACTTCTGGTCCGCTCTTTCGTACACTTGATCATGTCTTCATGACCCGCTTGATCTTGATCTGACACAGCCCGAATTCATTGAGCCGCCTGCCCACTTTGTCGAGCTCGGCCCATGCTGCTCGGTACTTCTTCTTCACCCAATCGCGGTAATTCGCTTGCAGTTCTTGTCCGGGAGTGCATTGTGTGCGATGGCTAATCTGGACAACGCATTAGCATTGTTTTGTGCTATTGTCATCGACAGAGTTGGGGATGGCAACAACTTACGTCGTGGGATCTGGCTCCGATCCCACAAGGGATGCCATGTTCATGAGTAACCCTCGGATCTCTTTCTCATTACCACTACCAGCAATGGCTCCCACGTAAGCATTGTACACGGCAGGAGGCACCTCCAAGTCCATTTTCTCGATTCTCTCCCAGATTTCTCGGGCTTGCTTGTCGCCGCCAGATTTCTTCTCCAATGCCCAGAACACAGCTTCTAAACTGGCGTATGATGGGCCTTCGGCAGACCGAGTGATCTCGTTCCAGAAGTCAAGAGCCGTGATGGGCTTGTCGCAAGCGGTGTATGCCAACATCAGACCGTTGTAAAGCTTCGTGTTTGGTTGGATCGTGGTGTCCATTTTCAGCATGTTGTGTATCATTGCAAGTCCCTCGGGATCGGGATTCTGCGCCACTCCTTCCAGGTACTGAATATATGTCTCCATTGTGGGATGATAGGATTTGTTACGGTGTTGCCGCATGTGTCCGAATACATGGGAAGCCATATCGGGTCGCTTTCGGTTGAAAAAGCCTTCATAAGCTTCATCCGACGCTCAAAGCTTGTGTCCTGGAAGAATTGTTGCAGTAGCTGGTATGCTCCCCACGCACGGGATGTGCTTGTTCCTGCGTCGAGGCAAAATGCGACAAATGCGTTTTGCACCACTTCGCGCTGCTGCTCGCTGTAGTGAAATGAATGGATGGACAAGAGATCCATCACATCAAAGTTTTGGTCGTTTTCTAGAAACTTCACGCACAGAGCGCCTACTGTTTCCGGTTCCAGGAGTATTTGCTCCCCCTCAACAGCCTCGAGGAGCGCAAGAATAAGTTTAAAGTCGGGGGACTTGCTCTGACAGTAGAGTCAAGAACCTGTTCGACAACCGGCAAAACTCGCCAAAAAGATCAGAGCCCGGTTCATTATTCCAAGGTTCATGGTGCCTGACTTGTTCGAAGGCTCGTTTTGCGCCCTCAACATCTCTAGTTTCGAGCCGCAGCTGGAGCAGAATGAGAAACGTTTCACCGTTGGGGGCAATACCCTTCTCGATGCCGAGCGCGAGGATATCCTCGGCCATTTTGGAGTCTTGTGTCTCAAGTGCCACCGTTAACAAACCGTTTATTGTGCTGACGGTTGGGCTGATGGGTCCGTTGCGATCAACCATGTGTGGCATCATGGCATCTACCTCGGCCAGACTTTTCCCGAGGAGTAAAATCGACTGTAGAATCACGTCCCAGTGTTTTCGTTTCGGTTGTGACTGGCCCAATTCGAGAAGGAGAGGCACTGCCCACTCCTGAAGACCATTGCGTCGGGCAAATGACGCGACAGTCCGATAGACTTGCGCCTGGGGATATTTTTGATTGATCGGTTGGCTGAGCCAATGCTGAGTCTCGGCCACGCGATCCTTGTTCGCGAAGTAGTCAACCATGACAAATTGAATGCCAGCATCGTACGGAACCCCATGATCCATTGCATGGGCGACTAATGCAACAAGCTCCTTTTCCTTGTCTTCTCTGGCAAGTCCCCGAGCGACTGACTCCAACAAACGGTCATCCTGTGACAAATAAGAAAAGTGGGCAGGGTTTTCCATTCGGACAACAGCATGTGCATTGCCTCTTCCGACGCCCCAAACTCGCACAGCATTTTAACGAGGTGGCTCCATTGCAGCTCAGGGTCTCCCGCTTTTCCCGAGTGATTGCCCGACGAGCACACGGCATGTAACGCTTTTGCAAAGTCCAGATGGTTCTTCGTTCTTTCTTGTGGTTTGATATTTAGGAGGACTTGCCGTGCAATTGATAAATCGGCCGCACACAACGATTTGACATGCTGATCTTCTCGGGGACTTGATGACAGATACTCCAGCAGTCGACGACATTGAAGAGCCTGGGTACTGTTCAGCGGTATCCTCCTCTTCAGCTTGGACTGCATAAGCTTCCTCCAGGCATCCAACAACTCTTTTCTGGGGTGCTCGCAAATTGTCGAGCATGCGACTCCTCCAAACCATGACTTGCATCCATCCGGGCTCGTATTCAGGTTGTCTGATCTCTCGGGGTGGCTTTTGAAATAAGACGTTGAGAAAGGTTCGTTCGAAATTTCGTCGCACCGCCGGTCGTGCGCTTGGCCGTCGCCGGGCGATGCTCGTGTAGGGAAGACATGCTGGCGCAGAAGTAGCCCGGTACATAAGGAGCAGACGACCATGGCGGGTCAAATTCGCCCTCATGGTTGTTTCAATTTATGAAATGATGATGCTGGTACATGTCAGCAGTGAATTGAACATGGCCGCAGCAGTTTTACTCACTGAATCATCCTTAGGGTTCGCCAAATCCCATTCGTGCCATTGCAGTCGATTTGTCGATAAAGCAACATGCATATGAAGCTATGTTCACCAAGCTGCTGATAATTAATATGGGTCTGGTACGGAGTATTCTTCATTCGTTCGTCAATAGACCGTGGTTTCGCCGCGAGAAGGACTTTGCCTACCCTAAACCTCACGCGAAAATGTCACGGCACAGGTCAATGGTGCAGGTCAGAACGCTGCAAATAACATATATTAACTACAAATAATAAAGATAAAGAGAAGAGAAAACTAAACTATAGTATTATATATATAAGGGTAGGTTATCCTTTATGGCATATAACATTACACGTGACTTTGTAAAAGAACATTGCGTCTCTGTCGGAAGCAAAACTACTAAAGAAACACCGATCACCCTAGCTAGTGAGTTAATTAACACAACCTCCGTTTCTTTCATTCGAGTCCCTCGAGCCAACCATTCCCCGCCGCATTATGTCTGGCTCAGGCTCTTCATCGAAGGAGTGCACGGTCGATAAGGCCTGTAAGCTGGCCAATAGTCTGGTACTCAACCAAATTCAGACCAAGCTGAAGAAGAACCCTACCACAAACCTATCTCCATTCCTACAGCAGCAAGCAGCATCCTACGATCAACTTGTCGCAAATCTGGCCGCCACGCAAAACACAGAGAACCACAGTGAAGATGATGATTGCCCAGACCCCTCGAATGAGCGGCGTGGACTCCTGCTTGATGGCTCACCTGATATTATCCATCCTCTCCACGATAGGGTTGTGAAATTGTCCTTGAGGGGTGCGACGACATGCAATCTCGATCCCTCAACCAATCTGCCCATGGATATTGTAGCGGGACTCAATGAGGCGATCCAAGGAGGAGAAATTATATGGCAACTGCACAATACATTTGTTATCGGGCTTGGGTCATCCGAAGTCGTCAAAATTAGTACCTCCTCGACCTCGACGCAGTCGCTAACTTAGAGTACCTCAACAGTCTCTCTCTTGGGATTCCAATACCATTTTGTCTGGGCACTTTGAGATCAGGCCGAAGGATTTACTTGTTCATGTCTCGTGCGTCCGGCCAATCGCTTGAGATGATGTGGCCGCAACTAACGACCACCCACAAAGCATCCATCCAACAGCAGTTAATACAGACGTTTTCTACGCTACGATCTATTCCACAACCCACGGTCAGGGAAGAAATGAGGATTGGAAGTTTCGTGTCGGGCACCTGCAAGGATACGAGAAGGTCTCAGCGAGTGAGCGTCAAACCCATTCATACCGAGATTGACTTTAATGACTTTCTCTGTCACCACCATGGGAGGACACACGGCGCTTGGATCAAGATGATTCAATCCTGGATGAGAGTGGATCACAACCTGGTTGCTACTCATGGAGACCTTCATCCCCGGAATATTATGGTTGCTTGGGACGCCGAGGAAGGCGGCGACTTGCATATTACCTCATTCATTGACTGGGAATTAGCTGGATGGTATCCTGAATATTGGGAGTTTGTTAAAGCTCTGAATACGGCTGATACCAAGGGTGCCTTGGCGGATTGGTGCGAATACCTCCCACGGCGGCGATTGGGTCTTGGCCGATGGAGTTCTCGCTTGATTTGCTTATTGGACGCTGGCTTGGGTAGGCTCGTTTTCTCCAAAATGTGTATCACTTTTGAGCTTTTCTTGCTGGATTGCACAATTCCAATGTCTCTCTATTCTTCCCTTTTCCTTCCTAGCGACATGATGTCTATGATGAAATGATACATGTCGTCCATCTCATCCGGCACTTTAAACCAATGCCCCTCTTCCTCAGCGCCCGAGTATTCCTTCCACTCCACGACGAAGCCGGCTCTCGAGAACACGTTTCTGGCTTGCCTTCCAAGTGTTACGTCGACGTAGGCGTCATCCACGCCGTGGCCAAGGAAAATCTTAGGTGAGCTCTCACATTGTGAATGAGGAACGACGCCTTGTTTGAAGCCTATTATCATGCTTCTAACGAAGGTGTCGAGTTCGTCTCCTTCATCAGCTGCTTCAGACAGCTCTCTTTTCATGTTGCCTGGGAGAACAATAAGTCGTTCCAGGTTTGAAGCAAACGGAAGCCAAGTGCTAGACCCCAAGAACGCTCCAATCCCACAAGCAGGACCTCGACAGAGCAATGTCCACAAACCGATCGCACCACCTTGGCTGATACCTCCCAGGAACAAATTACCGGCTTGTCCACCGAGTTTCGCGATTTCATTATCTAATAAGTCCTGCAGATATTTCACGGAGTCTTTGATACCACTGGTCTGGAGATCTTGTCTGGCAGTAATGTCGCTTAACGAGTGTGCTTCGAACCAGGCCGGCATCGACTCCTGAAATGTCGTACTCCAAAGTTCTTGCGATGAAGGAAAACCCAACGCAACCCAGGCAACTTTTGAGTCAGAGACATGTTGTCGGATAAGTGAGACGAAAGGAGCTCTTCAGCAAATTCTTGGCCGTTGCTGCCTCGCCCGTGTAGCATTATCATGGTATGTGTGTGAGCTGACTGCGGATCGATTATGTGGACCGGTCCGAATTGACAGATGCTAGCCGAGCTTTCATCGCTCATCTTGGAGGTCATCCAGTAGAATGGAGAAGTGGTATGTGTTAAGAGTGGTGTTCAAGAAATTATCTGGTTGGCGCCGAAAGTTGCACCATTGAGGCGGCAATTTTCGGGTCAGCCCCCTCTACGCTGGCGCTTACTTGCAGGTACTGGTCATTGTGGTCAAAAGGCAGTTTCAGTTTGCATTCTTCAATAGTTACGCGCTGCACCGGCTTCTGGCTAACGAGTATCACATCACGCGTGAAATTATCCACTTGCTCCATTAAGGCACCTGCCCTTATCAGGAAAGCGGAGCTTTGTCATCTTCAGGCAACGGGCCACCCAATTAGGTATAGCGCTTGGCGTGGCGGGTGGGCCTATGAATGGCTTAGCGGGCTCTGATTCGTTAGATTTAGGGCAGGCGGCCGCCCCGGAGGGAATAGAAAAGCTCAAACGTCTTGAAGATACATGAATAAATTCAATAATGCGCAGTAGTATTGGCAATTAATTTGCGATCGCAAACCGTGGTGGTGTTGTGGTTGAATTGTGGTTGCAAAGAACCAATTGCGATCCTTCAACCCGTACGACCCCCTAATCCGTCAGCTAGATTAACCGTTAGGTCAATCGTCAAATCAATCATTAGGGCTGCTGCTGACGATGCCGCCTGATCCAACGACCTGATAGCTAGGTCAATCATTAAATCAATCATCAGGGCCGCTGTCAATGATTCAAGTTCCAATCGATCTAATATTATCAAAGTCATCAGATTAATTAGATCAATTGATCCCGACCTTTATAACAATCCCTTGATCCAGGTCAGCGAGATCAATCCATACAATCAGATCAATTAATTCAAGTCATCCGACCGGTCTGATATCGTCAAAATCATCAGACCAGTCAGACTAATTGATCATAACAGATCAATTGATCCGAGTCATCCGACCGGTCTGATATCATCAGATTCATCAGACCAGTCAGACCAATTGATCATAACCGCCACAAGCGATCTCTTGACCAATTAGTTAGACCTGTACGAACAGATGTGTGGTCTTTTTATCCCTGTTTCCCCCTTCTTAGCATAACTTTACATCCTTCGCGTGGCTTCAATTGCAGAGGGCTGCCTGCGCGGGCCAGGAAGTGGAAAATGGTCAGCCTGGGGGATACCGAAGCTTTCCTGCGCCTATGATGCCGATAAATTCGGGCAGCCATAAGGATCTTGTGGTGGCAACCGCCTTACAACCTGGAAGGGTTCGTAGATGAACCGCAAAATGTAGACTATATATAGGAGGCTTTCCACTTGCTATATTTATTACTGTGCAAAAACTGTTTGTCCATCACGCTCCTTGAAGCGTCAGAAAATTGCCTCCTAGCTGCATTTCATACAGTCCTAGCCCAATCTTCATTGCTTCATTCTGAGATTAGGCTCATCTATCTACCTTACTTTCTAATCTAACATTGCCTTTCTTAAGAAGCGCCTCTCACTATGGCAACAATTGTCTACGTGGCAATCTACCAGGTCTACGACGACCGTGACCCTAATCATTGGGCCATTTACTTGAGTAACAGTACAAAGGAGATGTCATCTTGCAAGTTGCTGATGACAAAGGAGGAGTTGGTTATTATGTGGATGAACCAAAATACAACAAAGAGCCTCAACGCTCCGCCAGACACAAGGAGTCCTTTGTCGTCGGCCAGATTTCGTCTTCCGATCACGAGAAGGCTGTAACTGCAATCCGTAGTACTCCGGTTGATAATCAGAGTGAGACTTGGAATTGCCAATCTTGGGTTGAGGAAGCACTCGATGTCCTTGAGAACGCCAAGCTTTTCAAGCGGGACGAGAACGCCAAGGAGAACATGCTGAGGAGGCGTCAACACTGGCAGTAAAGAGGTACTCAGGGCCCTCTGCTGTTGCACGAGGAAAGCGGCGCAGCCGACTGGCCATTAAATTTGTGCGTACGGATTACATTATCCCTATATACCTTGCGACATCTGCCTGGGTCCAGCTATATCGTTTATCTAACGTCGAGATATGCTACGATCACACTGGGAATGTACTCGGCAAAGCCCTCACGAGTTATAGTTGGCGGTAAAAATAGTAAAGTTATCTGTTTCTTCGAGCGGTTCAATACGTCATTTGGCAATCCATAAAGTCCTTCAAGATTGATGCAATTTCGCAGGTAGCATGCTATGGTCACGGCTCCAATCAACCGCTTCTAGTAACTCCTTTCTACTTCTAGCCAAGCTGCTTATTCGTGTCTCCGGGTACAGGTTTCCTGAAGACCCAAGGATACATCAGGCAATGTGTGGGCGGTAGCAAACTCTATGAGATTCATTGACCCATTCTGGCACCATTCTTGGCCACGCGAAATCATTAGAAGACATATGCGTCAAACCATTTGCTTGCCCCAAGATGTACTGAGAACCGCTGGGAGCCGAAGGTCAATATTTTTGTCACAGGTAGAACAGAGGCCAGAGTAGAGCGCGAAAATACCGATCGAAACGCCAGAAATAGCGCCCGAGCTTCGGGATGGCGTGAACGACGCCTCGTAGAGAGCAATTTTGGAAAACCAATGATGCTGAGAACCAGCTCCAGCTTGTTTGTGTCATTGATCCTGGCGCAGCTGGCTCGACAGGACAATGCAATGTTGGGCCTTCCATAAGGCAGCGTGAAAAGCTACAATCAGAAGCAATGGAGCTGTTGGGATGAGGCGGCTGGCAATCTGGGCGGCTAAACTGGTGATCGACGGATAGATGACGAACCAATGAGGCTCGCCACTGTGGCTCTTTTTCCCATGTCCAAGTGCAGATGATCCAGAGCTGAAACAACAACAAAAGTCGTTCGCACAACCAACAGTTTTAAGCCTTGGGTCTAAAGCCATAAAAATAGAATAGTTGACCTTGAGCCCGTCGGGTCAAGTTGCTCAGGAGTCGAGTTCGAATTCGCTGAAGCCGAATGGAATTTGCCAGGTAATTATCGATCCGCACTCGACTTCGTGATTACGTCGGTTCCACAAAAAATAGAAGTAACCGCGCGCCTGGAGACAGGTCTATTGGTACATGACATTTTCTGCCCCATGGTAATCAAATCACGTGACTGCATGTCCCTGGAAAACACCAACTGAAGCTGTCTTTCACAAGCCAGCTTCGACAAGCTCTGGAATCCCAGCAACCCAACCACCATGTCATCGACATTGGTCAAAGAGGCCTCGGCCCAGGCTGCCGAGACCAAACCATCATCTGTAGCCATTCACCCAGTCGCAATCATCGACAGCCCCCTCGCGAAAAGCGTCGCGCTCGTGCGCCCCATCCTCCTCGCCGGACTTGTCGCTCTCCGATTCAACGCTCTCGTCGCAGACCCCGTGTCGACCCTTCGAACGGCCCTCCCCGGCGTCACCATCATTCAGTTCGCCTACGCAGTCCTGTGTCTGCCCGTCGGGGTCCCAAGCTGGTAAAGGAGCCAGAAAGACTCGCCCAGGCGAAAAGAAAAGAGCGATACTAGCCCTCGAACCACCATTTCGGTATGGAAGTCCAACCACGTACAGAACTCGAAAATGAGAATCTGAGACCATGAAACCATGAATTTTGCTAACACAATGCCACAGACTGCCATCATCGCGCTCCTCCTAACAGGCATCTTCACGCCTGCCGTACATATCCTTTTGTCTTATTCGGTGCCCCGTTCCTCGACCACGTCGCTCACACGGCTCTGTGCGCGGCGCATTTCGCTCTACTTGCGATTTTTCCTATACTCTACTCGAGAGGTAGTGATGGCCAAGCCTTGACATCCGTGGCTGGTGCTTCGGCGCCGTTGGACGAAACTTTTGGCAGTCTTGTTGGTGCCGTGGTTGGGGCTTGGCTCGGCGCAATTCCCATACCCTTGGATTGGGATCGAGACTGGCAGAAATGGCCTGTTACTATACTGGTCGGCATGTATGCTGGATCATTATTGTGTAGTTCGGCGTCGGGGACTTTGTTCTATGGGAAGAGATTGGGTGGCGCACGGGAATAGGATCACAAGGGTTTACTATAAACTGGCGCATCAATTTCGTGTAAAATTCAATGCAAAGTTCATGCATTGATTTTTAATATATGTTTTCCCCTCGACGATCCTCGACGATTCTCGACGGTTATGGCTAACGCATCGGGGATAATTAACATACGTGTAGAAGAACCGCAGTAATAGACTGCTAGTGTGACGCGGGGTGTGACCCAGCGTGAGAAGCTTAGGCTGCGGGGAGACATATCAAAGATTGGTCCTTGCGTCAGTCTATTGCTGCATTGCCTCTGTCGTGGTACGAACATGGCTGTACAACCGGACGGGCAATCACCGCTTCTGTTGAACCCTTCGCGGAGAGTCGGGTAAGACGTGTTTGCACATATCATTAAGAATTAGGCACAGATGTAGGTGGCGCATGGTTGAGAACTATGACTGAATCAATGGGTATCTAGTAGTGTCCCTGTAGGAATCCAACATCCGCCTTTGACCATCTTCCTCGAACAAGCAAAGAAAACTGAGCCGTATTAGAAATCAAGGTGACCATGAGTCTCATCACAATCAATCAGCATAGAAGTGGTATTGAGGCAAAGGATATTCGCGGGCTCCGGCACCCAACCACTTGGGCCGGATCGAGGTCGAGTAAATTTGACGGTCTAGCGATTATTCTTTCAAAATAATATAGATGGCGTGGACGATACCGGGAAGGTAACCTAGGAGAACCCAAATATGTTAACGAGACTGGCATGTCTCTTTAAAGTCGGGACTGGAGAGGCAAAATGAGGATATGGTGTGTCTCACAAACACACCACAGGGTGGGTAGCGCCAGTTCGGATGGGGACGGGGAAGCTTACCCAGAATCGTGAGGATGATGTTAAGAAAGAAATGCTTGGTACAGCCCACTTCGAGGAAGACACCCAGGGAGGCAGAATGATAGCCAAGATGATCTTGCAAATATCGCTGCGATTGTATGTTAGCCTCCCCGATTCAACGTTCATGATCAACCTCATCCTCGCTCTCATCCTGCCCGCATCAGGACGTCGGGGCCGGCACTAGCAAAATCGGCGATTCTTGTACGGTGAAGGACAGCGCGCCGCCAGCCACACACGGCAGACAATCCACGACGCCCAGCGCGCATGCCCAAGAACCAGCATCATCCTCAATTCGGCACAGTCGGAATCTTACCTGGTGGTGAAAGGCATGATGTCGGTTGGACCCAGTTGACGCTTAAACGATGTATAGAGACGTAAGAATTTGGGGACGGTTTGATTGTTCGTATACGAAGATCCGTGAACTGTAAGAAAAGAAACGAGGAGAGTCTGCAGGCAGGGTGGGATGGGTGGAAAGAGCTCTCTTATTTGATTTCCAAACCAAGAAAATTACACCTCCGGCAATCTACAGCCAAGTTTTACCCCCTCCCCGGAAAGCTGGGCAACCGCAAAGCTACGCAAGGCTATGCAAAGCAAACACACACCCCGGCCGGCTTCGGTTTGCGGAAGCGCCGATGACAACCTCGCGCCTTCAAGTGCCAGAACGTGACAATACTGGAACCGGGCTGTTGGAAAGCCAAACAATCACTGGCGGACCGGTTGATTAGTCCTGCCAGTCTACGGAGTAATATTCCGTTCCCAATTTCTCTACGACAGGAACAGAGCTCTTGCCAAAGTATCCCATCCAGCCATCCAGCCGTCTTCCTCTCCTTCCATCATTGGGGTGTGTGGCGGCTTGCAGCTCGTCCAATCTTAGCCGAGGTGCCCACCAATCAGCCATGCTGCTCGACCCACAGACTGATTCCTGCGTCATCGACTCGCTGTGACGAACTAGATAGCATTGCATGGACCCGGAAATCGATCAATTTCAATGGGAGCTTCTTTCTTCATGCACGCGATTCGTTTCGCCATGACGAGATACGTTGCCGGGCAATACATAGTAGGCAGTCGTTTGGCCAGCTTGCTTTACTGCTTCGCGAAGCAGCTTGTCCTAATGCGGAGCGCCCAATGTATGAACCGCAACAACGTACGACCTGTTAACGGCGTGTGTGGCTGGAAAGCACGAATGCGTGTCCGGACAAGAAACAACGTCATCACATCACTCAACCAAGCTCCGGCCCATCACGTCGCATCACTGAGAAACCGAACGCCTTGTCTCTGCATATGTCATGTGCAACGGGCCATCATCACAGCCACAGACCGGACGCCCCGTCATATCCCAGGACATCTTCAGCAGCAGCACCGTGTTGGTTGGCTGAATGGCACGATGCTGCGCCACAGATGAGTGCATAACCAGCCACACCACGGCGACAAGGGGCAAAAGATAGTATAGTACGGAGTACGGAGTACTCGGTAATATCAAAACATGGATCTCGTCGACATGCACTTTGGGGCTTCCTGCACGGAGTCTCTTGGCGATGATGACAGCGTCTACGTTGTCATGTACGCAGGCAGTGTGTACGTACGTTGGTCAGCCAAGAAAAAGCCAATCAATGGGGTGTCCGAGCTCAAGTGGGATCGATCGGCTGACGTGGCTTAGCAAGACATGGCCAGGGCCCATTCCATTGAGCCCGCATTATGGAGAAGAATGAGAGAGACTTGAAAGACTGGCTCTCGGACATGCACCGAGACCATACTCTGTCAGCCAAGAAAGAAAACCTGTTCGGCTGCATCGGCGATTCGCTGTGGATGGGCATGCATGAGCTCGTCGCGGGGCGGTGAACTATGCCCAACCAAGTACGTCCGTCGTCTGAATCATTTTACGAATCTACATGACCAGGTGCCAAGTCCCCTCCTCACAGGTGTTTAAGCCGCGCAGACTAGCACGGAGAGAATACAGGGTGTTAAGCGCTACAAAAGATACATCACGTTCCATATAAATCATCTGTAATATAAGGTACCTATTAATCATAGCCCCTGTCTCCTTTATTTCCTAGCTAATATCTGATTCGCTTAATTCCCCTGTTATGCAGATTTGTAAAATAATTCAAGGGGTGTATTGTATGTTTCTCCGTGTCTCTCGTTCGTTGATAATCGTTTAAAACCAGCGTTGCATCTGTCGGTGTCTCCTGAAACTAGTGCGTCTCACATAAATCCCAACATCCATATCAGCTCTATGTACGGAGTATTTGCGATATCGCGGAATGAGGCTGCTCCATCGGCGCATTCGCTCAGGCAATATAACCAGTTGCCGCCTCGGATGACCCATCCTTATGCTAGCATTCATGCCCATGATGGAGACAATGCTCCGTTTAAAAATGTTAACATGCGGCCATGTCGTTGATGCGCCGCGCAGTACTCGCACGAGCTGGAAGCAGCGCGAGACGCAGCACCGTAAGATTCCCTGCGTTGTCGGGATAGCTCCGTGGACGCTGTGAGATTTAAGTCACCGATGTTGCAGGAGCATCGGTCTTTACACGCGACTTGCACAGTGCCAGAACCTGCTAATCTAGATGAATGCAACTCCAAACAGCTAATTTCTATGCTTTGAAACTCGACCTATTCAAAATGAACACGGCAATAGCCGTACAACGGCTCACCAAACGCCAACATCTGCAATCGTACCACCCAACTAACAAAATGGATATTCATTAACCCAACACCTTCACTTCCGTAAAAGGCAAACACAGTAATCCGTAAACAACTTCTTTTGAAAATTCGCGACCCACGCACGCCGAACCTCTTGTTACGTGTTCCGTCCTCCTGGTCGCCAAAACCGCCTCCTACAAGGGCTCCTACAAGAGCTCCTACAAGAGCTCCTACAAGAGCTCGCCTTCACCATTCTCGACCCAGTCATCATCCTCTTCCCAATCGATATTGGCTGACATCTCCTCGGTACGGCGCTGAACCTCGGCCAACCCAGACAGTTCAGCGACATAATCCTTCTCTTGCAATGCCTTCTTGACAAATCCCCATCCATTTGTTCGATAGGCATCCAGGACCTTGGGGCTGCAGGCACTGCAGCAGTCATATGATTGACCGCGAATCACGAGGTTCTGAAACGTTGACACGTAGCCACGAATTTGATGGGGAACAAGACCCAGGGGATGATTGGGAGGTTCGCGATCCGGAATGCTGCCTGGTGTAGGTTGCGGTGCCGGTGCATCTTTGCCGAGAGGATGCTGTAGGAGACTGATGAGGAGTTCGACGAGGAGAGCGGATGCGATGGCTGCGACGCCTGGCCGAGTGACTGTGCACTGCTGATCGAGCGTTTGATCTTTCATGGACTACTGAACATGTCAGTTTTTTTGAGGGTGCTGCTGGTGACTCTCCCCAAGGTGGTTGATGACTCACATCTGCCGGCGTAACGACGTCGTTGCAAAAGTAGCAGCCTAGTGGTGCTTGACTGTGCTCTGAGGTCTCCGAGCCATGTCGCATAACAACATACGAGTCGAATCCCAATGCAGCGTTCATGACAATCTTGCCACGGGCCTTGCCGATGACTGTGGGTAGCCATCGCGATTCGCGTGTGTCCATTAACAGAAAGACAACATCATGGGCTTCGATCAGCTGCTCTAGCTTTTCAAGGTCCGCCTGGGTCCTCGTCTCATCTATAAACGGATGCCCCAGCATGGGAACAGACAGAGAGTGTCCCTCGCTCTCAACACCCGGGTAGATGCGCTTGAGCATGGCCGCTGCAGCCTCGGCTTTCGGTTGACCACCATCAGTGCAGTCCCTGAACTCGAATAGAGGTTGTCGTACGGGATTCGAATACGAAACACGTCCGTAGTCCACGAACGTAACCCTCCTCACGCCCCATCCTAGCAAGTTTCTTGACACGTACCCTCCGAGGGTACCAGCGCCCAGCAACAGACATTTTGTGTTCTTGATCAGATCCAAGTCCAGGTCTGGGGCGAGGCGCCACTTCATCAACTTCAAGTTCAGATCGACGGACGAATCTGCCAGTCTTGCTGGGTCCATGTACTCGCCCAGGTTGGCGAGCTGAGCTTGCAGCTTGCCGTTCCGTGATCTCTCCCAGCCCGTTACTTTAGGCATCTCCGCCAGCTCCGTCTCCTCAACGGGGTCCATCTCAATGGGAAGCACGACGCTCCTAGCCTCATGTCTTCGGGCCCAAGTGTCCCTGTAACAGAGAATATTGACCTTTGACATGCGGAATCGCTGGCGAATAAGGACCAAAAGGTTTCTGAGGGGCCATCCTGGGCCCTCCGCGTACGTGGACGGGTCGACAAAGGCAACATAGCGATCCTCCTCGGCCACACCAGTAAAGAAGCCATCTTCGAACCGCCGCAGCGATGCCACCTCCCACCGAAACGACAACCTGCTTGTCGTTTCACCATCCTCGCTCTCCACCTCCTGTCCTCGAACCTTTTTGGCAAGGAAGAAGCCGTGCTCGCGGCCATCCACGCTGTACCGCCACGTTCCGACCCTGTCGACAAGTGCTGTGCTTTCCTCTGCGCTGAAGCGCTCGCCGGGTCCTGCTCTTTCCCATTGTGGATTTGAGTGCAGCGCGGGAAACGCGAACCAGTATGTGAACTTGTACTTTTCAAGTCGGCATATGATAAGATGATGAAAGAAGACAAGAGAGATGGTACGGAATAGATGGTTCCATCATTTATCGCATCCCAGATCTAGTTGAGCGGTTAGTGATGCCATGATCAACTTGCGGATGGATGAATAGAATCTCGGAACACAAAAGAAGTACAGTAGAAAGGGTCTGGAACAGAGAGTACCTGTCTTCCAGCAGTCTTGATCATGGCCGCTTTATCCATGTTCTTGAAGTCCTCTAGGGTATTGACATTCTTTATGATGCCTTCTCCTCGGGCGACCCCAAGAGGCGCACTTGATAGCTATGCGTGTTACTGACCAGGACGGGACGCATGTCACACGTATTCAAGAAAATGGAAAGACATGAGAAAAAAAGAACTCACGTTTGGCTCGTCAGGGCATTCCCGAGAATTTGCATCTTGCAGCTAGCTCCCGGTTCTTGTACTCTCGGCTCATAGAGGCCGAGAACGTTCCTTGCCGAGTCATCCAGCTTGTCATAGTCCAGCTTGGACGCGAAAAGCGCAGAGTAGAACGGAAGCTCAATCTCGGAAGTGAATGTTGCGAATTGCAGAGGCGAGGCCATGGTGAAGAGCGGCGCAAGCCTGGTGCCCGGCCTCGGCTGAAATGAGCTTCGGTTCAGATGTGCTGTGCTGTGCTTGCGACGGCGGGGCTCAGATCGATTGAGGGTTCCTTTTCGGGTAATAGAACGTCGCGTTTGTGTCAAGATGTAGATGAGGGTCTTGTTGTCGAGGTATAGTCATGGACATCGGGTGAATGGGAGGGTTTGGACAGTCTGGGTGTAGGCAGGTTGTCAGATGACGGACGATGAGAATCGTCACGAGCGCAAGTCGTGTCAGGCTGATAATACAAAAACGGCCGATTGTGCTGCTGGCTGACCGAAGTGCCCCGCCGCGGGGAAACTTGAGCACAAAAAGCATTTTTGAAAGTTCCTAAAGCCTATTATAATTCAACAGCTTATTTACAGCATATCGTCCGGTATGGTGTAGTGGCTAACATCGCTCGCTCTCACCGAGCAGCCCAGGGTTCGATTCCCTGTACCGGAGTTGTTTCTATTTTTGATCCGCGCTCCTTCGCTCAGCCTTCGAAGTATTTGACCTCCTTTTTTTTGGTCTTTAGTGGACTTTGATAAAGATGTTTTTCAAAGCCCCTTTTTCATTTTAAATTCCCTGATTTTCGGCTCCGAGCACCCCATGTTGAAGTTTTTTCGAAATCATTACAATGTCTCAACTACCAACCCTGGTTTCAATCGTCATCCGATTTTAATGCCCAACCGATGACACAATCATGATGTACAGAAGCGTAGGGCGGGTATTTGCCGTAGAATGTGTTATACCTGAAACTGCTTGAGAGACAATAACAACCTGATTGGCTTCAAAATTCCGTACTGAGCACAGCTTCATCTGAACGTATTGTCAGACATACCCTGAAAAAAACAAAACATGGATTCCCTGGCACATGAGTCCAGGTTCATTCAAGGATCATTCTTTCTTCACCTCGCTTATCCCATGCATTGGCGACAAACCGTTGGTAAGAAGACCCTGCTGCATTCGGGCGGCGCGCGAACCCCACACGACTCAGCTTCAGAGGCGCGCGCGAGGTCCACGTTTTCAAACGTCTAGAAGTTCTTTGAGCCAACCGAGGACGGACGAACTTTCTCCGACAAAAATCACCATTTTGCTACTAGAGCGGCTACTCCGTTAAGGAAAAAAAGAAAACAATGCTCATTGGAGTTTGTGGCGGTAAGAACGTGTAGCCTCTCTCCTGCCACACTGAATCTAAGCGTATCTGACCTGCAAGACAAGGCATCTGCTCCGGCAAAAGACGGTTGCTCAATATCTCGTCGAGCATCATGGCTTCAAATATCTCTATCTGGAGCCGCCCAGGCAGGACAATGACTCTTCGCGTGACGATGGCCACGCGGCATCCTCTGATTCAGCAGGTGCCCAGTCCTCGGCGTCTCAGGGGCATCCTCAGGTGCTCCAACTCTCACCACCAAGAATGGCCAAAATCCGGCATCGGATACATGGCTGGTGTTGCGACCCCAACTTGAAGAGCAAGCCCACACGTTTGCCTCTCCCGAGGCTCTTCTCGACTACGTCACGCTGCGCTGGCGAAGCCGCTTCGTGACAACGGACATCCCCACCGAGGCCGCGCTCGACGTCTTCGTGCGCCGCCCGTTCTTCCTCCTCTTGTCTATCGACGCACCTCTCACCGTCCGATGGCGGCGCTTCCAGCAACGGGCCAGAATCGCTGGCGGGAGCGACGTGACGCTCGAGGACTTTGTCTCCCGCAGCGATGGTCATCTCTATGACCCGCACGGGGGCTTCCAACCACTCATCTCCGCGCCACGGTCAGGCTTCTCAACACATCGTCATCACTCGCTCACTTATATGCCACGCTCGGAAAGCTGGACATTCCAAATCCCGATCGACTCCGCCCCGGGTGGGACACGTACTTCATGGCTCTGGCATCTCTTGCCGCCCAAAGATCCAACTGCATGAAGCGTCGGGTGGGATGCGTCCTCGTGGGTCGAGAGCGTCGTGTCATCAGCACCGGATACAATGGCACCCTCGCGGGATCCGCAACTGTGCCGATGGAGGCTGCCCCGCTGCAATGATGGCAATGGCTCGGGCGTCGGCCTGGCCACTTGTTTGTGCATCCACGCCGAGGAGAATGCCCTCCTCGAGGCAGGTAGGGAACGAATCAGAGACGGCTCAGTGCTTTACTGCGATACGTGTCCGTGCTTGACCTGCAGCATTAAGATCTGCCAGGTGGGCATCACAGAAGTCGTCTACGCCCACGGGTACAGCATGGATAGGGAGACAGCGGCTGTCTTCAGCCAGGCCGGCGTCAAATTGCGCCAGTTCATCCCAGTAAGTTCTTGCGAGGCTTTGTGGTTGATAACTCCTACAACCTTTTGATACGATTGTGTGCTTTTTGTGTCAGGTGCTGATTTGTTTTTTTGTTTTTTTCCTTTTTTTCCTCTGAGCATAGCCACCGAATGGACTTATTCATCTCGAAAAGATGGAGCTATATTGAGGAAAATGCCAGTTGTCATTGTGCAAAATATAAGTGTGCATAATCCTGCGGTGACCAGGGTGTGGTCCATGCCCATGTATGCATGCGTCTATGGAGTAGGATTCATACATGGCGCTCGTAGTAACACCTTGTTGGCATTGTGACATTTCTTGCTCCGTATGAATTGACCTTTCTTTATTGTTCCAAATAATTTCCAAGTAGGGCGATTTTTCGACGTGGGGCACATGAATTGATTGGTGTTTCAGATGGTTGATGAATCAAGGAGTCTGTTGCTCCTTGCTATTGGGGCAGAGTATACTCCGTAATCCGTGCTTTATCATCAAGGGCCCGGAGATGCGAAACCATGCAATCGAACAAGCAAAAATTCAGGCCAGGCTTCTTCACCTTTTGAATTGAACAAGGGCCCGGTGTCTGGTGGTTCGCCAGGCATTTGAACGAGCTTATACTCCGTACCACACGTTCAAACTGTATTGCAACTTGTATCGCGTTTCTTGTTCGTTTAGTCGCCGTTTGTGCATAACTCTCTGGAAGCCTAGGGTAGGGTACCAACGCTTCGTCCATGTTGTGGTAAATTGCTCCCGAAACGGACTGACCGAGCCATCAGCCATTGCAACGTGGTACTATTGGCAGTTGCCACATTATTTCCAAGCACGATTCTTCATTAAAACCTCCCTTTTTTTCTTCTTTTATTGTTCCGACATTGAAACGAAGGACCATGCAGTGCGGGAGGACTGTACTGCGCTGATTGACAATAGAAACAGACCGGCGGTTTGTTTACACGATGAGACCCTGGACCCTCATGCAGCCCATAACTTCCTCACAGTGCGGTAGTCTCAACCGTCTTATGCATGCATGTCTGCCATGTCCCATAAAAATGTGCACTGTCTGTCTGATGGGTTGGCGGTCAACCAGGCGAGGCTGGCCGTCTAGACCGACTTCACGAGCGATTCCCCCTTGCATTGTGAAGTTCATGACACCGAGTACGTGCCTGACGATTGCTTGTAATTTCTCTCTCCTCCTGGCCTTTGGGAGAACAAGCTACGGCGCACGTTCACCTTTGAGGAAAGCGTGAGGGGCAGTCTCGGGCCTCTGGTTCGCGATCAAGCATTGGGGGAGGTCCTGAACTGCTTGTCCGACTCGCGAATGCAAGTCAAACAGTTCTTCTCCATCAAAATAAGAGGAACTACTGGTACGGAGTACTCCGTAGGGAATAACTCCTCACTAGCCACGAGGGTGACCCTCGTCGACGGGTATGCGATAAAACTTTGATTCAGGGTCAGGCAAACGGGCGACAAACCGCCAGCAAGTTGGAATGATGGGGCCGGGCCCCAGACTATCAATTCCGAAGCGAGATGAAATGGCGGAAGAATAGGGGCTGGGAAAGGCCCTTGGAAGCAGGAGACTGCATTTTTGTTCTGGCCGCAATTTAGAATTGCTAGCTACCCTAGCATGTAGTGGGGAGCAACAGGATTAGACGAAGTAGACTGTTTGTTGACATTCAGTATCTTGACGCGATGCTGGGAGTTTCCATACTATTCGCTGGACCTGGCCAGAGGATTGAGGACAAGTGATTATTTGGAGAAGTATCTTGACTCGAGTCTAACGAACGGGCGGAGGGATGTGATGTAGCGTTGCAGGGCGTTGGCCTCAAACAAGAAAGCAGAAACCTCAACAAGCACGATGTGTGTAGTAACAGCCGGCTTGACGGTACGCGGGTCGCATCCGCGAGCAACCAACGTCCTTGCTTCCCGCTGACAGCACAAATAGGGGTCCACAGCTATAAAATCTCGTCATTCGGTTGGATTTTTTTGTGGTGGCAAAGCAATCATGCAGCCCCTCCCACGGAGAACGGGTCAGACAGTGTACGGAGTGCGTGTGCCAAAGATGACCTCAGGATCGATGCAGGTGGCTCTCTCGACACACCCTCAACCCTAGAAGAACGGCTTGACCATGTTATTGCAATACTAGCTAGCGCTCGTACGGGTAGAAAAGGGTCAGAGACCAACATGTCGAGAAGAGAGAGACAAGCGAGCACACAAGGCCTTTGTTTTGTCTGGAGAGAAGAAACTGTAGACCAACGAATCAACCTCTACTTGCGCGCGTTCCTTGGTCGAGGCAGCACAAAGAGCAATGCGGCGCAGTTCCTACCTGCCTACCTGCATGCCTGCCTGCCTGCCTGCCTGCTACCCAACAAGGGCAAGGGCAGCCAAGGTTCTTCTGGCAGTAACTTGCAGCCCTGGGTCCAGACTGTCCACAAAAATGCCCATGAACTGGGATTCCCACGCTAGGGTCGCTAGGGTGGGGGTGGCGTGTCGAGGTTTGTGATGCCCAACAGGGGACGCGTCTCAGCGCGTTGCGCTAGCCGGAAACGGGTAAGACTGTAAACAAATGCGTCACTCCACCTCCCGCACACCCGGCAGGCGCGACTGGCAGCCCAGCCCGCACTGTCAACCCAAATCGAGCAGGAGTCGCTAGTTCCAAATCCTCCTCACACCCTCTATTGAACACTGAACCAGTTCCCTTGACATTCCAGTCGACGACTTTCGTGTGTTCATGTTTTGTTCGCTCCCCATTGTCGCTGTCATTTTCTCCCTTGTGTGTGAGTCACGGGCCAGCACTCGATCCTCGCTATGAGCTGAGTGTTGGATGCGCCTTTGAGCTGAGAGAAGACTGAACGACGAACGACGAACAACCCGCGCTGCAGAAAGTGGTCGTGTGTTTGGAGAGGGATCACTGGGTGAATTTGCATCATGTGCTAAATGCCACGAATCCGAGCAACACCTCCTCTTTCACGACTGCTCTTGCTGCCCCCGTCCCTCTTTCGGCCCCGTGCTTTCCTGAACAACTGGCCGCGCCAAAGAAAGGCATAAAGTCGCCGATATTGCGAAATTACCACTTTTTCATTTTATTGAAAAGAAAAAAATCGCCATAAACCGACGAGACATGAGACAGAATCGTTAATACCTGGCAAACGAAGGTGGCACTGCGACGGACGATTTGATCCGCACCGCTGGGCAGTTAAAAACAACAACAATCTTTTTATATCCCCAGATTCATCTAGACTTCGAGTGCTTCGCCTCAATATCTGAGACCAGTCTTCAAGCAGTCCGTCGTATCAGCACCAATCCTAGCTCGTTTTCAGCTGCTGGGAACGGGGGACCATCAGGTATATATACACACAAGACTTGGCCATTCCTTATCGGTCCGCAGCCTGCGACAGTATCCAAGGACAAGACGTTGCATTCCAGCGAAGCTCATAAACACCACCATGTCTTTTTCCAATGGAGGAGGCACTTTGGCTTTGCCATCGCCCACCCATGCACATCATATGGACGTCACGTCAGCCGTGAGGAGTCTCCGACGTTCCATATCCAGATCACCATCCAAGTTTCTGTCAAGAACAAGCTCACAGAGCTCCGACAGTTCACGACAAGCTTCACCACAATCACCGTGTCGACGATTCGGGGCAACACCTCAAAGGCAGCACATCGCACCATCGCAACCACAGACGGCCCCTCCGGCTGTCACGTCCGCACACGCCACCTACCCTCACCAATCATCCATTTTGACACCTCTCCGACCGAGCGTTCGACTGTCTCTGCGCTCCGCAAAGTCCGCAAAAACGTCAACAAACTCGTCCCGACCGTTGGCGCGCGAGGGCTTCGCCGAAAAGTCCTCAAACGAGCGCTCAGCGCAACTCCCGATTCTGGTAATATGGGACAAACATCTGTATTATCATCTCCAACGTCAGCTACTCCGCGAGGTCAGGAAAACAGTAGATCATCGCCTCGCTCTACTCACAGTTTAGGAGACAAACCATCTCGCCACAGTTTCCACTTGGACGTTTCGGGTTCCTCGCAGTACGCAGCTCTTAAAGCCTTGGACGTTGCCAGCAACGAGCCGTATTTGGTTTCAACAACTGGTGCGTTAAAGCGCAGTGATGCGACTATGAATCTGGACTATCCCAACCAAGGCAGTCCAATGGCCAAACGACGCAGCTTGCACGGAATCACAGGCCTTGGCCAGTCGGGTGACATGAGCATATTTGGCACAAACACGACATCCTCGCAGAGTTTTGACATTCATGAGGATTCGACACCATCCGAATACGAGCTTTCTGGAGCCTTTAATGACCCTTCATCCATCCGACGAGAACCGTTTGCTTCGCCTAGCCCCGTATCCAATCTCCCTAAGCGATCCTCTTCCTTGCGGAAATCTACTTTGCAGCAGCGTTATGGTGACAAGGGGTCTTGGGGAAGAAGATCGGGTGAAAGACAACTTGCGCAGATGGGCGGGGAAACTTCTACACCAGCTCGGAGTCGGCCGCGGCTTTCTACAGATCATTTCGTACCACCACAAGCCCCTCGCGACAGTCCATTCAGCGCCGGGGACCTATCCCCAGCGCATCTATTCATCCCATGGACAACAAGGGTCATCAGCCCCATCCTCTCTCTAGAACACTCACGACTTCCGCTTCTGGCAACAGCCTTACAGAAGAAGAGACTTCATCATTCGTGCCACCGACCAAAGTGGCAGAAAACCCAAGTCCCATCCGTTCTCTCGTTCTTTGCCATTGAATGCCACCAGGCCCACTGCTCGGTCTACCAATGAGCATATCAAAGCGGTTGCAACACCAAGCCAGTCCAATCAACTCTGGATAGGTGCTTTCAACTCAACTGGACTAATATCCAAGGTCAACCGAAATCCAGAGGATGAGGCTGACAAGAAAATTGCGCCCCGGATACTCCGTGCAAAAAGCATACGAACCCTTTTGCAACATTTCTCCCCGGTCGGCAGTGCGATGAAGAGGAAGGGTAACAACCGAAACTCTTTCGCCGGAATACCTTCGACGCCATTCTTTCCGTCGTCTTCCCGCGCCCCTGACACTTTTGGGCATCCTGCAAAGGTCTTTCCATCTTCCAGCGTGGTTCAGCATCACAAGCTTCACGCCGTGGTAGCATTCTAAGCCTCGAGGGCGAAGATCGCAAGTTGTTCTGTGACAGCAACGACTTGCCATTGGATAACGATGTTCCACCAACGCCGACAAAAACAACCCTCACCCCAAGTTTGAGCAATCTCAGTGAACAGTCACTTGAGAGTCCCAGTGCAAATCGAACCTTTGTTCTGCCACTTTCCGCAGTGAAACCAGCGCCAGCTCCGTCCAGAGAATCCACAAGTTAGTATTTGCCCACAGTCAGGGTGTGTCTGTTTTTGTACCATTACTAATGCCATTGTAATTTTCTTCAGGAAGCCCAGTTGACGGCCGTCGAACGCCTCAGACCCCCAGGAGACCTTGCTACCCTTGGACACAAGCCGTTTGTCTATTTCACAGGCTGTCGACAGTCACAACGAGAACAGCATGCCACCTCCCGTGACCCTACCACGGCTCGCGACTTTCGCTCGTCGACTAGCATCTTCGTCACACCTGTGAATGCCAGAACCAGCAACATCGACGTGGATGCAAGCCTGTATTCAAGGTTTGACAAGGTGGAACAAGTGGGAAAAGGCGAGTTTTCCACCGTATACCGTGTGACCAAGCTTGCGCACCCGAATGCTTTTGGCACTGTAACACCAAGCAGCAGCGCCTCTCGAAGCCCTGACAAGGGCCAAGTCTTCGCCGTTAAGAAGAGTCGGCACTCGTATCATGGACCCAAGGATAGAGAGACCAAGCTTCGTGAAGCACACATCCTGAAAGCCTTGACACACGCTGAGCACGTTGTTCAGTACATCGACGACTGGGAGCATAATTTCCACCTTTATATTCAGACCGAGTTCTGCGAAGAAGGCACTCTGGACAAATTTTTAGGCAATGTCGGGCGAGGTGGTAGGCTGGACGATTTTCGTATCTTCAAAATCTTGCAAGATCTTTGCTTGGTAAGTGCCACGAATTGCCCGCACGAGTGCTAGGACTTCGACGTACGGATAGCTGACAATCTGCAGGGATTGAGAGAAATTCACGGCGCAGGATTTATGCATTTGGATATGAAGCCAGCAAACATTCTGGTTACGTTTGAGGGCGCTCTGAAGATTGGCGATTTTGGACTCGCTCAGCCATGCACTTCGACCGCTGGCGTTGATGTCGAAGGCGACCGCGAATACATGGCGCCGGAAATGCTCAAAGGCAAGGCTGGTCAGTCGGCAGATGTCTTTTCCTAGGTCTCATGACTCTCGAAGCGGCTGCGAATGTTGTTCTTCCTGATAATGGCCCTACTTGATCGCCCTGAGATCTGGAGACCTTTCCGAGGTTCCCAGTCTTACCTGGACACCGTCACTTGAAGTCCAACGGGACTCTATCGGCAAGCCGACGGAATCTGTACAGACCGATGAGTTGCAGGGCGTGAATACGCATAGTGCTGGAAACCTGTTCCGGTCGTTTAAGAGATCGGAGCTGCAGCAACCTCTAGAGTTTATGGTCGAGGCATTCCACCCCAGCTCTCTGGATTCAATCGTCAGATGGATGACAGCTCAGGAGCCAACAGACCGACCTATTGTAGACCAGGTACTTGAACTTGAAGGCTTACGATGGGTTGCCGAGCATCGCAACGCACCAGCCACCGTTTACGAAGGCAGCTGGGGCCCTGCTGAGATGTTCCCCGTGTCAATCGCTATCGACAGTGACACAGAAATGATGGACGTATAACGGAAGCAAATACGACCAACCACGTACGAGACATTATCATTGCACTCCCCTTTTTCCCTTCTACATTGATGAGTGCATATACCGACCCTTCATGATGATTGTTCAATATTTATATATATTTTTATACCCCTAGCACCAGTAAGATGGTGTTACGATGAGAGGAAGCCAGCAGATCTTGTGCTGGAACATGTACAAGTTGGGTTTTTTTAATGAAGGAAGTCTTGGGGAGTACGAAGCTTGTGTGGCGACAGCTGGCTGGCGTAGCCTAGCAGCAATGAGACGACGCCGTGTTCATCACCGAGCTGTCGATTATGTGTGTATTGCGTCGTCGACCATTACTCGCTGAGCTCTGATCAGGAAGCAAGGCGGGAGACGAGGCTTGCGATGGATAGATATCAAGGATACAAGTACCGCACCACTCGTCGCTAGACAAGCCTCGCCACCAAGACATTTCTGGGTTCAAAGCTGCAACATGCAGCGATGGTGGGTTGAATGCGAAGAGAGTGGCTCTGTCTTTTTCTGGAATGTACAAGGCGTCTGTGGATGATTGCAGAATACATGTAGATATAGATATTTTGCGCCTGGCGTTGAGCCGGCATTTGTTAGTACTGGTACTCTTGGCAGGAGCATGGCGGATCTGGATGGCGTCTTGGGGCATGAGAGAAGATGCCAATTTGTTGTTAGTCATGGTTCTACGACGAAATGGCATGAACATGTTACGATCCAACAGTCTCTATCGACCCATAGGTGACGGTGTGACTTTGGCGTGTAACCGTGTGTTACGTGTACCTTTACCTTTCTAGATACCTAGGTACTTGATCAATTGCGGGGTGAGGGGTAAAGCAAGTACATAAGTGATGGATCGGGACCATCTTCCTCTGTGTGTCTCATCATCTGGATATAAAGAGACAAGCCCACTCACTGCAAGCTCCGAACTAGCCAGTCTTGCACGAGACCGTTGCATTTTCTCTACAAGATAAAGATAACAATGACCGGTACACAGCTCCAAGACGGCCAATCTGGGCTTCCCACCACCCAAAGCACTCAGTCATACTGGCACAAGAATCCTCTGCCGTTCTGCTGGGCCACTGACCACCGAGAAGCTACCCCCACCGCTGATGTTGTCGTAGTCGGCACTGGAATTACCGGCACATTTGCTGCCAGGAACTAGTAGCCGGGGGTCGAGGTGTCGTGCATGTAGAAGCGAGAGAAGCGTGCTGGGGCGCTACTGGGCGGGTGAGTCATGAAGCAATATGCCTGCTCTGAAAGCCCCGGAGCAACAGAGCCTCGTGAGTTCTCGTACATACGTTCGAACAGGGACTAACACGTAATAAAAAGAATGGCGGCCACTGCCAGCCCGTGATATACACGTCCAAGCCTAGCGTCGCGCGATTCGAGCTAGGGACATATGATTTCCTCAACAAGTTTGTAGCAAAAACAGAATTCCATGCGACTGGCATGCGGTGGGCGGAGTTCATGCGTTCTTCGACGAGGAAGCCTTTGATGCCGTGGAGAAGATTGTGGAACGGCTGGAGCACGAGCACCCTGATCTTGCGGAAAAGACGATTCTCGTGAAAGATGCCAAGGGGCTCGGGACGCTCTGAGTCCCCACGCACACGGTGCCGTTTACCAGCCCGTCGCCGCCAAGTTGTGGCCCTACAAGCTCGTGGCGTGGACGCTGGAGAATCTCTTGCAGGAGCATCCGGCGTCCGAGTACAATTTGCAGACCAACACGCCCGTGGAGCATCTACAGCACATTGGTGACGGTTGGATCGTGCACACATCTCGTGGCCAGATGGCGGCCAAAGATGTTCTGCTCGCCTGCAACGGGTACACATCCCATCTGTTGCCCAAGATGACGGGCATCATCACACCGGTCCGCGGGCAGGTTGCCGGGCTGGCCCCGCCGAGGGGTGATGTCCCCTTGAGCACACGCATGTATGGATGCGAGGAGACAATGACGACTACTTGATCCAGCGGGATGACGATGGAATCCTCATTCTTGGCGGAGAGAGGTTCGGCGCTCCTGGTGCGGAAGCGGGCATCTGGGACGACAGCCAAGTGAATGATGTGATTGGCGAGAAACTTGGACATGAGCTTCAACGGCGCGTGAAGCTCCGGGGCCGGGGCACGAGGAGGAGAAGCAGCTTGATGCAAAGTATGAATGGACGGGCATCATGGGTACGCCAAGGACCATCACCCCTGGGTTGGTCGTGTGCCTGCCGCGTTTGGAGGCAAGCTAGATGAAGATGATGGGAGGGACACTTGTGGATTAGTGCTGGGTACTCTGGCCACGGGATGCCTTCTGCGGCAAGGTGTGGCATGAGGGTTGCGAACATGATACTCGGCAGGGACGAGACGTTGGGGATGCCCGAGGAGTATGTGGCGAGTGAGGAGAGGGCGAAGAGAGTGGCGGGAATGGAGGTGGGTGAGAGGCGAAGCCTGGCCGAGGAGTTGAAGGCGCTGCTGAATGAGTACAAGATGAGTAGATGGTAGATGGAAAGTTATCTTAATCTATGCGCATCTGAAAGCAGGGCCTTCCGCAGAGGTCTAGCAAGAATGTCTCCAACTTCTTTGGTTTTCCCTCTCCCAAGCAGCCAACTCCTCCGTGCGGACCCGTGTTTGATCATTCATGTCACTCGAGACACTCGGGATATTCACTTCAACTACAATGAACCGACTTGCTACTTGATTTGACGGCGGCCTCGCATTTGACCAAGACGGGCATGGCCGTTGGCTCGTGGTTCGTGGTCAGTTTTCATTCTCCCCGCCTCGTCATCCGACCATCACCCGGCCCACCAATCATACCCTTTCATTTGCAAGCAACAACCAAAACCCTCTGGTGTGGTTTCATGGAACCTGAACAAGTTCCCGGAGAAAGCTCTCTCGAGAAAGCTCACAAAGACTCACTCCTCGCCCCCACCACACCACCGTCGTCGTTCATTCGGACGCCGCTCAATCATTCTCACAATGGCGAGCAAGATGACACCCTTTCTGTTCCGCTCATGCCTCCGCGCTGCCTTGCGCGTGGCCCGACCACAACCGCGCGCCTTGTCCATCTCAGCCTGTCGGGCGAGCGACTCTCTCGTGGTGGTACGTACTCGTGTCCACCTCGTGCGCCCGAGTCTCCTTTCCATCATTCGAATCAGAGCTTCTCCAAGCTATCAGTTAGACCGGGACCGGGGAACCTCTGAAAGACGGAAATCAGCAATGAATAAAAACTAAAAAAAAAAAAAAAACTAACATGAACGGGTCCAGCACCGCAACACCGCAGACAACAACCCCGACATCCCCTTCAGATTCAACAAGGAGAGCGAGACCGTCATTGCCGAAATCCTCAAGCGATACCCCGAGCAGTACAAAAAGGCTGCCGTCATGCCCCTGCTGGATCTCGGCCAGCGCCAGCACGGCTTCACCTCCATCAGCGTCATGAACGAGGTCGCCCGTCTGCTGGAGATGCCCCCATGCGAGTCTACGAAGTAGCCTCCTTCTACACCATGTATAACCGAAGCCCCGTGGGCAAGTTCTTTGTGCAGGCCTGCACAACGGTACGTTTTTTTCTCCTCCTTTCCAGTCCCTCGATTACGCAAACCCTTTTGTCGTTCGGCGGATCCTCTACGAATGATGTAGCGAGCGCATCCTTTCTCTCTCATTCTTGAAAGTAAAAATGAAAACAGAAATTGAATAGAAAGACTGACTTTGATTCTTTGGGATATTCGGCTCAACAGACCCCCTGCCAACTAGGCGGCTGCGGATCCGACGTCATCGTCAAAGCTATCAAGGAACATCTCGGTATCAAGCAGGGCGAGACCACCCCGACGGCCTCTTCACATTCATCGAGGTGGAGTGCCTCGGCGCCTGCGTCAACGCGCCCATGATCCAGATCAACGACGACTACTACGAGGACTTGACTCCCGAGACGGTCGTCGACCTGCTCAAGGCGCTGAAAGCCAACGGTGGAGATGCCAGTGCTGCGGCAAAGGTTCCCAAGGCTGGCCCCTTGACCGGGAGACAGACTTGCGAGAACAGCAAGGGCCAGACGAACTTGTTGGATGAGCCGTGGGGTGCTGAGAAGACGAGGTCTGACTTGTAGGGTTTATCTTTTTTGGCAGAGGGAGTTTTTTTTTTTTTCCACATGGTTGTACGCTTTAGGTGCTGCGGAAACGTTGGAGAGGTCTCGAAGAAAACACTGTACATGACGGCCATAATGGTATAGACAAGTTTCAACCTGGCTCTGCGGGGAAATTTTCATTTGTGTCTCAAGCAAGACGAGGTGATTGTGATTGGATGCCATTACACGCACATACACGCATATGCAACAAGACATTGCATTGGACCGTAATGTTCACTTTTACAAACTGGATTGATTGTCGTTCCGTCGAGGTAGATAGACATGGCGCATCAAATTCATTCATATAGAGCATCTGTCTCAGTGTCCCAGCCGCAGTATCCAACCATCACCAATGCGCTTGTTGTCGGACTCCATTCCACCCCAAATCACTATTCCAGACTCCTCGACGTCCGTCATGGGCGCACTTGCAAACCATCCCCTTCCGGCTGGCACCCCATGGCCACTCTCGTCGTCACGAGGCCCCGTCCGCAGCTTCTCCCACTTGCCCTCGCCCGTCTTGCGCCCCATGGCTTGATACACTGCTGCCGTGAGACTGGCGGCGCTCATCCCCAGGGAGGCACACGGAAGGTCCACACATCGCTGAAAAAGGAGCCTGCTCCTCGCGTCCCTCGGCGCCCGGCGCTTGCTCGCCCATGCACAAGACGAGAAGTTCTTTGCCGCCACCGACGGTGAGCGATTGCAGGGAGGCGCCGCTGCGAGGGGCGGGCCATTTCTGACGAGGCTCGGCGTGGATTTCGGTGGATGATGCGTCGGTCTTGTCCTCCTGCAGGATGGTTTGCCAGCCTGCTCGGGCGTGGATGCCGACCTCGCCTTTACTGTGGCCGTCATCGAATGTTTCCACCTCGAGATGCAGCAAGTCGAGTTGGCCGCCGATTTCCGCCTGGCCGTCGAAGCCGCCGAAACGGTAGAGCCGGCTTTTGCTGATACACATGGCGGAGCCGCCGCGGGAGGGCCCGGCGCGGCGGGCAACTCGGTCCAGGTGTGAGTGCGGACGTCAAAGGCCCAAAGGTCGCTGGTGCGATCGCCGCCGGCAAGACAGCCTGCGTGGACGAGGAAAGTTCCGTACCCGTCTGATTCCTCGTCGACGGCACCTTCGGCGACGTACCCTACGACGGGGTCCTGAGGGATGCCTGTTTTGGACGTGTCGCCTACTGCCCACTGGCGCCAAGTCTGCGGTTTCCGGGGACGGCCTGGAGCAGGGCGAGGGAAGTCGCGGGACGATCGGTAGCCGTGGCGCAGTGGTAGCTTCGCGGAGCAGGGTGAGGCACGATGGCGCCGCCCTTGACGGCCGGGACGGGGTCGAGATGGGACCACGTGAGAGCGGGTGTCGTATACCCAGACTCGTCCCGCCTCGTCGAGAGGTTTCGAGTCGGCGCCGCCTCGCCCGCCGAAGAGAAAGATGCGCGATCCTATGACAGCTGTGGCATGGCCGACTCGTGGAGACGGAACGTCCCCCAACTCGGGTCCCAACTCGGGTTTGTCGTCGGTCGCGGTCTCCTTTCCCTTACCTTTAAAGTGTCTTGGAGGAGGGGCACTTCATCCAGGCTGATTTGTGGCGTTTGATCGGGAAGCTCTTCAGAGCTCCGCTCGGGAGTCTGTGCAGCCGCCGTCGTCTGTTCATCAGGCAGGGCTGCCGCCTTGGCCTTGACGGTGAAATAGTCGGCGCCGGCGCTGCTAAAGGGGAGCCGAATGACATGCATGTCATTGTCGACAGGTAATGGTTGACGGGGTCCGCCTCGCCGCCGAAAATGTAGGCACTTCCTGATACAACATTGAGCGAGTGCGAGGATCGTGGCAGGGAGGGAATGTCGATACGTTCCCAGGTAGCTTGGACGGAGTCGTCGGGGTGGGATTTCTTCTGGCGGAATTGTGGTAGTAGGGATGGAAGTTTCTTCTGGAAGGAGGGCATGTTCATGTCCATGTTCATGTTCATTTTCTTGGGTAGGGTCGGCATATTCGGCATATTCGGCATGGTGGGCATGTTCTGCTGAGCCTGTTTGAAGAGTTTTGTGGAGCGACGCTTGAGCTGGTTGAGCGGCTCCATGATGGGCGGCGGGCTGGCTTGTTACGTTGGTTAGCTTTCTTTGCTTGCGCGAGGGGGCGGCACGAGCTTGTTTGCGTCTGTTGGAGAGCTTTGATGGATTGGAGTCGAGTTGAGCGAGTCGAGGTGACAAAAACAAGGCATTGTTGGAAGGTCCATCTGTGATGTCGGTCAGCATGCCAGCGCGTAGCCCGCGTGGGGCTTGATCAGCAGGAACCAGGGTCCAGGTCCAATAGGTGAATTTTCATGCCTCGCGGCAGTGGTGTAATCAGGGCTACACTCACCCGAACAATTCAGCAGACAAAAATGAAGCAATCCAATGTCCTGAGAACCATTGGGTCTTCAGTGAGGTCAGTGAGGCCCAACCCGCCGCTTGTGGGGCTGGTAAGGACCGTACATACATTTAAGACCAACTCTCTGCTTCGCGGCATTCCGGGCGAACTCTACTCCGAACACCCACCAGGGCCACAACTCTACAATCCGACAGAATATCCTTGGACACTCGGATTTCGAAGAACAGTGCCACAAGGCTCAAGTTACTTCGGCGCTTTTCTTCCTCTTCTTGTTCTGCATTCAGCATTCAGCGTTGGCTGACATTGGTGCTCGATCTCTTCGTCGCTGGCTGTGGAGCTGTGGAGCAATCTTGAATACATTTCCATGACGAGTCTCAAGCAATAGAAACGGGGATTAGGTATCAGACGAACCAACCTCCAAAAATTGGTCACTTGTGAGGCTCGTGCTTTCGACTCAAGTAGACGTCTGCTCGCTGCACCTGTCGCCATCATGCTGCAACGCATCTATCTAACAACAAGCTCATTTCAAACGGCATCTTCTTTCCAAAATAATGCTACATCATGGAGATTCCCGCTCTTGATGACCCCGTGCCCTGCTCGAGCACGAGATTTGATGATGGGAACCGATGGACGGTCAGAACTACCTGTGACCATCGATCCTGAACTTAAAAGGGTCAATGCCCGCCTCTTTCAAGCACCGGATTTCAAAGTCAGGTGGATCAGGGCTGCTGCTCTTCAACGTGACATAAGAGTACGCTGGCCCGTCCCCGGCCGTGTCAAAATCCGTCTTGAGTTCGTGGTCCATACAATGCTTGGGGAGCCACGCGGGGGCTAGATCATCATACACACATCCCATGGCCTTGGCTTCCGCCACCGAGTTCCCACAGTCGCATGGCGTGGTCGGTGATTTTCCTCCTTTAAGGGACGGGGCTCTCTAGCAGGCCACAATGGCGATTAGAGATGTGAGAAGGAGAAGAACGTCCTTGGTTACCCCTTAGAGACGCAAGGTAGATGGATTGCTTTCCGACCTGGGGCGTGGTAGGTGATCCTAGGGGACGCAGTAGGCCGTCCTTATAGAGTTCCTCTCCGTGAGTGTTTTCGGTATCTAGGCTGTTATTGTGAGGAATGAAATGAGCCCGTGTGAAATTTCGAAGAAGTCTGATTGTGACATGTTCTTACCTCACGTAGTAGTCATTCGCCATTTTTGCTCTTCTTCTTCTTCTTTTCTTTGGCAGATGATGGGGTCTTCGGTTGAGCTGTGTTACGAGTTGGGCTTGATGCTTGATAAACTACAAGGCAATAAACTCCAAGGCAATAAACTACAAGACACCTATTACTACACTTATTCCCCGGTTCCGTTGTCTCGTACTTGGATAATCGCACGCCCCTACCCCTACCCCTACCCCTGCCCCTGCCCCTTGCCCGGCTGACGGCTACATAAAACTGGGTGCAGTCCAAGGCGCCCCGCGCCGCAAGTGGGGCCGCCGGTGTAGCCGAATAGACGCGAAACGCAAGAACCACCATGCCAACTTGTCACAAGGCATAAGGGATAATTCACGCACAAATTAGTGGCCAGTCGGCTGCGCCTCTTTATCGTGCAACACAACCATCATCTGCCGCGGGAGAAGAGGGAAGACAGGGGCAGAGACGAGCGAGCACATGACCTTCGGCAGCAGAATTCTCCGGAGATCCGTCGGATGCTCTACTAAGGTGGTACAGTAGAGAGGCTCGGCAAAACTCTGCCGAATGGAAAACCCCATATCATGAAATTTACATGAAAAAAATTGAACATGCTGCTTACTATGCCGCTGATATAATAATCAATGTATCAAATAGTGCGACCCTACTCTACCGGCTAACAAGACACGAGCGGCACGAGGACGGAATGTGATGGAGCGAAGAACATTATGGGATAATGGCCACTGTCACAGAAAAACCCACCAAAAACATTTGTCAATTCTCTACTTGCATTCACATATGTGATAGTACCGCCAATGTTGAATGGACGATTCCGAAGCCAATTGACATATCAATCATCCACCCCCTCCTCTCTGCAACAGGCAAGGTGTATTTTGCCTCCCAACCCCATCCTAGATGATGATGAAAAGGTTAGGTTAGACAGAAGGAAAAAGCATGCACCCTTTGCCGGAGCGCCACCGCCTAGCACTGAGCTTGAAACATACCGTCGCGTGCGTACGAAGATGGCTTGGGTCATGAGCAGAACCGAGTGACTATTCGTCGGCTTCGTAGTCGCCGTAGTTCTTGGTCCAGGGGATGGGGCAGCGCTTGACAACGCTGCCGTCCTCGGCAAGAGTGCCGGGGGCGGCATCCACGCTTTTGTACCTCAGCATCCGGGCTCACGGGAACGGCCGATGCTGCGGCGGCCAGAATGGAAAATACAGCGGCGAACTTCATGGTCGTGATTTGCGAGTGGGAAAGAGAGAATATGGAAGCTGTTGGGACTGAGACGTGGAATCTGAGCCTGATATTGGTATCGTGGGAAGGGGAAGAAGGGGAAGATTTGGACCGAGTTTGAGACCCGAATGGGCGAAGCAACTAATATAAATAGGTGAGACGGAGTGAACTGGTCTTGTGTGCGCGTTTCAGAACTCTCAGTCTTTTAGGAAGGAGACAAAGAGAGAGAGTCAATGGAACTGCTGGGTTCATAGAAACCATCTCTGGGCGTGGGCTCTAGTCTGCATGCATGTAAGAAGAAGGGGGCATCTACGAACAACACCCTCCACCTCTTCATTTCCTTGCATGGATGCGCTGCTTGACTCATGCATGCAATGTCATAAATGGAGATGCAATGCAAGTAAGTTTGGGGCGGATACAAATGAGGGTTGCTGGGCAGTCAGTCCCTTTGATGCCGGGTCAGAGTGTCTCTCTTCTGCCCAAGTCGATTCCGGGGTCTCCAGCCATCCCCCCCATCCCTCTGGTTCTTCCTGCTGCTCATTTGCCTTTGAACATGATGGCTTCGTTTGATGAGTCCTTTGAACATGATGAGTCCAAGCACCACATTCTGATCGAAACATTGGAAGACAAATCACTTGGAGACGTTGTACAATGCAAGACGAAGAGCATGTGGCATTTCTGCCAGGAGAGACGGACCAGGCCGCGAGATGTGCCCAGATGCAGAAGAAGAGGGTATCTGAGCTCTGGAGATACAGCACGGCCATCCTGGGAGTCCTGCTGCTTGTTTCCTTGTACGCGAGTTATTGGACAAGATCCTCTCCGAGCTACAGAACCGGGTTTGATACTGATTTGGGTATGACCGAGACCATGTTTTTCTGTCTTGACGATTGCACCCATCGCCAGAACCTCTTCCGTTGACAAGCTACAAAAAGCACCAGCGACCTCTGCCATTCGTTTGAAAAAGTACGGTTTTCCGGCGGAATCGTCGTGAATGAGTCAAGCCAGTTTGAGCTTGTGCTCGATGCAGAGGGGGCTCGGTACACCGGTCATCCAACCCCGAGCTTGATGCGGCATGGGATAACATCGTAGGTAAGTACGTTTCTGTATCATTCTTGAATCTTGACGCTTGGTGCCCCCCCGGCGCTACAGCAGTGCTTATATATGGTTTTTTTTCCTCTCAGGACAATATATTGCCTTGACCAAGTCGGAGGCAGAGAAAATTGCTGGTCACGTATCTGAGGATCATGGCTCTTTTTTGCCGTCACGCACGTACGACATAGTCTGCACTGCATCAATTACCTGCGCAAGGTGGTGTACGACAAGTGGTATCCGACGATACGTCACGAGAACAGGCCCAACGTTCCCAGCTTCTGGCAGCACGCAGGTTTGTCAAGTTATCCCTGTGATGGGCACGCAACTGATGCAATTTCTAGACCACTGCATTGAGATACTGCGCCAGACGATACAGTGCCAGTCGGACCTGACTCCCGTGCCTCACGTCTGGTCAGAGGGGAAACAAATGTATTTGGCGGATACTTCGCTGGAGCATACGTGTCGAGACAATGAGGCACTGATGGAATGGCAAAGCAAAAGGGGCGCGGTTTCGACTTCTGAGAAGCGCACCGGACGATTTTGATGGGTAGATGCAAAAGACGTGGTGACAAGTATGTATGCACAGTGTAAAACTGGGTGGCTATCATCCATGGAATCAAATATTCGTTCAAACCCCAGCCTGCAGTGACAGCAATTTCTGGTTTCTGGTCGTTGACGTTGGTAGATTTGGACCCTATTACGGCCTGATTGGTCTGATCGGTGTCTGTTCTGTTCAAGGAATTGCCGTGCCCGGCTCTCTTACCCCCCCTTCAGAGACTTCCGGAAACTGGGTAATAATCCGTAGTAGCGGGCATATTATGCAATGCATGTAACTCCGTGGCCTTTGAAGAAGCGCACCAGTACACCAGGGCGCCATTTTAATCGAAACCCCAATCTTCTTCCCCTCCACCGACTTCTTGCACTTGCTATTATGTATTCACACAATACTCGGAAAATCCCCAGCAACCCCCAATGATGATGATGATGCTTAACAAGTTGGCTTTCGCCCTCGTCTTTTCCCTAGTTCTCGTTTCAAAATCCCGCGGATACACAACGTCACTGCCTCTGGACGAGAGCCAGACCAATCATCAGAGATGCATCGACATGATGGGCGGCGGCAGCCGTACTTTTCGACCCGAGAGCCAAGCTTCCTAATGGTAACCTTTGCCGGCCACAGCCAGGGTCTTGTCAGCATTGTTCTCTTCGAAGTGGGCGACGAGCACCTGGGAGGTGTGCGTCTGAAAGGATCAAACGAGGTAGGTAACGCCCTTTTCTACTATGAGGCGAATCTATTTCTCTCTGACAATCTTCTTCTCTTCATCATGTGCTTCAGAAAGAAGTCTTGTGCACCGAGGAAAATATCCAACGTGGCCTATGCGGCAAATCCCAGCTGGGAGAATTTCTCATCAGCGACTCTGCGCGACGGGAAGCCCGTCACCCCTCTTCACACGCGCGGTAAATCTCAGCATGCCTGGCTCGCTCCATTATCCCGTGTCCGGACCAGGGCTATACTGCGCCGCTGCCGTGGGCTTCTCCGCGTCCTCCTTCTCGGCGAAGATGCTCGCGATAGATCCGAGTAGCGGGGCTTGCCTGCCTTCCGCGTCGGCTTGTTGAAGGCGTATAGGTACTTGGGCCCCGTATGGATCTTGCTGGCCGTGCTGTGGACGCTACATCTGCTTGATGAGAGGGACAAGCGGCCGTGTTGGCTTGTGCCCCTGTCGGCTGTCCAGATCGGACTCCGATGGGCCCTGCTGGAAGTTGACCATGAGTACAATGACGCCTCCGGTGTGACGCGGGCGTTCAAGATTGCGGGCGGCGCCATCGAGGTTGCGCAGGACTTTGCCGTCGTCTTGCATGCCCAACAGTTGATGATGACGGAGGACACTCGGATCGGCCCGACGACACCGTGGACGTGGCCCTGGCCTTGGCCCAATTATTCCATCCGACTCCTTGCCCTGGGCGTGGGTTTGACTGCCATGAGGTGGGCAGAGATGACGACCTCGACAGCGACCAGCCGAGCAACTGTTTACTGCAATGCGGTACTGGGCTCTGCACTTTTCGTCTACATGACGACATTAATATTCACCTTCAAGTCACGTTGCCGCAGACTGGCCGGCCAGCGCCTTCCGCCTCCGCTTCCGCTTCCGCTTCCGCTTCCCATCTCTGCAGCTCTGGCAGTTCTCTTGGCCCTGATCTGGGCCCTTTCCTCTGCCACCGCCGCCTTCAATATTTGGTGCCTCGTTCAGCCACTGAAGCCACTCGAGTTCGGCCAAAGGTTTTGGAGCACACGCTTCTTGACCATCGACATTCCTTTTGACATCATCTCGCTGTGTTGCGTGTGTTGCGTATCTCTCCATTGTCAGTGCAGGAGGAGATGGCTCCAGCATGTCGGGGAAGCGGGTGACGAGATGGGCAAGCTTGGGGATTCAGCAGAGCAGTGACGGACGGCAGGCACAAATACTTGTCATGTATCATGTACACATCAATCAGGCTTTATTTTTTTCCCCTCATACGGCGTTGCACTCTCCCTCGCCTTCCAGTGCATGATTTCTTCCCGCTCAATCCTTAGCTCGCCGTTCTCAGCCTGAACGACATGATGGCTTGGGCGCCAGAGGCTTGCTTCCACGCCGTTTCTCGACGCCCACTCCAAGACTTTGGTGTAGTTTCTGCAGGTATGCATGTTATCTACTCGAGGCCGCAAACCCTGTACTACATCGCTCCAGGCATAGTACACGACAGAGGTGTCGGCACTGCAGACGAGCGCTTGACGGACCTGGTCAAGGCAGTGATCTGACAGTCTTTTTGGTTAAACACGGGCTCGCCTTTTGCATCAGACTGGGAATGTGGCGTACCAACATGCAACCATTTGCAGTAGTCAATTGTGCCGTTGGGGAAGTAGAAGTGCTTGTCATAGCGGTCGCGATATAATGCCATTCGGACAACGTCGAGACAATGCAGTTGGTGGAAGACATCCAGCGTAATGACGTACTCATTCTCTCTCCCAGGGGCAGGTAGACGCTCTGTTTCCTCGGGCAAGCGACCTGCGACCTCGGCATCGATGGAAGAGAGAATGCCCGCTGCCACACAGAGTCAGTTCGCGCGCAGACGAGAGCCATGACTTGACTGACAGCACCCGCCCCGTGCGTACTATTGCCAACTTGAAGAAGAAGGGTTGCACAGACGAGAATACAGCTCCGACCACAAGCGGTCATTTTCCTCCGTCGGCATGCCTTGGAAGGGCGTTTTGTCACGACCACGGCTACGATTGAACTTGTACGTCATGTACTCGACCAGGCCATTGACCGGTGCTAGGCGACCCGAATCGATTAGGTCATGGTGCTGCTGCTGCTGCGAGGGGCTACTGCTGGTCACTTACAAAAAGCTGCTGCGAGGGATCATGGCAGGATTGCTTGGGGCAGGCATAAAAGCGCGCCGTGGACATGCTCGCCGTGATGGCTGAAATTGTAGACACCAAAAGACAGATCAAGACGAGGTTGGCACCGCCGTGCTGTGCCTGTGCCTGTGCCGGTGGTTTACGACAGGAACAGTGGCCAGGTTCCGGATTGGCCACAGCGACGTAACCCGCCTGCTCCGGGAACGCGATGGCAACGACATTGTAGTCAGTTGAACAGCAGAGAATGATTGACCCGCCGAGAGCTGGTGAATTTCAGTGTTGGTGAATTTGCAACTTGGAGATGCTCTATCTATGCTTACGTAGGATCGATCTGGTCCTCTCGGCAAGTGCCACCGCCACTGCTGCCACTGCCATGCCACTGCCACCCACCCACCAACCTGAAGCCCTCCAAGAAATGGCCTCGGGAATGGCCTCAAGGGATGGCCGGCAGCTCCGTCACATTGGCGGGTTTGGCCGGCACCCTCGTGATCTGGTGCTGCTGCAGCCACCCGCTCAACTCGGTCCATGCAGCGTCAGGACACTCGCGCTCGACGTTGAAGTTGGCTGTTGGCCCCTTCTTCCCCGGACCCAGTTGTAGGTGATCAGGGTCGTGTCGCGGTCACTGGCCAGCCAGTCCGTCCCTGCCGTCAGCAACGCGCTCTGCAGACAATAATAACATTGATGGGGCACAATGAAGGCGGCGCAAAAGTGGCCGAGTAAGCCGAATAGAGCAGCCATTTCACCATTTCACACAATTCCACGCACCATTCCAATTTCTGCCGCAGGATGTCAACGCAATGATCAACCCGCGCGTGCCATGTCGCAGGGTTTTCCTCATAAGCCAATCGTTCTTCGCCTCCATAGTCCAAGTACGAGGCGCGATATAGATTGAACAAGCAGTGAAGCTGATGGCTCGCTTCAAACGTTGCCAAGTAATGCCCGTCATAGGCGCCGCCGTCGACTCGGACGGCCGAGCTCATGTGCTGCGGGTGTGAAGCTCGGAAGGCGGCCTCGTCCACACCAAACATCCATACGGGCCAGTATCTCTTCTCCCAAGCCTGAACGACTTCTGGTGACGGTGGGCCCGTGAAGGGGCTTCGTAGATTGTACGTGCCGTTGACACGCACGAGGGTGTTGGTGTTGGATGAAGACTGCCACGGCGGTGCGGGCGCTACTACTCAGCTCTTCATCAGTCTCAGACCTTTCCCGTTTCCCATTTGTGACGGCACGGTGAGAAAGAGAGGACCAGGACTGCCTTACCAGTCGCATTTGCTGCTCGAGTTCGCGTGGCCGTGGCTATGCCGAGCTGCCGGCAGCTTCCCCAACTGGCAGTGGGCACCAGGAGTTGCGTGGTGATGGAACCAATGATGCCACCCAGGACGAACGAGAGAATAGTCAGCAGTTCCATCGGCTTAGCACTTAATTGGCGTTGTTCATGGAGCATTGCCTTCACGACGTGAGTTGGGGGGGTCGAGGATGAGCATGGGCAAGAGAAGGTGAATGTGTAGGTGGTCGGTCGGTCGAGCGGCTCATTAATAAAAGGAGCGAGCGTTGCACAGCACCGTCTTCATCCAGCCAAGTATGGGATATATATATAGGATAACATCAAATTTGCACTTGCTAAAAATAGTGAGCTAGAGCCCTACACTCCATGCTTCTTCTACTCTACTCTCAGCCATTTCATTTTCTCGAGTCCATTCCAAGATCTTGCTGAAATCTCGGCAGTAGTGCAATGTGTTAAAGTCTGGTGACTCCTTCTGCGCCTGGTCTGGTGTCCGCATAATCAGATACGGCGTCGCGTCACTCGCACACATGAGCACTTGACGGAGTCTTTGCACGCATCCGTCGACGCGTCTCATGACATCCGCCTCAGTCCCCGGAAGCTCTCAAGGGAAGAGTAGTTATAATCGCCCCTGTACGAGTATTGGCGGAGGTGGTTGAGACAGCCTAGGTTCCGAAAGACTTCAAGGTATGCCGATGCTTCACCATTGGCCTCTGCCACGATCTTGCCATCTATTAGCTCCCGAGGTTCGTCGATTTTGCTTCGCGGGATACCGATTGGATGCTCTAGAAGAAGGTCAATGGGTCAGATCTCATATTCTTGAATTTTTTTCCTTCTTTTTGAAAACTCGGCATCTCTGAATCATTATTCTCACCTTGTAACAAGTCGCTCCACGCCAATTCCAACTCTGGCGTCGGTGTTCCCTGTACACAGACCTCTGGGAGAAGCCGTTCTGAAACGTCTCCCAATTATATTGAACTACATGCAACGCTGGGGCTGTATAATTTTTTTTTCTTTTTAGTAACAAGCTTTAGGGTTTTATTTTTAATTTAATTCATTTTTCAGATGCAGACATGCAGCTACAAAGTAAGGATAAGATTCAGAAAAAGATTTGAAAGAAAAGACTTACACCACGAAGACATGCTCTTTGTACATTGTACATCATCAGCTTCAATGGCGCGACCAGCAAGATACAGCCCAAGAGATAGTATCAGCAACAATGGCCAACTGCCAAGCAGTAGTTCCCGGCCTGAAATCATCGTGGTAAGAAAACCCGGATTTTTCCTCGTGACAGAACAAGGTGTGAAATGAAGGAATATGTGCAATTGCTTCATATTATGCAGTTGCTTCATGCTTCATATGTGCAGTTGCTTCACAACCTCATCCCCCGCCTTTCCTTTTTCCCCCTGCTCTGGGGATTGCAAAGACCCTGAACTTTTCGACGGGCGGAGAGCTTCGACTGATCTCTCTCAATAAAGGGTGAGACGGATAGCACACTGCCACACTGGCGTGTCCCCGCATTGGCGGCGCATGGAGCCAGGGTGGGACGTACTTGCATTGAACCCTCCTCGCTCTCTCCGAAACTTGTTGGTCGGCAATTTCTCGGATCCTGCTATTACATGGAACATATAGCAGAGGAGTGGTTCTAATACTAGGCGTCGACTGCTCGTTGTAGCTGACTGATCCTATTACGGCCCGGTCATTATGCATGATATGCTTCAGATTACCAAGTTGCATATGGATCTAGCCTGCAGTCAGCAAATACTTTTCGATTGAAACCCCTCATAGGCCTTTTCGAGTTGACGAACTCGCGATCAAATGGCATACTGTGAGGTCCTAGTTTGCTCTCGAGGCATGCCGCTACTACCCTCATCCAGTTACTGTCACTGAGGCAGAACTTCGGAAAGTTTTCATGGAGAATCTTGAGAAACTCGACGTTGGGATTTGAATCACTCTTCAATGCTATCAAAAACTGAATGAGAGCCAACCCAGTCGACCATTCTTTGATACACCTGGCATTTGTGCGGCGCCCCACGCCCAATGATGTTGTCGCTGTCCGCAGACTTTACCAAATAGTATGGTGTCACATCCGCCAAACAGATAAGCACAGTTTTGAGAGTGGCAATACAGTGATCAACATGGTGCCGACGGGCCTTTTCACCCCACTGAACGAGGGCAGGTTGCTGTAGTCCCAATGGTCTCTGTAGATGAATTGCCTGATCAGATTCTACATCATGTTAGTTGATTGTTGCCCATGGTTGTGTTCCGGGAAAATTTCGGGGCCAGTACCAAACAATGGATCTGATGAGCACCCTCAAGGAGACCACCGACTCCGCCGCCCTTTTCAAGCCCAACGAGTCTGAAATCTCCATCCAGAGAAGACTTGTTGAGCCCGCTCAAATGCTCGAGTGGGACGCCAAACGCCCCAACTGCCTTGGTCAATCATAGTGAGTGCGCGTTTGAGGAACCCAGTGACTCACAGTCCCATAAGTCGGCCCAAGCCTTTTCCGAGGATTTCGTGGGATAACCACTGTAGATGTCGGGCTCGAAATGGTCATGAAACGTCACCCACTCAAAGTCCAAGGCGTCGAGAACCGGACCTGCGCAGCTCGGCTCATTGTTGATAGTGGTCAAGGGGTCAACTGGGATAGGAAAAAAACACTTACTTGGGGCAGACATGCGACGTGCGCAAAGTTTGTCCGAAACTTGATGCCGCTTTTGGTACATGAAAATGAGAAGGAAACGAGTAGACAAACCAACGAGAACAAGATCCGTGGAAGAGCGAACCCATCGTGCTGCTTCTTTATCCGCCAGCCTGCTGTCGCTTGGCTGCAAATGTCGTGGAGATTCAAAGCCCAAGGACTCTCCAACTTCTTCATCATCATCGTTTGAAACTCGAATGGGTTGATAGTCAAGCTGTCGAAACAGGCGACCTTGAACCGCAGACCATATTCTAGACATGACCATGGCTTCGTGATGAACAAGAAGAAAAAAGCGAACAAGTCGGAATCGATCGTTCTTGTTTCTACAAAGGCGATCTGAGAAGGAACCCCAATGTTCACGAAAGGCTCATCTGGACTGTAACTGCATGCCGCTGAGCTGACACGTGGAAACAAAACGAATCAAGGGTTCTGGGACGGTGCGAAGTTCATTGTGTACGGAGCAGCCCACTCTGTCCGATGAACGGGAATGCATCCGTTCCCGTCAATCACTTCCTAACCTCACTTTTTGAGGGGGTTTTGTCCGTACTCCGTACATGCATACTTCCCACATATTATTATGTTGGTCGCAGGAACCCTACATACTACTTCCACACATCTTACATATGCAACGTAAGCAGAGTTCATGAGGGAGAAAAAAAGCCTCAGTCCCGACCGATGCTGCATCCGACCTGTGGCTACAGCGGCAAACCCATCTCCAAGCCCTAGAATACAGGGATCACCCAGCAGCTTTCGACGGCTGATTATCCGAGATACACCCAGGAAAACTCGGTACGGACTACTCCGTGCACTGAAGTTTACTGGCCAGATGTCCCCGTCGGAACATGTGCCAGACGCCTTTGGCTGGCACCGAAAGAAGAGATGCGGCTCTCGCCAGTTGCGTATGTACCTTGGGCGCAGGTAACTGGTAGGTGGGTGGGTGTTAAGTCTCTTGAGCCAATACAGCTAGCTTCTCTGCCCTCGACAAAGCGACCTTGGGTTTCACGATCGAGGCAAACGCATCGCATCTGCCAACAGACTTCACTTCATCTGCCATCTGACTTCACTTGGCTCAAGTATTCAGATGCGGTCCCGAACCCGCCTTTCATCCTGGTGGCCGCCCTTTGGCAACCATGACAATCTGCCCTCGGCTCCAAGTAATGGAATCATTTCGACAACAACACGTGCAATCTCAGACCTATTTGCCCACAAACGCTGTTATTGGATGTTGTCATGTCTCACACCCAGCTTTTTGAGAGGAAGCGATTCCAACAAACTCCTAGCCTATGATGCACGGCCTCGGCTTCGCACGTCACCTCTGGACGGCATTCGAGGGTACGCCGCTCTCTCTGTGTTGAACTATCATGTTCTATATGCCTATCAATCTTTCGTCTTCTACGGCTACGGAGTGCCCTCAGGTGCATTGGAAGACTGCGCACGACCGGGTGACAGGCAATCACACAACCGTTGGCTTCACCAACTGCCAATCCTCCGTTTAGTCTATACCGGAACTTGGTCCATATCCGTCTTCTTTGTTCTATCAGGATTTGCTCTGTCGCACAAGCCTTTGACACACCTGCAGAGACAGGACCAGGGCTACGCCCAGGCGGTTGCAGCAGTCGCATCTGGGTTCATACGGCGCCCCTTCCGATTATACGGCCCGCCTGTGCTTGCCACACTCATGACCATGTTGCTGATACAATGGGGCTTTATGAGCATGGGCGAAGCATCTCTGAAAATCCCGAGTGGGTTCCAGTCATCGCCGAAGTGCATCATCGACGTCTCGATTCGTTCTCGGCGCAGCTCATCGACTGGTTTCGTCAAACCTCCAAGCTGCTCCGAATCTTCTGGTGGGGAGATCTCTACAATCAGTATGATGTTCATCTTTGGACAATCTCGGCCGAGTTCAGATGCTCATTAGCTGTGTTTGCCATGCTGCCGCCGTACATGGCTCTCAAGCCACGGGTTCGCACGATATTCATCATGGTCCTGGTCGTCTACGTTTACATGCTCGAGAGGTGGGACGTGGCCTTGTTCTTTCCGGGATTCTCATCGCGGATACGAGCATCAACTTGCATCGAGACAACGCAACAATTGCAGATGGCAAGCCCGTCCGGCAAATTTTGCTGGCGGCTTTCAAACTCAGCCTTGTTGCATTGAGCCTCCTGCTTCTTTCCTCGCCAGACTTTTGCGTTTCAGCAACACCAGCGACTAGGATTCTGAGCTACTTGATCCCTTCGTTGGATGCTGCGCCGTTCCGGTTCTTACCCAACCTTGGTAGTATTATACTGATTGGAGTCATAGCTCACACACCATCTACGAATCGGGCAGTGTCGGTCCTTTTGAACTCGGCAATACCGCAGTACCTTGGGCGGATTAGCTACAGTCTGTACATCGTGCATGGGCCGCTGATACATGTAGTGGGCTATTCAATCTTCCAAGCTTTGTGGAACCTGACGGGTAGGGAGAACGTTTGGAGATACTGCGCGGGCTTTTTCACAGCCTATTTTGTATTCTTGGCAATTGTTGTCTACGTTGCAGATATCTTTTGGATGGCGATTGATATGCCATGCGTGTCTATGGCGAAATTCCTTCACGACATGTTCGTTACCAACAAGGCTTAGATCATGGCAAGATGATGATAGTATGGCAATGATGTATGCGCGTCAATTCTTGTTAACCTATCGATGTCTGATGTATGTCATTCTGATAGTCTTGGGTGTTCAACTCATGCTTTGAAGCCCATTGTTGAATCTTGTCGAAATTGCGACATTTGTGTTGCGTGTTAAAGTCAGTATCGATTCCCAATGGCCTGTTTGGGTCTTTGAGTATCAGATACGGGGTGACGTCAGCAGCACATTGAAGGTGTATTCTTAGACTGTCGATGCAGTGATCCACATGCTAGTAGAGCGAAAGCGACACATGACATTAGCGACGGCAAGTATGGATACCTCACTCATTTGACGATTGACGTTTGACATTTTACATACATGGCGAACTTGTTTGGGTGAGCCGTCAAATGCGGGAAGCCTGCTGTAATCGTAATCGTCTCGATAGGTATACTGGCGGATGAGATCTAGGCAATGTATCTGATGGAATACTAAGTAGGTCCGTGGTCAGCTCAGTTGAGCAGAAACGGACAAGGACAAAGGAAATGAACAGTACGCACCCTCCAGCGACCCAAGAACACCGCCTCCTTGTCAGCTTTTGCACGTTGCCAGTTCGCGTCACTGGACTTGTTCAATGCGGCAAGCTTCTCCATGGGAACGTTTACGGGTCCGTCTGCCTCGTTGTCAGCGAATGTACAACTCTGTCGCACGCACTCTTCCTGCCTGCTGATAGAATAATAGGCGGGCACTACAATTCCAGAGTCTTAACCAAGCTTCTTCGAGCGCTGGTGTTGGGCGACCCTTGTATATCGATTTCTGACCGAACTGGTTCTGGAACTGAACATCTTGGTATTCGACCGCCGCCATCGCCGGCGCTTCCATTTGATTTTAGTTTTAGTTGCAGCTTGTTACAGCCTCGGCCTCGGCGGCAAAACTCACACCATACAGACGTGCTCGCGAAGCAAAGCTCGGGAGTCGGCCAACGAGTCTGATTCAAGGCGAGGAGAGAAACTGCAGTGGCCGCTATTATCCAAGGGATCACACTCAGCACTGATACGCTCCTGGCTCCGGTCTGCCGGGAGCTGGGTGGCTTCTCGATGGGGCAGAGTTCAACGTCCTCGCAGTCGGCACCTGATACCACTTCATACTGATGGCATGGAGACATATTCTGTGAAAACCGCCGTCTGGGTCTTGTCGAAAGCAATCGATGAAAGTTGATGCCGGCAAAAGAGGACAAAGTGGGCGGCCACGGGGTCGACGAGGAGGGAGCACACGAGCTACAGAGTCCCAAAGGACAACGGGGAGGCTTCGGCGCCAAGGGCCGATGCCTCTCGACACAAGATCCTTCTTCTTCTGTTTTCCCGAGGTTTGGCCTCGGAGAGCCCGACAAGTAAACCCCCGGTTCAATATCTTTCACGCTGGGAGGGATTGATGCTTCCGATGATTTTTCCCTCAAAGCGAGACCCCGGCTGGGTGGGCTCGAGCGTCACATGAAAGTTCTTCCGGGAGTATTACATGCATATGCGCATGCATGGAGGTGATGAAGCAGGCGAAGGACTGGGGAAGGCGGCGTCGCAAAACCGACCGAAGGTATAATATTGAATCCTATGTATGCAGAGTCAGCCAGCCGTGGGCTGACACAAAAAGTGGTCCACATGACCCGATGACCCGACCGACGGATCCTGGCAGACCAAGACCAGCCCGACCAGCCCTGCGGCTTACTCCACGGCGCACGCATGGCTCGGCTCAGGGTCCATTCCCCGGATCACGGCAGCCACGCGCGTACACGCGGGAAGCCAAATGATTGGTAGTGCATGTGCCGAGTATGCTTGGCACTGACGTGTACGTACTCACAAAAGAGGGTGTGGGACGAGTGATGATGACCGATGGAATCTGCGACAACAAATCGGACGGAAGAGCGAAGGATCCCTGTCTCTATTGTCAGGCGGGGAAACCAGCAGAGAGTCTGAAGATGACGTGTCAATCGAGCACAACGAAAAGCGACCCTCGTAGTGGGCATCTCGCGCCAATACAGTAATAAAGGCATGGATCATGTGAACAACCGCTCCGAATACAGTAGTAGCAGAGCTCATACAATTCCGGGTACAAACAAGCAAAGCACACAAATCTAGCATGAAACCCGGGCTTAGTGAGGTGCTTTGTTATATACATGGATATTGATACAACCTATATTATAGCACATGTCTCATGTCTCCTGAGCAGCGCCGACTTTTCCCTCCCGAGCACCTGTTGCTCAGATGTTTGTTGGAGCACCATGCGCGACCAGGAGTTGAACCAAGCGTAGCGAGCCACTATCCACAGCTACATGCAAAGCCGTGTCCCCGGCGTTGTCCCTGGTGAGAACGTCAGCGCCGGCTTGGATCAGCATAGAAACAACCCCGTCGTTGCCGCTTTCAATGGCAGTGAAGAGGGAGTGCGACCGTTTGAGTCCCGCAGGTTAGGATCAGCGATGTGCTGTAGCAGAATCCCCATCATGGCCGCATTGTTGTTCCTAGCGGCGAGATGCAGAATCGTGTTCCCATCAGCATCCTGCGTCATGAGATCCGCGCCATGGCATATGAGAAACTGGACAATGTCCTTGTACCCTTGCTGCACGGCACGAGATAGCGCAGTTCCCCCAACCGGAACTACATATGACGCTACTGGCTCGTCCCAAAGTGACGCCGAGTCAATCGAGGAAGGCTCCAGAGAAGAGCTGGTCTGGTTCGGGATGCTTGCGTAGCCATTGTCGGGGCTGCTCTCTTGGATGCCATCGCTCTCGTGTTGCTGCTGCTGCTGCTGGTCAAGCCCATTGACCGGCACCATGGCCATCTCGAACGTCTTGATCAGACGCTGATTGTGGTTGTTGCCTGGACCCGTTTGGTTTAGCACTTTCTCGAAAGCTGGGAGCTCGCACTGGTGAGGCGAGAAGCACGTGAACCTACGGTATGTTCGTTGTGCGTTTCGATTCTGGATCCGCTTTCGCTCTCTTCTGAACCTTTCTGCTGGACCGACATCAGCGTCAGCTACAATGTTCATCTCGGGCCGGAGCAAAAATCGGCTAGCTGTCGCTATGTCACGTCGCCTCGGCCAGAAGGCTCCGGTTTATGCTTGGATCTGGTAGCGTTCATAAGCATGAGCTTCCTGTGAAGAGATACTGCCATCAAGGAGTACAAGATCCATCCCCTATATAGGCCATCTATCTAGCATTGTTAACCGACTTAACATGACTTAACGCCCCGACTAAGGGTATGCGCATTCAAAAAGGAGGTATGCGCATTTAGAGGTCGCCCCCTTCCCCTTCCTCCTTCCCCCTTTTGCTCACGGCGGCGCGCAGTATTGTGCCCCTATCGGGTTCCCTACTCCACAACCTCTAAACCCCTGCGAGCCTTGCGAGATGGCAGTTACCCATCTAGGCGCGTAATAATACCAAGTTTTAGTATCAGAACACTAGAGCGCAGTTAGCATTGAGACTACTAAAGGGGTAGGAATAATATGTATGCGTTATGGTTATCTTACGCAATAGGTATTTTGCTTATGATCACTTTCGCAACTGCCATCGCCATTGGCTCCGCCGTTGCAGTACAGCTTCCAAGGGAATTTAGGGGTCAGGCAATTTAGGGGTTCATCACTATAACCCTTACTAGCCATGGCCGCTAGGATTGAGAAAAGAAAGAGAAGCTTCATTTCGGCCGTCTAGCATGGATCGGATTGGATTCGCAGGTGAGAAGGAGGAGGGAAGTGTTTTGTGTTCTTATACGATTATCATTAGTCCGTACGTCCGTACAAGACGTAGTATCAAGGAAGCTAGGTAATTAGCCTATTATTAAAACACTCGGCCTACTATTTATCCGTGATGCTCCCCACCTTACTAGATGGATGTGCGCGAAATAACCAGAAAGAACTTTAGACGCCTAAACACGCATATGTCAACAATTAAACACGCATATGCCATTAGTCCTAATTAGGATAGATAGTCCCCTACCTATTTTTAGTGTGGCTTGCGTCTATTAATCTTTGTAGCTAGAAAAGGGCGTTAAATAGCGTAGCCATGCTAGTAAGTGTGTTACGTTACCCGCCGCAGCCTAAAGCTAACAATATTAATGTGATCCTACCTCTGCCCCTGCCTCTGCTACCGCGGCCTAAAGCTATTAATGCTTGTGATAATGCCTGTGATGCCTATGATGCCTGTGACACTAAAAACGGGTAGGTGGACTGTCTATCCTAATTAGGACTAATAGCATATGCGTGTTCAATTTTTAACATATGCGTGTTTAGAGGTCTAAGAACTTTGCCTAAAATCGATCAAGGATGCATCTTAGCCGGATGAACACGTATTATACGTCCGTAAGCCACTAGCTAAACCAACGCACAATCTCTTAACATTATACATTATAACACTATAATAATCGCTTCTTTTAATCCCTCCGCTATTATATTATTCCTAACAGAAGCTGTAATTAACGCTATTTACAATGTGTAAGCTAGCGAGGGATTTGTTAGTTAAATCTAGTGGTAGACGCGAGCCACACTAAAAACGAGTGGGTAGACTGTCTATCCATCCCGGTTAGGACTAGCGGCTTATGCGTGTATTGAGAATTGGAAGGGGAAGGTATTAGCGGGATAGGAAGACCTCCTAATAGATTCCTAGATGGCTAGCGCAATGAAAGGCGTAGCAACCTATTAATAACTAGATTACAGTAGATTATTCACTTTTAAGAGCCTAGGTAGTTAAATATAGTTAATTTCTAATGTACAGACAGTCTAATAAGTAATAAGAGAATATTTTAAGTTCTCTTATAGACTTACTAACTATATTAATAGAAGGGGTTACTAGAAGGGCTTTATGTTAGGAGCGCGGAGGTTAGAGACAGGGCGATCATATAGTGAGGTTTCGGAAGAACCTCAGACCCCTAAGATAATAAAGGGACTAGCTAGCTACTAGATAGCTACGTGCTTACTAGGTAGGGTATTTAGCGAAGACTACCTGTTAAAATAATGCTATTTATAGCACTATTTTATAGGCCCACTAGTTGCCTAGTTGCATTACTATAACCTAGGCTATAGTGTTAGTTGCAGCGTTAGTTGCCATATAACTTACGTTGCCACTAAAGCAAGCTACGGCATGTATGACTAAGCCAACTAGGTTACCCTATAGGAAGCTGAAATTAACTATAACTAGGGAACTAGTAGTTGTATAAAAGGCTAACGTATACTATTTAAATCCTTGAATTTTACTGCATTTAATAGTGGTTTTTATTTATAGGGTACACTTTAAAAGTAATTAGTTAGTCCACGTGGGCGTTTAGTTTATATAGCTATAAGTTGATTTTTACTTTTCCTATATAAATGATGTTGCGACAGCCAGGTTAACGTTGGGTTAACCACCGAGAAAAGTGGAGCACGTGCGGCGACGCCGCACTATGATTGGCTGCACCCGTACGCGAGGAACACACGTGACTCGCGTCCCCTTTCTTATGGCCATATAACGCTGTAGATAGCTTTGTAATAGAACAACGATTATTATACTTTTAAATAGACCCCTTATTACACTAGTGCATCCCTTAGTATCTAACACTAATTAGTGGTTAAAAAACCATAGATAGCTAGGCTTATAAAGAAAAGACCTTCCTTTAGCTACCTAAGGAAGTGTGCTAAAGGAAGATAGACTCTAGATACTAGATATTAGGCTTCTAAGGGATTTAACTTTTCTATTATTAAGTCTCTAACTATTAATAGAGGAATTAATCCTATTATCTATTATAAGAAAAATAATTAACTAACTAAGAGTTATAGCCACGTATAATATCTTAAACCTAAGATTAACTTAACTAGCGCTAGTTAAAAATCCCTTAGCCTTGCTAGCTAAATCAGACATATTGAAAGTGGAAGGGAATCTAGCTAGAGGGATAGGAAGACCTCCCTAGTAGATTCTGTTGCGGCGGCTTCTAGATTCACTATAATACGTTGTATTCTTCAAGATAGGCAGCTTTAATAGTTAAATATAGTTAATTCCTAGCTATACAAACAATCTAATAAGCAATAAGAGGATTTTCTAAGTCCCCTTATAGACTTACTAACTATATTAGAGGAAAGGGGTTACTAGAGGGTCTTAGGAGCTACTTTTTATTTTCCGCAAAATTTATTTATATAGGAAAAGTAAAAAATCAACTTATAACTATATAATCTAGCTACCCACGTAGCCTAACTAAGCACTTTAATATATAACCCTATAAATAAAATACACTATTAAATCTAGAAAAATTTAAGGATTTAAATAGTATATATTAGCCTTTTATATAACTACTAGTTCCCTAGTTATAGTTAATTTTAGCTTCCTATAGGGTAACCTAGTTGGCTTAGTTATATAAGCCTGTGGGTTAGTTATAGGTAACGCAGGTTATAACTAACGCTGCAAGTAACGCCTGTAACTAACGTTACAATAACGTAACTAGGCAACTAGTAGGCCTATAAAATAGTGCTATAAATAGCATTATTTTAACACTCCCTTTAGAAAAGTATAAGGTAACTAATTTAATACCTAGACTTAGCTCTTTAATAGATATCTAAGTTAGCTATAAATTCTAATATAATTCTAAGTAACTTTTTAACTAAATTAATAACTTTTAAACAGAATCCTAGTGTTTTTGTTAGTTTTTGATTTTTAACTTTTTATTAATTTGTTAATCTAGGCCTCTGTATTTGTAAGGCCTAATAGTTTAATAAATTATTAAAATTTATTATAAGGTAAGGGCTTTGTTAAACCATCTGTAGGCATCTCTTTAGTGTTAATATAAATAACCTTAGCTATACCCTTCTGTACCTTTTCTCTAGTATAGTTAAATTTTAGCAGGGTATGCTTTATTCTACTATATAAAGCAGGGTTATTAGTAATTATAATAGCGCCTTAGTTATTACTAAAAATCAGGACTAGAGGGGCTATAGGTAGCTTTATTTCCTTAAAAGGCTATAAAACCACTCTAGCTCCCTAATAGCTTCACATAAGGCATTAGATTTAGCCTCTAATGTAGATAAAGCTATTGTAGTTACTTTCTTTAATTTCTAGCTAATAGGTCCTTTAGCTAGCTTATAGAGTAAGTATAGGTTGATTTTAAGGACTTATTACTAGCGAAGTCACTATTACAGAAGCTAATAAGGGTTGCAGAGGCTTTGAGATTTGATATAGTCCTAGACCTTCTATAGGTTATAGAATAACTTATAGAGCCTAGAAGGTACCTAAGCAGATGTTTAGAAGCATTTAGATGTTCTATAAACGGCTTAGATAGCGCTATAGAAAGCCACTAAACTAGAAAGGCAATATTAGGTCTTGTAAGAAGCATTAGGTACATAATAGTCCCTATAATACTCTAATATAGCTTGTGATTAGGGGGAAAGAGGTTTAGTTAGGTGGTCTACCTATTTTATAATTCCTAGTTATAGAGGAATTTTAATAGGCCTAGTATCTTTTATATTAAACCTTTCTAGGGCTTTAGAAATGTACTAGGACTAGTGGATAGTTAGGGTCCCTTTCTTTTGATTTCTAGTGATTTAAACGCCTAGGAAAAATTCAGCTAGCCCACGGTCTTCTATAGGATAAGCCTTGTGAAGCTACTTCTTTAATCTATTAATATAGTTAAGATCTAGTCCTATTAGAAGATAGTTATTCACATAAGTCGCTATATATATAGATGTAGTTAGGTTAAAGAAGACAGCTAGGTTAGATATAAGGGGTGAAAGCCTAACTTCTAAAGAAGGTCCTTTAAAACCTATTGCCACTCTCTAGAGCTTTGTTTTAAACTATATAAAGCCTTTTATAGGAAAATAACCTGCTTTTAAGAGGGTTTATAGCTATACTTTTAAGTAATTTAGCTATTTTAGGCGTGGCTTTAGTAAATTTAGTAAATCCATTAGGAATTTGCATATAAATAGCTTCCTTTAGCAAGCTATTTAGAAAGGCCCCTATAAAATCAACCTATTTAACTTCCTAGTTATTACAAGCAGCTAGGGCTAGTAATATTCGCTAACTAGGGGAATGCTAGTTATAGCGTAAGTTTTAATATAATCTTAACCTTCTATCTGCATAAAACCTTTAGTAACGAGACAGGCCTTGTATTTTAGAGGATTATTTTCTTTATCCTTCTTAAGCTTGTAAACAAGCCTATTCTTTAGAACCCTCTAGCCCTTAGGGACTTAGTCTACCCCTATAAATTTAAAGGTTCTAGCAGCTAGAAGCTGCTTAAATTCGCTAAATGTAGTATCTATCTATTTTTAACTATCCTTGCTTTTAAAGCTTGTTTCTAGGTCTTAGGGGTATCCGAATCGTTGTTGTTATTAGTAGATAACTTAGCCCTTTGTTAAGCCTTAAAGCATATCTCCTTAACAAATAAAGATATATTAAAATTATTAATATCCATAGAATTAGAATTAATCAAAGAATCTAAATCTAAAAACGGTTTTTAATAGCTCCCTTATTAGGGGCGCTAGAGCTTAGGCTCTCTAGGGGTAGCGTAGGGGGCGTTATAGGCGTTATAGCGGTTATAACGGGCGCTGCGGGCGCTGCAGGCGCTATAGGCGCTAGACTTTTAGGCTTTAGGTAACTGTCCTAAACCTCTAGATTATCTTATAAGATATTAGCTTCTCCCTCTAAAGGATAGCTCCCTAAAGGCTTAGGGGACCCTATAGAGCCTATATTCTCTATAATTTTAATAAAGCTAGTCTTTATAACTAACCTTTTAGAGGAATATAAACAAGATAGACGCTAGAACCTAGAGTAGCTAGTAGCTAGCTAGGGATAGTCCTATAGGCTAGCTTTTAAAGCTTAGATCTCTGCTCTAGAGGTATTAGAACCTTATAATAAGACCCTATAGGCCTAATCTTAGAAAAATCAGGCTTATAGGAGGTCTTAGGCTCTAAGTTAGCTAAAAATAGCTACTTAGGGGTTAAAGGTTTAGTTATATTAGCTATAATATTAACTAAGTCCACTATAGCTAGAAGGATATAAGACTATAGATATAGGGGCAGCTTAGACCACTAAAGTGTAGCCTAAGCTAGTCTAGGATAACCCTAATAGCTCTCTTAACTAGCCTATTCTATTCGTAAATATAAGGGTAAGAGGTGCTAAAACAAATTCCTTTAGAAAATAACTATAGCTAGAGGTTATTATTAATTTCAGTGCCTCTATTAAAGTAAAGGTGCCTAGGATACGCGTTATATTAGTTTTCAGGGCCTTAAAGAAGCCCTTAATAGCTATATAAAGGGTCTTACCTTCTTTATTAGCTAATAAAAGCACTATTTATACTGGGATTTTCGGTTAATAAGGATAAGGACTAGAGCTTTCTTATTATGCGGCGTAGGGTTAATTTTAACGGTATCTCCCTCTAGAATATCTAGAACTCTAGGGGATCCTAGATAGGTCGTTTAGTAAGTCTTCTAATAGCCTTTAATTACATACAGGCTAAGCAATTAAAATCCTTTTCTTTAATGGCGGAAAAATCAGGGATCCCTTTAGCTAATTTTAATGATTTCTTTAGTAAAGGGAGGCCTATATAGCCTAATTAAATATGCTAAAGAAGGGCTAAATCTAGTAACTTCTTATAACTAGGATCTAGGTTTTTAGGGCTATTATCCCTAGCTCCCTCTGTTGCTAGGCCTCTTAAGAATCACAGGCCTCTGGGGGCACTAGACAGCCACTATCGTTACCTAAGTCATTAGGGTATAGACCTTCTAAACCCCTATAGAAGATACCTAGCTAGGAGGAGCTTTAGTAGGATATAGGGCTAAATCTTCGTTTTCTAGCTCTTCAATTCGTTAATATTCCTCGGGATTAAATGCTGGCTGCGGAATTTGAACCTCTATAGGGTAGGAAAACCTAATTTAGTCTTATAGGCTCTTAGTTAACGTTATTAGTTGCAATATTAAGAGCCCATAAAGGAGAGGTAGGTTAAATGCTTATAGATTTTAGGAGTAGGTTGCCCTTAATCTGTAGAAAAAAGCCGTGTTTAGTAGGTTCTAATAACCCACAGGGGCTTTTATTAGCTAGGAATAGCTAGTCTTTAGCTAGATATCCTCCCTTTAGATAGTAGGATAAACCACTAACTAGGTTAGTATCTATGCTAGGAAAATATAGGGCATCTAATAGAGCTAGAGGCCTATATTCTAGTGGATTTTCTTAACTAGAACGTTAAAAATAGCGGTGCCTCTTCCTTTAGGATAGATAGGTCCTCCTACTGTAATTATAGGGCTAGTTTTACCTTTCTTTAGGGGTTTAAAGTCCCTAAAGGAAGCCCTATTATTATAAATATAATAAGAAGAACCTATATTATATAAAAGGGAGTTTTTAACTATATTATTAGAGTAGCTAAAAGTAGGCTTACTAGTAGTGTTACTAGTGGTACTAGAAGTATCTAAATTAGATTTAGAATTACTACTATTATTACTACTAGATTTATTAGAATCTAATTCTTTAACGTATCCTATAGCTAGGCTATAGCCTAACATAAAAGTAGCTTCTTTTCCTTTCTCTTTATCCCTATTACCACTCTTCTTCTTCTGCTTTTTCTTCTTAGAGGCTTTAGAAGGGTTTAAATCCTTCTTATCCTACTCTTTAGTAACATTAGAGTCTTTCTTAGTGTTAGGATTAGAGGATTTCTTTTCCTAGTCCTTAGAATTCCCCTTATTATTATTAGAAGCCTTATAGCTAAGAGCTTTAGCTATAGGGAGGTTTTATCCTCTATTCTTCTAATAAATCCGCTATAAGGAACTGTAAATTTAAGGTATTTACAGGCAGTCCCTATGCCCTAGAAGCTCTAATTATAAATCTTTGTCTCTTAGCCTAACTAGGGAAGGTCTGCTTTAATATATTAATATAATAATTTACTTAATTAATAGGAGCGATCTCTACATTATAAAGTTATAGTCTAGCTAGTAAATTATTAAAATTAGTATTAAAAGCCTCTAAAGATCCCTTATAATTTAAAAATTTAGGGAATAGTAGCTAGCATATAGCGTACCACGCTAGATTTTAGCACTCTATGAATACTACCTAATAAGGACTTTATAGGCTTCTTTAGGGATTTTTACTAATATATAGCTACCTAAGGTCCTAATTAATAACTATCTCTTAATATTATTAAAGAATAGCTTAATTATAGTTAGCTAGATAGCTTACTAGGCTTGGATTATCTATAAATTTAGGTAATCCTAGGGCTTTAAATTAAATGCTTAGGGCTTGCTTTCACTAATTATAATTTTTAGGGCCTTTTAGCTTAGCTCTCTCTAGAATAGAGTAAACCTTCTTATTTAGTTCCTTTATAGCACCTATATTAAAGGTAGCTTATAAGTTACTAGAAGGTAAACTCGCAGAAGTAGTTACAGTAGCTAGGTCTTCTATAGAAACCTTAGTATTTTCTTCCTTAGGTCTAGTAAAAGCCTAAAGACCTTACATAATAGTTATAGTTTGCGTTAATTTATCTAGAAGATTATTAATACTAGCCTTGTTTTTAGATGATTTTCCTTACTATTCTTTATAAAATTATTTAAGGTCTTGCCTTAATGTTTAATTTGACTTTATAATTGTAAAGTACTAGCCTAAATAGCTAGTTAACCTTCTATATCTATCCTATTAGGGTCCCTAGGGGGCTAGAAGGGCCTGCAGAAGGTCCTGAAGGTCCTATAGCAGGGCCCTTACCCTTGAAATTAGGTGGTGCTATCTTCTAAATCTCAAAAAGATCTCCTATGTAAAATCTCTAAATTTGTTCCTATCGTAAATAACATATGCTAGAAATTAGTTATGTTATAATCTAGCCGCGTACGTAAAATGTGTGGCGGAGCCGTTTAAAAGGGTAGCCCTTAGGATTAAAAGTAAGTCTTTAGTATACGCGGGCAAAAACAGGCTAGAGAAGATTCTCTAAGAAAATTTTCTTAACACTAAAAATAACAGATAGGAATTATAGATAATAGGTATTACAAAACGTGTAGCGCAACGTAACGTGATGTATAGTGCATGCAACGTAGTGTAATAGGTCAAAAAGCCTAGTATGTAGATACTAGATGTCCAATGATATAGAGGAATGCAGCGTATCTACAGAGTAGATAATATTAATATAACGGTTGTAATAGTGAATAGGATTACTAAAATAGTTGTGGTTATAACTAGATAGTTATAGGTGCAATGTGGTGGTTGCAGGTGTGGCTGTAGATGATTTTTAACACTAAGGGTCTAATGTTACAATGCGTAGTGCTAGTAAATAAAAAGCTTTAAATTCTAGCGGTTTCCTTCGTAATCTAAGAGCCTATAGTGTAGTAAAGAGTAACTAGTACCTAAAAATCTAGTAGTAATTATAGTAGAATAACGTAGTAATGTACTAATCTATAGGCCTTCTAGGCTTATAACCTATTAAAAGTGAAAGGGAATCTAGCTAGAGGGATAGGAAGACCTCCCTAGTAGATTCTATTGCGGTGGCTTCTAGATTTACTATAATATGTTATATTCTTTAAGATAGAGAGTATAGATAGTTAAATATAGTTAATTTCTAGCTATACAAATAGTCTAATAAGCAATAAGAGGATTTTCTAAGTCCCCTTATAGACTTACTAACTATATTAGAGGAATAGGGTTACTAGAGGGTCTTAGGAGCTACTTTTTATTTTCCGCAAAATTTATTTATATAGGAAAAGTAAAAAATCAACTCATAACCATACAATCTAGCTACCTACGTGGCCTAACTAAGCACTTTAATATATAACCCTATATATAAAATATACCATTAAATCTAGAAAAATTCAAGGATTTGAATGGTATATGTCAGCCTTTATACGACTACTAGTTCCCTAGTTACAGTTGATTTCAGCTTCCCTATAGGGTAACCTAGTCGGCTTAGTCATATAAGCCGTGGTTTGGTTGTGAGGCAACGCAGGTCACAACGCTGTAAGCAACGCCTGTAACTAACGTTATAACAACGCAACTAGGCAACTAGTAGGCCTATAAAATAGTGCTATAAATAGCATTATTTTAACAAGTTCTATCTAATAAATATTACTATAAAGCTATTAGTAGGCTTTATATTTAATTAAATAGTAGAGCTTATTAGGTAGCACTTTAAAACCGTAATAAATAAGTAATTCTATTACTAAGAATAGAATAGCATTACTTTATATAGTACTATTGCTAAATACCCTAATAAGACTAAGATAGAATGCCTTAATATTATGGTTTAAAGCCTTTAAGATATCTATAATAGACTCTTTAACCCTCTTACTAATAATATAGAACTTATTAAACAAACCCTCTAAGCTATTAGAGGCATACTAGAATATAGCCTTGCGGAATTCGTAGTTAATAACACGTTTAAAGACCTTATAGGCAATCTTTATAAGTTAATTAGCATTACTAAAGCCTAAAAAGAAGTTAGCTAATAGTAGTTCTATACTAATAACCATGTTAATAAAGATTTCTTCATAGATTACTAATATAAACGCTCTAGAGGCCCTAATTACAATTAAGGCTACTAAAGATTACTACGCTGCTTTATATATAGAAAAGATAGCTACTAGTCTTTAAATTATAGTAAAAAGATTATTAAGAAGCTAAGTAATAATAGTAAAAGAATAGAAAACATAGGAATCCCCCTTCTAATAATAAATTTAGAGCTTTCCTCTAAGCCTATAAAGGTAATAATAACGCTCTAAAAGAGGATAATAATAGCTCTAATAATAAAGATGCCTAGGATGTGGCTAAAGCATTTATTAAAGAATCTAATAAGACTAAAAATAAGCTAATAGTAATATAATTCTTTATAAATGCTATAAAACTAGCGAATAGAGGTAATATCCTTTAAAACCTTAGAAAAGAAGCCCTTTAATATACTCTTTATAAGGAAGACCCGTTTAGGCCCTAATTAACTGTTTATATATTAGAGGAACGTTACTCTAATAAAGTATTTAGAGGCATTATTCCTAATACTAGGGCTATAGGCTTCTTAATAGCTAGTATTAACTAGGCTAAAGCGCTAGTAAAGAGAATGCCCTTATTGAAGATAGAACCTATTAATAGGTAATGTACTATTAAATTTAGTGCTAGATTAGTAATATTAGTAAGGATCTTAAAGGTTCCTATAGTCTTTAGTCCTATTATATTTTACGTCGTTAATATAAGCACACTATTCTTATATAGCATTAATAATATAGATAATATAAAGGTAAAGATTAATAACCTTAAGAACGTGCTAATTTAAGGTAACTAAAGGGTGCTAATTATTAGGAAATAGGGGTATTTACAGTGGACTTTAGAAGCTACAGAGGTAATCGCTTACTTTCTATTAGAAAAGCAAATTTAGTAGCTTTATTAATAATTTAGCTATCCTTTAGTATAGTAATTATTAAAGGTTTTATATTATATAAGCAAGGATGTAAATAATAAGGTAATTAAGAAGATCACGAAGGTTTACTATTACTATTAACTTAATAGGAAATTACTAGGATAATTCTGATTTATATTAAAAGATAATTATAACTTTAACTATAAGATAATTGTTAATGTAATGCACCTTAATGGAAAGCCTATGCTTTATATTATTAATATAGTGACCTTATTCTAAGTAGCTTACTTCCTTAAACCCTAGAAGTAAAAGGCATAAGACATCTAGATAGCACTAAAGGAGTGCTAGATTAACACCTATCTAGGTCCTCTAGACTAGATAGTTTATAATGCTAGGAAGAACTTTACCTTAAACGAATTCTATAACTATATATATATTATAGTAATTAATGTTAATAAAGTGCCTATAGAAGCACACTAAAGTATTAGGAAGGTTAAATAGTATTATAGCCTATTACGCAGAATATATAACATTATTAGCGAAGAGTTAAGTAATAACATAAATGTTATAGATTATTAAAAGCTTTAAATAGCTATAAAAGCTATTAATAATTCTACAGGGCTAGACAGCCTAGTGCCTACCTTACTAGTGTTTAGCTTATACCTACGACTAGCTAATAATTTACTACTAAGCCTCTCTATTATATAATAAGCTATAATCCTACAAAAAGCGACTAATAAAGCTTAATAATGCCTAGTAAGAAGGTAGGTTAGAGATGCCCTTGCTGCCCGTAATAGTCTAAATATAATGCCTACACATTCACTGCCTTTATAGTTAGATATGTATGTGTGGCGTGAAAAAGAAAGCTAGGAGGGCCTATATAAGCTAATTACTACTAACAGTAAAAGCTACACTCTTTAAATGCCCTACGGACCTGCTAGATTTTAGTTAACTATTATTAAGCTATACTTATATAATAATAAAGAACCCTAATGTAAAGAACCAGAATCTAACGCTACTTCTAATGTATCTAATAATAAATTTAACCTAGAAGAAGAGCTTATAATAAGAAAACAAAGAGAAAGACCTCTAAAGCTAAAAACCATAATTAAAACGAACCTAATACCTAAAAGAGGTTATAGAAGACCTAGAAAGAGCTCTCTCTAGCTACCTAAGTTAATTTAGAGTAAAACCTTCCTTATAGCAAAAGAAAAAGCTAATTTTAACCTAGCTATATAGCTTTATAAAGAAGGAAGATTACTACTCTAGGAAACCTATTTAAACGCTCTAACTAAGATAAAATTAACGCTTTACAAGCTTATAAAGTCTTTAGATTTGTTGAATTTAACCTAAATTTGCATAATAGCTAGCGAATCTTTAAATCTTATATAGTTTAAGAAGGTAAAGGTAAAGGCACTAAAACACTATATAAGAAATCACGGCTAGTTATCTAAGGCTATAGTTATAACAATAAATTTAATATCTTAACTTAATCCCTAACTATCTAGTGAGCTAGCTAATAATTAGTTATAGCCCTAGCTCCTTCCTCTAAAAGAAAGGCATTACCCTTTAGATCCGTGATATTACATAGGCCTACGTATAGTTAATAATAAAGCTTAATAGATATATTATTACATAACTTCCTAAGTAAATTAAATACCTATACCTATAAGGAATAGTAATAGAAGTTATTAAGCTACTTTATAGGATTATAAAAGTAGGAACGCACTAGTGGTTAATATACTTCCGTTATTATTATAATAACCTTAGCATAATTATATTAATATATAACCTATACCTATTAATTTCGAATAATAAGGATTACTTTAGAATCATTAGAATGCAGACTAATAATACCTTAGGCCTTAGTGATAATGCCTTCTTTAAACATAAAGAATCTAAGCTAAAGAAAGCTAACTTTACTGCTAAACTAAAGCAGAGGCTAACTATAGAAACACCGCTAATCTTTAATAGCTATATACTAACTAAATCTAATAATAGCTTACTAAACCTCTGCTAGAAGGGCTAGAGCAAGAAGATTTAGCTTATTAATATAACTACAGATTTAAAACATTAATAGTATATTAAATAACGTGCCTGTAGAGCATATATCACTATAATCTATTAACCCAAAGCATTATACAACCTCTCTGTTACTACTTAATAAAATAATATTATAATTAATAATATTAAACGCCTAAATAAAAGGCTTTAGTGGCAGATAGAACACTAAGATCGTGGCCTACGCTATGTACTAATTAACCTCTTATATACTAAGCTATATATCTTTGTTAATAGTTCTTTTGTAAATAATAAGGACTTAAGCTTATAACTAGGATATGTGATTATTCTAGGCAATAAAAGTAACTATAAAAGGCTAAATTCATAGTAAAAGGCAATATAGTTATATATAGCTCTATAAAAAGTAAAAGGGTAATAAGAAGCGCCCTAGTATTAGAGCTATATAGTATAGTGTAAGGTATTAATATAACTTACGCTATTAACACTACGCTTAACATTATAATAAAGTAGCTAAAGCTACTAAAGGTACTAATTATAGTCTATATAGACTCTTTTTATTATATAAGTGCCTTATTAAGCTTAGAATAACAAAGAGAAGCGACTTATAATTAATATTATAGTATTGTAATAATTATATAAGTGGTGTGAGATCTACGAGATCCGCTGGATTAACGGTAAAGATAATATTGCTAATATAATAATAAAGGCATTATTGAATAAGAGCCTTAAGACCTTTATTAACAGTAATAAGATTAATATACACGTGGAAGGTTAGGTAAAGAGACTAATAGATTAACAATGCCCTTATTTCCCCTTAACGTTAACTAGCACTAGAACAGATTAAATCTAGGCTAATTATAGCAGTGGATTTCCGTTAAAGGGATCCACTAGTGTTTACTCCCTTTAATTCGATTTTTATTACGTTTTTAAGCTTTTTAGCTAAAGGAGAAAAGAGAGATTACTAGAGTTACTTCCTATGGGTTATATTTAGATTAGACTAAAGTGAGTCCGCTAAATTAATACACGTAATATAATTAGTCACATCACTCATAGCCTTACTTATAGTAAGATCACATAAGTAACCTTATAACCTCCTTCTTTCCTACCTTTATTATTATCTCTGTTTTCCTGTCTTTAATAACAAACCTATATATTTAACTAATTAAAGTAGCAAAACCTACTTAGTTACCCTTTATTATAATATTTCCTTTAATTAATTTTACTATGCTTTTAAGCCTCTTATACTTATAATAAAAGAGAAAAATTACTAGTGTTAGAATCACCGCGATTTCGTTACGGATGAATTTATTATAGTAGGAGCTATAGAATTCCGATTAGATACATAGGCTTCTAACGCCCTACTATGCACTTAATTATAATTAGATATATAGCCCTAATTGCCTTACTATACACTAGAATATAACTAGCGCACGGGGTCTCACTGCCTTACTTAGACTAGTAACGCAATTAGTTACATGGGACTATTGCCTCACTTTGCCTTAATAATATGTCTAACCCTTAATACTATATATACTAAGGCATCCCTAGAATTAAGGTATATCTATAGCCTTAATTCCCCTATAGCTAGATCTAGGAAGATAAGCAGAATTAAACCCTCTTGAATTAAAGCACTAGTACACTAGTGACTTGTGGTTATAGGACCCGAATCCCCTTAGTCCTCTTAACACTAACCCTTCTTATCTTTAGTGCATACCTACGGATAACTAATAAGTCACCGCTAAGTGTATCTATTATTTAATAAGCTAAAGCAAGTCACAAAGCCACTAATAAAGTCCAATAACTTCTAGTAAAGTAATAAGTTTATAATACTTTATAGACCCGTAATAGCCCTAATACCCTGCCTATGCACTAGCTTTTGCTATAGTTAGATATATGTGTTTAGAGAGAAAAGGATAGATAGCATAGCCCTTATAGGCTTCTTGCTACTAATAGAGAGACCTATACCCTTTAAATGCCTTAAGGACTAATAAGATTCTAATTAATAGTTATTAAACCGTATTATTATAACCTATACTAAGTTAAAGAGCCTAGAGAATTAATGCCTAAAGATAATAACTAGGCTATAGAAGGTAATAAACCTACTATTAAAGAAGCTACCCTAAAGCTTTAGAAGGAAATAAGGAAGTTCTATAAGTTAAGAGGAAATATAGTAAGCCCTATAAGAAGCTTATAGTTTAATTTAACCTTAAGAGTGAAAACACTCCTTATAATACCTATAAATTCACTATAACCTACCTAGTAAATAAGGACTAAGAGGAAGTATTAATAGAGGAACTTATAGCTATAGATAAGCTAAGCAAAATGTTCCTTATAGTAAAGGAAGAAGCTAATTCGAATCTAGCCCTTTAGTTATATTAAGAAGGAAGATAATAACACTAGGCAAGCCTTTTAAGCAGTTAGACTAGGCTAAGATTAACGCTTTATAAGCCTATAATATATTTAAATTTATAATATTTAACCCTACTAAGCATAGTAATAAGAGACTCTTTAAATCTTATATAGTAAGAGTGTTAGTTACACAGGGTGCCTGAATTCAGGTTATCGATGTTATGAGCCTTGAGAATAGTATTATTATTAATTATCTATTCTAAGCTACAGAGGAAAGAGAGGAAAAGAGAGGGCAAAAGTGAGGGTTCTTCTTATAAGATATAAAACGCGAAAGGGGCTGTGTGGGTCACGTGACCACAAGCCCTGCCCTATTATATGCCCGCATTGTGGGTCGCGTGTGGGGCCCTTGCGCGCGCGCAGGCTAACCACTCTGCTAACCTTATAATTGCGGCTGCTAAGCGCGGTTAATATTATGCGTGTTCTAACACTAGAAACTCTCTCTTTTAATATAACTATTAATGCATAATATTAATAGGAAAAGAAGAAAAGAAATAATAGACTATATTGTGGTTAATTAGGGTATAGGAAATAAAGAATAAAGATGCCTACTTAGGCGTGGCGGGTAAAAAGGAAGGAAAATAACAACCCGTAATCCAGGGCCCTCAAATCGGGATAAGAGGGCCTCCTCTGCCTCCCCTCAATCTACTAGATAAAATCAATCTAGCCGCGCGCCAATCCTCCCCTTGCCGCAGACGTAGCATTTCTTTGTGCGAGGGGAGGTCTTGTGCCTCTAGACCTTGATAGAGGTATCTTAACTCTTTACCCTTGCCGTTATATCGTTAGTTAGTCTAGAATTACTCCAGGGTATTAGCTTCGCTAGGGAATTAGTACTAATTACTAGATTCCTCTCTAATAAGGCGGATTATTATTCTTACTTACTTATAGAACTCTTATAGACCTTTAGGGGGTTACTAATATAGCTTCTATATTTAGGAATCTTACTATAAGTATATATAATTTAATATTAGAGTGCTTACTCTATCTAGCTAATATTAGGGATAGCTCTTTAAAGAGTTATAAGCTTCTTAATAAGATTATTAAAGTATTTAGTCTTTAACTTTTCCTTATTCTTATAAATTACCTTTTATAGTAAAGTATTATACTATTTTAGGAGGTAATACTATCTTATATTCTTAGTCTTAAACCTTTATTTTATTTAAGTAATAAGGGTTAGTAAGTCTTAGGGTTACCTAGGTTTTAAGAGGTTATCTAAATAGTATCTTAAAGCTTTACCCTTAAGTATAGCGTTAAATATATAGCTTACTTACTCTAGTCTAATATCTAGAATCTTATATTTCCTTTAAAATATTTAAAGCTTTAACTTAAAAATATTATAATTATTTACACTATATTATTATTCTAGTGTATATTTCTTAGCTAGATTAATAATTTACTTTAGTAATAATCTTAAGGGTTATACTAGTTAGTTAATAGGAATAGGGGTAGGGATAGTAACTTCTTTATACTAGGGAAGGGGATTAGGGCTTACTAGTAGTGCCTAATAGGGTTAGAATATAAGATATAATACCTAGGGGGACTCTTAATATATTAATATATACTCTCTTAGGGAAGATTATACCTATAGCTATATAGTTACCTTAATAAGGTAATACTTAGTAAGCTTTAGTAAGGAGGTTAAGAGGCTCTTAAGATTTAGTGTTCTTAGATATTCCCTTTATTAAAGAGGTTATTTAGGAAGTTACTATCTTCCTTAAGCTTTCTTTAAAATCCTATATACTTTTTCTAGGTATTTTTACTTTTTCTTATAACTAGAAGTAAAATTCTTATTAGTTAATAACTTCTTAGAGATTCCTTACTACTATAGTAGTTTAGTTAATTATTATATATACCCTATTATTAATAAGGTAATCCCTAAGGTATCTTAGTACTAGGGGTAGTATTTAGAGAAATATTTCTTAGGTTTAGTTATTAAAGTCCTAGGTAAACTCTATAAATAGTATCCTTTTAGTTACTTTTCTTATTTTATAGTCTATAACTCTAATAAGGATATAGGCTATAAGCACTTTAGGTATTTTATTCTCTTTATTATTAAAGTTCTTAGCCTTATAAAATAAGTCTTTTATAAGGTTTTTATAGAAGTACTATAGAATATATAGGAGAGAAAGGATATTTATTTTACTTCCTTTAGGCTACTTAGTTACCTTAGTAAAGCTATCTCCTATTTAGGAGCTTTCTTAACTCTTAAGGGCTTATACTAGTTCCTTTTTATTAGCTATTATAACTTATAACCCTTAGTAAGGAAGGGAATAGAGAAAGTATTATATTTTTAGGTAAGGAAGGGTAATAAAAAGTTTTACTTTTTAGAGGAAATAATTTATAAAGAATTATAAGGCTAGGTATTAACTTTATATATAATAAAATATACTAAGAAGAAAAATAATAAGATAGACTTTACTACTAAACTTAAACTCTTTTTAAGGTTTAAGCTTCTATTTATTATTAGCTACTTATATACTTTAACTAAGAGACTAGAATAAACTTCTTCCTTAGTATAATTAAGAATCTTATAATAATTTAGTTACTCCTATACTTTAATAAAAGGGGCTAGATTATACTACTTCTAGGAAAGTCTTTTCTATTATTAACCTTACTAATTTATAATTTTCTACGTGCGTTTAGGAGTGGTTATAAAGTTAACTACTAATTAGTGTTAGTTATATAGGGTGCCTAATATTAGGTTATTAATATTATAAGCCTTAAGAATAGTATTATTATTAATTATCTATTCTAAGCTATAGAGGAAAGAGAGGAAAAGAGAGAGTAAAAGTAAGGGTTTTTCTTATAAGATATACAACGCAAAAGGGGCTATGTAAGTTATATAACTATAAGCCCTACCTATTATATGCCCGCATTATAGGTCGCGTGTAGGGCCCTTATGCGCGCGCGGGCTAACCACTCTGCTAACCTCACAATTGCGGCTGCCAAGCGCGGTTAATATCATGCGTGTTCTAACAAAGAGAAATTAAAGGGAAAGGAATAGTAATACCTTATAAAAATCTTACCTTATTATCTAAGGTTATAATAATAGAGGAAAAGAACTAATTTTAACTTAATTACTAATAATTTAATAAGTAAGTTAATGGCTAATTATAGTATTAGCGCTATCGCTAAAAACTAGAGGAATCTTCTTATAGATACAGGATATTACATAGGCATACGTGCAATTAAACACGCAGTTAAACTAGCTAATTATTATAGCTTTGCTAGAGTAAATAATCTATTTATTTCTAAAGGCATAATTATAGAAGTTATTAAGCCCTTATATAGGATTGCAGAGGTAGGAACCCACTAGTGGGCAACCTACTTCCGCTATTATAAGGATAAACTTATTATAATAACTTTAACCTATAATCTATGCCTATTAATCACTACTATAAGTAAGAATAACCTCTTTAGTGTAGTTAGCATGCAAACTAATAATACACTAGGTCTTAGTAATTAGGATTTCTTTTAATAAGAAGAAGAAGAACTCTAGAAGGCGAAATTCTTAGTAAAGCTAAAGCAAACCCTCTTAGTTAAGAATCCCTTACTTTTAATAGTTATACCCTTTTATTAAACGCTAATAACACTATAAATCTCTAATAAAAAGGATAAAGTAAGAGGATTAAGCAAATTAATATTAAATTACTAACCATAAAGCAAGATTATATTAAATAATAGGCTTAAGGAAGCTACATTATAACTATCTATTAACCTAAAGCTATCTATAACCTCTTAGTTACTATATAACATTAAGATCTAACTCCTAATAATATAACTTAATTAAATAAGTGACTTAACTAGTAGATCTAATATTAAGAATAAGGTTTATATTACACCTCTCTAGACCTTAAAAATGCAAAGTTATTTATATTTATTAATAGATCTCTTACTAATAATAAAGATTTAAGTTCCTAGAATAAAAGAGCTCAGAATAATGCGTTTACGTTAAAAGGCAATATTATTATATATAGCTTAACGAAGAGCAAGCGTGTAACCTATAGCGCCCTCGCTTCTAAATTATATATAATAGTATAAGGTGCTAATGTGGCCTATGCAATTACCATAACCCTCTATATAATCACGGACTAACTAAAGATTAACTATATTCCTATAATTATCTATATAGACTCTTTTTGTTATATAAATGCCTTATAAAGCTAGGATCTATAAAGAGAAACGCCTTATAATTAACATTATAGCCCTTTAGTAATTATACAAGCGCCGTGAGATCTACGAAGTTAGATGGATTAATAGTAATAATAACCTTACTAACGCGATAATAAAGGCATCCCTAAACAAGATCCTTAAGACCTTTATTAACTTAAATAAAGCTATAATTTAAGTTAAAGGCTAGGTAAAGAGGCTAGAGACTAGATAAACTAGACAAAAATCCGGTCTAACCGTGGCTAAGCTAATAAGAGGCCTGTATTTAATTCCCTAGATTTACTTGTGCTTACTTTAATTAATTCTGATTTTTATTGCGTTTTTAAGCTTTTAGAGCTCTTAATCTAACCTTCTTTTTAATCCTTAGATTAACTAATTTCCTTTATATCTTATTATTAGCTAATAGGAATTCCAAATTTAACATTAGACTTACTTTTTCCCTTTAATAGGATTATTTTATTTATATACCTACTTTTCCTCTCTTTAAGTATTAGACTTACTTTCCTTCTAAAAGAGAAAGTTACTAGTGTTATAATAGCTAGGTTAACATTAGGTTAACCACTAAGGAAAGTGAAGCACGTGTGGCAACGCCGCACTATAATTAGCTACACCCGTACGCGAGGAACACACGTAACTCGCGTCCCTTTTCTTGTGGCCACACAACGCTGTAAATAGCTTCGTAATAGAACAACGATTATCATACTTTTGAACAGACCCCTTATTGCACTAGTGCATCCCTTGGTATCTAACAATAGAGGAGAAAAGACTATTACAGTAAATAACGCTATGGTAGCAAGGGATTAGCGCGTGGCTAGATTAATTTTATTTATTAGATTAAGGGAGGTAGAGAAGGCCCTCTTATTCTAATTTAAGGGCCTTAGATTATAGGTTATTATTTTCCTTTCTTTTACCTACTATACCTATATAAGTATCTTTATTCTTTTATTTCCTATATCCCTAATTAACTATAATATAGTCTATTATTTTCTTTTCTTCTTTTCTATTAATATTATACATTAATAGTTATATTAAAAGAGAGAGTTTCTAGTGTTAGAACACGCATAATATTAACTACGCTTAGTAGCCGTAATTATGTGGTTAGCAGAGTGGTCAGCCCGCGCACGCGAGGGCCTTACACGTGACCTACAATGTGGGCCTATAATAGGGCAGGGCTTGTGGTCACGTGACTCACATAGCCCCCTTTTCGTTTTATATCTTACGAGAAGAACCCTCACTTTTGCCCTCTCTTTTGCCCTCTCTTTTACCCTCTCTTTTCCCTCTTTCCTCTGTAGTTTGGAATAGATAATTAATAACGATACTATTCTCGAGGCTTATAACATCAATAACCTGATATTAGGCACCCTGTGTAACTAACAGTAATATAAGTAATATAAGTAATATAAGTAATTGTTAGAACAAGCATAATATCAATTCCTTCGCAGCCGCGGATGTGGCTAGCAATAGGTCGGCCCGCGCGTGTGTGCGTGCGACCCCCTCGCGGACCCACAGGCCTCGTGATAGGGCAGGGCCTGTGGCCACGTGACCCACACGCGGCGCCCCCTTTTTCTTCTTATAAGAGTGCTCTTTGCTCTCTCTTTTACCTCTCTTTTCCTTCTATTCTAGATAGCCTAGAATAGATAAGTAATTGCAGATGCATACTATCTATTCTCTGTCTCCGTCCCTATGAAAGATAGGAGTCCTAAATTTAGGAGCCCTATAAAACTAATACTAATTAGTAGTTAACTTTATAACTACTACTAAACGCACGCGAATATCGCAGATTAGTAAGGTTAATTAGAAGAGACCTTCTAGGAAGTAGTGTAATCTAGCCTCTTCTATTAAAGTATAGGAGTAACTAGATTATTATAAGATTCTTAATAGTACTAAGGAAGAAATCTATCCTAGTCCCTTAGTTAAAGTATATAAGTAGCTAGCAATAGATAGAAGCCTAAACCTTAAAGAAAAGTTTAACTCTAGTAGCTAGGTCTATCCTATTATTCTTCTTCTTAGTGCGTTCCATTACGCATTCGAAGCTAACCACCTAGCCTCGCGATCCTTCAAATCCCTAATCCATCAGCTAGATTAAACTATCAGGTCAATTATCAATCATTAGGGCCGCTGCCGACGATGCCGCCTAATCCAATGACCTAACCACTAGGTCAATTATTAAATCAACTATCAGAGCCGCTGCCGAAGATGCTACCTGACCTAAATTAACCAACTAACAAGCTCTGTTCCTTTTAATAGGCATTTACAGAGACCCCTTCCTAATCCCCTTGCCCGATTAATCCGTACGATCGGATATTAATTAATTTAAGTTATCCGACTAGTCTAATATTATTAAAATCATTAGACCGATCAAATGAATTAATTCTAACTAATTAAACCGTTAGATCAATTAATTTAAGCTATCTAACTTGTCTATTATTATTAGATTCATTAGATTTATTAGATTCGTTAGACTAATTAGACTAATTAATAATAACCGCTATAAGCGACCTCTTAACTAATTAATTAAGGGCTCCAAATCGGTCCTTTTAACTAATTTAATTAATTAGTTAGACCTATTGCTATTAACTGCCACAAGTAACCTCTTAACTAATTAATTAAGGTTTCTAAATTAGTCCTTTTAACTGATTTAATGAATTAGTTAGACCTATTACTATTATTCCTTTTATCCCTGTTTTCCCTTCTTATAGAATTAATATTATATAATAAAAGAGAGAATTCCTAGTGTTAGAACAAGCATAATATTAATTCCTTCGCAGCCGCGGATGTGGCTAGCAATAGGTCAGCCCACGCGTGTGCGCGACCCCCCTCGCGGACCCACAGGCCTCGTGATAGGGCAGGGCCTGTGGCCACGTGACCCACACGCGACGCCCCTTTTTCTTCTTATAAGAGTACTCTTTGCCCTCTCTTTTACCTCTCTTTTCCTTCCTTTCTAGATAGCCTAAAATAGATAAGTAATTGCAGATGCATACTATCTATTCTCTGTCTCCGTCCCTATGAAAGATAGGAGTCCTAATATTAGGAGCCCTGTGAAACTAACAGTAATATAAGTAATATAAGTAATATAAGCTAATATAAGCTAATATAAGTTATTATAAGCTATTATAAGTTACTATAAGCTATTATAAGTTATTATAAGCTATTATAAGCTATTAGTACTTATTAGTAGTTATTAGAAGCTATTAGAAGCTATTAGCAGCTATTAGAAGCTATTAGAAGCTATAATAAGCTATAATAAGCTATAATAAGCCATAATAAGCTAAGATAAATATTTTTACTAACACTACATTTGTAGTGTTTGTAGTTAGTGTAGTTAGTAAAAAAACTTTATAGTGTAATATAGTGTAGTGTAGTAACTACATTACACTACAAAACTACACTACACTACACATTGTAGTGCAATACTCTGCCTATGTGTAGCTATAGCTAGGCAGAGGAGGACTAGTTTTATGTAATTATAGATTATAGCAAATATAATTATATATAACCTAAAGCTAGCCTAGAGATAAATAGGAGGTAAGGCTAGCCTTAGATAATCACTTATAAGTAAAGTATATTACTAAATAGTTCCTAAGGACTAGAAGACTTAGCTACTATAAGCTAGCATAAGACCTAGCCCTTACCTCCTATAGAATAGGCCTAGAATACCCTATTTCTAGAGGGCCTATACTAATAAAGAGAACACTAAGACACTAGAAGTAGTAACTAAGGGGAGATAGAACTATAGGATATAATTAGACTACTTAGGGGCGTAGGAGAGCTAGAAATAAGGCTAAATAGTATAATTATAAGAAAGTAAGAGATAATAGATATATTTAGGATAGTCTTTAGATTAAGGAAAAATAACTAATACTAGGTATTATAAACTATAGTGCCCTACCCTATACTATTAATAAGCTAGCCCTAACTATTTATTACTTCTCCTTAGGAATAGAAATAGTATTCTCTATAATCTTAGCGCCCCTTTATAGGTAAGGTAGTAGCTAGGAGATAGTTTATCTCCACTATTTAGGTATTAAGTTAATATATTTAGAAGACTATCTTATTATACTAATCCCTATTTAACCTAGAACTAGCCTAGTCTAGACCTATAGTAAGCACACTGTTATAGACTAGCCCTAGGCAACTGCGATAGGGCGTTAGTATAATATTAAGAAACTTAAGGAAAGGAAAGAGGAAAGTAAGAAACCTATCCTCACTAGAGCCCCTTATACCCCTAGCTACCTTATATTAGCCCCCTTTTCTATATCCTTACTTACTTAGGACTATCCTTACTTATATATACTATAGTAAATACTTAGGTAAAGCCTAAGCCCTTATATATACCCTTACTCCTCCCTCTCCTACTACCCTTAACTATAGTTATTATAGGTATTTACCCCCTTAATATATTATAGGGACTTATTATTTTAATATTAGGTCTAGGTAAGGTATATAATATATTCTCTTAGCCCTATATTATTATTATATTAATAGTAGCCCTACCCTTACTAGGGTATAACTTATCCTTTACTAGTGTAAAAACCCTTACTTATTACCTACTATTTATTTTTATTATATAACCTTACTTTCCTTATATAAAATTTTCCTAAAATATTATAATACTATTACTTCTTCCTATCCTATTATTAAAAATACCCTTTATTTACCTATTAGACTCTTACTAGACATAGCCTAATATAGTAACCCTTATAGTGTTCCCCTATATACTCTAGCTACCCTTACTATACTACTTACCTAATCTATTAGTAAGTTCCTTATTAAGGGAACTTAGATAATAAGGAGTATATTACTTCCTAAGTAGTCTTCTAGCCTTATAGGCTATATATTAAAAGGTACCTTACTATAGGTATATTAGACTACTACCCTCCTAAAAGTAGCTAGTCCTATCCCTATATTAGTAAAATTACATAACCTATATCTAGTTAACTAGGTTCCTATTAGCTAACCCCTAGCTCTAATATTATTTAAAAGACCTTAAGGCTATAATTACCTTAGGGATATATATTATTATACCTAGTGTTATAAGGACTATAATAACTAAGAAAAAATACTAGTATTATCCTAAGGCTTTCATGCCCTTATTAGTTAATAGAATACCCTTTTAAACTAAGCCTAATTTAATCTAGTACTAGTTTATTTAGCCCTTAGGCTACCTCCTTTCTCTAACTCCCTTATTATAAATATAACTAGGCTTAAAGTTATCCCTTTTAGTAGTAGTAGCCCTATAGGTAGCTATAGTATAGGAAACTCTATATAGTAAGTTATAGGTATTTTATTCTAATAGAACTAGTAGATTATAGGTAGTTTAAACTCTATATATTAAGAATATTATAACTAGTTTACATGCCTCCTTAAGGCTCTCTTACCTTACTACTATAGTAATAGCTAGGGCTATTAATATATTAAGTCTAAGGATAAATTACCCTCTTACTACTACTAAGAACACTCCTAACTTAGGACTAGGTTAGGTTTAACTAACTATTATACTAATTATACCCTAGGTAGTAGGTATTCTATAGTAATAAATACTACCTAATATTTACTCCTTACTAGAGATTAACCTAGAGATAAGCTACCCTTAGCCTATACTTACTTTATATTTACTAATTACTATTCTACTCTTACTATCTAGAACTATAGTAGTAGCTATCCTATTTACTATAATACTATCTATATCCCTACTAGATATAAGGTAATACTAATTAATATTCTATCTAATAGTAATAATAACCTATCTAATAGTATAGGTAATCCTTATACTATAGGGAATAAAGAATTCTAAGTTTATTTTAGTAGCTAGAATAAGTTAATAGGGTATAGATTAGGTATGCCTTATATACTATTAGAAGTCTTTATAGGTAAATAAGTAGTTTATAATTAATTTAGTCTATTATTATATTATATATCTCCTTACTTTACTTTAAACTTATTAAGGGCTTATATTTATATTATACTCTCTAGTGGTTCCTATATTAGCTATATATAACTCACTTACTTAACTAATATATTATATCTCCTACCCTAGCCTAGGGTATTCTAAGCTACTAAGATCTATTTAACTTAATATTTCTCTATAAGTTTATTATTATCCTCTACTAGGACTTATTCTAGCCCTAGGTAAGAGTCCTAAAGTCTTTAGCTAGGAGAGGGTCCTTTATAGCCTATTTAATAAGGTTTATATAGAAAACTAGGTAAATACCTCTTAGGATATTTAACTATACTATAAGTAGTATTAGTACTTCTATAACTATATACTTTACTATAATCTAATTAAGTTTTTATAAAGGGTAGTTAGTCTTAATATTCTTAAGTAAAAGCTATACCTTATCTCTAACTTAAAACTATTTTACTAGCTATTAAAAAGCTAATATAGTGTCCTACTATTTTTATTAAATATAGGCTATTATAGCTTATACTAGGTAAGTACTCTTTTATAAGTACTTAAGGAATTATATAGCTTATCCCTTAGGTATTATTATAGAGATAAACTAGTTTAGTTATAACTAGATTAGCTCTAAGTTATAGCTATATAGTAACTTATTTAGGCTAACCCTTATTATAAAAAGGACCTATTATTAATTATAAGCTAGTAAGCTACTAGATACTCTAGCTAATTAAACTATAAGAAAGAGACTATAATATATAATATTACCTATACCTCCTAGTTTACCTACTCTATACTACTATTAGTCTATAGGTAGTATAATATAAAAAGTAGCTAGTTTATCCTTATATAGGAGTATAATATTATCTAAAATTTTCCTAGCTAGTCTAACCCTTAATCTATAATAATAGATTAGGAAATCCTTAAAACCTTTACTAGACTATCTTAAACTATTTTATATACTCCTTAGCCTTAATAGAGATTATAGCTTCTAATTATATAAACTTTAAGAGTCTATTTATAATAACTATAAAATACTATAGCCTCTCTAGGGATACTACTAGTAAGTTTATTATAAAGTTAATAGAAATCTAAGACTAAAACTAATTAGGGATAGGTAAAGGCTTTAGTAAGCCCTAATACTATTAATAACTCTTATAACTACTAAAGTAGTAATAGTTATAAATAAGCTAAGTAATATCCTATAATATCCTATTCTAATAGAATTACTATTATAAAATTTAAAATATAGTATTATAACCTAAGTACCTTACTACTAGTAAGTTATAGTATTATTATATAAGGGTTATTATAAGGGGTTTCTAAGCTAGAACCTAAGTATAGCCCCTAAACTAAAGTACCCTATATATACTTATAGAATAGTTTATAACTTATTCCCTTATTAATACCTTAGGGAAACTTTTAACCCCTTCCTAAATAGTCCTTAATTAAATACTATATATAGGATTTAATATAATAGCTTAGTCCTATAGGGTCTAAAGGTACTTAGTAGTAAAAAGAGCCTCCCTTACTAGTAGTAGTAGTATATATATAAGGTATAGTACTAAGCTAGTGCTATCTCTTTATACCTCTAGTAATAGTAAGAGTTATATAATAGTAATAGGCTATAAGATATACCCTATCCTTAAAGCTAATCTATTCTAGTCTTACTCTCTCTAGGAAAGGGTATCTAGGTATTAAGCTTATATATTAGGCCTATAATAAAGGTAAAAGTTAAATAATATAAGTATATTTACTTACTAAGCTTATCTCTCTAATATTAACTAAGGAGTTATAAAGTATTTTAAGTTCTTATAATTTATATAAATAATAAATAGATAAGATATACCCTAAAGCTTTACTAACTATACCTTAAGGTAAGAGATAATAGTAAGTAGTTCCTTATTATAAATTATATAGTTCTTTTATAAGGGTATAAGATTAGTAGAATAGTAAGTAACTAGGTATAAAATACTATTAGGACCTTATTATAAGAAGTACTTACTAAGGGCTTTACTTAAATAATTAGCTTTTACTACTATTAAGTAGTTTAGGTTCTATTATACTAGCACTAGGTATATAATAAAGGTATCTTTTAATCTCTTAAAGGCCTTATTCTCCTTAGATCCCTATTAGAAAGGGATATTTCTCTTAGTAAGATATATTAGTAAAGCTACTATCTCTAAGAAGTTACTAATAAAATTATAGTAAAAATTTATAAATCCTAGGAAGCTATAAACCTTATATAGTTTTATAAGTACTACTTACTTCCTTATAGCTATAATCTTTATAAAATCTAGGTAAATTAAGTATCTTACTATAATAATATATCCTAGGTACTAAACCTCTTTTATAGTAAATATAGATTTATTAAGGTTAAGATATAAGCCTATAGCCCTTAAGTAGCTAAGAACTAACTAGACTTTAGCTATATAATTCTTCCTTAATCCCCTAAGTAAACTAGGATATTATTAAGGTAAGCTATAATAAAGTTCCTAATATATTCCCTAAGGATTTATTAATATAGCACTAGAAGGTTACTAGTGCGCTAGCTAAGCTAAAGAGGTAAACTAGCTATTTAAATAAGCTAAACCTTATATAGAATACTATAAGGTGCTTCTTATCCTTAGCTATCTATAGTTTATAAAATACTATATAAATATTTACCTTTATAAACTAATATACCTAGGATAGGGAGTATAATATCTTTTTAATTAGTAGGAGAGGGTAATAGTTCTATATTATTATCTTATTAAGAGTGTAATAGTCTATATAAAAATACTATCCTTTATTTACCTTTTTAATAAGAAAAATAAGGGCTATAGCTAATAAGAAGCTAGCATAGATCTAACCCTTATCTATTAAGTCTATAATCTAGTGTTAAACCTCTAAGAGCTAATCCTATAGTATATTATATAATAGTCCCTATAGGAGTATTAGTTTAGACTTATCTAGGTTCTTATATATATATATATAGTAATTAAGAGAACCCCTATAAGGGGTAATCTATTAGCCTTAGCCTTATTAAAGAGGTTTATAAAGTCCTCTAACTCCTTAGGTAGTATTAATATATTAGGACTAGCTAGCTTTATCTTAGGTACTATAATCTATAGTACTATTATTATCTTCTTTAAGCTTATAGTAATAAACCTTATAGTAGTGTCCTTATTTTATTATACCTTATAAGCCTTAGTAATATAAAGGGATCTAATAATTCCTAGACTAGTGCCTTTACTACCTAAGTAAAGGCCTTAGAGATATAAAGGCCCTCTATAGCTTTAATAACTAGTTATTATTTTACTATATAAATTACTATATTACACTACTTTAACTAAGGTATTCTAAATATTATATCCTAAGTAAGACCTAGGATAATATATAAGTATATAAATAACTCCTAGCTATTTATATTAATTCTAGTGTATACTATATAGGTTATAAAAGAGGTATCTTTCTTAACTTACTTCCCTTTCCTTTCTATTTTTACTATAGTATAAATATACCTCTATTTTAGTAACTATATAAGCTCTAGGCTAAGCTATCTTACTACTAATTTACTTATAGCACTATAGTAATTATAACTATAATTAACTTAGATATTAATAAAATAATATATATTAAAGAGTATAGAAATTAAGAATAGTAGCTAGTTTATAAAGTATATTATACCCTATTCTATCTCTATATATTAGTTATAATTATCCTATATTATAGTAATTAACTAGCTTATTTACCCCTATATAAGACTTTACTTAGGGGCTACTTATTTTCTATAAGGGGAATATTTACTTCCTTATCTACGCTTTCCTTATTTACCCTAGATATATTAACGCTAACCTATAGGTAATAAGGTAGGAGAAAAGTGCACTCTAGATAAAGTAATCCTTAGACTTATATTAAAGGTAATATCTCTCTTAATAGTATCTAGCTAAAACTACTTCTAATACCTATTTTACCTATTATATATTTATAGTAGCCTTTATCTCCTTCTTCTTTTTAGCTAGCTTATTTTACTTCCCTAGTTAGGTTCTTACTATATAAACCCCTATTATTAGAGTATTACCCTTATAGTTAGTTAGGGTTAAGGACTTAGCTTATTAAAGTTTATATTAGGTTTAATACTTATTCTCTAAGGTAAGGGCCTTAATATTAACTATAATTTTATAATACTATATAATAGCTATATACTAATTAAGATAGCTAATACCCTAACCTATACTAATCTCTTTTAAACGCTTATTAAGTATATATTAAAGCTTTACTAGTTTTATATTATCCCCTAGTATTCCTCTCTTACTATTAAGAGCTTTTCTATAAAGTAAATAAAGAATATAGAAAATACCTTCCTAGCCCTTATTTTATTTAGTTAAGCTTTATAAGGGCTATCTCCTACCTATATAAGTTAGAGAATATAGTCCTAAGGTATTCTAGGAAGTCTATAGGATTAAAAATAATAAAGCTACTAGACTTAAAGTAAGTAGCTACCTAGGACTATACCTTAAAGAAAGGTTTTAGTAAATAAATATCTATCTATTCTTATTAGTACTAATAAAGTCCTTATTTACCTATAACTTATACTTTATTAGGAGCCTCTATATAGTAAATAAAGCCTTATTACTATTATATAGGTTACCTATAGGGATTAATTTCTATTTTATTTTAGGTATAGTAAGGGCTAAATTAGGGTAGGGAGTAGTATAGGATTAACTATTAGAGCACTAGGCTAGGCTATAGGGGTAATTAAGTTAAGGGTTCTATATAATTTATATTTACTTACTCCTAAAGGCATATAATCTTTATTATTTACTTACTTAGTATAAGTTAGAGCGTTTTAAATTAGGCTTACTAAGCTACCTATAGTACTATAGTATTAGATAGAGGAGTAACTATCCCTTAACTAGGATAATCCTATAGCTAAAGTGTGCCTATTAAATCTATTAATATATCTATTAGTATATCTATTATATCTTTTAGTAGCTATTATAAGACTAAAGGAAGTTTCTTAATTATTATAGACTAGCCCCTAGGTAACTATAATAGGGTATTAGTATAATATTAAGAAACTTAAGGAAAGGAAAGAGAAAGGTAGGAAACCTATTCTTACTAGAGCCCCTTATACCCCTAGCTACCTTATATTAGCCCCTTTTCTATGTCCTTGCCTGCTTAGGACTGTCCCCACTCGTGTGCACTATAGTAAATGCTTAGGCGAAGCCCAAGCCCTTACACACACTCTGTTTTTCTTACTCTAGTTCTTAGTATATAACTTCTTTATATAATCTATATAATTACTTAGGACCTAAAGAAGATATCTATTAGACTTACTATAGATTTAAAATTAACCTATATAAGGGCACTTACCTTTACACTACTAACTATAGTAGCTTAGACTTCTATTAACTACTAATACTTAGCCTAATAGCCTATTATATTTAGCTAGAGGTAGGTTAGTAGTAGAAGAGGCTTAGATTAGAGATAAATAATACCTTTCTATAACTATTATTATATACCTAGTAGTTAAAATATATATTAGTTATAGCACCTAATTAGATACTATTAGCCTTACTATAAAGGCTCTCCTAGACTAGAATAGCCTATACTAATAATATTATAGCACTAGTGCCTAGGAATCTTTATAAAGTATAAATAATAAGAAAATACACTAGAACTATTATAGCTTACCTAGCTACTTTAAATTAGATATAGAATAGCCTTAGATTAAAAGTAAAGAAAACTTATATAAAGTTCCTCTCTAATGCTTACCTTAGCTAATTAGAGATTAGAAGCTTTTAAGGGTAATACTCTAAGAGTATTAGTTTCTAGGTAAATTAGAGCTAGAAGTATACTAAATAATAAGGAACTTATAGGTTAAGGTAATAGTAATATAGTAATTTAAAGACTAAGAGATTTATTTATTACTATAATAGATATTAGTAACTAACCTATACCTAGCCTAGAGTAATACTAGTTATTGAAAGTGGAAGGAATCTAGCTAGAGGGATAGGAAGACCTCCCTAGTAGATTCTGTTGCGGCGGCTTCTAGATTCACTATAATACGTTGTATTCTTTAAGATAGAGAGCATAGATAGTTAAATATAGTTGATTTCTAGCTATATAAACGATCTAATAAGCAATAAGAGAATATTTTAAGTCCCCTTATAGACTTACTAACTATATTAGAGGAATAGGGTTACTAGAGGGGTCTTAGGAGCTACTTTTTATTTTCCACAAAATTTATTTATATAGGAAAAGTAAAAAATCAACTTATAACTATATAATCTAGCTACCCACGTGGCCTAACTAAGCACTTTAATATATAACTCTATAAATAAAATATACCATTAAATCCAGAAAATTCAAGGATTCAAATAGTATATATTAGCCTTTTATATAACTACTGGTTCCCTAGTTACAGTCGATTTCAGCTTCCCTATAGGGTAACCTAGTTGGCTTAGTCATACAAGCCGTGGGTTGGTTGTGGGAACGCAGGTCACAACGCTGCAAGCAACGCCTGTAACTAACGTTACAACAACGCAACTAGGCAACTAGTGGGCCTATAAAATAGTGCTATAAATAGCATTATTTTAACACTAGTAAATTAAAAGGAAGATTAAAAGGAAGATTAAACTTATAGGAAGTTTATTAAAGAAGAAGGAAAAGGTTAGAATCCTAGGGGGAAGCTTTCTCTTATACTTATAAAGGGGAGGGGAAAGTAAATTATTATAATAGCTTAAAAATAAAGTATAAAGTAATCTAATAAGAGATATTATAAGACTAGTATAGCCCTAGGACTAACCTAGGACTAGGCTAAACCTACCCTTCTCTCTTAGTGCCTAAATAAAACTAAGTGCTTAAGTTTTATAATATAACTAAACTAAGGGTAAGTTAAACTTAGCTAAAAAGTAAGGCTATAGAAGAGTTAGTAAGAAAGTAAATTAATAGTAAGAGGCTATAGTAAGCCTAGATTTACTCCCCTATAGGGGATTATAAAGAGAGCTAGGCTAGGGTGCCCTAGGCCTAGATATATATTAGAAAGGGGTATTTTTCTCTTTTCTTTTATTTTCTTTAGATTAAGGGGATAAGGCTAGTGTAAGCTAGTAATAAGTATATATAATAGGCTACTTACTAAGTAGCATAGACCTATAGTAAGTCTAGCGCTAGACTGTAAACAGATATAATAGGGTTTTTCTTCCTATTTAAGGGTTTTCCTGTTAGCTAACCTAATAGAGTACTAGTACTAGCTATATTTATAGAGCTAGCTAGAGTATACAATATATATATATAGGAATAGTTAGGGTAAGTATTATATACTAGTAGACGTAGAGGGGGAAGGTGCGGTGCATACCTACCCACACCTACCCTACTCTATATAATCTTGCTTTTACTGCTAGGTAGAGTTTTCCTTTTCTTCTAGCTATATTATCATTATTTAGTTAATCTGATTTAGTCCTGTTAACCTTCTTTTAAGCCCTCGTTAATCAAGCTTATTTTCCAAGTACTATTCATAAGCCCACCTCAGGCCTGACGATGTGCACGGCTTCCGAACATATGAACTTCTCCCAATCTCCAAAAACGCCATCTAGGCGGTATTTTGGAATGCAGAGCTCATCATCGTGCTGACAGACTAAAAGAAAAGAAGCGTTACATCCTCTCTCCTGGCATTCCATCTCTACCAAAACGCCACACCCATGTCGAGATTTTTGTCCTGTCGGTCACCACATCGCACGTGAGAGGGTAGCACGCAGTTTCGCTTTCCACAAAGATGGATGATTACCTGGCCAGGTTGGATGTCCACTTCCTTTGCCCATGCGACGACGTGAGGAAGAGTTGCAACCTTGTTCACACTTCCCCAGGACACCTGTATGTCACCAGTGCCTTTGCCTTTGCAGCCGGCAAGTGTACAAACACGGCAAAAGCCATCGTCAATGATTGGGAGCTTGGCCAATATTTCGCTGGACTCGATTTTGCTGTTCCTCAGTAGCTCCCTGGAACTAGCCTTGTTGATCGGCTACTAAAGTCAGTGAACATTGCTGCGAGGTAGCAGGACATGACCTGTCGATGCCGAAATGCTTACCTGCTTTTCTCTCCTCGCCTTATCAGGTGTGGACTTTCGACCGTTGCCATTCGTTCCGGACTTAGAACGGCTTGATTTCTTAACGGTCGCCATAAGAAACCTCTCGTGGTAGCTACAGTATAGTAGGAAGAGCTGCCGCAAACGTTAATTTTTGTAAGAAAGAAGCTGCAAAATAGAATAGGAGGCTCGAGACTCCAAGACGTGACATAGGGGCGTGGAACATGCGTTTAATTATACTATATGGTCTGTCTGTTCTTTACGTATGCAAGAATTCGAAGTACCTTGAATTACTAGCACTCCCTATAGAAAAGATGTACTATTTAGCAGCCTTTATTTACTTTGTAATAGCCGAAATATCTACCTTGTGCCTCCATAATAGCCATAAGCCAACGGGGCATTGAATGCACTGCGAGCAGCTATTATTAGTGGGTAACCTACCAGGTATCCCACGAGACAATTTAATATTCGCAGTGTCCATATTACAGGCATGCGACCGAGCTGTGTAGTCCGTAGATGGATCCCATGGGCAATGCGTCTTGTGCAAGTTCATCTCGTGATTAACGTGTGGAATGACGTCCGTTTGCCTAATAAACACGCCCTTTTAAGAACTGTCCTACATAGACTCATCTCCTTAAGTGTGTTCCACCTTGGGGAGTCACGTTAACTATGGTCTGTCTCTAATTAGATAAAAGTGGACTAGAGGTACATTTGCTTGCATAGCAAGCTTAAGGAGATACTTATTATCTAGGCGGAAGCTTTTAGCTATCCAAGCAGTTAGTAAAGTGGCCTGCTTCTGTTTAATCCATTTACTCCTATTTAGTTTCCCCACCTTTTCCTAGAATTATTACCTCGATACACCACGGACTAGATAGCTCTCTGTGTGGCTATTTACTAGTACTCCTACAGGTTCGTCAACAGGGAACAACCTTTATATAGGAGAAAAACCCCGTTGCCTCGTTTTCGTGGCGGCGCTGGCTCCTCTCTTAGTATTGCATATAAAAAAATAGCTATACATAGCTATAAAAGAATTCTTAGTCAAATCAGTCAGTGAGCTATTAAAATACTTCTTTGCGGAGTAATATAGTGCGCTATTTAGGTATGGATGTGAATAGAAAACTAGCCTAGGGTTAAACAAGCAGTACGAAGTAGTGGGCTGATAATCCACCTGCTGCCTAAATAGCAGAATTCAACCTCAAATCTGAAACATCACTTCCCTTGCTTCGCTAGATTGCTTCCTCTCCAAGCGTCCCCTTTGAAGATAAGCCTTGGAAGTACATATAGACAGACCTTCCTCTCCCTCCAATACCTTCTTCCTTATCCGTCTCATCCATGATTGCATCATTCCACAAACATAAGACCGAGACGTATTTTCTGTTCAAAAGCATCCTTCTCATCTATTTTATTTGGCGCAAACGAGTCGCGTTCATTTACGATGTCAAAGAAAACCAAAATGAACTACCAGGAGCATCTTGGTCAAGAGCGATGCGAAAGGAATTCGAATTTTTACGTACAGAACCCTACGACACTAACATCAATGATTGTTATCTCTGGACGGGCAGTAAAAATAAGGGTGGTTATGGCAGGGTCCGCTAATGTCCCATTACCTTCTTGACACTCCTATTAATTATATGTTAACTTATAGCAGATTTACTTACCAAGCGATGAAGACAGAGAAGGCACAGATTTCCTTACGCATATTCTTGCTTATGTTGCGAGTCATAAAAACCCAATCAACATCATCTTCAGATTAGTCACCTTTGCCACCAACCGAGTTGTTTTAACCCTGAACACCTTTTGAGGAATCTTCTAGTGAAAATAATTTGAGAAAGGGTTGTCAAGGGCAGATATGCCCTCAAGGGCGTGAAGAACAGGTCTTGAATTTGTGCAAACACTTACCAAGTTGCATAAGGCTTCGCAAATATGTATCTCCTCACTCAAACAGCTACAAACGGAGTGCGCACCCCGAAAAGTAGCTGCGTTAATGAGAGTATATATGCTCAACATAAAACGGATCATAGCCGCAGTCCTTCTAAGGGTGCGCATCCTGTTTTGGCCTAATAGTTCTCACAAAATGTATTGTGCTAAACCTCTGTGATGTTGCTTAGCACAAAGCGTGTGATGATTTTAAACGAGCGTTGCTATTCGGGGTGATAGGGCCACATCCCACACATCCCACGCCCTGCTACCTGATATATACCCCTAGCAACGAAGATATTCCATAGTGTTGAGGTTATCGCAGCCTCACATCGCAGCCTCACATCGCAGCCTCAAATCTGAGGCATCACCCTCGTCATCCCCTCTTCGTTTGTTAATGCAGACTGACGCATCGCGCTTGTTATCGTGTTCATCGTAGGCTTCATTTAAAGACCTAGACTCACTTGTTGATAGATTTGAAGCTTATAATAAGCTTCCTTTTTCCTCTGTTAGATTCCGAATTCCTAGATAGTAAATTCATCTTCTCGTGCGAGGGAATCGAGGGCTAGAAAAGTGGGGCATGGCACGGGTAGCTGCTTCCTCACTCCGTAACATGTAGATTCGATAGATATTATCCATCTCATTTTCATGATTGCATCGTTCCACAGATAATAACGGTACCGTGCTACTTCGTGCGATTGCCATGGCGCACGCGAACAGCCGTAGAGAGTATGTTCACGCAGTATGCTCTGAAGGAGTTGGTCAAGCGTCTGTAGACTGTTGAAAGCCAGACGCATCATTCGGGCGGAAAGGGAAGCATCAACACCAGGTGCGTGCACGCGCTGGGGATTCCAAGTTGAAAGTGCTTCATGCTTGAGAACTTATAACCTCAATCCATGTCATGTTATGCAACCGGGTTCTGTCCCGGTACGAGTCTGGAATTTCTGTGCTGCAAAAAGAGGCAAGCATACATGTATGTGGTCAGGGCGCTGGATGGTGGCGCTCGTGACTCGTGACTCGTTAGCAGCTCAGCAGCTCAGCAGCTCAGCAGCCAGTATCGTGCGCCAATGGAAATGAGCCGCCGCGTCTGTGTTCTCCAACCTGCCTCATCACCAGCTGCCTCGATTTATGCCTGGTTCGCTGCCTCGTCTTTGCCTTGTCTCCGCTCCCTCGTTCATCAAGACGGCCATAGCTCCCCTCTCTTGCGCTTCTTGTATACATACCTGCTCCTGTTTAATTGCTTCCCACGTCTACGTAATTCAGGACAGCCATTCTCTAATGCCGTCCCGCGTCGCGTCCCTCCCAGCTCTTCCGCGCGCTGATCACGATTCTGATGCAAAGGCGTCACTCGCGACGCCGGCGACTCTGTGTGTCTCTATCTGCCGCGCACTTTTCTGTCGTTTCTCGCGGCGTTCAATCAACACATCTGAGCTAACTCTTGTTCTCCCCAGTATTACCATGTACTAGGCGAGATTTCTTGCACATGCATGCCGTCTCTCACAACTTCTTCAAGAAGGCGGTAGTCCCGTGCATTCGACACAAATCATCGTACCCCCTCTTCCAAATGGCCGTCGACCCTCTCTACACCGCCAATACCACACCGAACCCCTTTGACATATACAACGACGCTGGCGTTCGACCCCAGCCGACCGTTCCATCTCTACCTCAGGGAATTGCAATTTTGTGGATTTGACTCCGGGAGCCAATGGGACCACATGCGGCTGTCGTCGCTTCTGGCCCCGTCAAAACCTGGGCAGCTCAGTTGTTAATCAAACGGGCTGGTGTATGTGCTCACCACGCATGCTACCACGATCAGGGACCGCATGACCGCCGGCAACAACATCCCGAACAGCAAAACTTGGTTGCCCCCGCTGGACAGGAGAATGAAAGGCACCGTAATACTGGGTGTGAGCCTTTGACTCCGCTTGTTGACGTGTCCATGCAATATGCTGAGGCAACTTGGCCTGCGCTGGACTTTACAGCCTTCAGCCCTGGAGTACCGCTGTCCTTCGTTCATGATTTGCCTGGGATGACGGGGAGAGAAGCAAGTTTGACTCTCATTCCCCACCGTCAGAATCCATGCCTGACACGCTAGCTTGGGATGACTACCTTGAACCTCCTGCCGGACCCTGCCGACAATCTGGACAGCCAGAAGTTGGTGCCGTGCCAGGTTCTCTTTCACAGCAGCTGATCTTGTCACAGACCACTTCCATCACTTCCTCCGCCCAAGCCAGTAACACGAGGCCTTTCGGGGGTAGGTCTCGATACACTCTCTAGGAAAGCTACTGCTCCGGACATATCTCGTTCTCAAGATTCCCTTGAAGGCGGTAAAGCCCGGTCTGATTACAAACTAACGAACAAATGTCGACTAGACACCCCTTCTGTAGTTTCAGGCCTTGGTGGGAAGGACGTCGAAATCACTCAACCAGGAACTGCTACTCAAACAGAACCCCGAACGGATGCAGCACATTATCAAGAACACCCCGCAAAATGCTGCGCAATTTATCTGACACCATCTGCGGACACGAAGAGCGTTTGGATCGCCTGGAGACTGTGTCGTTCTCTGCCATTGGCCACGAGGAGTGTTTGGAAAACATGATCACATGGACTTACGGGTGACTGAGCTTGAGCAAAGGGTGGAGGGGTAGAGAAGACGTGGGGACCCAATCCACAGAACATTGACGTTGGAGACGATGACGGCGCCACAAGCGTTGCGTCGACAGCTGCAAGCACTGCGAGTCGTTTCAACCCTGACGAGATTATGAACCATATCAGCAACCTTCAAGCACGCGTCACTCACATGCAGTCTTTCCTTCCTTCACAGGGCTACGCATGGACCGTCGAGGTTGTCTTCTTACCTTTTCCGCTGAACAGGCTCTGGCAAGACATGTCGCAATTCGGAGACGACCACACCGTCAGCAGTGACGATTGGACCCAGATGCCGATGACTGCGAGCAGCGTGACAATGCGATCGCAGTCTCCCTTTGGTGGCGATTGGGCAGCTGCGGATCGAGAAGCCGAGCGGCTACATCCTCGTGCTTGCGGAGACAAGAGCACTCAGGACAGGCGACTGCGCAGTCGTGGATTGATACAAACAGTTTCTTTCTGCGGCCCAGACGCCAAGAGTGTACATGCCGCTGTTCACAAAGCATTTGAAGCAGAATTTCGAACGATGGGCATCGCCACTCGGCGTGATACCTCCAATCCCGTGGTTTCCAAGTATCTCGGTCTTCAGGAGGCTTGGGTCCCTCTCCGAAAGATACACAAGGATTCAAGGCTTCGGTTCCTGAGTGCGGCGGAAATGCTGACACCAGTGTTGTGGGATGTCAATTTCCTGCACTCCGTCACCATGAGGGCGGTTCAACCCAGACTTTTCATCACACACCCTGACGCGTATATCCAGGACTATGGTGCTTATGAGGCCGGCTGGACTTGGCAACGTATCCAAGATATGGACGAAGTCTGCCCCGATGTGACAGAATCTCAAGAAGCCAGAGAAGCTGACGCCGTGGAACATTGCTGGCTCTGGAACGCCCAGCTTGACGAAGCCCCAAAAACGCTAACAGTGCTCAATGTCCGACAGAGCTGCGAGCGCAGATCGACCTCACCACTTGGTCCTGGTCCAGCGATATCAAAGGGGCCGTCGAGATCTATGAGTCCCTTTGTTGTCCGAGGTCCACGTCAGATGATATCTGGCCGCCGAGCTCCAAGACCGCCTCATATTCGCACTGCTTCCGTCCCCAGCGTCTCAGCCGTTCGACCGATGCCCGTCAGTGCTGGTCGTCGGCGAATCGTTTTTCATGGTCAAAGCCGGCAATCGTCACCTGTTGCACGCGGTCTCTCACAGTCTGGCGTGCAGAAACGACTACGACGTACACGGTCACCAAGCTTCCACGACATACCCCGCGCTGGACTGTGTCTCCCAGTCCTATCCCGCTGGGCCTCACCGAGCGAGGTATAACTCCTCTCGCTTATGCGACGCCGTACAGCAATGTGCCGTTGCAGGAACTGCGACCAGTAAGAGGCGGCAGTATGGCCTGCAGCACGGCCGATCAGCTAGGCGTAGAATATGCGACGGATGAACTATTTGACATTGAGATATACGATAGCAGGTCGGATGAATCATATTCGGATAATGGAAATGCCGGCGACGACAACGACCAACAGAGCGTTTCGAGTCATGCAATGGGCTTGACTCACATATTCGTCAACATGCATCGTGACTCACAGGATCGGCAGCTGCCTGAGGATGAGGCTTGGCCGGGAATCGAAGACCAAGCTCATGCCTCTGACGGAGAGAACCGGGACCCGCACCACACATCTCCAGACGATCAAGTCAGCAACGCAAGCAGTCAACCGTCTGAATATCCCGCCACAGAGAGCTTGGCCGATAAACCATGACGGCGATACAGGCTTCCGCATCCACGAGGATCGAGAATGAACTTTGCGTTCAGGAACTTTGGATATATTACCCACGACTAGCTCGAGCGATGCATCGGTCGGTGTAAGAACAAAATTTTGGCCCCAAGCTGACATCTTAGCTGTCTCGATTTCTTTTTGGTTCTTTTCTTTTCGGGGAAGTTTTCTTTGTTTATTCTCTCCCCGCCTTTTCAATGGGTTCTCACACATGTATTGGCAAATCTGTCACAGAAGGCGTTAAAGAGATCTGTGTGTATTGTTGATTTTGGTAACGTATGAAACCACGAATGGCTATGAGATAAATTGGAGTACTCATGTGGGATTTGCTCAGGGTATTCCAATGTCACTACACGATTAGATGAAGAGTCTATGACCGTGTTTGGAATACCCGGGGAGAAATGACAAAGGGCTGTCATTTCATGGGTATATGTGAGGGGCGCGACATTGTAGGATTTAGGTCTATCTCGAAACTCCACTACAATAGTACCGAATACCACTCACTCATGCTGATGATACTCAGTTCTGCCGTGAAGACTTCAAGCCTAGTCCACGTGCGACATGAAACCACTCGTTCTTATGTACAAGGCGCACCGTAGTCGAATACGCATGAAGCCTACCGTTCTGTCAACGCTCCTCTTCAATTCTTTGAACAACCCCACTGTCTAGGTTGGGTATGTATGTTTAGATCGTTATCCCTCTCCTTCGCCCTTAAACTCCCGTCATCAAGGGTATCGTCTAGTCCGCAAGCAAATTTCTCCAAAAAGACAAAACAAAGAAAAAGATTTCACTACAGTTGAACAAAACGAAGATCCCAATGCTTTGCATGCCAAGCTCTATATCTCGAATTGTCTGACATCTTGCTATCCGCGTGCTAGGATGAAACCCGTCTTCACGAACTTGAAAAGACGCCGCGATAAAAAGGGTTCGACATCTTACATAACCCCGCAGCCTTTCTTACTTCTCAGCGCAGGGATATACATACTACCCAGAAAGCCAGCATCCAAAACTCCGTATATCGCATGTTGTATGCATGCATGATGCCATTTTAGCCAGCGAAACTTCGCGAACGCTGAACCATGTACCTAAACTTTGCTCATAACGAATGTAGGAAGGTAACGAACAAACTCCAACACACGAGTCATCCTTTTTCTCAAATGCGTTCACTGACTGTTAGGGTATTCTCAGTACCAGGTGCCCTTGGGATCCAGCTTGTACAGAATTCGACATTGGATTCGTTGGCACATTTTAGACCGACTGAGTTGCTTGAACTTAGGTCCAGTAGGTCCTGTGACATAATGATATTGTCCAAATAGCCGCCATTGTCGGATATCAGCTAGGGTGTACAGGCGATCTCCCCAGTAACCGTTGTAATGAAACCATGACGTGGGAGCATCTGGATTCTTGGCTGCAGGAACCAGGCTAGGCGTGTGCTTAGCTTGAAAGATTTCCTCGTCCAGCTGGGTATGTTTTTCTAGCTTGTAATTGTAATGATAGGCGTAGTTATTCAATGCTGGGTCCCACAGTGGCCCTTTGTCGCTGACGTCCTTGAGCATCTTGAAAGGCAGCACGTACGGATGGTCGCCTGGTGTAGCGTACATGGCATGAGATCCCACTGCAGAGTAAATGACGGGACGGTTGCCACGCTTCTCGACAGCTTCCCACCCATACGCTTGGCCGCCTTCATGCTCCGAGAAGAAGATGCCGCGGGGTATTCCATGCTCGAATCGGATCATACAATGCTCCCAGTCACCAACGTGGTTGCCAAAACGAATGCCAAGAACGGTTTGTCCGAGGTTGTACGAGTAGAAAAAGAACCAAAATGCATCGACGATGCCTGAGCCTTTGTCCACCAAGATGAGCACTGCGGGAGCTCGGGAATATCCGTTGACATCGGGTTTATGACCGCGACGCTGAATGCGGGGCTCACCGGACAAGGGTCGTCGGTGTTTACGGGGCCACGGGTCAGATAACCTGTGCAAGGGACGATCCTTGTTCACATCGAACCAAGTCGTGCGCTCGCCTCTAAGCAGCTCGCCTCCGTCGTTGTCGCCTTCTTCATCGCCGTTGTCATCGTCATCAAAGGGTTTGGGAATATTATCATGACTGTGAAGCCAAGTCGGTCGGCTTTCCACGTCGTCTAGGCTGTGCAGGGTCACCACTCCTTTGTGCTTGTTGAGGTGATCAAGATTGTTCAGTGTCAACTTCTCATCGGTGGTGTTGACCGGCTCGTCGTCGACAACTACATCCATATGTTGCACGTGTTCCCGAATGTCTGATGGCCAAAATTGCTCGCCTGAGTAGAGGTGTACTAGAGGCGCATGGTGAACAACGTAGTCGGGGACATCCTTCAATATTCTTCGCCTCTGGGAACCATTTCTCTTCTTGTCAGGTCGCTTGGCATATACTGGGCCGACATTTCTGGATGAATTATCTTCCCACGACAAGGGCTCTGTGAATCTCTTGCGAAGTTCGCCCCACACTTGGTCATCTGTTGAGGAAATATTGATGAACCCAGGAAGCGCGGCCGGATCACGTCGCAAGTGATGTAGACCACAAAGACTGAGCCAGCGACACAGCTGACGGTCAATCCAGTAGGGGCTACTGCTTACCCAAAGACTGTCGCGAGCCCGTCGAGCTGGGCCATGGCTGGTCGGGTCAAGTACCCGGGGCACAAACCAGGCGATGAAGGAGGCGACCAGAAGAAGTGTCAGGACAATGAAACCCTCCGGAGCCAGTGCATGACTGCGTCTTTGGGTAGCTGTTAACCGACTCTCGTGACACTTGCTCCTCCGAGTGTGACGTCCGAACAACCGTGGCGGATCGGTTAGGTTATTATGTGTGGTCGTGTGCTTGGTCTTATCATCTGCTGAGTAAGGAAGCCGAATCTTGTGGTGGGGGCGCGTGTTTGCCAGTCGACGTCAAAGGCAAATCTCGGTTCGTTCCGGATCGGTCCACTGCACGGTTGAAGAATCAAATATTGAGTTGGCAGGTTATTCCAAAGATGGATTGAGCGAGAGGAGTATGGTGCATGCGGTTCAAAACATTGACAAGGCGTATTTGGAGAGCGGCGGCGGTGAGCTGCGGTGGTTGAGCGCAGGCGGGCGTCGGGGGATTGCAGGGTTGTTTACAAAACGGATGGCGTTGCGCAGTTGGCAATTAGGGATGAAGGGTAGGGAGCAAGACAAATTGACAGAAAAAACTCGAAATAGCCCAGCTATGAGTGCATATCAACGAAGAATAATTGTGAGAGGATGGCAGCGCGCCTGGCGGCTGATAACTCTGAGTGGTCGACACTATAGCAGGTATCTAGAGGAGAAGAATGCCTGTGTCGAAGGGTCCGAAGGGTGAGAGAGGGGTGTCGAGGGAACAGGTACGAAAGTACGAAGCGCACAGACAAGTCAATGAGGGTGGGAACGGCAAGTGTGCCATGGCCCATGAGGTAATGTTAGAAGGGTTGCAGCTGCCAACCGCTAGGCAGTGGGCACGATTAGGACCTCTCTTATTAACTGATGGTCGTTTATTAGCGACCGCCGTGGCCGCGGCACCTGCCCCGATGGACTAACGCCAGTGAAAAACAGCCACAAACGTATAATAATAGCCATCAGTGGGAATCTCAACACGCAGGGTAGCTAATTAAAATGACAAAGGCGCTTGCTTGCCCAATGTGTCACGATCTGCCCTCATCAAGAGCACAGAAGCCTCGAACGCTTCGAACGCCTCGGCGCTTCGGCGCTTTCGCTGATATTCGATATCATCAGTCCCCAATGGGAGATTGTCTGTTTTCATAGTCCTGCTTTGCCGTGTCTTGAGATTTTCTAGCTTAGCACCACTTCATACGTGCAGGGCCACATGGCAATCTCGTGTGGTCTTTGGGCCCCAGGCCATGCACGTAGTACACACCGAGAGATGTTCGGTCGGAACCACCGGATCAAGACTCAAATGGAGCAAGTCTTCTTCTCCTGACTGAGCTTATCATTCCACAGCCGTTGCGTTAGACCTCTTCAACAAGGGTATCTTGAAAGTCTAAGTCTCAAGCCTATACGTAGCGGCCGAATCGCAGGTTCAAAGGGTCAGTCCATTGCCTGGGCGTAGACCTCATTGACGTAGGTCTCGCTGATGCCCAATACCTAGGTAGATAGATAGCTGGTTTCTTCGGTCGCGTAGCCGTCGGCTTAGGCCATTACATCAGCACGCGTGGGTAGATTCAGGGTATTGGAAGGCATGGCGAGTTGGCTTGGCGTCTTCGGCGGTAACAAAGGCACTACGGATGACCGCGTTATCGGGAAAGAATGGCAAAAACTGGCACCTGGAATCCGTACGACTTACTATCCGTAGACGTCGGTCAGGAAAATGAGGAAATGACAGAAAGGTTGGTATAAGGGTCTCTCAGGGCGTCTTACAACCAGACAAACCGCACCTCTTCATTAAACCTCCCTGCACATAATTTCTTGATGCAAGTAGATACAGATCTGTGGGTGTTCATTCGACAGGACTGTCTGTCCTCGCTAATTTTTTTCATCAACGCGACGCTTGATGAAATTTTTTTTTTTTTGAATGTACAGAGTTTATTTTTCTACGCTCTTTCTCTAGTGAATGCAGTTCTTGGTTTGCACAAATCACAAGAGTGTAGTACCCAGAGTCGTAGGTTGACAGGCCAAAGCGAGAAGGATGAATATAACATGAATGCCGTAAATGTATGCGCTACGCTATTATACAACTGGTGAAGCGGATTTGTCTTCTATTCAAAAATCTGGCTAGACCTCGCCCCAACTGCCCATTGGTCCGTTTGATGCGATCGCTGACCCAGTTCCCAATGTCCCGCCAATGTCCCAATAGTGCCGTGATGAGCAACTACTTTTCCTGGTCGAACGTTTTGTGCTCTGGCTGGCGCAACTGCTTTGGTGACGCAGAGCCAACGGGCTAGTCGGAGTGGCAGCTTTGAACGATCGCCATTCCACCGGTCGAGTTCGGGCAATGAGTGGATGGTGCTGTCGGATACGAGCTACCTTCGCAGCATTGTCTTGTGGTGTCGATGTGGCGTGATGTGTTGCGGGAGATGGTGATGATGTACTGGAGCGTGATGTGAAACGTGAAACAAGGTATCGAAAGACTAGTTTGATATCCAAGCTCTTCTCCCACTCCTCCTTGGAAAAGCCGCCTCCGGTCATGTCGACATCTTCCATCTGGTCATTACCACTTTGCTTACGGCTGGTAATTTCAATAGGCTGGGAATGGCGGTTCATCGTGGGTTGAAACTCGGGCACAATAACGTGGCTTGTTTTGTCAGGTTCCGGCACGGACCTTGCCATGCCAGCATCGCTAGACTCTGGTATAACTGACAGTCCAGCATATGGGAGAGACATGTGCTGCATTTTGGAATATGTGGCGAAGCCCCTGGGTGAGGGGATAGATGGGTGACAAGAATACCAAGTTCTCGTGATAGTCTTTCGATAATGCGCAGCTGCCACGATGCTTGATCAGTCGACTCTGAGATGGCTTGAGCTCCAGACTGAGATGCACGGGGTGTTGATGATGATGATGAATCTTCGTATGCAGCTGGCAATTCTTCTCCCAACAAGATAGACAGCATTATATCGTCGATGTCCAAAAGATCCTTGATAACCTTGCGCGTAATTCTAGCGACCAAGTTCTCTTGATCTTCTTCTGCTTGATATGCATCCTCGTCATGCCAAGTTAGGTTGTCAGCTTCGATATCAGTTGAGCGTTTCGAACGATGCAAAGATGCCAGTGACTTCTGTCGCCGTCTTGTCTCTCGCTGTACCTCGTCTATCAAGACTCGACTATGTTCAAGACGCCATGCCTCGATTCGTTGTCGTTTCTCCTCCTCCTGGGGAGACATTTTCCTCGAGTTTACCTGGGTGTGGTCAAAACTGTCTTGTCTTCGACGAATCTTGCGGGGTTGAATTTTTCAAATTGATAGAGCTGGTCCTGTGCATCTGTGCCAATGACGGGGCGATCCAAGCGGAAAGAGCCAAGTCCATCGTGTGTAGGGAAGACTGGGGTTGCGTGTTGGCCCTGTTGTGACAGTATCAACCCAGGCACTGATCTGAAGTCGGGAAGATGGCTGTCTAAACTGTCCAGCTCGGCATCTTCGTCGGCAACTTGATCGTCGACGGCTGATAAGGCTGACGATTGCTTGGCATCAGATACCTCCTCAGATCGTGCGACGGTATTCCGGCTACCCAGATCGCTCAGCCGCGACCTGCCGGGAGTCTCGCGTGAATGTTCCGACTCGGTGAGATACGATGTAGTCGTGACATCGGTAGGGGAGAAAAGAGAACCCAAGTCTGCGACCCCTCAGGCTCCCTCTCAGAAGAAGAAGGTCTCGGTAGAACAGCGACGGTATCATCTTGTAAGAAAATAGGGCGAGCGACTCGCTGGGCAGCCTGCCGGGTTGACTGCTGGAAAGCCATTGTGCCTGCAGTCCGAAACCAACGATGCCTTCTGGCAGCAATAGGCAAGCAGGTTGTTGACAACTGGGCAGGCAGGGGCGGAAGTCGATGAGTCGATGGTGATGCGATAAGAGCGCTATCTGTCGAGCAAGTACATACACTCCGTATTCGGCAGGGTGGGGCAAGGTTTGGCAAAGATGTGCGTGGTCGTGAGGTGTACCTCCTCCGACAGAGGATATCCTCGCAAGTGTCGAGGAAGCGACGCCAAGGTAACAGTCCAAGAACTATGTGTATGAGGGTGATTGGAAACGGTACGGGATGAAAGAATCAGAGGCGATGAAAGATGAACGTATGAAGTGGAACACCAACACGAGATGCAGGATTGACATGTAACCAAGGAGGCCTTTTGGTTTGGGTGCGTGATATGATGGTGGAGCAGACAGGTACATGTAGAGACGACCTGAGGCGGCTCTAAATGTCATCACACCAATGTGGGTGCTATAATAGCCTGAAACGTCATCCGACACTAGTGAGGTGGGCAAGCAGATGATGGCGCAAATCGGTGAGTGGCAATTCAGGCGAGCCCTTGAATCTTGCGTTTTGCCCAGCCAGTAGTTGCTGGTCAAGTAAGAACGCTGAGAGCGTCCCACCAACACGATCTGCGGGAGTTGGAGGGGCACAGCTTCTTCTACATACATGTACAGTAAGCGTCTGTTGTGAATGCTGTGAAGTGGTGCTGTTGGCAGTTAGCAGCTGCTTCGAGGATCTGGACGTCTCGAGTCCTCCGTACCTGTCATCGGCTTTTAAGCAAGTTGCGATGGCATACCAAGCCGCCTGATATTCCTACTACTTATTAATATCAAGGAATTTGGCTGGGGCAGTTCCTTTCGCTAGACTGTTCAGGAAGGAGATGGCACCATCTAGTCGTCGGGCAAGTGACGCGATCTAGGTCGCGGTCCAATAGGCTCCCAGTCTGCCAGTGAACCAATATTACCGCCCCTCTGTCTCGCTGGACGTCCGTGGGACGTGCCTGGGGCCCTCTACGGAGTAGTGTCGTTTTATTTGCATTCTGGCTCTGGTGTTGCATTGGTGTGTGTCAATAAGTACACAATGATCTGCGCGGTGTGCTTTGACTCGGGTGATAGGAATCGACCTGTCTCCCCAAGTCGACGTCACTGACCATTTGTCGACACATGGTACTTAGAATAGACCTCATGTTTACAACCTTCATATATCGCCAGAACATCAGTTAAGTCGGGTTCTGACTTTATTAACAAGTTCACCTGGCAAATTTTATCCCGTCTTCCTTGGCGATAATGACTGGGTGCCTTTCTCAGTACTGATCTGAGTATTTTATACAGAACAGTAGGTTCGGAATTCAAGACACTTCACACAGAAGGGCAGCCTAATAACCCAAGACGAATGAAAATACATAAGGTAGTGGAGCGTCTCGACACTGCCAACTAAAAGTGGGTACCGTGCAGCCCGTGGCCTCAATAACAGTTTATGCCAAGCAAGAGAAATGGAGGGACAGATGGGGGCCTGCAGGACAACAGTTTGGCCGGCCACTTGCATGGCGTTCACCAATGAATTATGACCTCCATCCATAACTCTATTATTATAGTCCACACAGAGACAGTTATTAAAAATATCTCAAAGCGTCGTGCAACCAAACTTCGTCAACCTTTTCCTCAGAGCCCACTTCGATCCCATGGTATTGTGACACGGTCATGGTCGGCAGTTCAAAACAGAGGCCTGAGATCATGTGTCCACTCGTCGAGCCTAATGGGCAATGACTGATCTCGGGAAGCCGTTTTGGCTGTCCGAGCTCATAAATAACAATTTTTGTAATTAACGCGGCCAGTCAACAGCGTTCGTTAAAAATGTAGTTGCCCGCCTCTGTGATCAAAGTCGATTAGATCTGCTTGCTGTTTTCGTAAGATAAATGATCGATTACCACATCAGAGTATCTTGACATCTCCCTCCTACTACTTATACTTTCACTACAGTATAACTCATTACGATTTTTTGCCCAAGTTTGGGATGCATCGTAGATCACACAGGGTACGAGCATATGCGCCTGAGATGACAAGTGATCAATGCAGTATAACTTGATTTACCAATTGCGACCACTCTAAGAGGTCTTTATCTGACATGCCAATTCGACGCCATCCTTAAAACCATGAGAAACAAGAAACCCTTTTAAGCGGAGAAAGCGTCGGGGAAACGGCGCATATTCTCCTCCAGAGAGCCATGGTTGCTGAGGAACTGAACATAAGCACCATCAACCTTGACACGACCAGCAGCCTTGCGCTCGAGGTACTCGTCGCGGCGGAGGGGAGTGAAGCCCCAGTTCTTGGAGATAATGATCTTTTGGCGACCTGGAAATTTGTACTGAGATCGACGCAGAGCCTCCAGAGCGAGACCACGGTCTAGAAATAGACGTGTTAGAAAATCATGAATAAGGAAACGAGTGATGAGGATTTAACATACTAGAGTCACGAGTGCGAACGCTCATGATAATCTGACCAATGTTGACACGGGCAACAGTACCGTTAGGCTTACCCCAGGCACCGCGCATACCAGTCTGCAGTCTATCGGCACCAGCGCAAGACAACATTTTGTTGATACGAACGACGTGGAAGGGGTGAGCGCGGACGCGCAGGTGAAAGCCTTCCTTTCCGGAGTGTTTGACCAGGTACTTGTTGGCGCAAATACGAGCGGCCTCAAGGGCCTCGGAACTCAGCTGCTCATACTCGTTGGAAACTAAGTGAATGCAGAGAGGGAAGTCGTCGACGTTAGCACGCTTGCGGCCAAGATCGAAAATTCTTATCTTGGGGTCGGGAACACCACGGTTGAACCGCGACTTAGGGAACGGCTGGAGACGAAGAGAGAAATCAGCATATTTACTCAACAGAGAATTCTGACATCGCGAGATCGGCGTATGACTCTCTATGACTCTCGTGATTTCAAGGCTTCTTGCACCGTCCGGCCAATCTTCCAGCGCACCAAGCGAAGGAATAGAAAGTTGAAATCACAGAGCGTCATTGCCGTTCGAAATCACAGAGCGTCGATGGGATCTATCTCACCTTGTTCTTGCAGTATCGGTAGCAACGAGCAGGACGACGAGCCATCTTGTCGGATTTTGCTGATAGCTAGGGTTGGTTGTGAGGTTTGGGCGAGAGGAATCTAACGGAAGACCTGGAGTACCTCTCTGTAAACGCACTACTTCGATTTCAAAGCAACTTCTTCGTAAGCCGGAGTGGTGCCATTCGCTTAAATTCCGGCGTTTTAGGGTTGTGACGGACCACTATCCAAACATGATTGGCGAGACTATCATGCATGACCCACCTGCCGATGCATCCATTTTTGAAAATATTCAAGCACAATTTCATGATTCCAACCCTTTTCACTCTCCTCAGTAAAGTCAAGTGTCCGTCAAGTCGCCCAGAGTCGATTAACGTCAAGATGGCCCCTCAAAAGAAGAACAAGAAGGATGCCAACAGCATCAACTCCAAGTTGGCCCTGGTCATGAAGTCTGGAAAGGGTAAGAAACTACAACAATCGCGTTATCACCGTCGAAAAATGTTTGGTCGGCCAAGTTGGTCTGGAGTCATAGAGTCATATTTGAGATCCAGCAGTGGATCACGCCGATGACTATAGCAGAACTTGTGCTAACTTTGGCATCAGTTACTCTGGGATACCGATCCACTCTCAAGTCATTGCGATCTGGCAAGGCCAAGCTGATCATTATTGCTGGCAACACCCCCTCTCCGAAAATCCGAGTTGGAATATTACAGCATGTTGTCCAAGGCTCCCATTCACCACTTCTCTGGCAACAACGTAAGTCAAAGTGTTTAATTTTGCGTCAAACATCCAGTGGAAATATGCTCTTGATTTCTTTACAAATACGACATCCCCGTCTCGTCTTCAGAAGTTGATGTCTTTTGCTAAGCGAGGTCAAACCTTGCGATCCGCCCAGAGAAAAAGTCTTCAGATCGGACTTTGGAGGGTTCACTTGGCTTACACAATATACCAACAGATTGAGCTGGGCACTGCCTGCGGTAAGCTCTTCCGCTGCTCTACCATGGCTGTTCTCGACGCTGGTGACTCGGACATTCTCAGCGATCAGCAGGCCTAAATGGGCCAGCTGGCTCTACATTTACGGCGTTCCGGGGTAATAATGGGATCTGGCAATTGAGGAAAATACCATTTCAATATTCAGCGATCATGAAAAGCTTTGAAAATGGGCCCAACTGATGATTTGATGGCATCGGTAATGCCTATCTAAGACCGTGCTGCTGTAGTAGTCTATGAAGCTGTCGGTATCGGCAGGTGGTCACTTCAAATATAGAAATTCAACTGATGACCATGTTACTCCCGCTACTCTCGCCTTGAATTGCATTTTCTGCTGTGACATTTGCCTTCATGAACTCGTATCTTTGCACATTGTTTGACATGATACAAAGAGAATTTTGCTCGCAAGTGTATCGGTAATAAAGGACTGGGACTGGAAATACAGGTTCTCTGTTGGTGTTGTTTCCTTTCATGCTACAGCTCCTGGTCGCCACAAACAATGAGTGCATACAATCCATACCCTCGCTGCATTAAGAAATTGCGATTCAAGAGGTGTTCCTTATCAGTCACAATATCGACCAGACAAACTAGTAGGACTCCAAATGTCAAAAAGGGAAGTCATGGTACCCCGTGCGGAGTGCATGGTGCTTGTTCCTATAATTTGCGATGTGGATTTGGCGTTCCGCCGCGGCGATCTGCGTCCAAGCAACATGCAGCCTTTCCTCCCCAGACTGTTATTAGAAAGCCTTCCAAAGGCTGTTCGGGACAGTTAGGTCACTGGGGAGAGAACCTCTTCGTCTGCTCGAACATCCCCACGACAAGACAGACGTTGTACCGAATGGGACTGTTCCTACGGAGTACTCCCCTGCGCACTGTTTCATGAAGGATCCCAAGACAGGTGAACTGGATCAATTGGCAACGTGGTCGCTATGAGCCACTGAACTGCTGGTCTTGCATCGTTTCCATAAAATCGAGACACGACAAAGGCGATTGACAATTGTCCGTCTTTCACATTGTTGCATGTTTGTCCCGACCATGTTGTTGTCCTTGGCGATCGCCTACGGAGTACGGACGTACTTGCGTTTGTTTTGCACTGATGCGTCCTTTGACAAGTCATACATTTCAAGGCACCAGGGAGGTCGCGGGACCCACACCACCTCCGATACATGCGAGGTACTTCTAAATAGGCTTAATAGCTCCCCTATACGCGCTGTGTGGCATTATTTATACAACGGTTTTTGTGATATCTAATAAAGAGATTAAAAGTAACTTTGTGACGAACAATCTCTATAACTCGGAATCAGTTATCGCGGTCGATGAAGACTGTAAACAAGAGAGCGGCCTGCTATTGCGGACACCTTTCAACCTATCTATGATGTTCCGTTATGGCTGCAGCGTGTGCAATGTATCTCTTTGTACATCCTGAGATTGCCGGGACTTTGATTATGGTAATGCTCGCACGTAAATTAAGTACCTTTTATATCCTATAGTCTGATTGGTCCACTAGCGAATTCGCGACCCAGCTGGTAAAGGGATGCGTCTCGACAGGAAAACAAAATTAACCGTAATACGGGGAAACCATGGCTATTCCAGGATATGTAAGGATGGCCTTTTGCAACCGTACGCGGCATGAAATCTGGCCGCTGTATTGTTGTATGCGCATTTTGATGACTCGGTCCCTCTAGCATGGCAGCAGACCAGCTGCCTTGATTCATCTTCGTATGCACAAGTCCAGCATACCCTCCTTCTTCATACTCTGCGCACAAGCAATCCACAACTGTCTATGCCATTATTAGTGAGTGGATCCAGCCGAGAGAAGGGGACGGGTCCTCGAAAGAACAAGTCCAGGTATTACCCCGTACTAACTAATATAACGGGGTGACGAGCATGAATGGACAGGAAATTGGTACTATTAGAATGGGGCGTCGACAGATTGATTGCCTTTGTTGCCTGGTCCCTCCACATGCACACCGTGACTGAGAATCCATAACACTGTCCTTGAGGTGGGTTGTAACACCTGGCTAACCGCTTGGTCACCTCGAGAACGACCAGCACTGTTGTTAAAACTTAGAAGCCTCCTGTGTGGGCTGTACTCGAGGATCATTCTCTCCATATTCTTTCACATTATCTCTTTGTTTGCGCATTCCAAGTCTTGCGCTCTATTCAAGATCCACGAACATGTCAACCGCATCTAAAAGGCCCCCTTCTGGCGGTGTAGGGCGAGTCTCGACTGAAGCAAGTCCTCCGTCGCCCGCAACCTCTCAATCACGAAGCACGACTCAGAAGTCGTCGACGCCAGCGGGACACGCTCGCACAAGATCCGTCCGAGGTGGTACTCCCGTCTCTGCGCGCGCCGCTGCTGTCCGCAGAGACTCTTCCGACACTCGAGCGGAGGCTGCTTCCGCCCTTGAGGACCTGCAACAACGTCTTCAAAGGGAGGAAAAGCTCTCGGAGCAGCACAAGACACAAGCCGAAGTATTGCAGTCAAAATTGGACGAAGCACTCAAAGATGCGGCCAAATGGGAAGAACAGCTTCACGAGAGTGAAGAACAGCTTGAGGCGCTCCGTCACGAGAAAAAGGACGCTACTCGTCAAATTCGGGAGATGGAGACAATATACGAAGCTGAGCGCAGCGCCATCCTCAAAGAGAAGGAAGAACTAGCCAACAGAGAGGAAGAGATGCAGACGGTGATTCAACGATTAAAGGACAGCTTGGCTCAGAGGAACATTAACGACGACGAAGCTAGGCAATCAAGACCAGGTACCATCCACTGCTCAAGTCCAATGTCTCATACCTTCTTTTGCTATGGTCCAGCTAATGCCTAATGTTTCTTCACTTCTTTATAGGTAATTCATCGCCATCCCTCGATGGCAACAGCTTCGCGCCCCGTCGTCAATACAGCGAAGTGACTCCCAAAACAACTCTAAACTCATCCTTCAGAAAGACAAACTGATCGAGTCTCTGAGGTTAGAGCTTGCAGAGGCACAGATCAAGTTGGTTGAATCGGAAAATCAGGGTGGGGGCAGGTTGCAAGAAGTCGAACGCCTGCTCATGGAAGCTCGCATGGCCAACGCTCGCCTCATGGAGGACAACGAGAGTTACCAATTACTGCTTCAGGAAAAGACCCTTAAAGGGATTTTGGCCAGAGTGATTTTAGCTACATGAGTACCGGGGCAAATCAGGATGCCCTCAACGCACTCGAAGGCAATACGGGAGGCTCGAGCCTAGCGGATGAGCTATCTGATGCTACCGAGGCAGAGACAGAAGGTTACCGCCGCCTGGAAGCTGATCTCAAATCGATGAAGGAGCAGAACAAGGCGCTCACGCTGTATGTTAACAAGATTATCGAGCGCTTGCTGCAACATCAAGAATTTGAGTCCATTCTGGATCAGTCTGGGGAGGTTAAGAATGGACCAGTGAACACGAACAAAGACCTTCCCGCGGCACCGGGAGCCGATGCTGCGAACGCCAATGCTTCGTTGCTCCAGCGCGCCAAATCAGTTGCCATTGGGCCTTCGAAGCCAAAGCCAAGACCTCTGTCATTCATGCCGTCGGCTGCGCACTCGGCTCATACTGATCCCGAAACAGCTCCGAGCATTCCTCTTGGAAACCTCGGTCGGTCTACGAGCACGAGGCGAGCAACGTCTCGTCCGCAAAGCGAACAGTTTCCTGGAGGCGCGAGTCTCGTTAGTCAGATGTACAGAGGATCAGATGGCCCCGTCTCTCCACCACTGGGTAACAGGCACTCGCAGTCATTCTTCGGGGCCCCAAGCCTGACGAGCAACCCCAATGTTGCAGCTCGTTATCCGAGCGGAAGTCAGGCTTCATCAGGCAACTTCCCCGGCATGAGGAGCGAGACCTCAAGCTTGAGTGGTGAGTCTGGAGACCTTTCAACATCGACGCCGCCATCTCAGTCGCCTCCTCGATCACATAGCGACAAACAGACCACCTTTTCTGGCGGTAAACCTCGTCCGTTGAGATTGGTCCAGGAGAAACAAGATGCAGTTAAGGACGGCAACAAGCGAGCAAGCTGGTTATCAGGCTGGAGCTGGAGCGCTAAAAGGACGAAGCCCAACCTGGCGCTGGCACCGCTCACAACAATACCCCAGTACCACCAACACCAGTGCTGCCATTCCCGAGTAGCTGATGAAGATGATCGTGCCAAACATTCTGTATATCTGGCTTATCTGTTAATACCTTTTTCCTTTTATATGAACAGACTGGACAAAACCGATGCGGTGAAGCTTCATGGCGTGTACGGTATCATCCTTGGGTTGTTTCAACACAGGGAAACGGGGCATTAGTGTTTGCATACACATGTTGATATTCTGGTATGAATGGGTATGATATGTGATGAGGGATGAACGGGCTCTCGTGGCATGGAAAGATGACCGGTCATATAGACGTGCGAGAGGAACGAGGTACAAAGACACAAAGCACTTTATGTCGGTATGACTACAATTGACACACAATGTATGCATCGAAGTTCAAACATATTCTTCTGCAATGAGTACGTAAACACGTAGCAATGGATCGTTGAATACGTATTAGCAACTAGGCTCAAAACGGAACAGGTAACCTCTATATATATTTTTTGTATAATCAGGTACGTACGTTCCTGGTTTCACACACCTTAGGCAACACGTGCATGCGTCGCGTTACCTTGTAATACGTGGCCTCGAAATATTCGCGATAGTAGCCTAATTATCACTACGTAAACGGCCCTTTGCATTACTACGGAGCCCGCCACGCGGCACCTTAACTAGCCTTATGCCTCTACGTACGGAGCACTCGGCCACAATGATCAGACTGCAACTGCACACACCATTGGATAGCCCCGCTACTGTCGTGTCGAACTCTGACAGGCCCGGTGGCTTTAGGAGCCCGTCGGTTCTCTTTCCGCCGCCCAACATCCCAACATGGTGCTAGATTCCAGCGTTAGCTGACATGAGAGAGGCATGGGTCTGCATGACCCCAGCAACGGTCGGTCAGTCGTTCTGTTCAAATCCAAATAGTATTCGCCGCTCCACGTACAAGATTACTCAGATCCATGGCCGCCGTGAGTATTGGCAGATGCGTTGCGAATCAGGTCTCTCTTTCCTCTTTTCCCAAAAAAGGGGCCGAACTTCCAGCAGGGCTGGACGTGTCAGCCAGCACGTGGAGTTCCTGCCAACACGGAATCCAATGCAGCAGCCGGAGCAAAGCTGCGGTGCAGGCGAGGCACCTCAACGTTCCCGTCGGAGCAGCGGTTCTGGCTGACGCTGGAAGGCAGAGAAAGACCTCACTTCCATCGCTTCGACCAGACGTCTCGCTAGTCTGTCATCTGTGTACTCGTGCCGTTGAAACGCATTGGTGGTGTGAGCTCCATATGCTCCGTATGCGCCTGTGCCGGTCTGACTCTTGATGACGTGTAGAGTCCATTTCAGTGCCAGAAAGCCTGTTGAAAACGACAAGTCTTCAAGACAGCCAAGTTTCAGAAAACTTTTGTCATGTGGCCACATTGGAGACTCGAAATTACTGTAGCGTAGCTGGTAGTTTAGTGTTGGCTTGTCTGGCCATTTAGCATGAGCGCTCTTGCCGCTGGTGAAGCTGCTCTTGTGTCTTGACGACGTCCGAATTTGTTGGGCCAGGCAACAGCCGGTCGGCGGTCCAGCATAATGGAAACAGGGAACAGTAAATCGAGATGTCCACCCCATCAGACAAGCCAAGACAGCAATGTGTCTGCGGATTTCGATTCCGTAATCTGTTCAAACAACAACTCATTACAGATTTGTAACTTAGATTGTAAGTCGCTCAAAGACATTAGACGTCCTTTGTGATCGTGGCTTTGCCCTCAAGTCTAGCCTAAGCAGCGTTTGTTTCACTTGATGTCAATCTGACAGTCATATGAAAATGAATGATGTGAGAAAATATACTCCGTATAGAAAGAATTCAATGCTGCTCAAGCAGTATGTTTCTGTACTTTGCCCAGCTGTCTCTTATTACTGTCGCACCGGCATGGGTCAGCATGCTACCCAAGTACTCCGTACTCTATGCTACAAACGGTCTGATGATCTAGAACATGGAATTGTGCCTTTCTGCGGTCTTGCTGCTCTGGTGTTAGCTTATTAGCCCCCAGAACGGAGAGGCGGGCAAATGTTTTCGGTGTGCTTTCAGCCAGCCGGCCCCTGTTTGGTCTGTTGGTCAGTCATAACATTGCAATCAACAAACGGCTTGGTCCAATCCTTGCCTCTCTCACTCACTACGGAGGGAGTACTAGGCAACTGGGGTCTTGCTTGCATCATATCGTCTGGCATTTTGCATGGAGCGCAGGTAAGTTGGAAGCAATGCCCCAGATTGTTGTCAGTCTGCCGAAATTAATCAATTCTCCTCTTCCTGTCAGCCGTGGACCTAGTCAGGCACATGACAGAGTGTTCATTTGCGCATTCGCGAGAGGCATGAAGTGTGCAAGAGACCGGACTTGTAATAATGAAGTATCACAGACTGTTGGTTACACAGGGTGCCTGAATTCAGGTTATTGATGTTGTGAGCCTTGAGAATAGTATCGTTGTTGATTATCTATTCTAAGCTGCAGAGGAAAAAGAGAGGGTAAAAGTGAGGGTTCTTCTTGTGAGATATAAAACGCGAGGGGGCTGTGTAGGTCACGTGACCACAAGCCCTACCCTATTATATGCCCGCATTGTGGGTCGCGTGTGGGGCCCTCGCGCGAGCGCGCGGGCTAACCACTCTACTAACCACACAATTGCGGCTACTAAGCGCAGTTAATATTATATGTGTTCTAACACTAGAAACTCTCTCTTTTAATATAACTATTAATACATAATATTAATAGGAAAAGAAGGAAAGAAATAATAGACTATATTATAGTTAATTAGGGATATAGGAAATAAAAGAATAAAGATACCTATATAGGCATAGTAAGTAAAAGGAAGGAAAATAGTAACCTATAATCTAGGGCTTCTAAATTAGGATAAGAGAGCTTACTCTACCTCCCCTTAATTTACTAGATAAAATTAATCTAGCTACACGCTAATCCTCCCTTACTACTATAGTGCTCCTTACTATAATAGTCTTTCCTCCTCTATACTCTATGTATATTATATAGGGTTCTAAGGGACTATAATAGGCCTTCCTATAACTCCTACTAGGTTTAGAGTGATAATAAGTATAGCTCTTATTAGAATCTAACCTAATAAGAGTTATAGTCCCTTCTCTTTCTTCCTCCCTAGGAGGATTTTATATCCTCCTATAGTATTAGGGCTAAAAGCCTCCTAGGATGTTATCTATAGTAACTATTCTTTGCGTAAGTAACTTACCCTTCTATCTAGATTATTATCTAGTTACTTAAGATAAATTTCTTAAGGGCCTTATTTAGTAATACCTTTATAAAGGTATTAGCTAAGTTATTACCTCTATTAATCTAATAGATCTTATAGAGCTTATAGTGCTTATATAATTACTATAAGGCTATAATATTAATTATTAGGCGTTTCTCCTTAGTAGTGCTAAGCTTAATAAGGCATTTATATAGAGAGTATAAATCTATATATACTATAACTAGGATTAAGGGAAGCTTTAGTTAGCCTATAATTAATCTAATTATTATTATAATTACATAGGCTATATTAATGCCTATAACTATACTATAGATTTCTAAGGTAAGTATGCTTTATATAACTCTCTTACTCTTAGTTAAGCTAAAGTGTATAATATTACCTTTAATTATAAACTCACTATCCTTATTATCTTTATTAGCTAGGATTAGTATATATCCTAGCTATAATATAAGGTCTTAGTTATTAGCAAATAATCTATTTACAAAGGCGTAGATCTTTACTTTAGCAAGGTTAATTAGAACAAAGGTTAGGCCTCTCTCTAGGTAGTCTATTTACTACTGGATTTAGTGGTTAAGGGCTTTAATATTCTTAACTATTAGTTCCTAATATTATATAGTAACTAAAAGATTAAAGTAGGCTTCTAGTTAATAAATTAAAGTAATATAAGCGCCTTAAGCCTACTACTTAATATACTTTTACTTTAACTAGGTTAATAGGATTAATCTAAGCTTACTACTCTATCCTTTCTATTATAATATAATATTCCTATTACTTAGGTAATAACTCCTCTATTAAATATAAGTAGGTTATTCTCCCTAAGGAATTACTTTAGCTTTATAGTAAAGGCAGTAGTAGCTAGTTAAGTTTCCTCTTTCCTAGAGAACTCCTTATCTAATAACCTAAGGGTATTATTAGTCTATATGCCTATATAAGCGAATTCTAGGCTCTCTTTTATTATTATAAGTAAGCATAGGTTATATATAAAAGTCTCTATCTAGAGCTTCTCTTTATAATACTTATAATATATTACCTACTAGTGCGTTCTAGCTTTCGTAATGCTATAGAGAGGTTTAATTATAATTATAATTATGCCTTCTAGGTGCTAGTAGCGGATTTAGATTAGAGTCTAGCGAGGATAACTTAGCTTAAGGCTATGTGTAACTAGATATAGGCTTATGTAATGTTATAAATCCACATAAGGTATCCTATTATAAGCAAAGAAGGAGCTATTATAAGGATAAGTTATTAACTAGCCTGTTAGATTATTAGAGCTTGCGTTAAGATTAATTACTTCTCTTTATCCCTAAATCCTTAGATTATAAGCTATAACTTCTTATATAGTTAACTTATCTTTCCCTTTACCTTATTAATAATATAGGCATTAAAGATTCTTAGGCTATAGTGCTTCTCTTTATTAAATATAATAAACTTAAAAATACCCTATTTAATTAAAGTATTAATCTTAGTCTTAGTGGAGAGCTTAAATAGCTTCCCTAGGGTTATAATAATGCCTTCCTTACGTAACTAGATTATAAGGTTAAGGTTAGCCTCCTCCTTTACTAATATAAAGGTTATAATATTAGTCTTATTAATAATAGCTAGAGGGTTCTTATAGAGTCTTCTAGGTCTTTGCTTTAGTAGGATCTCTAGTCCTAGGGCCTTATATTTATCCCTAGCCTCTAGTAACTCTCCCTTAGCCTCTATTATAATGCCGCTTTATATTAGGGATAGGGGTCTTTCCTTATAAGGGTCCTTATAATAGGGTTTTATAGAGGTTAACCTAAAGGTCTTAGGGCCTCTTAGGAGGTTAGGTGTATAGCTTTTACTATTAATAGTAAGGAGGTTATATAGGCCTTACTACCCTTTGCCTTTACGCTATACCTAGACTAATAATCTAAGCAGGAGGTTAAGGATTATTAATATATTTAGGCTATTCCTTATTATAAGAGCTTTAGTAACCTTCTAGAGAGCGTGTAGCCTCTTAATCTCCTTTATAGCCTTTTATACTATAATTATATACTATAATATCTCTAGGGATAGAGGGGATTTATTTATTATCTATAGATAGGCGCTAAAGATAAGAAGAGTTAGAATAAGGCTATTTAGGCCTATAGTATTATTAAGGGCCTTAATAGCTATTTATAGGGCTATAGGCTCTAGGGTTATTAGGCATTTGCGTTAGATAATATTATAGGCTCTTTAGAGAGGCCTATAATATCTCTTAACCTTACTAATACTATAGTGTGCTTTAATAGGAACCTCTTTAATAGAGATTAATATTAATGCTATAAATTATTAGAATTCCTTACTATAGAAGTTAGTGCTAGTATTAGTAATAATCTAATTAGGGGTCCTTAGTATATATTAATCTAGTATAATCTAAGGGCCTCCTACGTTATCTTTACTAAGATATCTTTAAGGAATCTTACTATATTAAATACCGTGGCTATATTAATAGTATAAAGGGTAAGGCAGTTACTATTAAGATATATAATATTCACTATTACTTTAAAGTTAAACACATATTTATCCTAGAGGGTAAATTTAAAGCGGTGGGGCTATTAGTATTTATCTAGCATTAGTGGCATACCTTTATTAGCTCTTTAATAGCTTTAATATTAATCTTATGTCCTAATTCACATAGAAGATTATAGAGTTATTAGACTAAAGGATAACTAAATTAGTAATATAAGCGCTATAATTTAACTTTAGTAAGGTAGTTCTATGCTATTAACTTCTTATTCTACCCTAGTAATATCCACGCGTGCCCCTATTTATATATAAGGGGGACCTTAATGTTCCCTTATTATAGTATATTCTTAGTAGTAATAAAGTTAATCTTTAATTAGCCTATATCCCTAAGGCATATTAAGAAAGGTATACTTATAGTAACCACGTAGAAAGTAATATTACTAAAGGGAGTAAGTATATTAACTAATCTAATTAAGATAATTAGCATACCTCCTCTAAACCTAATTACCGCTTTACTTACCCTTAATTTATTAAGTTAGATCTTTAGCATTACACATTATAATACTAGGAATTATAGGCAACCTACTGTTAAGTACTTAGCAGCTCTAGTATCTAGTATAATACCTTAGAAGGTTTTAGAAGAGTAATAATCCCTAAGTATAAATATATAGGGCGGATTATTAGATAATTTATTATTAAAAGGGCTCTCCTTACTTAGGCTATATAGCATTGCTTAATTTATAAGGATTTTAATTACCTTCTAGCTATTAAAGGTAGTGCTATATATAAAAAGCTTATAGGAATTAAGCTATCTTTACCTTCTTAAGTGCTAGTAAATCTAAGGCCCTACATATATTAGGTAATTTCGTTATCTTCTAGGGCTCTTAGGGTGTTATTAGTCTTAGGTTCTCCCTTATACTAAGTAAGGAACGTGTTATATACTAGTAGTAAAGACTTTAAAGAGTTAATAAGGTAGTAACTCTTAAAGTATTAATATGCTTTCTTATAGTCCTCTTTAAAGTGTTTTATTAACTAGTATCCCTTCTTACTATAGATATAGTATTTCTTTATATAAGGGGAGGTCTTATACCTCTAGACCTTAATAGAGGGTATCTTAACTCTTTACCCTTACTATTATATTATTAGTTAGTCTAGAATTACTCTAGGGTATTAGCTTTACTAGGGAATTAGTGCTAATTACTAGATTCCTCTCTAATAAGGCAGATTATTATCCTTACTTACTTATAGAACTCTTATAGACCTTTAGGGGGTTAGTAATATAGCTTCTATATTTAGGAATCTTACTATAAGTATATATAATTTAATTTTAGAGTGCTTGCTCTATCTAGCTAATATTAGGGATAGCTCTTTAGAGGGTTATAAGCTTCTTAATAAGATTATTAAAGTATTTAGTCTTTAACTTTTCCTTATTCTTATAAATTATCTTTTATAGTAAGGTATTATACTATTTTAGGAGGTAATACTATCTTATATCCTTAGTCTTAAACCTCTATCTTATTTAAGTAATAAGGGTTAGTAAGTCTTATAGTTACCTAGGTTTTAAGAGGTTATCTAAATAGTATCTTAGAGCTCTGCCCTTAAGTATAGCATTAAATGCGTAGCCTACCTATTCTAGTCTAATATCTAGAATCTCACACTTCCTTTAAAATATTTAAAGCTTTAACTTAAAAATATTATAGTTATTTACGCTATATTATTACTCTAGCGTATATATCTTAGCTAGATTAATAATTTACTTTAGTAATAGTCTTAAGGGTTATATTAGTTAGTTAATAGGAATTAGGGTAAGGATAGTGGCTTCTTTATGCTAGGGAAGGGGATTAGGGCTTACTAGTAGTGCCCTAATAGGGTTAGGATACAAGATATAATACCTAGAGGGGACCCTTAATATATTAACGTACACTCTCTTAGGGAAGATTATACCTATAGCTATATAGTTACCTTAATAGGGTAATGCTTAGTAAGCTTTAATAAGGAAGTTAAGAGGCTCTTAAGATTTAGTATTCTTAGATATTCTCTTTATTAAAGAGGTTATCTAGGAAGTTACTATCTTCCTTAAGCTTCCTTTAAAATCCTATATACTTCTTCTAGGTATCTTTACTTCTTCCTATAACTAGAAGTAAAATTCTTATTAGTTAATAACTTCTTAGAGATTCCCTACTACTATAGTAGTCTAGTTAATTATTATATATACCCTATTATTAATAAGGTAATCCCTAAGGTGTCTTAGCACTAGGGTAGTATTTAGAGGAATATTTCTTAGGTTTAGTTATTAAAGTTCTAGGTAAACTCTATAAATAGTGTTCTTCTAGTTACTTTTCTTATTTTATAGTCTATAACTTTAATAAGGATATAGGCTATAAGCACTTTAGGTATTTTATTTTCTTTATTATTAAAGTTCTTAGCCTTATAAAATAAGTCTTCTATAAGGTTCTTATAGAAGTACTATAGGATATATAGAAGAGAAAGGATATTTATTTTACTCCTTTAGGCTACTTAGTTACCTTAGTAAAGCTATCTCCTATTTAGGAGCCTTCTTAACTCTTAAGGGCTTATGCTAGTTCTTTTCTATTAGCTATTATAACTTATAACCCTTAGTAAGGAAGGGAATAGGGGAAATATTATATTTTATAGGTAAGGAAGGGTAGTAAGAAAGTTTTACTTCTTAGGGGGAATAATTTATAAAGGATTATAAGGCTAGGTATTAACTTTATATATAATAGAATACACTAAGAAAAAGAATAATAGAATAGACTTTACTACTAGACTTAAACTCTTCTTTAAGGTTTAGGCTTTTATTTATTATTAGCTACTTATATACTTTAACTAAGGGACTAGGATAAACTTCTTCCTTAGTATAATTAAGGATCTTATAATAATCTAATTACTCCTATACTTTAATAGAAGGGGCTAGATTACACTACTTCTAGGAAAGTCTCTTCTATTATTAACCTTACTAATCTGCGATTTTCTATGTGTGTTTAGGAGTGGTTATAAAGTTAACCACTAATTAGTGTTAGTCACATAGGGTGCCTAATATTAGGTTATTAATGTTATAAGCCTTAAGAATAGTATTGTTATTAATTATCTATTCTAAGCTACAGAGGAAAAAGAGAGGGCAAAAGTGAGGGTTCTTCTCGTGAGATATGAAACGCGAGGGGGCTGTGTGGGTCACGTGACCACAAGCCCTGCCCTATCATAGGCCCGCATTGTGGGTCGCGTGTGGGCTCGCGCGCGTGGGCCGACCACTCTGCCGACCACACAATTGCGGCTGCCAAGCGCGGTTAATATCATGCGTGTTCTAACATAAACCTCTATCTTATTTAAGTAATAAGGGTTAGTAAGTCTTATAATTACCTAGGTTTTAAGAGATTATCTAAATAGTATCTTAGAGCTTTACCCTTAAGTATAGCGTTAAATATATAGCCTACCTATTCTAGTCTAATATCTAGAATCTTATATTTCCTTTAAAATATTTAAAGCTTTAACTTAAAAACATTATAGTTATCTACGCTATATTATTACTCTAGCGTGTATATCTTAGCTAGATTAATAATCTACTTTAGTAATAGTCTTAAGGGTTATACTAGTTAGTTAATAGGAATAGGGCTAGAATAGTGGCTTCTTTATACTAGGGAAGGGGATTAGGGCTTACTAGTAGTGCCCTAATAGGGTTAGAATATAAGATATAATGCCTAGAGGGGGACCCTTAATATATTAATATATACTCTCTTAGGAAGATTATACCTATAGCTATATAATTACCTTAATAGGGTAATGCTTAGTAAGCTTTAGTAAGGAAGTTAAGGGGTTCTTAAGATTTAGTATTCTTAAATATTCTCTTTATTAAAGAGGTTATCTAGGAAGTTACTATCTTCCTTAAGCTTTCTTTAAAATCCTATATACTTTTTCTAGGTATTTTTACTTTTTCCTATAACTAGAAGTAAAATTCTTATTAGTTAATAACTTCTTAGAGATTCCTTACTACTATAGTAGTCTAGTTAATTATTATATATACCCTATTATTAATAAGGTAATCCCTAAGGTATCTTAGCACTAGGGGTAGTATTTAGAGGAATATTTCTTAGGTCTAGTTATTAAAGTCCTAGGTAAACTCTATAAATAGTATCCTTTTAGTTACTTTTCTTATTTTATAGTCTATAACTCTAATAAGGATATAGGCTATAAGCACTTTAGGTGTTTTATTCTCTTTATTATTAAAGTTCTTAGCCTTATAAAATAAGTTTTCTATAAGGTTCTTATAGAAGTACTATAGAATATATAGGAGGAAGGATATTTATTTTACTTCCTTTAGGCTACTTAGTTACCTTAGTAAAGCTATCTCCTATTTAGGAGCCTTCTTAACTCTTAAGGGCTTATACTAGTTCCTTTCTATTAGCTATTATAACTTATAACCCTTAGTAAGGAAAGGAATAGGGAAATATTATATTTTTAGATAAGAAAGGGTAGTAAGAAAGTTTTACTTCTTAGGGGAAATAATTTATAAAGGATTATAAGGCTAGGTATTAACTTTATATATAATAAAACACACTAAGAAAAAGAATAATAAGATAGACTTTATTACTAGACTTAAACTCTTCTTTAAGGTTTAGGCTTCTATTTATTATTAGCTACTTATATACTTTAACTAAGGAACTAGAATAAACTTCTTCCTTAGTATAATTAAGAATCTTATAATAATCTAGTTACTCCTATACTTTAATAAAAGAGGCTAGATTACACTACTTCTAGGAAAGTCTCTTCTATTATTAACCTTACTAATCTACGATTTTCTATGTGCGTTTAGGAGTGGTTATAAAGTTAACTACTAATTAGTGTTAGTTATATAGGGTGCCTAAATTTAGGTTATTAATATTATAAGCCTTAAGAATAGTATTATTATTAATTATCTATTCTAAGCTATAGAGGAAAGAGAGGAAAAGAGAGGGTAAAAGTGAGGGTTCTTCTTATAAGATATAAAACGCGAAAGGGGCTATGTGGGTTACGTAACCACAAGCCCTACCCTATCATATTGTTGCCCGGGGTAGCGTGCCGTGTCATGACTCATTATGACTCATACAAGCGCGCGTTGGAATGCAGGGAGAAATGATCTACATCACGTAGGTTAAGCACCTTAAGAGATAGTCTAGTTATCCCTCTATAAAAGGGACGCTTTTATCCTCTCTTTGTATGCTAGTAGATAGATAATTTATCCTTCTTTTAATTACATCTTAGGGGTTATCTTACTATTAATCTAGTGAGAGTCCTATTTATTACGTTACGTGAGCTATGTGACAGTTATAAGCCTAGGAGGTTTTACTACCTATAACTTCCACTACGCCCCCTAAGTATAAGAAGTATGTGTGTACCTCGCCTACTATACTAACTAAGCATTTAATAAAGACCTTAACCTCTCTTATCTAAAATCTTAGGACTAATATTAAATTAGTGTTATTAGAGAAATAGGAAGAGTAGTATAAAGCATTAAAGTAAGTAGTGTAAAGTTAGAGATCTAGGAATAAGTTAATCTAGATCTCCTAGAGCTTCTCTCTAACTATCTTATTAAGCCCTCTATAGTTAAACTAAAGGATTATATAGAACTTATTAAAGAAGGGAGTTATTACTTAGCGGAAAGTAACTCTCTTTTAGGAAGCCCTTTCTTTCCTTTTCTATAGTTATAATATTAAGTATTAAATATTTAAGTTACTTAGGTTAAAAGAAAGGACTATTAGTACTTAGATTACTAATACTATTAACCTAAATGCTTATATAATAATAATTAATAAAATTATAGAGGAGTATAAGAAAAAGAATCCTATACTTTAATAAATTATAATTAGTCTTAAAAGGAAGTTCTTACTAGGTCTTATTATTATATAAGCTAAAGTTATAGTAAAGTATATAGCTTACCTATAGGATACTAAACGCACGAATATTTAATTTAAGCATTAGATTAAGTAGTAAGATAAGCTATATTAAAAAGCCTTATTATATAAGATTAATAAAGTCTAAGGACCTAATATAATCTATAACTTTATTTAAGTAATTATAGTATAATTTAATCCTTAATAGGTAAAGATAAAGATTATATAGCTTATTTAGATTACTAACTCTCTTCCTAATAGTATAACTCTTTAAGAACTTACTTCTAAATATATAAGGTATTATAAGGTAACGTAAGTTATAGACATAGGTTCTAGAAAAGGGAGCTATATAATAACTCTTAGAGAGCGCTCTAATAATAGTTAGAAAGCTAATAAGGAACTAAAGAAGTGTCCTTACTATTTAGGTAAGATTAACTATTATAGTTAGAACCCTTAAAGCTACTAAATCTTATATTTTACTATAACTAGTAAAATAGCTAAGAATTTTAAATCCTTAAAGAAGCATAACTATAAAAAGATTAAGAGATAATATAAAAGTAGTAAATAGAAAGACTTACGCGCTAAAATTACAAAAGATAGTTAGGAAGTAAAGGGAAAGAAGAAAGATTATAAAGATAAATATCCTAGAGTAATTACTATAGCTATTATTAACCTAGTAACTATTAAAGAAGATATACTAGTAAAAGGAAGCTACACTACGCTAGGGAATACAAAACATATGCTCTCTAAGAGCACACTCTTTAATAACTATAGCGCTTTATATATTATAAATAATAAGACTTACTTTAAGCTAGGTATATTTAAGGAAACCTATAATAATTATCTTAAGGTAAGTATAACCTCCTTCTTAATTACTAGAAGAGGTATATATATAATTAAGAACATCTTAAATAGGCTATAGGGACCTTAGACTAAGAATCTAATGTTATAAAACGTGGCTCTTATTAAAGGTTTTTATATTAATATTATATTAGAGAGTCTTCTTATAAAGAAAGGCATGTGGTATTACAAAGTTAATAGCTCCCTATATATTAGACCTATAGAAAATAGCTTGCTACTAGTAAAGCTCTATAGAAAGTATAATATTATTTTCCTTTAATATAAGCCTTTATCTAGTTATTTAATAGTGCCCTAAAAGATAGTAATATTTACTATAATACTAGTAATTTTCTCTATAATTAGATTATATAATACGTATATATAATGCTTATAGTGTAAGTACCTATTAAAAGAATAGCGCTTACTATAAGCAGACTCTATGACCTCTAGTACCTATAGTCTAGGTACCTTAGAAAAGACACACTTAGTAAGATTACTACCTATATAAGGGGAGTGTGTTTATAAGGGATAGAGCGTAAGGACTATATAACCTATTTGCTAATAAATATATATTAAGTTATATCTAGGAGACTACTAGAATATTAGTTACTAAGGCCTTATTAGAGAATATATTAGGACCTTTAAGACTATAAACCTAGTTATAATAGAATAAATTAGTTACTAGTTATTAAGGATAAGTACTTAGGATACTTTAAGTCTATGTAATTCCTAATAAATTATAGTAATTAGTGTTTAATATATTAATTTATTTTAAATAATAGGTTACATAATAATTCGGGCTATTAGTTATAAAAATTAGGTAAGATAATAAGGAGCTATAATTAGTTAAACTAGAGATATAATCTTTTAATAATAGGCACGCTTATAAGGCATAGAGCTAGAGCTTATGCCTCCCTATATATATAAACTAAATAGGTATATTAAAAGAGTAAATTAAATAATTACTATAAGATTAAATATAATACTTATAGGCATAGGGCTTTTTATAAACCTATAGCTAGAGAGCACATACACTATAGTATACCTTTATAATATTAGCCCTATTTAATAATTAAAGTAGAAAACGCCTATTAAAACCCTAGAGAGCTAGTTCTATAATAATACGCACTTACTAATTAGGGAGCTTACTATAGACCTTAGGCCTAATTAGGGCGGTTTATACATATATAGCTACTACGTATATCTAATAGAAAGAGATTATAAAGCTAGCTAATGTAGGAGGCACTATAAAACAAATCCTAGGGGATATATTAGATATCTAGTTAGATACTATGCCTCTAATATTTATTATATATAGATCCTAAAGCTAGAAGGGTTATAATAATAAGGAATATTACCTTTAATAAGATAATCTTTATAACGCTACTAAGGAAAGCGTAATAAAGTAGTTAATTAATAAATTAGAAGCGTAGTTTTATCTCTTAGAGATTAACACAGAGCTAGATAATAATATTAATCTATTCCTCTTACTAACTAATATTATTATATTAGAGGATTTACCTAAGCGTTTAAACTTAGGGTAGAAGCTCTAGAAAGCACTAAAAGTATTTAAATAAAAGAAATAGTGCCTAAGCTAATAAGACTTTAAATACCTTATTAAACACTAGATCTAATAATAGGAAAGCTTATACCCTCTAATATAGGTGCTTAATAGAGTAAAATAGAGTATAATACTCTAATAGTAAGCACTTATAAGAGTAAAAGGATCTAATAGTAAGGCCTTAAATTCTAAAAGAGGTAGGTAATATTTTACTAAAGCTAGGTAATAATATAGAGATTACCTAGCTAATAGTAGGAGCTCCTAGAGCCTATAATAGACTAGCTACCTACGCGGAAGACTCTCTAGAAGTATAATATAATAGGTTAAAAGACCTATAAGAGAGCCTTAGTATAGAAATATTATAAGAAGGTATTTAAACTAGCTTAAGATTATAAAAGAAAAGAGAGTAAGGCCTTATTCTAGACTATAGCCTACTAGGTAAAAGGAGAAGGAGGAGGCCTAATAATGTTCTTACTAGTAGCCTTTAGAATCTAAAAAAGCTCTATAAAGAGCTTAGACTACTCTATATAGTAAATAAAGATAATAAAGGGTATACTAATAATAAGAGCATTAGAATAATGTGTTTAGTGCTTAATACTTATTATAGTAATAAAAATAGATTACTCCTTAAATAGAAAATAAAGACTAGTACACTATATTAGTCTAATCTTATAAATTCTCTAAAGAATTAGAAGGAAGTAAATAATTATATATTTAGAAAGAAATAGATTAAAGTAATAGATAAAGAGATTAATAAGTTAAAGGAATAGGGAATATAGAAGCAGATTAAACGCTCTATAGTATGTTCTTAGCTATTGCCACTAAAATAGGTTTATTTATATAAGTTTAATAAAGAGGGTATTATCTAGCGTTTTAAAGCGCGTATTTACATACATAGAGACCTATAGGAAAGCTCTATAATTAAATAAACCTATATAGTAACGCTTACTATACATACTTTTTAACTCTTTATAGCATTAGTGGCATATTTTAACCTAGAAACCTAATAATATAATGTAAAAATGCATTCCTCTATATAAGGTATAAAACGGATTTAATTCCTATTACCTATAAGCTTCCTAAAGGTTATAAGGTTATTAGAGAATATATAGAACTACTTAAAGCTCTCTATAGACTTAGGGACTTACCCTAGCTTTAGTTTAAAGAATTAAGTAAGTAACTTAAGGAACTTAGGCTTAAAGTAAGTAATAAGAAGCCCTACTTATTCTATACTAAAGCTTAGGATATATTCCTTATATTCTTTATAGATAATATTCTTATAGCTTTTTATAAGGATAACACTAAGACTATAGACTATATCTCTTAAGGACTAAAGGAAGTGTATAATTTAGATAAGAAAGGAGAGGTATGCTTCTTCCTAGGAATTTAAATTATTAGGGATTAAAAATAATAAATTATATACCTTAGCTATAAGGCTTATATTAATAAAATTAGTAAAAAGTTTAGGTAAGTAGGAAAAGGCACTTTCCTACTATCCTAATCCTAGTAATAGAGTATTATAAGTTTATAGGTAAAGCTAAAAAGTAAGTAATAAAGGTGTACTAAGAGAAAATTAGGTTAATCCTATACACTGCGATTATAGTTAGGCTAGATATAGCCTTTATAGCGGCGAAGTTATTATAATATCTAATAAACCTAGGACTAAAGTATATAAAAGTAGTAAACTAAGCTATCCGCTACTTAGTTATTATAAGCAAGCTTATAATATGCTTTAGCGGAATAACTAAACTTTAGGCTCTTTAGATAGTAAGTAATGTATTATTTATAGATAACCCTAAAACGCGCAGATTATTATAGGGTTACCTAATTACTCTCTTTAGAGAACTAATTATCTAGAAAGCTATGCGCTAATTAACAGTAACTACGTCTATAATAGAGGCTAAATTGCTTACTCTATAATAAATAGCAAAAGAGACTATAAGTCTATAATGCCTATTTAAAGACATTAAATTCAATGCCTATAAAGACTAGGTTATTAACTATAATAATAAATAAATAATATAGCTTATGCTTAATAATAGTAAGTAATTAAATACTTATCTACGCTATATTAATATATATAATATATAGTTAAAACAGGAATTTAAGAGAGGAAGCTTTAAAGTTATATATTTACTAATAGCAGATATGCCTGCGGATAGATTCACTAAACTATTAGATTATTAGAGCTTTAAACGCTTTAAATCTATACTTAGTTTAGTTAATTTATGTATTTAAGATATTATATAAAGCGTATATTATAAGGAAGGGCATGTTAAAGAAAGGGTATAAAATTAATTACCCTAGAAATACATAAAGACCCTCCCTAATAAGTAAAGCGCTATTAAGGCAAATAGGAATATAAGAATATAAACTCTAAAACACTATTATATAGAAACATATATATAAACGCTAGCATTAACCTTATTATAAACGGAATCTAGCTCTATAATAAGTTCTAATTAGAGTTATAGCGCCTTATAGCACTGCTTTACTATCTATATAATTAGTAGGGAGTAGAGAAAGAGTAACAGAAGCGCCTTATCTTAGTATTATTACCTAGCGCTAATAATATCTACTTAGTAAGGGGAATATAAGTATTATATAAAGGCTAATAATAGTAATTACTAACCTTATATAAGTAATATCTCTAAGATTATCTAGACCTAACCTTATAGTAATAACCTAGGTTACCCTTACCTATAATACTTACTTAAATATACCCTTTATAGGGAATATCTTATAAAGCACTATAAGAAGTAAGCTTACTAGGCTAAGAAAGGTTAGTATAATTAGTAAGATAGGGTATAATACTTAGAATAAACTATTAGCTACTATATAGATCTCTAAGGATTATACCTTACTTACCTACCTCTTACCTATACTTATATAGGGCATAAGGATTATAAAGGTATATATATAGTATACTTCTCTTTCTCTTCTCCTCTAATATAGGAAATAATAACTTACTAGTAAGCTACTTAGAGCTAGCTAGGGTTAGGAAAGATCTTTATAGGCTATACTAAGGCCCTAAAGGGAATTTAATATAAGATTACTTATAAGATAAAGCTTACACTTAGGAGTTATTAAGCCCTCCTAGGAGTAAGCCTTCTTCTTAGCTTAAGTAACTATATATAAAGATATATTAAATAAAATATAGGATAGTTAATAAAAGGTATAATATAAGGGTAAGGAAAGGAAGCTTATAACTATAAGGTTATAAAAGCTTCTATATATAGGGGGCGCTTACTTTTACCTTACTATAATCTTATAGTATATAACACTATAAAAATATTAATATTATAGTATAATTAGAGTCTTAATGCCCTTAACTTTAATTAGGAGTGTATTACCTAGGGTAGCGTGCTATATTATAACTTATTATAACTTATATAAGCACACGTTAGAATATAGGGAGAAATAATTTATATTACGTAGGTTAAGCACCTTAAGAGATAGTCTAGTTATCCCTCTATAAAAGGGACGCTTTTATCCTCTCTTTATATGCTAGTAGATAGATAATTTATCCTTCTTTAATTACATCTTAGGGGTTATCTCACTATCAATCCAGTGAGAGTCCTATTTGTTACGTCACGTGAGCCGTGCGACACATATGCCCGCATTGTGGGTCGCGTGTGGGGCCTCGCGCGAGCGCGCGGGCCGACCACTCTGCCGACCTCACAATTGCGGCTGCCAAGCGCGGTTGATATCATGCGTGTTCCAACACAGACGTCGTCTTCTAATAAGCCCGATGTCGCCTGTAATAAGCCCAACTGAAAAACAGGAAGGTGCCCACTAGCCTGAAAATCCTGAACACCGTGCCACCGTGCCACCAGGCATTATGTATACAACATGCCCACCACGACCAGGCAAAAGTTCAGAGGCAGAAGTACTGTCCAAGTTTCTCCCTGCTTCAATGTTGCATTTGACGTATCCCAACACTAATAAGGCTCGCATGTACGGACGTACAGTAACTGTAATGACGCCACGCCCTTGCCCAATACCCGCACGCACGGAGTACATTACCACCCTGATAAATCCTCGCACACACCTGGCCACGCTAAGCCCGGATGGTGAGTGCCACAACAGCCCAAGACACAGCGCAGTCATTCGTCATTCAGTCCGCACTCTGCCTGGCACAAGTCTGCATCCTCTCTGCAGTCCCAGCGTCCAATCTTCGTCTCCATTCTTCGCAACCCAGACTCCAGTACACCTCTCACGAGCATCTCGCCTTGTTGCATCTCAACAACCGAACACAAGAACTCTCCCCAGCTCCGACATATACGACTCAGTTTGCAAACTCTAATTCGATTTGACCCATTAACGAAGTAAATTGTTTCGAGTCTGTGGACGTAGCCTCTGCCTTGCTTGGCACCGTGGCAATCGCGGGATCCACGTCCTGTACTGTGTCTATGACGAGCCACCCACGATGACATTGCCTTCAACAAGAATCCCCGTTCCTCACTCGTGACCCTGTTGAAGGTCTCCTTTGATTCAGAGAAACCCAATACTCGCTCACAGCAATGGGCAAGACCAATGCCGTGACGGACGGCACTGCTGGTCCTGACCCGCCTGGCATCAATACATCTCACGTTACGAACAACAGCGACGGACCCAAGGGTTCATCATTATCGCAGCCGAGCAATACGACAACTGGTAGTCAGACCTCGACAGTCATCGGCTACGAATTCTGTAGCGCAATCAACGGCTGCATCTCGAGATGGCTCACCATCCCGTCAGCCCCGACGAGCAACATCCTCTACACGACTGAGCGGCTCGCGATCACGCAAAAACACTCAACAAGACCTTAGTCCCACACGAAAGAATCGTCAAGGGAGTCAAGACCAAGTTACGCCTATTCGAGCATTGTCTGCGACCACGACTCCGAATTTGAGGCCCAATGTCCGAGAACCACCAATCCGCGCACCAGCACCACAGAAGCCAACCTCTATCCCTGAAATGAAGGATGGCCATCGTTGGCCGGTATCGCCGCGTCTGCGTTCGCCTCCCCAGCTAGCGAGACCTGGGGCAACGACGCCCACAAGAAGTAACGAAAAGGATACTCCCGCGATTAATGTCCAACGACCGAGCCCATCGCCTCAGATGTCAGAAACGAATTCGAACGTTGCGGGAAGCGATACTGATGATTCCCACGCTCCATCAGGAATACGAACACCGGTCAGGGCTTTGTTAGAAACCGTACAGGAAGTGAGCCACAACAGCTCGCCTGCACGACTAAGCGACTCGTCATTATTAGAACAAGTCAGGGACAAGCTCAGTGCTCCAGACAACCACTCCGATAGTGCCCTTAGCGATGGTGGCCGCACGTTGAAGTCAAAGAGCACCACATCAACACAACAAAACGGCACACTGCAAGGTCCTGTTCGGGCTGACTCGAGGAGAACGAGTTCTGTCCCTCCTCCGCCACTTGTATCAAGGCAATCGAGCGCCATGTCCACTAAGCAAGCTAAGGCGAAACCAGAGACGGGCCTCGACTCAGAGCATGACTGTGGAGACTGAAACTGTCGCCAGCATCCCGCAAGTAGCACTCACAACTAGCAACAAAGACAGCGGCAGCGGCACACTGAGAGCAAAACCAAGTACGGAGACAATAAAACCCAAGAAGGAGAAGAAGAAGGCTGTCAGGAAACAGCCTGTGGTCAACTCTGGCACAGCATCCTCCAAAGCCGACAACTTTGAGGCCAAGATTGCTAGCGCGGTAGACGAAGCCAACACTTCAGACTCCGAGGAGACGTTCGTCTACGATTCAAATCCGCCGGACAATACAGAGAGATCAAACCTTCGCTTCCACTCGCGGACTCCAAGTGCCACTTCTATGGTGAGCCAGGCCGACCGCCAAAACCTACGATCTATCTATGGCGTCATGGAAGGCAGCAGCCATGGACCAGTGCCCAAGAAGAGCATGAAATTTGTCAACACCTTCAACGGCAATGCCAGCGATAGCCTTACACCTGGGGATGAAGACGGGAAAGGAAGCGGTCGCAGTGCTGGAGGGTCTGGCAGGGGAACCGCTAGGCATCACCATCACATTGGCAGATGGGGCAGACAGCCGGGCAATGGCCATGCTTCCCTTTTCGACAATGAGTCGCCTTTCCCGAACGCCGCAAAGTCGAAATTTCCCACGACGGGCAACTCGCGCAACCCGTCTGGCCCGCCAAGCCCAAGAAATTATCTCTCAACCCGCGGACATCTGAACCCGAAGCGATCCACTATGCAGATGTCATCCAGTTACGACTTGGATGATACAACTGGTGCTGATGACGAGAGGGCCCCATTAATCGGCACCCTACGGTCATCTCGCGGTGCCAGAAGCAGACGTGGACCGCACAATTTACGTCAAGCGGATTCCCAAACATACACCAGACGATCTTCTTACCTTAATCGCTTCGCTGCCTGCCTGGTCCTGACCATGATGTTGCTTCTAGTCACTACTGGCGCCATCGGATTCATGTTCGCTACTTCTCAGCCGATGACTGGTATCGAGATTGTTTCCATTAAGAACGTGGTTACGAGCGAGCAGGTATTAATGTTCGACCTGACAGTCAAGGCGCACAATCCCAATATTGTGCCAGTCACGATTGACCACGCTAATTTAGAAATATTTGCCAAATCAGAATATGCTGGCACTGGATCAGAGTGGCGGAAAGATCCGCACGGGCCTGACGAGTTTCACGCCTTTGATGATCCGGTAAATGACCCTCCAAAAACAGGACCCGGGGCCGGTGATCCTGATGATGATTCCCGGCCAAACGTCTTGCTTGGACGAATCACGGAATTTGATAGTCCACTTGCTTTCGAAGGGTCGTTGTTTCACCAGAGCACTTCATCTTCGACAGGAGAAATGCAACTGCCCTATCCAGCCAATGGCACTGCAGGTGGCTCTGAGCGGTGGGAACGTATCTACCAGAACGAGTTCGACCTCATTGTCAAGGGAGTGGTGAAATATAGCCTGCCTTTGAGCGCTCATATTCGAAGTGCGACAGTATCTGGCAGGACAACTGTCCAACCCAACTCCGCCAACGATCCATCTCACGAGCTGAACAGCACCACACTAGGCACATGAGTAGCTTTCTTAAATATGGCTGATTCATGGTCTTTTGTTTGTCGAATTTCCCAAATTTACGTTTCACGTTTTGTATTTTTGTTCTTAACTTTTGTTCCTTTGAGCGTATTTGCATGGCATATGAAAAATAAAAAGCGCCGGCGTTGGATTTTACAAATTCCGAATGCACATCATGATTACGACTGCACCAACTCGCGGGAGAGAGGGGGATGAGTGGTGTTTCTGTTTTCAACTAAAGCTGTTTTTGGGTTAAAGATGGCAAAAGTCCGCAACAACCTGCGGTAGTGCAATCACAAACGATGCTTTTCAGTAAATGATAAATATTTCACATCGGTTCCTGCGTTAAGAATGGATCTGAGATAACAGTTCTCGATGGACACCATGGCGAGCTGAAATGGAGAGAAGAAAAGAAGAAGAAATACCAAATGGAGGACACGATGCATTCTGTTGTAGGCAATGGGGCATCAAAGGGATCTTTATTTTTATTTATGCCTGTAGAGATCGAGAGCGGCGACAAGTATATGTATTTGTAACTGCTTCATGATTTCACAGATGCACCGAGACACTTGAGAAATGGAAAGATTAAGAAAACTGAACTTCCACACGTTTGAGAGAAGATTGCAGGAAGAGATCGGGGAGTATCTGAAGATTCAATCTCGCTTCTTGTTCAGAGACGGGTAGAAGCAACTGTCGGGGTGAATAATGAGCTTATACTAGTTATGTCTCTCAAAAATGGTATTCATAGCTAGCTGCGCTAGAGCTAGTTTGCCAAACTCCGGAACGCCAAGTCATTGTATATACGTAACAGAGTTTCCTCGACAGGATTGCACACTGCACCGGTCCAAATACCAGGTGGCTGTTCAATTATGAAAAGTGTATACCCTCTTGATTGAACGCAAACAGCAAACGTAAAAAGTCGTTCTCATCACACTTGGCTGAGCGCTTGTCGGCAAGCGCAGTGACATCCTCCAGTACTTTGCGAATCTTCTCTCGGACCAACTCCGCCACCTTTGTCTTCTTACGCTTGCTTTTGGTATTTGGAATAGCAGCGGCAGAATTGCTCAACTCCTTGAAGAAGTCGGGTGCATCATTGCCATCGACATCCATACCATCGCCAACTTCCTCGCTAAGAGCCATGCCATCTTCCATGTCCATATCCGCAGCCCCGCTATCATCGACCTCTGTCTCATCAACAGGAACACCGTTCAGTGCACACCACGTTCGGTAATTCTTCTCAATCATGACCAGGACTTCTCTTGTGCCCAGCCAACTAGCCCTCAATGTTTTGTTCTTTCTGACGAAGCAGACTCGTAAGAGGCCATCCCACTCGTCCCAGCTGACATTTGGGCGATCTTTGCCCATTTTTGGCTCAATTCGAACGACGGAAGATTCAACTTGTGGGGGCGGACGAAAGTTGTTCTTGCCGACTTTCATTATATGTGTGATTTTAGCCCAGAACTGGGCATTGACAGAAATTCGGGAGTATAAAGCGTCCCCGGGCCGTGCGGTGAGACGCAGCGCGAATTCACGCTGGAACATAAGAACAGATGTTCGGGGAGGGTTTGGCATGGCGAGCAGTTTGAAGACAAGGGGACTGGAGATCTGCACGAAAATTCGAGATTAGCGGGTAAGTCAGACGGAAAAATCAAGGTAACATTGACAATGTTAATGCCTACTTGGTATGGTGTATTTGAGATGCAAACATCGAACTGCGGTAGCTCGGTTTTGATAACGTCGCCCAGAATAACCTCCAGTTTTCGCTGTTCTGGCGTGCCTTGCACTCGCTTGGTCACTTCCGCCGCCATGCGAGGATCCAGCTCGACACATATGCACCTTTTGGCGCGCTCCAAAATTCGGACTGTCAAATTACCTGTTCCCGGGCCAATTTCGAGAACAGTGTCCGTAGGTTTGAGGTAGGCCTTTTCCACGATAGCGTCTGATACACCAGGATTCTTCAGGATATGTTGACCAAAGTTGGTGTTGAACTTGAAGACATTGTTTTTGGAGGCGGCTGAACTGCAGCCTCCATTGCTCGGTCGCTCGTACGGTGAGCTAGAAGCGCCATTGCGCTTGGGTTGCTTGGATTTTCCCATGGCGGGTGTTGTTTGTGACCCTCTGTAGTGTTGGCGGTGGGATATCGCGAGTGAGGAGGGGCGTCGATTTTGGGAAACTTTTTAGAGAGTCGAGTTGTTATCGATAAGATGCAGAGTCTGACTTGCAATACCATCTCAAGTCCCACTTATTATTCGCCAAGACTTACTTCACAACTACACGGCTCTCATCGTATGACCTCGGCGGCACGACCGAATCTCGTGCTCGGTTTCTCCCATTTCCACGCGCATCGCGCGCTCGAAGGCATCATGGCATCGAAGCTCGATTTTCTCAACCAAAAGGCACCTGAGAACTACGTTGCTGGACTTGGCCGAGGTGCGACTGGTTTCACCACAAGATCTGACCTTGGCCCTGCGCGTGACGGACCCAGCGAGGACCAAATCAAAGAAGCGCTTGCGAAGCGTGCTGCTCAACTTGGCCTTGGGCCCGATGGCAAGAAAAAGGACGACGACGACGACGATGAAGAACGATTCCAAGACCCCGACAACGAGGTCGGTCTGTTCTCTGGAGGTATTTACGACAAGGATGACGAAGAGGCTGACAAGATTTGGGAATGGGTAGATGAGCGCATGGATAGGAGGAGAAAACAACGAGAAGCTCGGGAGAAGGCGGAAGAGGAGGAGTACGAGCGCAAAACCCCAAGATCCAGCAACAGTTCTCCGATCTGAAGCGAGCTCTGGAGACGGTTACGGACGAGGAGTGGGCGAATTTACCAGAGGTTGGAGATTTGACAGGCAAGAACCGACGGAGTAAACAAGCCCTGCGACAAAGATTCTACGCCGTCCCTGATAGCGTCCTCGCTGCTGCGAGGGACTCAACGGAGATGACCACAACGGTTACAGACGATGGACTTGCTTCGAGTAGCACGGATAATGCCAACGGAACCATGACGAACTTTGCGCAGATCGGAGCAGCGCGCGACAGAGTACTGAAGTCCCGGTTGGAGCAAGCATCACGATCGAGCGGCGATGCTACCAGTGGCAGCTCGACAAGCATCGATCCGCAGGGTTATATCACGAGTCTGAACAAGATGCAAATGAACGAGGCACAAGCACAAGTGGGAGACATCAATCGAGTGCGAGAGCTTTTGCAGTCTGTTGTGAAAACGAACCCTAACAATGCCCTCGGCTGGATCGCAGCAGCGCGTCTGGAGGAACTGGCTGGCAAGATTGTTGCGGCGCGTAAGACAATTGATCAAGGCTGTGTCAAGTGCCCAAAGAGCGAAGATGCGTGGTTGGAAAACATTCGATTGAATCATGAGTCACAGAATGCCAAAATCATTGCTCGAAGGGCTATAGAGGCCAATAATCGGTCCGTTCGATTATGGGTTGAAGCCATGAGACTGGAGAATATCCCCGGTAACAAGAAGAGAGTGATTCGTCAAGCACTAGACCATATTCCGGAGTCAGAAGCCTTGTGGAAAGAAGCTGTGAACTTGGAAGAGAACCAGGACGATGCCAAACTGATGCTAGCAAAGGCCACAGAACTAATTCCCTATCTGTCGACTTGTGGCTGGCATTGGCGCGACTTGAGACTCCTGAAAACGCACAAAAGGTTCTCAATAGGGCTCGAAAGGCTGTTCCTACCTCCCACGAAATCTGGATTGCTGCCGCACGATTGATGGAGCAGCTTGGACAGGCGAGCAAGGGAAATGTCATGGCAACGGCTGTGCGCGTCCTGGCCAAGGAATCCGCTATGCCGAAGAGGGAAGAATGGATTGCCGAGGCTGAAACATGCGAGGAAGAAGGTGCGATTCTGACATGTCAGAACATCATTCATGCTACGTTGGGATGGGGTCTCGATGAAGATGATGATAGAAAAGATACGTGGATGGAGGATGCTAGGTCCAGCATCAACAGGGCAAGTACGACACGGCGAGAGCCATATACGCCTATGCCATTCGTGTCTTTTACAACAGCAAGACGCTTCGTATGGCGGCAGCGGACCTGGAGAGAAACCATGGCACAAAGGAATTTCTTTGGGAAGTCCTTGAACAGGCGGTAGATGCCTGCCCGACCAGCGAAGACCTCTGGATGATGCTTGCCAAAGAAAAATGGCAGGCTGGGGAGGTTGACAATGCTCGCCTGGTCCTGAAGCGTGCATTCAACAAGAACCCCAATAATGAAGACATCTGGCTGGCCGCTGTGAAGTTGGAATCCGAAAATGATAACGCTGAACAAGCTCGTAAACTTCTCGAAATTGCTCGAGACCAAGCGCCTACCGACCGTGTCTGGATGAAGAGCATTGTCTTCGAGCGCGTGCAAGGCCATACCGAAAGTGCCCTGGACCTTGTTCTCACAGCCCTGCAACTCTTCCCCGCAGCCCCCAAGCTCTGGATGCTCAAGGGCCAAGTTTATGAAGACTTGGGCAAACCTACCCAAGCTCGCGAGGCGTACTCGACAGGCGTCAAGGCAGTTCCAAGATCCGTACCCTTGTGGCTCCTGTATTCGCGCCTTGAGGAGAAATCGGGCCTGATCATCAAAGCACGCTCCGTTCTCGACCGAGCACGACTCGCCGTTCTCAAATCTGCCCGGCTGTGGTGCGAATCTGTCCGTTTGGAGCGTCGCGCTGGAAACCTCGCTCAAGCCAAATCTATGATGGCCAAAGCACAGCAGGAAATCCCCAAGAGCGGGCTGTTATGGGTGGAGCAAATCTGGCACCTAGAGCCGCGGACGCAGAGAAAGCCGCGAAGTCTGGAGGCCATCAAGAAGGTTGACAACGATCCATTGCTCTTTGTAGGAGTGGCAAGGATATTTTGGGCGGACAGAAAGCTAGACAAGGCACAAAATTGGTTCGAAAAGGCACTGGTGCTGGATAGTGATTGCGGAGATGGCTGGGCCTGGTACTATCGGTTCTTGATTCAGCATGGCACGGAAGAGAAGCGGGAAGAAGTGATCAGCAAGTGTGTGTTGAGTGAACCGCGACATGGTGAGGTGTGGGAAAGGGTTGCGAAGGATCCGCGGAATGCGAGGAAGGAAGTGCAAGAGATTTTGAAGCTGGTTGCTGAGGAGATGGAGCAGTTGTGATAGACGTACCACTGGTAAGGATGAAATTTCTTGGGTGGCAGAGATTCAGGATCAAACAAAGGATGCCAAATTGACCACGTGGCTGGGAAGTGGATGACTACTGACCTAGCTGAGTAGGCACCTTTATCTCACAGCAATTATAGAGCGAGTGATGGCATTAATGAATCATACACTTCACGCTGTACTAATCACTGGAACATAGGGTTGAACTTCTGTACATGATGTACATGATTCGTACACGTCGTTCTCACTTGACTGAAAACACTTGCTCCCACACTGTAAAATCATGACGAATCCTCAGAGTTCCTGCTCTCCACAAGAGCCGACATTACTTGATCAACAAGATTATTTGCTGCCGCCGAACCAGCCTGAAATGCCGCTCTTGGCCTTGGCAGCGCCATCCTCAACAGTGTGGTCAAACTTGTCCACGGCCTTGATGGCCTCGGACTTGGCGTCCTTGACGTACGCCTCGGTTTGGCTCTTGATGCTTCCGGCTTTCTTGTCGGCCTCGGCCCACTGCGAGCGCGAGTTAGCATTCAGTGTGTGTTCAACTCCTTCAGGAGCCAGATGACGGCATGCTTTTGAGAACAGTCGGGAGCACGTACAGCCTTGTCAATCTTAGCACCTGCCTCGGCTCCAAAGTTCTTCAAGTCCTTCTCGGCGCCGGGTCTGCTGCCGGGCAAGGCATCCTTGACTTTGGCGGAAGCCCTGTGAACATCACCTGCACATTGAAATGTTAGGAGACTGCATTGCATCATCGGATGCGGACAAGCTGGAGCGAGGGAAACAAAGGGAAGCCCAGCGCCGTCGCGTCATGAACACAATTCTTGTCGCCAGGCTGAGACTACCAAGCTCCGTCATTGTCATTGGATCTGCGACGTACTCTCAAACTTATTCTCGGCAGCCTTTAGCTACCGCCGGCGCTGTACAGGTAATATCCAACACCACCTGCGGCACCGAGGCCGAGGACGAGAGGCATGCGCGACTTGGACATTGTGCGAAGGGAAATGTAGCGAGATATGCGAGGAGGAAATACAGTTGATGCTTTCGCCAGGAACAAATCGAGTGAGTGTGAGGAGAAGCAGAGAAGGAAAGGAAAGAGAATGAGTTCGCGTCAGTAAAGGGTGGCTGGAGGAAGAAGAATAGATGGTTCTCGAGAAGAGGTGGGGAGCTCCCAACTTCAACGGCTTGGCTAGGCATGACGCAGCACAATGTGGGAACGTGGACACGCGACTACGGAGTACTGTCCGGTACGAAGTACTTTTTTATATTGCTTGCTTCATCGCATAGCAACTCCGTACGAGCTGACTGCCGAAGATGCTGAGAATGCCAGCAGCGCGCAGCTGTTGAGTTCCGTGACGCTGATTCGCTGGTGAGCGGTTCATGACGTATGAGAATCGGTGATTTGGCGGGAGCTGGCGCCACCATGTTTGGGAGCCGCACGCTGTCATTTTGGAGATCGGCTCATCTTTTGTCTTTCCGAAGCTGAATGGATTAATGCACCGCGTCCTGTCGTCTCTGAAATATCTTTGCCCGCTCTGCCGGCTCCAGCGATTTTCAGTGAGACTGCCAACCTGGCAACTGCACGCGTGGGGCAGCAGCCAAGTCGATTACATCATAGTGACCGACCAATCTTGAGACGAACGGTGCCGTGAACGGTCATCATCACAGAGCCATTTGTTTGCGATTTGCTTTCCCAGTGGCAGAGCAAAGGTTGCTGGGCGAAACCACAACCTCTGTATCAACTATTGCCCCGGCTTCCTAGCAGGGGCTGAATTGAGAATAGGCCAAGTTCTCCTTCCTGGGAACCGCTCCGCGAGGAATCGCACTTTCCTATGATTGAGGCTTCTCCTGCTTCTCTGCCCCTTTAGGTGTTGATGCGTTTCCAGCGGCCGTGAGTACCACTCACTGCCAGTACTTTACTCGACTTGTTGATGACGATCTTCTTTATGTAAGTCGGGGAGTGTGTGGCTGAGTGACACACACTGGATGCGTCGAGCCACCAGTTCTGGGCCCCGAACGCAGGGTTATGATTCCCCACTAATCTAATCCCGTAAAGCCCAAATACATTTCCGCCATTCTTGTTGATTCGAACATCCGCATCTTCGTTTGCTCGGGCGCCATTGTATTCTTTTCTTGTTATTGTTCGTTTTGCTAGTCACTCCTTGATGGTTTGCGACCTGGCTCCTTACTAATACCACGCTGACACCGACGCCTGCCGCACACGTCAATCGAACCATTGACATCCGCAACGGGCGCGGCCCGCCGCAAGCCAGCATCAACCAGCGTTATCGTCGAACCAACCCACTGCATCTCTTTGCCATTTCGTGGTTACACACCTACTTCACATCGATAACTCAGTCCGATAGCGACGTAGAATTTCTAATCCGAATGACCGCTGAGCTTTGTCATGCTTGCATCTAGGGCTTGACAATGGTGAAAGTTCGGAGCTCTCGCCGGGTAGCAGGCCTCAAACCTAGTGATTATGACCATGAAATTGGCCTCGTCAATCATGATGGAGCCGAGGACGACTCGACCAGCACGTCCGAGTCTGCAGCACAAGCTCGACGTGGCTCTACAGCATCACGACTGGTTTCGTTGGTAGAGGATAGTGAGCAAGATGAAGGTCAACAGGCCTCCATCAGCCACAACCGCCAACGAGATTCACATGTTCTCCACGACCAGAACATTTCGCCGCATCCAGCTGCGTCTGAACAGGAGAGAGCAAGCCTAGAAACTGGGGTTTCTCTTCCTCATCCTGCGATGCAGCCATCTATCGAAGTACAAGGTAAGGCTGATGCTGAAGTCTCATCCCAGATGCGGATCCTGAAACATGAACTTACAATGAATTGTAGCTGCAACGCCTGGCGTATTCGGTGATCCAACACGACGCATTATACCAAAGCGCCCTCAGCAGACTCGCGAAACTGCTATTGACATCATGTACGAGAACGAAAGAGGAGGTTTCATATGCGGTGCCGCATTGTTCTCCTCCAAAGCCCTTGGCGGGCTTGACCCTCCCGCATGGAGTGAGTAGGAGTGTACTATCCTGACCAATAGCTCTGCTTGATAGGCTTGTGCTGACTTGTTAGAAAAGCCAATGCATATCATAAACCATCGCCAACGAATATTTACACTGCCGTCGTTCCAGACCCGTCTTGGGAGTGGGTTTGGCCCGAGTGGCGAGTCAACTACCAGGACGGCGTCGATGAGGGAGGCTGGGAATACTCGTTTGCATTTGCCAAAGCCTTCTCCTGGCACCCAGCCAAATGGTGGAATTCGTTCGTGCGCAGAAGAGCATGGATCCGCAAAAGAGCGAAGAGGCAAAATCTCGACACAGATTCGAGCGGAAATTTGCTCAACTCTGATTATTTTACTGTACGACCGGCATCACACATCAGTAAACGACGATCAACTGGCAGTATTGCTAGCAGCCGCGTTCCCAGCAAATCGAGCATGAAGCATTCGTCTATCAAAGAAGTGGGAGAAGAAGCTCTGGAGATAGAAGATATTGAAACTTTATTGTCCGTATTGCGTACATCAAGAATTGATCGTGAGAAAAGGGAAGCTGTGGAGAATTACCTCGAACACGCAATAGATCTGAGTGCCCTTCAAGATGAGATGCATGAGATCATGTCTATCTTTGTATTCCAGGCATCTCGGAGGCAGTTGTTGGCTCATTTGATGAGACAGTATGACCAGGTTGTGCGTAACTTGAAGGAAGATGACAATCACGATAACAAGAAATTACTGCAACGGAAGGAAGCGCTCGAGGCAGCGGTCAAACATGCAGACGAAGAGATTAGCAAACTGGCCTTCTGGAGTGATGTCAAAAAGATGGCGGGAAGAGGCGAGCTGAGGCCGTCGCTTGATGGGGATCAGAGTTGGTATGAAATACGTCCTGGTCTGGATCGCAGCGGGCCAAAGGCGCCAAACGGTGGCGAATTGCCTGGGACGAAGTAATGGGATGCCGGCCATCGACCTTGTTTTACCCCTTGTCTTATTGATCATTTCTTATTCCTCATCATATTCTTTTCGCGGCAACTGTACTTCCCTACCTTACGGACTGTACGATTTGCGTACTTCCACTTCCCGCGCTAGTATTTTCTTCTTGTTTATGTCGTATAAGGGCCTCTCGGAGTACCCGGCATCCGCATTCTGGCAACATTAGCATACTTGAAACGAGCAGGCGTCTATTAGAAGATTCAGACAAGCTTTTTGACTTGGACGGTGATACAAAGCATTTGATGGGCGAACAGAACAACTTTGGAAGGGCGAAATTATGGGAAAACGATCACGACCTTACTGTGTCTTACTTGTGACGGGGCGGCAATTGAAAGATATTGACATGGCGATTGATAATAAATTATGAGCAATCGTTGTGACTGCATGTAAAACGAAGAAAACAAGATCATCATCAAATAGTTTGCAGCCATCAAAGCTTGGTCGCCACGCGCTTGACTTCAATACCAATAGAAGAATGCCAACATTTGCCTCCTATTAATTGAAGACTTGACTCTACGGAGTAAATTTGGGACAATTCATGAGTGAACCTTTGACGTCGAGATTGCACGTGACGCTGTGGGCCCCTGCCGCAGGCCTGTTTTCGTGAGCAAACATGCTCTGGTTTCTATTGGATATTTGACATGATCTATTGAACCACGATGCGACACGACACATGACCAATGTCCTTGGGGATCAAGTCAATATGGCGGACTGGGCCCCGGAGTATCAGCACATTCGGGTCATTCCCCAGCGGACACACGGCCTGCGTGTAAGAGAGTCAACGTCCTCATTCTCGAGCCACAACAACCATAAAATAGCCCAGAGTAGTGTGTCAGACCCATACGACCGGTACCAAGCATCGAATGAGCCCAACTCCGACTTGCAGACTCGTGTCGAGGTTGTGCAGACGAAACATTCCAGAAATGTCTTCTTGCGAAATGCTTTCCGCGAGACTACCCCTGCGATTCGGGAACGAGTAGAACGGAAACGCAATTCGCCGTATGTACCGACAGCTCGCCATTATCCATCTCTTGAGGCAGCAAGATCAAGTCAATCACATTCGAATAGAGTTGCTCGCGTGCAAGTAGGGATCGATGCGATCTGGGAGAACTTTGACCAAAGGGTCCCGGATTGGATGGAAACATTCAATCTGCTGAAGCGCATGACGCCAAAACAAACCGATGCGCCCAATATGGCCGCTGTACGAGTTGTTCTTCCCTCAACGTGGGACTTTCCTGTCAGGAATAAGCGAATCGAATTCTTAGACACCGCGACCGGACTGGCGACCAAATTGCGCGTCACCGCTAATTACAAAATTCCTAATTACAAAATTCCTTCGGCATTGGTGTTACGAGGCGAGAGCTCGGTTCTTACAAAGGCTGCGGATGAGCTGATCAAGGTTTGTCCAGATGTTGAGATATTCAAGCTCGGTGAGGTGGCTACATTCGATTACACGGCCAAGCGACTGTGGCCTTCGATTGACAATGCTGCGGATGGGGATCATCGCTGCCACCAAGGAATAGAGACAGCATTTGGGTACATAAGGAAGTGCAGACGTACTGGATAGACAAACCGTACGAACAGACCCCGAAGCCGAGCATCTGGACAAAGGAATCCTTTGAGACCTACATCACGGCACTCGTAAGCGGGAGGTTGCGTTCTCACCTGGCCTTGAAGTACTACAGACAGCCTCGAGAGGACGGCAAACTTATAGATACGGATGGCATACGAGTTCAACTTATCTTGAATGCATTCGAGGACCCCTCAGCCCGCGAGTGCATAACACCGTCTGTCCTCAAACTGGCTCTGGCGTTTACGGCTCAGAAGGGCGGCCACCGCGCCTCAGCCGATCGCCTTTTCACTCTTGCAGAGAAATGGGGTCTGCCCATGGACACAGAAATGTTCAACATCATATTGGATGGGTACGTGTCCAAACGAGATGCAGCTTTTTTTCACCGGGTTCTCCAGAAGATGGAGATACGTTACTTTTATCCGAATGCTCGCACGTGGCTACACTTTTGAAACTCGTGCAACGAGACGACGAGCGTCGACAAATCATCGTGGCCATGTACGAAATTGGTCTCTTTGAAGATCCCGCAACCAGACGAGGCATCGCCCAAACAATGGCCAGTCACGACTCATACGCTGCCTTTAAAGCTGGCAAGACTCTAGACCACTTCATGGCAGACCAGGCGATGCGCTACGGAGAAGATTGGTTCACGAGCGGAGCCATGAACCCAATATTGAAAGAGTTCTTGCGTTTCTACGGAAATTCTGCCATCAGCTTGGAGTCCTTCCAGACTCTCATGAAACGCCCATTCGAAGATGGACGCGCTCTTGACATTAGCACCTTCCACGCCATCCTTGAGACTTGCCTCGAAAACAAGGACTGGACCACCGCGCTCTGGACCCTCTCCCACATGCACGACCAATCCTGCGAACCCGACCACCGCACATACAGCCTTCTCACCTCCCTCGCCATCATAACAGGTGCCCCTTGCACTCTAGGCGTCATCTTCTTCTACGGCCTCCTCGAGCGCAAGCTCCGCGAACCATCCGTAAACTAATGCAAGCCGTCCTCCTCCGAAGACTCCTCTTCAAATCCCCCTTCAGGATGTTCTCCAGGAAAACGGCAAGCCTGTTAAAAGAAAAAGATACCGAAAGAAGCTTCAGCTGTCGCAGGCGTAGAATGGGCCATTCTCAGTTCCCTGGACGGATACAAACCCGTTAAAAGCCTTGGTGCCGCACTAGACATCACATGGCGAACGATGGACCTACCCTCGATTTGGAAAGCAAAGCAACGCGCTAGCAAAGATAACGACAGCTCAAAGGATTCAACGACGCATGACTACGCCATCAAGCTCCGAGACGGCAGACACCAACGTCCGCCCGTGACGGTCCATCTCGACACGGCATTCGATCCTGACAGCATGATTCGTAAACGGGTGGCTACCCAGACGTCTACCTCGGACATCGCGAATCCTGCTGCTAAACTTGAAATATGATCTTGGCAATACATGTATAAATATAGAAGTTCTCGATACCCCGATTCAGAATTTGTAATCGACTTTCCATCGTGTAATTACTACTTTACTGCGCGGTGCTCACCTGTGACATTAGTTGTCTCTACCGCCTTCATACGGGAAACAACACCATGGGAAGATTCTTCAACCTGAGTGTGACGGCCTATTATATACACGTACATACGTGTGTTTCCTTTCATGTGCTTGTCTCCCTCTCGCTCTTAAACAGCTATGAGATACTGTAACAAAAATGTAATCCCATCGACACGGTAGCAGACTTTCCTAGGTAATAAATACTGAACCAAATGCAATACAGTAATGCATGGGAGATCAGAAAAGATGTACCGCCGCCTTGATTTGGAGGGTTGTCTAATGTGTGCGCGCTCTTTGTCTCTTCAGCAGTTTAACTCTTTCTCCCACTGCTGTCTGCCGACTGCCCTACCCACAACAGAAGCCAACAAGTGCCAGTACTATGCACCAAGTAACGAAGCGAATAGTAGGTGGGAAGGTAGTCCTGAATGGGAAACATCATTTGTCTAAAACCGCACGACTTGTTTGAGAGGTTGCATGATGCAAACCTCATACACACGCGCGCCTTTCGCCCCGCACATATGTACGTCCCATCGATTTCGTGCCCTCTTCTGTCCTAAGCCTTCGAGCACTTACGCATTGAATTTGGACACTTCAAACTTAAACAGACACCGTGTTCTTTCACTTCTCCCACATCCAATCCCAATTTCTCACCATTGTTGATTGCGAAAGGAAGTCCTATTCCTTCTTACTCTCGCTGAAAGTAGTCGTTTCCGACTCGCTGTCCTTCTCGTCCTCCTGCTGCTCGGTTGCAGCCACTGTCACTATCTTGTTGACTTCGGTAGGCGTCGACTTGGACTCTGACTTCTCTTTCGATTCGGTGGCTTTCGCGTCGGCCTTGGTGGAGGCATTCGAAGTGGAACTAGAAGAATTGTTTTCTTTGTCGGTCGACGTCGAGTTATTCTTGGACACTTGACTCTCGAGGTCTTTGTCTTCGTCGGCGTTATCGAACATTTCGGTGTCATCTGAATCGGTGAGAACCTCTGTGCCATCGCCGAGAAAGATGATTCGACCTCGGTACCCACCAACGCCGAAGCTCTTGCCCTGTTTCTCTGCATCCATCTCATAGCCGCTATCGCTGTCCTCGTAATTGTGGTGGACTCCGGGACCACGGAATTCCGCTGAGAAGGAAGAATAGTGGTCAGCTTTGGGATTCTGCTTGAGCGCTAGGTACGCACGAAGTCCACACGAGGACAGGTACTGTTTGACCTCTGGGGCTATGCCGTACCATACTCGGGGAGCGCAAGGGCCATCTCCGTTGGCGACTCTCTTGGCGATCTCCTCGTACCACTCTTCTTTGGTTTTGCCATTGAGAAATCCGACAATGGTCATGGTCATGTTGTCACACCCGACTCCGCCAGTTTCCGAGTTGGATGCCAAGCAGTTGTCCATCATGTTCTCACAAATCTTCTCAAGTTCTTGCTTTGCGGCAATGCCTCTTCGGACAAACTCGACGACGGCCTGGGAGGATTGACAATCCCAGATACCTAGACAATCGTTTGTTAAGTCATGATCACAGTCATGTGTTGAGAGATTTTACTTGAATATTGTACCCACCATCGCAAGCGAGAACCAAAAACTCGTCTTCATCAGTGAGATCATGTTCGTCGACGTCTGGAAAGGCGGTGACAATTTGTTGCTCGGGGGTAACTCAGCGCTCTTCTTGAACTCGAAATCGCCGATGGCACGTGACAGGGCCAGGTTTCCATTGACACGACCGAAGTCGACGAAGCCACCAGCTGCTGTAATTCGATTCTTCTCGTCTAAGAAAGGGTGCGGTCAAGTGTTAGTGCGCATCCCTGCGATACGGGACAGAGAGTAGGCAACAAAACTGGCGCTTTTGGCTGGACAAACTTTCAAGCTGTGGCTTGTGATCTTGGGACATGGGCTTTGCTCGACCCTTGATGCCCAAAACACCTCGCGAATCACCTGCATTAGCCTAAATGTTTTCCATGTCAGCAAGCAAGTATAAACGTTGGTTTGATGTCCTGAATTTCAAGTAACGTGGATGAAAGTATACTGTGCACATACGACATAGAGCTTGCTTCCAGCGATCAAACTGACGCAAGCTGTACAGCCTGAGACTTCCTCCTCGTATTTAGGATCTGTTGCCGAGTCGAACAGTCAGTATTGAGATTCGCCATGAGCTGGGAAGCTACCACAATTGTCTCAGTTTTAGCCCTAGGCAACTAAGCCGTGCAGGGGGCAGTGACATGTGGTGGCGGAAACACGAGAAATCAGATCATACCGTTGAGGATGGCTCGGTCAGTAGCGAGAAACCCGTCCTTGAGTCCCTGCGCATAGTCACCTGCTTTGAAGGTGTCCTGCTTAACGATGATATTGTGAATGTTTTCGCCAGTGAATAACGCTACTTTGTCACCCCATGACCATCGAACACGCCGAAAAAGGAAAGTCTGGACGAATGGATTTTGGGATCGAGGTTGGCACCAGTCGCCAGGTCGAGAATGGTAGTATGGGAGTCTTCCATGCTGATACGCCAGCCCTGCATGGCGGACACGCCGTAGATGAGTCTGTCATCCTCGCCTTTGTCGGAAGTCTGTGGGAAAAAAGCAACGGAAGCAGAAGTCAGCCTGTGTTTGCATATTCGGTGAGTGCGAGCAAGCAGTCACAAGTCCATCAGACCATGAATAGACGCGAGGCCCCTCCAAACCGAAGACTTTGGAGGGCCGCAAGCTTCTAGTGGGGTTCTCGTGATGGTAATGAGGTGGGTTTGCTCAGGTAAGACCACTGAAGTCGTGACAACGAGCAGGAGTTCGCGAAAGGGACAAGTCTCTAGGAGTGAGGATGCAGAGATTTTCGAGGCGCGAGGCAGACTGTGGCGAAAGACGAACCTTTTCGACAACAGGCTCCGAGAGCGTTTGACCCATGGCAACAGAAGGTGGGCAGCAGCACAACTACTGCAAAGATGCCCAGGAAATGGGGATGTGAGAAGAGAAGAGAAGAATCAAGCGTGTACCAGGTGTCGAAGGAGGGTAGAGAATAACGATGCGAGAAACGGCTCTCTAGCGACAAGACGAAGGGCACACGAGGGGCAGGGTTTTGGCGTTGGGGGAAATGTGAAGTGAACGTGGTGGTGTGCGGCGCAGACGGCAGACAAACAGTCGAGTCCAGCGTGCTGAAGAGGTTTGCCTGCTGGCCTGGTCAATCACGTAGCCAGACCAGACTATGAGAATTGCGAGTGCGCAAGTGGTCAACCGGTGGGAAAGTGGGCAGCACTGAAGCGGGGTATGACAGCCGGGTGCCTCCTTCCATCGACAAAACTGCGTCCAATCTTCTTCAACAATCTCGAGCATCGCTACATTTGGGCGTCGTGAACAACACCAGACGGAATCAAGCTTCAGTCGGTCGAGTCGAGTCACATTTATCAGCTAGCATGTCTTACATGTCATACACGAGGGCACACATGGAGGGCAGTTGAAAGAGCCGAACCCGCCGTGTCTGGCCGTGCCGCACTCTGCACCCGTCTCTCGACTCTATTCTCCATCATGACATTAGTGATGAATTGTCGGTGGAAGTCAACTTGTTCAAGCACTCTGCCTATTCCTAGTTTATTCTCGGCTGGCTCTTCTCCCTTGCGTGCTTGTCCTGCAACTAACTGCCGATGCCGGCTGAACGTCTGAAACATCATGGCTCGCTACGAAAGTCAGCGCAAACACTTCCCCATCGGCCACATACACGCACATGAAGCTTTGGCAGATGACTCGCGACGTTCGTGATACAGACAACGAGAACATCCGTCGTAATCGTATCACAGCAGATTTCATGGCCATGGAGTTGGTGACGATAACTCCACTCATCAGGCAAGGCTGGTGCGGCGCGGTAGTAGTAGCTTCGACACCAAATCACCGAGGGCGCGCCGCCAATTTTGCGCAGTGCACAAGGCTGCAGGACTTTGCCCGGTCTGGGGCTAAACCCAGGTTTACACTTCAAGTGTGCAGACCTCAAGACACAGGATATTTTTTTTTTTTTTTTGCTGTGGCTGTCGGCATGTTAAGAACGGGTCAGCATCCGAAAATACCAACACTACCTGCCAAGGTCTTTGCCACTTTTTCACACGATAGACGGGTCGTAAAAACAACGATGATGACCTCAAAATGTCATGACACTTCCTCGATCTTCCATCTCCAGTCCCTCCCTGCCTGACAAGGACAAGGACAAGGACAAGGGGGCATCTGGCACAGGACCCTGGTGGAGTACCTTACCGGGACATGGCTGCTGCTTCGTGGGCGGCAGGGCTAGCTTGGTTGCTTGGTTCGCATTGGCTATTGTTCTTGGTGGGCGAAAATGTCTGTCTGACGTGGACAGCGAAACTGGAGAGACCTGGCACCAGAAGTCTAGCGAGCGCTGTTCAATGTTCCCCCTCCCGTGGCCCCGCACGTGGCACGGCGGTGGTTACACATCAGATAAGATAATCAGTTGCTTCCACTCACACCTTTCCCAGTCTCTTCACTGAACACAGCCAACCCTGTCCGGGTCGGCGCGTTAATTGCAGGTGCTGTTGAAGATGGAGGCAACCGGAGACATCCCAATTCGGAGGTCGGCCGGCAATCGACCATGACTGGTGTCAAATAGACTCTCCGTGAGACTAATGGATACAATCCTCTTCCGCCATTAGGGAATCAGCAGTCTCCGCCAGATGCCAAGATCGGGCAGAAAGAGCTGGCCGACACGAAGATCGACCAGGCCGGGAATCCATCCTTCACACTGCATCCAGCTGGTGAAGCAAGTCAATCTTCTGGTCAAAGAACATGATCTTCGAAAACAGAGCATGTATTGCTAAATATTATCAGCCTGCAAAAACTCAGTATAACAGCATAAAGGTGGCTCACGAATCAATCAATACTGAACTGCCAAGAATGGGCCGAGAAGGTATCTAATGACGTTTCAGCCACCTGCACGATAAACATCTGAATTCACAAAAACAAAGATGCTTTGTGCAGTCCGCATAACAACCCCGAACTGCACAACTAGTTTAGCTCCATTCTCCATGTCATATCTCCGTCGAAATCCCGCCGCCGGCCGCACCCCAAAGCAACCCTGGCCTCAGCGCGGCAAGTCGATCTCCTTGATCTATGCAGATGCCACCCAACAAGATTTACACATCCTTACCCAGAAAAATCATCATAAACCGGCTCAAAGTCCTGTGCAAATCATCGTATTGGGTGAACGAGATGGTTTCTGTTAGTTTCATATTATGCACATTTTCATTTTCGAATTAGTACTAATTCCCCGTAGTTAACACCATAGGCCCATCGCATCTGTGCACTCGCACTCTCGCACTCTCGAGCTGCAGATGAATATGAACAGTATTGTACGGAGTACCAGGAGCAGGTTCGATTTCAAGCACGGACCCAACGCAAGCGTTCCCTACGCAATAGGCGACATCACCGACCTGGTGGGCATAAAACGCGGCAGTACAACCATGCAAACGGGCCACTGCGTCGCCGTCAACGTCCACAGACAAATCATATAGCCCAGGCTACGAAACAGAGGCCCTGAATATGACGGAGGAGTGAACAGGTATGGGTCTGACCGTGGGTGATACGGGAGGGAGGAGGGCCTGGTGGAGATGTTCAATGATGATATGGGTTGGTGTAGTAAGTTGGAATTATTCGCAGCTTGGGAAGAAGCTGGAATAGCGTGCGACACGAAAGTTTTATGGACTCGAGCCAACTTCGAAGACTTTGCATAGAAGTAATCAAATCGAGATGTAAAGTGTCAATAGACACGAATTGGTTACTTCCATGCATTCATTCTTTGTCTGGCTTCGAATTGTCAGCGGGAGAGGGGGTTGTTTGGGAGAAAGTCCACAGTACCAGACACGGAGAAAGCATATCATACCTGTTCACAATTACAAAGCTACAAGAGCCCAAGTGAATCACACACTGAAAAGATTTGTTGAAAGTCTCCGATTATTCTATCATATTTATACGCACAAAACAAAAGTACATGTGCTGGTATCATTGGAATCACCAGTGGTGAAAGTCTACGATGGTAAGGGAATTCAACTATAACCGCTATCCCCTCGGATTTTGACCCCTTTGCGCCGAAGGCCGTGAATTAGTCAGTTCAGTACGCACGCTTCGCTTACAAGAACACCTTGAAACTCCCATCAGATATCTTCCCCGAGTGCTCTCGTATCCAATCGTCGTCAGTAGAATACCCCCTTCCCCAGACATGTGAACATCTTGCTCGCTCACGCCGCTCATTTTCGAAATGATACTTAGAGACGGTCCCAGCCGTCCCGAGGCAAGTGGTGAATGAGCGTCATCTCCCCACCGATTCGGCGACACCCACTCCGGGCTGGCATCTCCGCGATCGCCTGTCTCTGCGCCATGACGGGCTGTACCTGGTCGTGAGGGATGGAACGGCGCCTCGTCAACGAGGTCCTTGTATGAGCGCTCCATCTTGGTCGGACTATGTTGGCCAATGATCCTCCAGTTCTCAGAGGATGCGAAAGACACGTCTGTTGCGACGCTCTTGCCGCTTGATGAAACGAGATGCCGTGAGCCCGCCAAAACCGCTGCACTGGGTCTTCTTAGCTCGGACACGCTCTCGCCGGCCTCGCTTTCCGCCAAGGTGACCCAGTTTGGCTCAGAGGGGTCTCTGGCGGTGGAGGCGGTGTTCCACCTGGTAACAGGGGCAGTGGTGTGAATGGCATCGTCTTCCGTATGCGGCAACGCAGCAGAGCTAGATGTGATGCCCGAGTTGCCGTCAACGCTGTGGTATGAGAGGGGGACTGATGCGGCTTGTACGCGAAAGGGCAGTCGGCTGCAAGTTGGACATTTCGTTGAGAGTCGGGAGTGTCATGTCCAGACCCGGATCTCTCCTATGAGGTGTGTGGTCTGCGCCAGGGAAGACTTGGCGAGCCGAATCTGGATACGTCACGTCAAATTGGTGACTTCGGGACGATCTATTGCTCTTTGCGGGGCCGCCATTGCCTCCGTCAATTGTCACCCAAGATTGTCTTCCGTCCTCGCTGTCCACGTTGCTGATGCTACAAACGGTGGTCGTTCGCGCCGCATCGACCATGATGCTGTGAGGCATCCCCGAGGCGGATAGATCATCGAGTGTTTCTGAGCTCCTTCGTCGAGATGACATGGGCGAATTTTCGTCGGCAAACGCGGCTTTGGCCGGCTTGAAAAGCAGTGTCTCTGTGTGCACGAAGGCACCTCCGCCCATAGCGGCCGCTTCCCGCATCGACAGATCAGATCCGTTGACCCGAAGAGTGGTCAGAACGGGATTGGAGATCTTGGAGCGATATCTGCTGCCCACATAGTTGTTTTTGTTCTGCCGTCGCCGGAAATAGCACACTAGGATCATGAGCAGAATTGCGACAAATATCACGGGGATGATCGTAGCCAGGAGTATTTCACCGGTGCTCAAATGGCCCGACTGTGTCTGTGCCTCACCGGGGCGCCATCTTCCGTACTAGTGGCTGTGGCTGTGGTTGTCGTGGTAGATGAGGCAGGGGTGACCGTGGCTGTGGTGCCGTCAGCGGCGAGGAAGCTGACATTGACCGTCTCTTTTTCTGAGAGACCGGAGCTCTTGGACGATGCTTCGATGAACAGCTTGAATTCCCCTTTGACGTCTTCGGCACTTGGCCAGACAGCCTCAGGCCGTTTACCTTGAGCCAGTCTTCATTTGGGCTGGTGGATACTTTGACGGTGACATCACTGGGGTTTTGAAATATTTGGCAAGATGGAGGTCGAGTTCGCTCCCAGGTCTGAGTTTGATATCTTCAAAAGTCGATTCGAAGAGACCGGTTGCGACGTTGACGACGACGAGAACATCAAGATTGTCTGAAAAGAAATCCTTGAAAGTGATGGTGAAGTTGGCTGCGCGATCCCCATCCTTGGGCGTCCCGCGTAGTTTCCAGGTCTTCTCGTCAAAGGACAGCCAGCTTGGCGTGTCCTTGGCCGCCACTGTCAGATCACCTGTGGCGACCTGCTTGCCATCAAGCCTGATTCCGTTCTCCAGCGCATTGTAATTCACCTCGGAGCCACGGCTTGCGTTGAGTGTAACAATTGGGCGATCAGTCGTGAGTTTATGGCTCCCCACGACAATGGAAAACTTGAGCGATGAAGCTGAAAAGCCCACAATGTCCGATGCAACCAGACTAAAGTCGAATGTGTGGGGCGGTTGAATGAGAGACTCGATAGGCGGCGTCTTCCCGCTGAAGGTCAAAGACGGCGCATCGAACTTGACCCATGCTGGTAGAGGACTGCTGTCCCCGGAGACGGCGTAGTAGTTGAGACCGGATTTGCCAAAGGTGCCTTGGTCGAATGAGAATTTGAAGCTTGTGGACGGGTATGACAAGATGGAAGACGGAGCAGAGAAGTTGCCAAAGTTCTGGATCTGCTTTTCGAGGGGAATCTGGACTTGAGGAGCTGGCTGTCGCGAAACTACCAGAGTTGCGTTCATGGAAGTTGAGCCTCTGTCGTCGGTCGCGATGATGTCGACAGCTTGCCCGACTACGTCTCCAGGGGAGATATCCCCGTCCTTTGGGGTCCCAAACAGGCGCCTTCCTCCACTATCCATGGACAACCAGCTGGGGTGATCGCCGAGTGCGTAGGAGATTTTTGAGTCGGACTGAAAAGTATATTGTGAAAAAGAGTAGGAAAAGAACTTGTCTGTCCTAGCAGCAAGCGGAAGCTGCGCGTTGAAAGGAAAGGAAATGGTAGGCTGGCCGTTTGCTAGCTGGGCGAGGGCAGTAATGCCACAACCGCCAGCAGTGAAGGCATCACGGACAACAATTTATCGAGAGCCACCTACAAGAGGCGTCGCCTTCGAGTAGTTTTGATGAGTATGTCACGCCACGCCACGAAGCCATACACGACGGAATTAGATTGATGCTCTTTGCAACGACTGTAGAACAGGAGAACCGAGAGAAAAAGAATGACAATTCAAAAATAAAAGAGTGTGCGTGAATGAACGAGAAGGACAAGACGAACTGTAGACGAGTGAACGCAGATGAGACGAGCAGAAAGCGTCGCAGACATAGGGACAGCCATCTTCAAGACTCTTCGAGGCAGAACTACTGCCCCTTCATTCCTTTCACAATCCAACCGTGGGGTCATTGTACGGCCAGAGCGTGCGTCTGGGTAGCGGCGCGTCCATGGAGCATCGGCACACGTCCCCATTGCCACAAGAGGCGCAAATGTCTTGGAAATGGAGGCTCTACTGGGGATAGACGCACGGGAGATGCCATCAGCACGCTGGTTGAGTAGCGCGAGCTGCGAGGGCTGGGGAATTGTGGAATGCGGCATTCCAGACGATTGGCCCCATCGATCCGGACGTTGACTGACGGTGAGACAATTGGAAAAGTTGCGTCGCGACTGCAGAGAAGAAGAAGAAGAAGAAAAAGGCAGGTCTCAAACCAGCCTGCTGAATTGGGCAGATGCCATTGCTTGTTTGATCAAGGTGTGCGTACGGAAATGGCCCTGGTTTCTTGTTTCGACATGGGTCTTTGCAGCAAGGAGGACATTTCACCGTCTTGTGACGTCGTGTGCACAGAGGGGCCAAGAGAGGTTCCCGGGGCGGGAACGGTGCCTGGGGAAAGAAATTGAATTTCCAATAATTGAACGCGTCGAGGCATGCATCCAGAAAATTAAAAGACTTCATCAATGTGGTTCAACAAATCGATATGCGTTCCCTGATGAGGCCGGGCGAAGATGTCAGGCTGTGGGCCAACTAGACCAGCTAGACCAGCTAGACCAGCTAGCTCGACGCGTAGATTGGCACTGTCTGGTGAATAAAAAGAGAGGCCATCATCACACCTTCGCGCCGGCAATTGCTGAGTGCCATCGTAGAGCCAGTGCATGATCCAAAACTTGTTTTCATGCAGCCATATTTTGCAAGATTTTTATTTACTTCTTTCTCACCCACTAGGTTTGTGATAGGACTTATTTCCGCGCCAGAAATTTTATTTCTATTACTCGTTTGGCCGAGGTTTCCTTGATGGTGAAGGCAGAGAAAATATCTGATTGCGAGCACTTCCCAATCCCAATCAGGCATGGCGACTCCATCTGTTGGAACAAGCATGATATCAACCGGGCTGCGCGCCCTCTGATTGGCCGCGCGCGTTGCATTGTGGGTCGGCCTGCGTGGTCTTGACCACACCTGCGGTCCTGACCGCGCAGCGGTCAGCGCCGTAATCCACGGCCTCCTATTACGTGGTAACCACAGCCCCTTTCCCCTATAAATCGCTTACTAGGAGCCCTTCCTTGTAGCCTCTCTTTTCATTCCTTTAGTAGCTTACGTTAGATAAATAATACCTATTCCTAGGCCACCCTAATTTACCCTACTTCGAAGTAAGTATCCTGTGATACCAACACCATCCGATAGAGGAAAATCGGATCACATCTGTCACTCGTGCCCCGCCCCACCACAAGTACCAGGGTCTGACCACAGCCTTGCAGTTGTGATTGTGGAGTGAAATGGCGTGAAATCCCGTGAATTAGGAGGGAAAAAGGACGGCTAGGCGAATGACTAGCTAGCCGTACTCCGTCCGTTCGGACGTTCGGAGCATATGTACACTCTACCCCTGAATTATTTTATAAATCTACTGTCACGACTTCGGTTAGGATTGATAATAAACAGAGTGGAGGCTAAGATTTGCAGTTACTACTAGATATATACTACCTAGGGGCTAGTATATAAAGGTTTTAAACTCTAATCTCCTATATTCTATATAAATAGTCTTTACTAAATACCTTACCTAGTAAGCATATAGCTATCTAGTAACTAGCTAGTCCTTTTATTATCTTAGGGGTCTAAGGTTCTTCTAAAACCTTACTATATAATTACCTTATCTCTAACCTCTACGCTCCTAATATAATACCCTTTTATATATAATTACCCTTAATTATATAATAAGCTACTAGCTTAAGGTATATTTACTATATAAGAACTTATAAATAGTAACTAATCTAATAAGGGAGTTAGGGTTATTATAACTCTTTATAGGGTAATATATTATTAAAAAATAATAATATTAATAATATTAGGTTATAAATATTTCCTTACTATACCTAATAACTCTAAATAGTAATATACTTACTACTTTAATATAGTAAAGTAAGTGCTCTTAACTACTATAAGGCTAGTTTTAAAAGAGTAAATACTCTATATTAAATTTTATAATTAGTTTAAGTAAATAAGGTATAAGATACTATTTATCTAAATAGGTTTATTTATAAGTCTTAAAGAAATTATAGTAAGCTTACTATATATTTATAGCTAGTATATATATTTAATAGTAGTTACTATAATAATAAATATTATAATTCCTAGCTTACTTATATATAGTATATAAATTACTTAAGGGATCTAGGGTTTAATATAAAAAGACTAATTTTTCCCCTTTTTATATACTTTCTCTCTTCTATATCTCTCTTAGATATTATAAGTTACCCTTACTTACTTAATAGTAGCTTTACTACTACTATTATATAGTAATTACTAATATTCTTTAGTATTATTATTAGAACACGCATAATATCAACCGCGCTTAGCAGCCGCAATTGTGTGGTTAGCAGAGTGGTTAGCCTGCGGGCGCGCGAGGCCCCACACGCGACCCACAATGCGGGCCTATGATAGGGCAGGGCTTATAGTCACGTAACTTACATAGCCCCCTTTACGTTTTATATCTTATAAGAAAAACCCTTACTTTTACCCTCTCTTTTTCCTCTTTTCTCTATAGCTTAAAATAGATAATTAATAATAATACTATTCTTAAGGCTTATAATATTAATAACCTAATATTAGGCACCCTATATAACTAATACTAATTAGTAGTTAACTTTATAGATAACTACTCCTAAACACACATAGAAAACCGTAGATTAGTAAGGTTAATAATAGAAGAGACTTTCCTAGAAGTAGTGTGATTTTACTAGCCTATTAAAGTATAAGAGTAGCCTAATTACTTAAGATCCTTAATTATACTAAGGAAAAAGTCTATCCTAGCTAAAGCCTATTAAAATATAAGAGTAGCTAATAATAGTTAGAAGCCTAAACCTTAAAGAAGAGTTTAACTCTAGTAGTAAAGTCTATCTTATTATTATTTTTCTTAGTGTGTTCTATTATATATAAAGCTAATTACCTAGCCTTATAATCCTTTATAAATCCCTTCTCTTATAAGTAAAACTTTCTTACTACCCTCCCTTACCTAAAAACTATAACTTTTCCCTATTTCCTTCCTCTCTAAGGACTATAAGTTATAATAGCTAATAGTAAGGAATAAGTATAAGACCCCTAAGATTTAAAAGGCTCTTAATTAGGAGATACCTTTATAAAAGCTACTAAATAATATAAAGGGGCAAAGCTAATATCCTTCCTTTTCTTTATATCCTAAATTCCTTCTATAAGTATATTATAGAAAACCTATTCTAAAGAGCTAAAAACTTTAATAATAAGGAAGATAAAATACCTAAGGTACTTATAGCCTATATCCTTATTAAAACTATAGACTATAAGGCAAGGAAAATAGCTAGGAGGACTCTATTTATAGAATTTACCTAAGACTTCTATAACTAGACCTAAGAAATATTCCTCTAGACACTATTTATAGTCCTAAGGCACTAATAGGACTATCTTATTAATAATAGAGTGTATATAATAATTAACTAAACCTCTAAAGTAATAGGAATCTTTAAGAAGTTATTAACTAATAAGAATTCTACTTCTAGTTATAAGAAGAAGTAAAAGATACCTAAAGGAAGTATATAGACTTCTAAAAGAAGCTTCTAGAGAATAGTTGTTAAAATAATGCTATTTATAGCACTATTTTATAGGCCCACTAGTTGCCTAGTTGCGTTGCTATAACCTAGGCTATAGCGTTGGTTGTAGCGTTAGTTGCCACACAACCTACGTTGCCACTAAAGCAAACCTATGGCATGTATAACTAAGCTAACTAGGCTACCCTAAAGGGAAGCTAAAATTAACTATAACTAGGGAACTAGTAGTTATATAAAAGGCTAATATATACTATTTAAATCCTTGAATTTTGCTAGATTTAACGGTGGTTTTTATTTATAGGGGTACACTTTAAAAGTAATAAGTTAGTCTATATAGGTGTCTAGTTTATATAGCTATAAGTTGATTTTTACTTTTCCTATATAAATAAATTTTACGGAAAATAAAAATAGCTTATAAAACTCTCCTAGCAACCCCTTCTGTTAATACAGTTAGTAAGTCTATAAGGGGACTTAAAATATCCTCTTATTGCTTATTAGACTGTCCATACGCTAGAAATCAACTATATTTAACTATCTAAGCTCTTAAAGTGAACAATCTATTGTAATCTAGTTATCTATAGGTCGCTGCGCCCTTCATTGTGCTAGCTATCTAGGAATCTATTAGGAGGTCTTCCTATCCCTCTAATATCTTCCCCTTCCAATTCTCAATAATAGTAACTTCCTAGATAACCTCCTTAATAAAGGTAATATCTAAGAATATTAAATTATAAAGACTACTTAAACTCTTTACTAAGGCTTACTAAGTATTACCCTATTAAGGTAACTATATAGCTATAGACATAATCTCCCTAAGAGAGTATATATTAATATATTAAAGGTCCCCTCTAGGTATTATATCCTATATCCTAACCCTATTAGGGTAGTACTAGTAAGCCTTAATTCCCTTCCTAGTATAAAGAAGCTACTATCCTTACCCCTATCCTTATTAACTAGCTAATATAACCCTTAAAACTATTATTAAAGTAAATTATTAATCTAGCTAAGATATACACACTAGAATAATAAAATAGTGTAAATAACTATAATATCTTAAAATTAAAGCTTTAAATATTTTAAAGGAAATATAAGATCCTAGATATTAGACTAGAGTAAGCAGGCAATGTATTTAATACTATACTTAAGGGTAAAGCTCTAAGATACTACTTAGATAACCTCTTAAAACCTAGGTAACCCTAAGATTTACTAACCCTTATTACCTAAATAAGATAAAGGTTTAAGACTAAAGATATAAGGTAGTAATACCTCCTAGAATAGTATAATACCTCCCTATAAAAGGTAATTATTGGAAATGGAAGGGAATCTAGCTAGAGGGATAGGAAGACCTCCCTAGTAGATTCCTTCGCAGCGGCTTCTAGATAACTAGATTACAGTAGATTCTTTAAGATAGAGAGTATAGATAGTTAAATATAGTTAATTCTAACTAATAGATAGTCTAATAAGTAATAAGAGGATTTTCTAAGTCCCCTTATAGACTTACTAACTATATTAGAGGAAAGGGGTTATAAGAGGATCTTAGGAGCTACTTTTTATTTTCTATAAAATTCATTTATATAGGAAAAGTAAAAAGTAACTTATAACCATATAATCTAGCTGCTTACATAGCCTAACTAAGCACTTTAATATATAACCCTATAAATAAAATATACTATTAAATCTAGAAAAATTTAAGGATTTAAATAGTATACGTTAGCCTTTATATAACTACTAGTTCCTAGTTATAGTTAATTTTAGCTTCCCTATAGGGTAACCTAGTTAGCTTAGTCATATAAGCCATGGGTTAGTTATGAGGCAACGCAGGTTATAACTAACGCTGCAAGCAACTATAACTAACGTTATAATAACGTAACTAGGCAACTAGTAGGCCTATAAAATAGTGCTATAAATAGCATTATTTTAACACTCCCTCTAGAAAAGTATAAGGTAACTAATTTAATACCTAGACTTAGCTTTTTAATAGATATCTAAGTTAACTATAAATTCTAATAACTTTTTAACTAAAATTAATAACTTTTTAACGGAATTCCAGTGTTTTTATTAATTTTCGAGTTTTTTGACTTTTTTAGTTGATTTTATTATTAATCTAGGCCTCTGTATTTATAAGACCTAGTAGCTTAATAAATTATTAAAATTTATTATTAGGCAAGGGCTTTGTTAAACTATCTACAAGTATCTCTTTAGTGTTAATGTAGATAACCTTAGCTATACCCTTCTATACCTTTTCTCTAGTATAGTTAAATTTTAGTAAGGTATGCTTTATTCTACTATAAAGAGCAGGATTATTAGCGGTTATAATAGCTCCTTAGTTATCACTAAAAATTAGGACTAGAGGGGCTATAGGCAGCTTTATTTCCGTAAAAGACTATAAAGCCACTCTAGCTCCCTAATAGCTTCACATAAGGCATTAGATTCAGCCTCTAATGTAGATAAAGCTATTATAATTACTTTCTTTAATTTCTAGCTAATAGGACCTTTAGCTAGCTTATAGAGATAAGCATAGGTTAATTTTAAAGACCTATTACTAGTGTAGTTACTATTATAAAAGCTAATAAGGGTTATAGAGGCTTTAATAGCAAGTTTAGACCTTCTATAAGTTATAGAATAACTTATAGAGCCTAGAAGGTACCTAAGCAGATGTTTAGAAGCATTTAAATGCTCTATAAATAGCTTAGATAGCGCTGTAGAAAGCTACTAAACTAGGAAGGCAATATTAGGTCTTGTAAGGAGCATTAGGTATATAATAGTCCCTATAATACTCTAATATAGCTTGTGATCAGGGGGAAAGAGGTTTAGTTAGGTAGGCTACCTATTTTATAATTCTAGGTTATAGGGGAATTTTAATAGGCCTAGTATCCTTTATATTAAACCTTTCTAGGGCTTTAGAAATATACTAGGACTAATAGATAGTTAGGGTCCCTTTCTTTTAATTTCTAGTGATTTAGATACCTAGGAAAAATTCAGCTAGCCTACAGTCTTCTATAGGATAAGCTTTATATAATAGCTTTTTTAGCCTATTAATATAGGCTAGATCCAGATCTATTAGAAGATAGTTATCTATATAAGTTACTATATATGTAGATGTAGTTAGGTTAAAGAAGATAGCTAGATTAGATATAAGGGGTTAAAAGCCTAGCTTCTGAAGAAGGTCCTTTAAAACCTACTACTACTCTCTAGAGCTTTATTTTAATCTATATAAAGCTTTTTATAGGAAAATAACCTGCTTTTAAGAGGGTTTATAGCTATACTTTTAAGTAATTTAGCTATTTTAGGTGTGGCTTTAGCAAATTTAGTAAATCCGTTAGAATTTACATATAAATAGCTTTATTTAGTAAGCTATTTAGAAAGGCCCTATAAAATTAACCTATTTAACTTCCTAGTTATTATAAGCCACTAGGGCTAGTAATATTTGCTAACTAGGGGAATACTAGTAGTAGCGTAGGTCTTAATATAATCCTAACCTTCTATCTATATAAAGCCTTTTATAATAAGATAGGCCTTATATTTTAAAGGATTATTTTCTTTATCCTTTTTAAGCTTAGAAATAAGCCTATTCTTTAGAACCCTCTAGCCCTTAGGGACTCAGTCTATCCCTATAAATTTAAAGGTTCTAGTAGCTAGAAGCTACTTAAATTCATAAATATAGTATCTATCTATTTATAACTATCCTTACTTTTTAAAGCTTATTTCTAGGTCTTAGGGTATCTAAATTATTATTATTATTAGTAAATAACTTAGCCCTTTATTAAGCCTTAAAGCATATCTCCTTAATAAATAAAGATAAATTAAAATTATTAATATCTATAGAATTAGAATTAATTAAAGAATCTAAATCTATAGATAGATTTTCTATAGCTACCTTATTAGGGGCTATAGAGCTTAGGCTCTCTGGGGGTAGCGCTAGAGGCGCTATAGGCGCTATAGTTACGGGCACTATAGGCGTTGTAGGCGTAGCGGGCGTAGTAGGCGCTGTGAGCGCTAGATTTTTAGGCTTTAGGTAACTATCCTAAACCTCTAGATTATCTTATAAGATATTAGCTTCTCCTCTAAAGGATAGCTCCTAAAGGCTTAGGGGACCCTATAGAACCTATATCTTCTATAATTTTAATAAAGCTAGTCTTTATAACTAACCTTTTAGAAAGAATATAGATAAGATAAACGCTAGAACCTAGAGTAGCTAGTAACTAACTAGGGATAGTCCTAGGGGCTAGCTTTTAAAGCCTAGATCTCTGCTCCAGAGGTATTAGAACCTTATAATAAGACCCTATAGCCCTAATCTTTAAGAAATTAGGCTTATAGGAGGTCTTAGACTCTAAGTTAGCTAGATATAGCTACTTAGGGGTTAGGGGCTTAGTTATATTAGCGGTGATATTAACTAAGTCCACTATAGCTAGAAGGATATAAGACTATAGATATAGGGGTAGCTTAGACCACTAAAGTGTAACCCTAAGCTAGTCTAGGATAACCCTAATAGCCCTCTTAACTAGCCCGTTCTGTTTGTAAATATAAGGGTAAGAGGTACTAAAGCAAATTCCTTTAGAAGATAACTATAACTAAAGTTTATTATTAATTTCAGTACCTTCGTTAAAGTAAAGGTGCCTAGGATATTTATTATATTAGTTTTTAGGGCCTTAAAGAAGCCCTTAATAGCTATATAAAGGGTCTAACCTTCTTTATTAGCTAATAAAAAGCACTACTTATACTAGGATTTTTAATTAATAAGTATAAGGACTAGGGCCTTCTTATTATACAGTATAGGTTTAATTTTAACCGTATCTCCCTCTAAAATATCTAGAACTCTAGGAGGATCCTAGATAGGTCTTTTACTAGGTTATCTAATAGCCTTTAATTACGTATAGGCTAAGCAGTTAAAATCCTTTTCTTTAACAGCGGAAAAATCACGGATCCCTTTAGCTAATTTTAATAATTTCTTTAGTAAGAGAAGCCCTATGTGGCCTAATTAAATATGCTAAAGAAGGGCTAAATCTAGTAACTTCTTATAACTAGAATCTAGCTTTTAGAAGACCTTTTAGGGCTATTATCCCTAGCTCCCTCTATTGCTAGGCTTCTTAAGAATCACAGGCCTCTAGAGGCACTAGATAGCCACTATTATTACCTAAGTTATTAGGGTATAGACCTTCTAAACCCCTATAGAAGATACCTAACTAGGAGGAGCTTTAGTGGGATATAGGGCTAAATCTTCTTCTTTGTTATCTAATTCTTTAATTTATTAATATTCCTTAGGATTAAACGCAGACTATTGTGGAATTTCAACCTCTATAGGGTAGGAAAACCTAAATAAGTCTTAAAGGCCTTGTGGCAACGTTAAGAGCCTATAAAGAAGAGGTAGGTTAAATACTTATAGATCTTAGGGTAGGTTACCCCTTAATCTATAGAAAAAGCCATGTTTAGCAGGTTCTAATAACTTATAGGGGCTTTTATTAGCTAGGAATAGCTAGTCTTTTATAAGATAACCCCTGAAAGATAGTAAGTTAAACCACTAACTAGGTTAGTATCTATACTAGGGAAATATAGGGCATTTAGCAGAGCTTAAGGCCTATATTCTAGTGGATTTTTCTTAACTAGAACATTAAAAACAGCGGTGCCTCTACCTTTAGGATAGATAAGTCCTCCTGCTGTAATTATAGGGCTAGTTTTACCTTTCTTAAGGGCTTAAAGTCCCTAAAGAAAGCCCTATTATTACAAATATAATAAGAAGAACCTATATTATATAAAAGGGAGTTTTTAATTATATTATTAAAGTAACTAAAAGTAGGCTTGCTAGTAGTGTTACTAGAGGTACTAGAAGTATCTAAATTAGATTTAGAATCACTACTATTATTACTACTAGACTCGCTAGAATCTAGTTCTTTAACGTATCCTATGGCTAGGCTATAGCCTAACACAAAAGCAGCTTCTTTTCCTTTCTTTTTATCCCTATTATTACTCTTTTCTTCTTCTAATTCCTTTTAGAGGCTTTAGAAGGGTTTAAATCCTTCTTATCCTACTCTTTAGTAGCATTAGAGTCCTTCTTAGGGTTAGGATTAGAAGACTTCTTTTCCTAGTCCTTAGAATTTCCCTTATTATTATTAGAAGCCTTATAGCTAAGGGCTTTAGCTATAGGGGAGGTCTTATCCCTCTGTTCTTCTAATAAATCCGCTATAAGGAACTATAAATTTAGGGTATTTATAGGCAGTCCCTAGGCCCTAGAAGCTCTAATATTAAATCTTTGTCTCTTAGCCTAACTAGGAAAGGTCTGCTTTAATATATTAATATAATAATTTACTTAATTAATAGGGCGATCTCTACACTATAAAGCTATAATCTAGCTAGTAAATTATTAAAATTAGTATTAAAAGCCTCTAAAGATCCCTTATAATTTAAAAATTTAGGGAATAGTAGCTAGAATATAGTGTACTACGCTAGATTTTAGCACTTTACAAATACTACCTAATAAGGACTTTATAGGCTTCTTTAGGGGATTTCTGCTAACATATAGCTGCCTAAGGTCCTAATTAGTAGCTATCTCTTAATATTATTAAAAGAATAGCTTAATTAGAGTTAGCTAGCTAGCTTACTATGCTTAGATTATCTAGAAATTTAGGTAATCCTAGGGCTCTAAACTAGATGCTTAGGGCTTGCTTCCACTAATTATAGTCTTTAGGGCCTTTTAGCTTAGCTCCTCTGGAATAGAGTGAACCTTCTTATTTAGTTCCTTTATAGCGCCTCTGTTAAAAGTAGCTTATAAGTTACTAGAAGGGGTAGCTAGACCTTCTCTAGGAACCTTAGTATTTTCTTCCTTAGGTCTAGAAAAGGCCTAAAGACCTTATATAACTAACATAGTTTGCGTTAATTTTTCTAGTAGATTATGAATACTAGCCTTATTTTTAATATAATTATCTTTACTATGCCTAATAAAATTAGCTAAGGTCTTGCCTTATTATTTAATTTAACTTTGCATTTATAGTTATAAAGCACTAGCCTAAATAGCTAGTTAACCTTCTATATCCATCCTACTAGGGTCCCTAGGGGCTAGAAGGGCCTGCAAAAGGTCCTAAAGGTCTTATAGCGGGGCCCTTACCCTTGAAATTAGGTAGCGCTATCTTCTAAAGATTCCCGTGTAAAATCTCTAAATTTATTCCTATTACAAATAATATACGCTAGAAATTAGTTATATTGCAATCTAGTTACGTACGTAAAATATATAGCGAAGCTATTTAAAAGGGTAGCCCCTTAGGATTAAAAGTGGGTCTTTAGTATACGTAGGTAAAAACAGGCTAGAGAAGATTCTCTAAAAATTTCTTAACACTAAAAATAATAATAAATAGGAATTATAGATAATAGATATTATAAAGCGCGCAGCGTAATATAACGTATGTAACGCAGTATAATAGGTTAAAAAGCCTAGTATAGAGATACTAGATGTCTAATAATAATAAGGAAAGTAGTGTATCTACAGCGTAAATAGTATTAATATAATAGTTATAATAGTAAATAGGATTACTAAAAGAGGTTATGGTTGTAACTAGATAGTTACAGTTATAATATAGTAGTTATAGGTGTGGTAGTAATGAATTTTAACACTAAAGGTCTAGTGTTATAATGCGTGGTGCTAGTAAATAAAAGCTTTAAATTCTAGCGATTTTCCTTTGTAATCTTAAGAGCCTATAGTGTAGTAAAGAATAACTAGTAGCTAAAAATCTAGTAATTACAGTACAATAACGCAGTAATATAGTAAATCTATAGGCCTTCTAGGCTTATAACCTATTAGAAATAGAAGGGAATCTAGCTAGAGAGATAGGAAGACCTCCTAGTAGATTCCTTCGTAGTGGCTTCTAGATAACTAGATTATAGTAGATTCTTTAAGATAGAGAGCATAGATAGTTAAATATAGTTAATTCCTAACTAATAGATAGTCTAATAAGTAATAAGAGGATTTTCTAAGTCCCCTTATAGACTTACTAACTATATTAGAGAAAAGGGGTTACTAGAGGGGTCTTAGGAGCTACTTTTTATTTTCCGCAAAATTTATTTATATAGGAAAAGTAAAAATTAACTCACAACTATATAATCTAGCTGCCCACGTGGCCTAACTAAGCACTTTAATATATAACCCTATAAATAAAATATACTATTAAATCTAGAAAAATTTAAGGATTTAAATAGTATACATTAGCCTTTATATAACTACTAGTTCCTAGTTATAGTTAATTTTAGCTTCCTATAGGGTAACCTAGTTAGCTTAGTTATACAAGCAGTGGGTTAGTTATAAGGCAACGCAGGTCACAACTAACGCTGCAAGCAACTGTAACTAACGTTGCAACAACGCAACTAGGCAACTAGTGGGCCTATAAAATAGTGCTATAAATAGCATTATTTTAACACTTCCTATAACTCTTATTAGGTTAGGAGTAATAATAAGTATAGCTCTTATTAGAATTAGTAAACCTAATAAGAGTTATAGTCCTTTCTCTTTCTTTCTCCCTAAGAGGATTTTATATTCTCCTATAGTATTAGGACTAAACCTCTAGGGATATTATTTATAGTAACTATTCTCTATGTCAGTAACCTACCCTTCTATCTAGATTATTATCTAGTTACTTAAGATAAATTACTTAAGGGCCTTATTTAGTAATGCCTTTATAAAGGTATTAGCTAAGTTATTACTTCTATTAATCTAATAGATCTTATAAAGCTTATAGCGCTTATATAATTACTAGAAGGCTATAATATTAATTATTAGGTGTTTCTTCTTAGTAATACTAAGCTTAATAAGGCATTTATATAGAGAGTATAAATCTATATACACTATAACTAGAATTAGGGAAGCTTTAGTTAACCTATAATTAATCTAATTATTATTGTAATTACATAGGCTATATTAACACCTATAACTATACTATAGATCTCTAAGGTAAGCATGCTTTATATAACTCTCTTACTCTTAGTTAAGCTAAAGTGTATAATATTACCTTTAATTATAAACTTACTATCCTTATTATCTTTATTAGCTAGGATTAGTATATATCCTAGCTATAATATAAGGTCCTAGTAATTAGCAAATAATCTATCTATAAAGGCGTAGATCTTTGCTTTAGTAAGGTTAATTAGAATAAAGGTTAGGCCTCTCTCTAGGTAGTCTATTTACTACTAGATTTAGCGGTTAAGGGCTTTAATATTCTTAACTATTAGTTCCTAGTATTATATAGTAACTAAAAGATTAAAGTAAGCTTTTAGTTAGTAAATTAAAGTAATATAAGTGCCTTAAGCTTACTACTTAATATACTTCTACTTTAAATAGGTTAATAGGATTAATTTAAGCTTATTACTCTACCCTTTTATTATAATATAATATTCCTATTACTTAGGTAATAATTCCTCTATTAAATATAAGTAAGTTATCCTCCTAAGGAATTACTTTAGCTTTATAGTAAAGGTAGTAGTAGTTAGTTAAGTTTCCTCTTTCTTAGAGAACTCCTAACCTAATAACCTAAGGGTATTATTAGTTTATATCCCTATATAAGCAAATTCTAGGCTCTCTTTTATTATTATAAGTAAGTATAGATTATATATAGAAGTCTCTATCTAGAGCTTCTCTTTATAATACTTATAATATATTACCTACTAGTGTATTCTAGCTTCTATAATACTATAGAGAGGCTTAATTATAATTTTAATTATACCTTCTAGGTGCTAGTGGTGGATTTAGATTAGGAGCCTAGTAAGGATAACTTAGCTTAAGGCTATATGTAACTAGATATAGGCTTATATAATATCACGAATTCACATAAGGTATCCTATTATAAGTAAAGAAAGAGCTATTATAAGGATAAGTTATTAACTAGCCTATTAGATTATTAGAGCTTATATTAAGATTAATTACTTCTCCTTATCCCTAAATCCTTAGATTATAAGCTATAACTTCTTATATAGCTAACTTATTTTTCCTTTTATCTTATTAATAATATAGGTATTAAAGATTCTTAGGCTATAGTGCTTCTCTCTATTAAATATAATAAACTTAAAGACACCTTACTTAATTAAAGTATTAATTTTAGTCTTAGTAAAGAGCTTAAATAGCTTCCCTAGGGTTATAATAATGCCTTCCTTATATAACTAGATTATAAGGTTAAGGTTAGCCTCCTCCTTTGCTAATATAAAGATTATAATATTAGTCTTATTAATAATAGCTAGAGGGTTCTTATAGGGTCTTCTAGGTCTTTACTTTAGCGGAATCTCTAGTCCTAGGGCCTTGTATTTATCCCTAGTCTCTAGTAGCTCTTCCTTAGCCTCTATTATAATAGAACTTTATATTAGGGGTAGAGGTCTTTCCCTATAAGGGTCCTTATAATAGGGTCTTATAGAGGTTAACCTAAAAGTCTTAGGGCCTCTTAGGAGGTTAAGCGTATAGCTTTCTCTATTAATAGTAAGGAGATTATATAGGCCTTACTATCCTTTACCTTTATATTATACTTAGACTAATAATCTATGTAGGAGGTTAAGGGTTACTAATATTGTTAAAATAATGCTATTTATAGCACTATTTTATAGGCCCACTAGTTGCCTAGTTGCGTTATTGTAACGTTAGTTACAGTTACTTACAGCGTTAGTTATAACCTGCGTTGCCTCACAACTAACCCACGGCTTATATAACTAAGCTAACTAGGTTACCCTATAGGAAGCTAAAATTAACTATAACTAGGAACTAGTAGTTATATAAAGGCTAATATATACTATTTAAATCCTTGAATTTTTCTAGATTTAATAGTATATTTTATTTATAGGGTTATATATTAAAGTGCTTAGTTAGGCTACGTAGGTAGCTAGATTATATGGTTATAAGTTAATTTTTACTTTTCCTATATAAATAAATTTTATAGAAAATAAAAAGTAACTCCTAAGACCCTCTAGTAACCCCTTTCCTCTAATATAGTTAGTAAGTCTATAAGGGGACTTAGAAAATCCTCTTATTACTTATTAGACTATCTATTAGTTAGGAATTAACTATATTTAACTATGGATGCTCTCTATCTTAAAGAATCTACCGTAATCTAGTTATCTAGAAGCCGCTGCGAAGGAATCTACTAGGGAGGTCTTCCTATCCCTCTAGCTAGATTCCCCTTCCATTTCCAATAGGAAGACTTATAGTAGTCTCTTTAATCCCTATATAATATATATAGAGTATAGAGAAGGAAAGACTATTATAATAAGGGACACTATAGTAGTAAAGGGAGGATTAGTATATAGCTAAATTAATATTATTTAGCAAATTAAGGGAGGCAAAGGAGGCCCTCTTATTCTAATTTAAGGGCCTTAGATTATAGGTTATTCTATTCCTTTCTTTTACTTACTATACTTATATAAGTATCTTTATTCTTTTATTTCCTATATCCCTAATTAACTATAATATAGTCTATTACTTCTTTTCTTCTTTCCTATTAATATTATATATTAATAGTTATATTAAAAGAGAGAGTTTGTAGTGTTAGAACACGTATAATATTAACTACACTTAGTAGCCGTAATTATATGGTTAGTAGAGTGGTTAGCCCATGCGCGGGCCTCACACGTGACTTACAATGCAGGCCTATAATAGGGCAGGGCTTGTAGTTACGTAACCTACACAGCCCCCTTCGCGTTTTATATCTCACAAGAAGAACCCTCACTTTTGCCCTTTCTTTCCCTCTTTCCTTAGTAGCTTAGAATAGATAATTAACAACGATACTATTCTCAAGGCTTATAACATCAATTACCTGATATTAGGCACCCTGTGTAACTAACACCTTTATTTATATCTTTATTTATAGAATTTTCTATCTCTTTTCTATATATTATAGCTTAGCTTATATTACCTTATAGTATTTATCTAATCTCTTATATTCTATATAGGTAGTCTTTACTAAATACCTTACCTAGTAAGTATATAGCTATCTAGTAGCTATCTAGTCCCTTTATTATCTTAGGGGTCTAAGGTTCTTCTAAAACCCCACTATATAATCGCCCTGTCTCTGACCTCCGCGCTCCTAACATCTACATGCCCCAGTTTTTCGTTCCTCCCTAACAGCTACAATTAGCTGCAAGCCTAGATTATTTTAGAGAGTTACAAGGAAAATACGCAGGGTATTAAACGCCACTAAAAGATATATTGTTTCCTATATAAAGTATTAAGAAATTAAAGTACCTGTTAATCCTAGCCCCCGTTAACTTCATTTCCTGTCTAATATCTAATTGGCTGAATCATTTCCTGTCTGACATTTGATTGGCTTAATCACCCCTGTCATGTAGATTTGTAAAATAATTTAGGGGTGTACTATACAGTCTACCCCTGTTTGATTTTACACGAGTATATGACTAGGGTAGCAGGCCAATCACATGTCAAACTGAGGATTAGCGTGGTACTAAGCGGGTAAGGAGTACCTTGCGTTACGTGTATTTTCTCAGACTATCTCCTTACATGTAACTGTTGTCCACCTTGTGGAGTCACGTTAACCAGGGTCTGTATGTATCCAATTAGATAAAAGTAAACTAGAGATACATACAATTTGCGGGCCCCACAGACCCACAAGGTGGACAACAGTTACGGAGATTTAGTACCTCTTACTTAGCGTAAATACCCCTGTAGCATCCCTAACAGCTCCACTCACTATGGCCACTAAGAGCTAATAGAGTGGCCGCCTGTAAAATCATTTAGGGGTTAGACTGTATGATTACACCAGTAGGTACCTAGTAGGGGAATCACGCTTAACAAGCGGGGTTGCCACTAGCTTTCTATCGTCAAAGTCTGGACTCCAACCCTCTCTTTGCTTTTTCGCGTATGGTTTCTTTTTCTTCCTTTCCCTGCAATCGACGCCGGCCAACCCGGCGAAAACCTGTTGACTGCATGTTAAAGAAGTGGAAAAGAAATAATGACATAAATACCTACCGAAATCGAGCCGAGTCGCAGCGTCTTGTCATGATGAGCCGGTCACCCTCACCGCCGCTCAACCCACTCGCCGTCAGTGAGGATCTGGCGCCTCTGCCCGAGCTAAAGCAGGCAGGAAATGCGAAGATCGATTTTGACGGCCAACTGAGTGCGCCTCTGGTATATCATGAAGATGCGAGGACGGGCTGCGGTGGCCAAACCTGGCCAGCAGGATTAGTGCTGGGAAAGCACATACTGCGATACCACAGAGAGCAGATGCGAAATGCTAGAATGTAAGTCTTGCCGTTCATGTCCTGCCCAGCCCCTAACTCGCACAGAGTGTCGCGCCTGGATTTACGGATTACCGAGGGGTCAAGAAGCTGTGTTTGACCACCACCACATCTTCTTGTCATGCGACTGCATGACAATGTCGATGAGACAGACAGAACACAGGCTGACTCAAGAACTTGTGATAAATGCAGACTGGAGCTCGGTGCCGGTGGTGGGCTCGTGGGCCTGGCTGTGGCGCTTGGCTGTGGCGAGGATACGAGGCTGTTAGTGACCGACCAACAAGAAATGTTTGGGCTGATGGACACGAATATCCGCTTGAACAAAATTGAGGGCCGAGCCAAGGCACTGATATTGAATTGGTATGTTTCTCACCCGGTCATGTGCTTGTTCGCACTGACACGCAAACTTCTTGTTGACTACAGGGTGAAAGACTTCCTGAAGAAGTTGTGTCACAAAGCCCAACGTTATTCTGGCGGCAGAGTGTGTCTATTTCGAGCCAGCGTTTCCCTTCTTATGCAGACGTTACGAGGTCTCTTTGCCGTGAACGAAGACGCGATCGTGTACTTTTGCTTCAAGAAGCGAAGAAGAGCTGACATGCAATTCGTCAAGATGGCAAAGAAGGCGTTCCTGGTTGAGGAGCTCTTTGACGAAGACCGAACTGTTTTCCAGCGTCAGGCATTGTTTCTCTTTTCTTTCCGGAGTAGACCCAACAGCGGGCGGCCGACAAATGTGCACAATGCAGGGCTTCCTCCTGCTGCACGAGATGTCTAAGACGGCGACTCAATCGCAAGCTGTACCGGGTGTAACGGACTACACAAGAGTTGACAAAATCTGTCATCCTAAACTGCGAATACTAGGGTCGAGACCTTTTGTGTCGATTTACCAACGTCCAACACGCAATAGAAAACTTCCCGGTTCAGGTCTTCATCACTGGCATCGTTGCTCTCCAACATATAGGAGGAAGTATCACATTCCCTACGAAATAGCGAAGCTAGCGCATAAGCACGGAGGGGAGATACTGCATTGGTGTGCCTGCCTGTAATCCATATACCGTTTCATCTTAACTCACTCGGATGTCAGCCACAGTTTACACAGTATAAATAGCACAGTGCAAAACTCTGTCGCCATATCTCCGGAGGCAGGCGGCAAGCAATGACTCTGAAAGGACGGTCGATGGGCCATCTTGTTCAGCTGCGGCTTTTGACATTACTGGTTGCGAAAGGAAGACCGACCACCGTAGAGAAAAGCCTCGTGTTGGTATGTCACTCACCTTCTCCGTTTGGGGTCCGAGGCACCAAGAAAATTGTTGTGGGAGACGAACGCGCCGTTTGTGCCCGTCATCAGGACAAAAGCAGGCAATACAGAACAACCATGAAGCCTTGTGCAAAACCAGATGTTAAGTGTCAGGTGCCAGGTGCCAGGTGCCAGGTGCCAGGCAATGTGCTCTGCGAAGCCGCCAGTGCGGATGCATTGAGATGCAGGCAAAGCATGATTGATGATGCACCATGCGGTTCAACTTCCACGGGAGCGAGATCGTCGCTAATCACGGAAACGCGCAACAGGGCGACCCTTCCGGCCTGTGTGCCGAATTCGTTGGAATCTTTGACATGAGGCGTGGAAGACAGTGCAGGCACGAGACCAGTCGGAATGCAACATAGGTAGCCAGCGGTGAACAAAGACTCAGTATGGTACTACAGCATTGCAGCAGCATGGTCACGTCAGGTCTATGTATTGCACAGGCTGTGAGGGCTGGCCCAATAGCACTAGCTCGTCTCAATGCGCGCGTCGAAACGCCAACACCACGACATGCGCCACGGCTTGCCATCTCGTTTGTGCCATCTCGCGGGAACAATAGTTTTGAGTGGTAGCAGCAATTATGCCAAAGGGTGCCTGCCCTTGTTGCATTGCAGCACAGTAGCTGATGGCCAAGGTGATTAGCCGTTGTCTTTTGTGTACTCATTGGCGCGGCCGTTCGTCTGTCGTTCTAGATTCTAGGATGCAAATAAAAGCGCAGAGCGACTGAATCGGGACTTGGTTCTCGGCTTTTGCCAATGATAAAGTCGGGAGTCGGGCGAAAGTACCAAAGTAATACTTTCACCGGCCGGCAATACTGGCAGACGGACTGTGAGGGGAAAAGAATGCCAGAACTCGAGTCGGGTACGTGCAACGCGCCATTGGCCGGGTACCTGAACAGACCTTGCATCACGGTGTCAGATGGAGAGCCAATCAACCGTTGCAGCGCCGGTGGTTTACCTGGTGCGAGTGGGCCCCGGCTGCCTTCCGGCAACGCAACAGCCTTTCACAAGGGGCATCCTGGGCCTCCGACTGTCCAAGGCTTTTTTTGGGCAGTCCCCGGTCTAGTGTGTCGTCTGAAGTACTCCGTACTCCATACACCGTGCCCCTCCCTCCTCTTCCAGTCCTTATTACTTATTATTACTTCAACCCTTTGCTTCTTTTTTCCTCTACTCTTTCTCTTCGTCCTCTACTCACAACACCTTCCTTCATCAAACGACCAGAGGTCCGTCAGCTTTATTTGATTTTTACCACGGGCAGGACTCCCTCGCTTATACATATACTCCTTCGCTTTGGCTATTGTGAACTTTGACGACGCACATTCATTCGATATACCAAACAAACTACCGTTCGGCGCACCACACATCAAGAAAAATATATATACCAACTTGTATTTTCCCACGCGCCATCATGAAGTACTCTACTGCCACTTCTGCCGCCTTTGTTGCTGTGGCCGCTGCCCAGCCTCACCACAGAAACCACCAGCGTCTCCACGCCATTCGCGATGTTGTTCCCGCGATGTCGTCACCCGGACCGAGTGGGTGACGGAGATTGAATATGTCACCGAGGTTATTGATGCTGCCACCACCTTCTGGATCACTCCTGGTCAGGAAGCTGCGCAGACCCCAACTGCTTTGTCCATGAAGCCCCGGGCAACTTCTTCGAGACTCACTCTCCTGCTGTTCAGGAGCCCTCGTCCAAGGCGGCTGCGCCTCCACCACCTCCTCCGGCTCCTACCACGTCTACCTTCGTGGCTCCCCTCCTCCTCCCCTTCTGCCCCCACCACCACCAGCTCTGTTTACGTCGCTCCTCCGCCTCCTCCCTCTCCACCTGCCCTCAAGGCCCAGGCCACGACCGCTGCTCCTCCTGCACCTGTTGCCCCTGCGCCTGTGCCAAGCAGAAACGAAGGCGGCAAAAGCGGTAGCTCTGGCGGCTCTGGCTCCGGTAAACACAATGGTGACCTCACCTACTACGCCGTCGGCATGGGTGCTTGTGGCGAGGATGACAGCGGCAAAGACAACAGCGACAACATTGTTGCTCTGTCCCACCTCTTGATGGGCACTCAGTCCAACGGGAACCCCATGTGCGGCAAGACGATTACTATCTATGCCAACGGCAAGTTCACTTCTGCCATGGTCCGAGACAAGTGTATGAGCTGCAACCAAGATGACATCGATGTTAGTGAGAAGGTGTATAAGGAGCTCTACGGTGGCCTCGAGTCTGGTCGCATGCCCATCAGCTGGTCCTTCAACTAGTTCTCCTTTTGCTCTTGACCTGTGCTGTGCTGTGCACAGCGCAAGCTCATCTCTCACTTGACCACGAATAAACGCTAGGAAAGTCTAATGACATCTTAGCGTGACGATTTTTCACGACTATAGGCAGGAATCTCATTTTGTCATCTTTTAGCTCAAAGTATCTGGCGCCGAAGGGGATCAGGAGATTGGCGATATGCGGAAAGATATACCGAAAAAGATCGACATTTTTGGGAACTATCCAGGCATCTTTTGGCCCAGGCAAGGCTTTTGAAGTCTCGTCTTCCCGCCAAAGCAACACGCTGTGTCGGCTCCGTGGCGCATTGAAATCGAAGAATCAAAAGCTGCTTGTTTCTTTCTTTTCTCTTTTCTTTTCCTTTTACCATTCTATGTATATATCACTTTTTTTTTTGCTGTTCAAGGCATGGACTCTGCCACGGCAGTACATTTGGATACAGCTATCTCAGTGGCTAGTTGTCGCTTGTGCGATGAACATGATGAATAGATAGAAAACATGTTTACAACCAGCCAATGAGACTTGTGTGAAACAGTGCAATTGTGATGTGAATCCCCGACATGCGAGTACTACAGTTCCCACTCATGCATGCTCTGTCTCAGGACGATTACCCTAATGTCGAGGTGATAACTCGTTTTACTGGCTGAATCCCTTCGTGTAGGGGATGCCCTCTCACACTTACGAATCATAAAAAGCTCAACAGCTCCTCCACGTACCTCCTTGTATCGACGCCAATGCCCTGCACCAGCTTACTAGCTCCTCCGCACCGCCCACGACATCCCCGGTCGAAATGCTCCTAAATCCAGCATGGTCGCTCGCCCTTCTCAGTAGGAAGATTTCCTTGCTCACGTGCTGTTTTCCCGAACCAGTCTTGTCGCTGTCGCTGTCTTCGTCATTGCCATCCTCACCCCCTGCCCATCATCACTGGACTTCCGCCCACCATGTCCTGAGGAGTGATCATCCGTGTTTGGGGCAGTCTTGTCCAATAGCCTCGTCCATACGATCCACCACCCCGATTTGTCTTTTGATTCCTCTCCAAGTCGGCGTGTTTCGATCTCGTAAGCCCGTGGATCATAAGGAGATGTAAATGCGAGTTGATTGCGTCTGCGCGGGACCAAGCCTCCGAGCTACTGGACTCGGGAATATTGGGAATCGTAGAATGGACGGTCAGCGCGGGGGTCCCACACGAGATTGTATATGGAATTGGCTACGCTGGAAGTGGATTTGGGGTCTACCTCTGGACGGTATGTCGTGCTCGCGAGGAGGGGCTTCTTCAGCGGGAACAGCTGGTGGTGCAGAGACCGGTAGAGGGAGTCCCAGGCGAGGGAGTCTGTGCGCAGACGGAAGAGGAATGTGAATATGAAGGGGCGGTTGACGTAGACTACTACGCGGAGCTTTTCCGACTTGTTCAGGTCGTGGGAGTTGTAGCCCGGGAGCATGTTGCCTGCGACTTGGGATTGGGTGAGCGGGCTGCCGGGGTGTTGGAAGTCGCGGATGATGGTGGTGTCGGGCCGTGTGGACGGCTTGTCTTCGAGTTCGACGTTGATTGTGCGGAGGACGGTGCGGACATTATGGTCCGAGGAGGAGGCGGACGAGTCGGAGAGGTGTCTTCTTCGATGGAGCCCTTGAGCCCTATGAGGTAGTGGCCGTGGGTTTCGGAGGAGGCGCGCTGGGGAGATGAGGATGGATAGATGGCGGTGGCGGTGGTGATGCGTCGTGAGGGGTTTGGTAGAGGTTGAAAAGGCGGGTTGCTGTTCGTGTGACTTGTACCCGGGATGGTCCAGTATGAACCGTATCCTAATTTCATGTAGCCGAGTATTGCGTCCATTTTCCCGTCTTGTGCTTCTGTTGGATCTGATTCCCCAGGTGCTCCTGCTTGTGCTGATGTGGCGGGCGTCTCTGGGCCCTCGACTTGAGTGGTTTTAGGCTGCTGCCGATGCTGCTCGGTCTTGTCTTGATCTTCTGATAAATATTCTGCTTGCTGCTCCTCAGGCCTCTTTGATTGGTCTTCCTGGTTCTCAACAGTTGCAGACGGCGCCTCCGCAGTCTTTCCCTGCTTTTGCCTCTCATCCACAGACTTGATCCCCTGCGACCCGCCCTTCTCGTGGATGTCGGGCTTTCAATCACGCCATACGCATGATCTCCCCATTGATAGAGATCCTCCATCCAATGCGTCACATCCCTCACGGATTTCCTGCTCAGGGCGCCAACCCCAAGAATATTGCCCCATCCTCGGTGGCGGGCTCCTCTCCAGTGCCTAGCCACTGCGGCTCAGCTCTATCTCTGTATCCCTTGACATCATTTGCACCTTCCTCGGTGCCAAATTTGGATACGACCAGATCGACAAGGCCTTCAATCCTCCGGACAAGGTCCTCCAGCACCTCGCGCTCACCACTCCCGCGCTGCTCTTCGCCGACGCCGACGCCAAGCTCGCCCGACCCGGCAATGCTGATGCCGCCGAAAACGTTGCGCACGGGATTTCCATGAAGCAACACGTTCCACGTGGAGAGAAATAGATCCCAGTAGCGGCTGATGGCGGTAACAAACTTGGTGCGCCTGTTGCGAACAAAGAGGGCGCTAAGTGACGTGCCGTGGTGCATGAGGAATATGCTATGAGCACGCAGCAAGTCTCGCAGGAGTAGAGAAGCAGGTTTTAGCTCTCTGCTAGAGTATTCGTATTTGTCCTCTTGCTCCTCCGTATTGTTTACTGGTAGCCGCGGCGGAAGTGGCACTCTGGTGAAATCAATACTCTACATGATCAGTTAGCACCATCAGACACGGCTTGTTTTATCTCTCTATCCGTCGTTGGTTCGCCTTCATGGGGAGAAAATGCAAACAAGTTTCAAACAGGTCACACTGCATTATCCAACTTACAGCGAGAACCCACCAGCCCGGTTCCAACTCATGAGTGATGACCCGGCTCTTCTCCGTGTCCACCGACTCCAGTGATGCGCCATCAGCGAATCCACGACTGAAATTGATCATGCCCTGCGCAAGACCGATCTGCCGCAGCCGCTCGCTCCTCTCCTCCTGAGAAATCGCATCCGTGGGCCGCCCCAGGTAGGTCCCTTCTTTATTCCCACACGCTGCGTGGTTTCCGAAGCATAGTAGACAATCTGGTCATCAATAGTATCGTCTGTATTGCCTAGACAAGGATTGAAGATGGCGAGGAATCCGAGCTGAGCTGGGACTGCGGCACCAGCAGCGGCTGTCGCATTAGTCATGGCGGGGGCGTCTCGGACTGCTTTCCCCGCCGCAGCGTATTTTCGGGTCAGTAGATGACTCAGATGAGAGTGACAAAGTCCAGAGTTAATTATGTCTGGATCTTATGACCTGTTGACATGACGAAAGTTCAAAGCAGTCGATGAATTCGGTGCAGGAGAATAGAAGCACGCTACTGACAACGCGAAATGGTGTTGGGTGTGGGGAGAATTCTCCCGTTCAAGTACTTAGGCACAGTGCTCGAGCTGCTGCACGTGGGGTCTTGAAACGGGGCGAGCGATCGGGAGACCTTGAAGGGTGTTGCGTCATGACTCGACAATACAAAGAAGACGGGCATTTGGCACGTTGTCGGTCGTACAGACTGCACAAATGGTACATTCATTGTCACAAGTGAGTTTTATTAACCGTTTGCCCACCCACCATTTAAAACGTCTCTAGCCTGCTTCGCTGTTCGCTGGGTAACTTGACACTTGCTTGGCTTGTGACTACTATATGCAATGACTGTTGAACATGGGAAAAGAAATACACCTTCGCAAACCGTATTTACCAACCAATTCCATTTGAAAATTGCAAGGAAAGAAGGGATAAAAAAACCAGAAGCCCTCAGATCTTCAATCCTAGTCAGCGCCACATGTCTCTGACCAGGTATGGCGAATCGATGAGCCCGCCTTCTCCAACAAGGTCTCCCTCCGCCCCCTAGCCAATATCCTTCCTTCCGCCTCCTCGATGCTCCTCAGTGTAAGCGACCTCTCGAGCTTATTATTGCTCTCGTCCCTGTTGTGAAAAAGTCCATCGCGGCTCCATTTCTGAAACGCCAGCCACAAAAAATACAACGAGAATGTCATGAGAGTAAGGGAGATCGTAATGGCCCAGCACAGACGGAACTGAGGAGTTGGCTTTACACCGATGGATGCGGATCGAAGGTTGACGCTCGCCCACTCGAATCAATTTGTCGAAAACAAAGCGAAAATAAAGCTACCGGAAAGGGAAAACATGGTCACGACGGCGAGTGTTTTCATGGAGGCCGAGTCGCGATAGCTAAAGTAGGCGATTTCATGAGTGGCCTTGGATAATTTGATGTTGTGCATGGCGTCTTGTTGCTGGATGATGCTAAAAAGCTATTGGTTTTACAACCTATTAGCAACTGACGATTGTACAGCGTAGAGGCGTTACTGGGCCCCAAATACATGCCATGGACGGAAAGAGACTCACAGCATCAATCTGCACTCGAACCTGTTCTAGCGTATAGTCCGTATCCATGACTTGCATTTCTTGTCCCTCCTGCAGCACGGCCACGTGGTTCTTCAAATGCGAGCAGCCTTGTGCATAATTTTCCACAGGTTCAGAGGTCGGCACATCGAGGCTGGCATCGCGAAGCTGTGTCGAATTGGAGGCGATTGTTTCATCCAGTATCTTCACCATAAACGAGAGGAGCTTTTCCAGTGTTTTGGCCTTTCTCAGCGTGCTCGCCAACTTGGCCGCAGTGCCTCTCGTCTTGGCATACAATTCGCCGAGCTCTTCTCTGGCTGGGCTCTCATGCCTGCTCGCGAAGTTATGATAGCCCGTGCGCTTCTCCACGCCCCTCAGGTCGTTCTTGATGCCGCCGACGGTACGGTCAATATGCGTACCTAGCAGGAGGGAGACGGGGAGTGCCGGGATTCGGGAATATGGGATTCCGGTAGACGTCTACGGTCCACTGGCCCTGCAAGGCCTGTTGCAGGGATTTCTCCTCCTCCTCTTAAACGAAAGGGATGTCCTGTGTTAGTCGCCGGCTCCGAGAACTGTCTTTGGGTTGTTTCTGTGACCAAACCGCCACGACCTTGGGCGTGCAGCAAACACAGTAGGAACGCAGGACAGCATCTTGTCCATCCGGTCCAAGGCTCTGCTGGGAAGGCAACTCGGTGGCACTAGACAGGCAACTGCGGGCGCAGCCGCACGCCAACTTGAGGCCGAAGACGTTGACGAGGAACTTGGTCGTCTGTTCTGACTGGCGAACGAGCTTGTCCTTGACATCGACGTCGATCCAGCCCAGGCGCACAATCAAGGTCTGTGCATCGTCCTCAGTGCCCGTCGTCTCTTCGGCGACGCAGCTATCCAAATTAACGGAGTCGATCTTCTTGGCCTTGACGGAGACCAGGCCTGTCTTGCCGTTCTGCCACTGGCACAGCTCGGTGACTTGGAATGACTTGTCAGTGCCCCAGCCTCGGCCCCAGTAGTCTAGTGTGCTGAGGTTGCGGTAGATGTGCTCCATGGCGACGGCGACGGGGCTGTGAGAAATGAGGAGATGCGGAGCCGTCTGAAGAAGAACAATGCAAGTCAGGACAATAGTTTAGAGAGTTGCAGACGAGGATGGTATTGCAGCCGCCCACCCGATGGCTGCGGGGAAATTGGCAACATATAGAAACATGCGTGCGCCCCGTGAAGGTCGCAGAGGCCGCGCTAAGGCGCCGAGTCGAGTAGGAATCGCAGGAGGCCGGCGGTCGTGTTTGCCAGTTCGGTTCAGTTTGGTTATTGACAGCATCATCCAGTCCTGTCCGGTCTTCAGCTGAAGCGGCGGGGGCTGAGATGAGAGTTGAGGAGCTGCATGCACATGCGGTGCGGAACGTCCCGCTGGGCCCACCGTAGAAAACGGGCCCATTGTGCTCTTGTGGCCAGACACATCTTCATTTTTTTGCGATGCTGCTCAAATGAACATGGTTTTGCCATTGCGCCTTGTGAAAGTGGTCAAAGCCAAAGAGTCAAAGACGAAGCTGTCGTTTGGTTCAATATACGCCATCCGAACATTCGCACATGACCAGACTTCATCGCGCGTTGCTGCGGCTCCTTGCCACACTCCGATAATTTCAACACCAGCCATTGTGAAACCGGCATGCTTCAACGCTTTCACGTATAAGTCGCCCTTTCGCAGACAACGACTCGTGATCATGCAAACCCCAAAGTAGCACAACTGTCACTCGGACAAGGCAATGACAATACGCAGCTTTGGGCCCGATGCTCTCTTCGCCTCACCTTGCTCCCTTGGCTGACAGACCTGTCACTCGCATCTACTGGTCACCGTATTGAAAATCAAACTCCAAGTATACTTGCGCCTTGATCTATTACAATCTATGTGGTCGTCGGACTTTTAAGCAAACGCTAATGAAATGGTCTAGACGGATGACGACCCACCAGTGTGGCGCGCAACACAAACACAGCTCGCCGCCAACGAGCAGACAATTTCAGGACGGTCAGGCCAGCGCGCCCAACTCCAGTAGCATTCTGGATTTATTTTAGAAGAAAAAGAACGGAAATGGATTTTAAGCGACAGACCAAAGCTAGCACTCTATACCATCAATGGCCACCGGGTGGGGTGGTTGTTCGTCCACATACCAGCCCGTGGTAGAAAGATGGCTGGTAAGACATTCCCTGACATGCAGATGGAACGGAGCCAGCCTACGCCAGTCGCGGATTGTCGCAAACCCGCCATCACAAAGGGGTCTCTGGTGCACTTCAAACAGGACGTTCTTCCTTCCCTCGGAACTATCTATGTAGGGGTTCGACTCTGGATCTTTCAGGATAGCCGAGACAAGGCCGTCCGAGTCCCTGATCGAGGCGAAAGACTCCAAATAACTATAATAGCGGTGCCTTCTCATCCATCACGAGGAATGGAGAACGACGCATCATGACTGAAGATGACCCACGGACGTGTATATGGACTAGATGAGAAAGGAGCGTCCAGATCTGAATAAATACGCACGAGAACCAGCCAAGTAATGGCTACACATCCTTCTCATACTTACCACATGCCCTCGCAAACAGAGAATTGATTTCCACTCTGTCCAAGTCCAGCTAGGTGTTCCTCTTCATCTCTTCCAAACTTTCTTGCATCTCCAACCATGAAGACTCCTTCGTCGACCGTCTTGACGGTCCTCTTCCTCACATGCCTCACCAAAGCACACATGCAAATGTCTGACCCCCCTCTACTATCCAAATTCAACAAGTACACCACCAACCAAGACTACGACATGACGTCGCCTCTCCACGCCGACGGAAGCAACTATCCTTGCAAAGGCCACCACCAAGTCATCGGGACATCGCAAGGCCAGCCCGTAGCGCAATGGACCCCGGTCATTCCTACAGCATGACCATCCGCGGTAACACCCCTCATAACGGGGGTAGTTGTCAAGCCTCGCTTTCGTTTGACAGTGGCAACTCTTGGAAGGTCCTACACTCTTACATAGGAAACTGTCCCGCCATGGGCGACTCAAGTATGAGTTTACACTGCCGGTGGATACGCCCTCCGGACAGATGCTCTTCGCGTGGACGTGGTTCAACCAGGTTGGCAATCGGGAGATGTACATGAACTGCGCCGTCATTGATGTACAAGGCGGCGGGGGCAGGAAAAACGTGGAGCGGCATCGTTAATGACGAGTCGCCCGGATATGTTTGTCGCCAACGTCGCGAATGGCTGTGGAACCGCGGAAGGAAAAGATGTCATGTTCCCGGATCCGGGGCCAGATGTGGACGTGAACTCGAGAAACACATCACCTCCGGTTGGGAAATGCGGCGCGTCGGCCAAGTTTCCTGTCATACAACCTGGTTCGGCCCCGGTTCCGTCCAATCCAGCACCAAAGAGTCCTTCCTCTCCGCTATCTGACCCTTCGTCTCCGAAACTCCCTCCCTACATGGACGTGTCACAGCCTCTGCCCCCAAGGCACCAAATCGCGTTACAAACAGCAGCATGACGTGGCACAGCATGTCCCATCCCCTACCACGTCTCCTATTCCCGCAAACCCCCTCCTGTGAATTCGATACAGCCATCACCCTCTGGTTCCTGCAAGCCTGGCTCTTTTCAGTGCACTGCTAGTCCTTCGGGAGGACAGGGCTGGCAAGCCTGCGATGCATCCAGAAGTTGGGTGGTAAGTCTCTATTACCTCTGTATACAAATATCATTTGACTTTGTTCACTAACAGCTTGTAACAGCATGCTGGGGATTGCGGTGCTGGCCAAGTTTGCAAGTTTAATGGTGCCAATGGAAGCCCTTACTGTGTTCCTCCTAACTTCCAATTCCGGGAGGCTTAGTTTGAGACGCTATGAGTTAAGAGTCAGGCGGTACAAGTGGATTTGCTCTATTTTTTTGCCGTTTCCTTTTCTATTTCTCTCGTTTGCAGTTATAGCATAAACAAGGTTGATTTGCATAGGGGCGTATGTTGTAGTTTCTATTATTCAAGTGGTTTCAGTCACACTATGTAATAAAACAGAATACATAACAAAATGTCATGGTTTATGCTGTGAGAACAGTTGGGAAGTCAAAGTTCGGAACATCACTGAACTCTCGCACCCCACAAACCCTTAGAAACACAAGGTCTGGATTAACGACTTCAACCGTGCCTTCAATGGGGCGAAGCAGAAGTACCAACGTGACTATCGAAAGATCCATTGTGTGCCGTGAGACGCGCGCCCATAAACACGCGATCGCGATGACAAGCACCAGGAACACAGGCATGGATAGCTCATCAAGGGATGATGATATTAGTCATCTAGGCAAGGGGATCATTTGATCTATAAAGGGATTACTTATAGCTAGATTTTCCTAGAGATCAGCACGCTCTCGACAGACTTAGATTTTGGACTTGAATGCCTAGCGCTGCTATGGCCGACATTGTGTTTACTTTGACAAGATGAATTAATAAGTGTCAGGGAGAGCTCGTTGACGCATTCGGTGTTTGAAGGTGGCGATCGCATTGACCGCACTGACGAGGATAAGACCCTCCTTAAGACAACGGTGGATACGATATATTAGAAGTACTAGATTTAGCTAGATAGGACTATAGCGCACTATGTACCTTTTAGGTATAAAAGTTAGGTACTATTTGTATCTCTAATTAATTAAATTAAACGTTTTTGTTAGAACAAGCATAATATCAATTCCTTCGCAGCCGCGGATGTGGCCGGATGTGGCTAGCAATAGGTTAGCCCGCGTGTGTGCGCGACCCCCCTATAATAGGGCAGGGCCTGTGGCCACGTGACTCACACGTATACCTACTCCCTTTATTCTTATAAGAGTACTCTCTCTTTTAACCTCTCTTTTCCTTCCTTTTCTAGATAGCCTAGAATAGATAAGTAATTACAAATACATACTATCTATTCTCTGTCTCTGTCCCTATGGAAGATGGGAATCCTAATATTAGGAGCCCTGTAAAACTAACAGTTTTCTATTATCTATATTTACCCTTACCTTAATAGTTATAAGCCTAGGAGGTTTCTATTACCCTTATTATTATTATCTTTAAATTATACACTCTATTGAATATTATTAATACTTATAAGCTTTATAAGATAAGCTTAATCTATTACTATATATTAAATATATTACTTTTATACCTCCTTACTCTAGTATATTCCCTTTATAATATCTAAAGAAACTCTAAATATAGTGTTATTATTAGACAAAGACTAGACTAAATAGTATACCTAAATTAAAAACTATATAGAATTATATAGCATTTAGTAATATATTAACCTAAATAAGTGTTATGAACTGGCCTTATGGCTGCTGCACATAAGCGTTTAAAGTGCGATTATTATTCTTATAGGAGAATAAGAGAACTAAACTAGAGGTTACACTACATTCTAATTTATAGGGGTTACACTTAGTTAGTGCGCGGTTTGCGCACTAACCTATATTTACTCTTATATAACTTATATATAATCTATACCCTTTCTAAACCTAACCTTAACCTAGACTTAACCTAAGCTCCTAGCTTAAGTCTATAATATACTCCCTTACTTACCCTTCTCTTATCTCTCTTATATATAAGTAAGGGAATAATAAGCATAGGACCTAATATAGGGCTACCTTTCCTAGGTTAGCCCTTAGTAAGGGGTGCCTAGTAAGACTTTACTATGTAAATTATAAAAATTTTTAGTGTAAACCTACCCTACCCCTAACCCCCTACTCCGCTAATAGCCTTACTTACTTTAACTTTACCCCTAAAACTACTAGCTTACTTATTTCTTATACTTATTACTAGCTATTTCTATACCTTATATTATTACTCCTTTTTACCTTCTCCCTATTACTTACTAAATCCTAACTTTACCCTAATATCTTCCTTATCTCTAACTACCTATTAAATAATTATTTAATATATTACCCTTACCTATCCCTAGACTACTTCTAATATTATAGCTAGCCTAGATTTTAGTTAGGGTAAATCCCTTACTTCTAGGAATATAAATACTTCTTCTCTTTCTTTTTAATTCTTACTTTTATTTCCTTTCTAGTATTATAATATTCCCTTAAAGTATTCTCTTTATTCTCTCTTAACTTTCCTTAAGCTTCTTTTATTTCTTATTTTACTTTTACTATATTTAAAGTTATTTCTAAAGCTACTATTACTATACTCTCTCTTTTTTTCCTTCTTATACCCTAGGTAAGAGAAGCTACCTAGGTAAATATATCCTTAAGGGTAACTCTATAAATAAAGCTCTCTCTAATAGTAAGGAGTATAATTTCCTATATATCCCTTATATTAATAATTTATATACTAAGGGCTAGTATACTTATATTCTAAGTATAAACTAAGCTTATAGTCCTTATTAAGTAGCCTATTACTTATATATCTAGGAGATATATTTATACTATTATAACCCTTAATTATATTATATCTTTAAGTATCTTAAGACCTTTATAAATACTAATAAAGCTATTAAGACTATAGCTATAAAGTAGTTTATTAGTAAGAAAGAATACTATACTATTCTTATAAAAATTTTATTTATTACTATAAGTATTTTAATAATATACTTATAGCTACCTATATTAATCTTACTAAGGCCTAGCCCTTAGCCTTTTTCTCTATAAGTATAGCCTATACCTTAGGGGCTACTAAGGTATAAGCTTTTATACTTATATAAACTATACTTACTTACTAAGTATAAAACCCTCTTATTACTAAATTCTTTTAAAATATAACTAATATAAGTAATAACCTTATATAGTCTATCTAAGCCTAGGAGATAAGTACTACTATAGTATAATAGGTTATAGCTAATACCTATAATTTAACTAAAGCTATAGCTAAACTTACTTACTTTATTATAAAGAATTACTATAAATATTATTACTAGCCTAAAAGCCTCCCTTTTTTTTAATTACTCTTTACTATAGTAAATAAATAGTGCTATAATATATATATACTAGAGGAAAACTAGGATATTAATTTTCTATAGCTAAATTAAACTATACCCTTTTAGGACTATTACTTATTTATATATCCCCTTATTATAACTTAAATCTATTTAGTATCTCTATATCTTATATATTTTCTAATAGTTCCTATATTAGCTATATATATTCTTTTATTTTACTAAGATATTATAGTTTAATCCCTAGCCTTAGGTATTTTTAGTAGTAAGAATCTCCTTAACCTAGTACTTAGAGAGATCCTTATTAATATTAGTTATAACTAACTCTAGTAGTAGTTATTTATTAGCTAGTTTCTAACTTAGTAATAGATTTTCTACTACCCTCTATACTAAATTAATATAGAAGATAAGGTATAGTCCCCTTAGGATATCTAATTTAACTATTAATAGTATAAGAACCTCTAGTACCTTATATTTAGCTATTACTTAGTCTAGTTTCTTATAAGAATAGTTTATTTTAATATTCTAAAGACTTAACTATATATAGTTCCTAACCTAAAACTATTTTACTAGTCTTTAACTACTATTTATATTCTCCTATTATTATTATTAGATAAAAGCTATAGTAGCCTATATTAGATTTATACTATCCTTTAAGTGTTATAGAAATACTTAAGCCTATCCCTTTACTAAGATTACTAATATTTATATAAGAGATACCTCCTAAATTATTAGTATATTAAAGCTATATAGGGCTATATTTATACTTATACCTATTACTAATAAATCCCTATTATTTAATACTAATTAGTAAGCTAGTAAGTAGTCTACCTAGTTAAATTAAGAAAAGAATAGTAATACCTATAGGATAGCTAGCACCTCCTAGTTAGCCCTTTCTATACTGCTATCTATCTATAGGTAATATAATATTAATAGGAGCTATTAGATACTAATCTTATTATATAACTCTATCTAAAAGTTACTTAGCTAGTCTAATCTATAATCTATAATAATTTAGGTAAGGAAACTATAAAACCACTACTAATAGTGTTTAAATTACTTTACATATACCTTAGCCCTTATTAATATTATAGCCTTAAGTTATATATGTTTAGAGAGCCTATCTATAATAACTATTAGGAACTATAAATTACCCTAGTCCTTAGCTAGAAGGTTAGTTATAAAATTAATAGAAATTTATAACTAGTATTTATTAGGCAGAGGAATTAGCTTTAGTAAGCCTTATTATAGTTATTAACTCTTCTAACCTCTATAGTAGTAATAGTTATATATAACTTAAGCTATGTCCTATAATATACTATCCTAATAGTAGTCTCTTTAAAGCGCCTTAAAGGTAGTATTCTAGCCTAGGTAACCTAGTAAGGGTAAGTTATAAGCTCGCTAAATTAAGGTTATAGTTAAGGGCTCTTACTTAGGGACCTATATCTAGCCCTAGAATTAAAGCGCCCTTTTATACTAATCTAGTAGTTTACTATTTATTCCCTTATATTAGCTACCTCTAGAAACTTCTAAGCTCCTACCCTAACTATATAAAATTATAACCTATAGGTCGTATTATAAGTTAGTAACTAATCCTATAAGGATTAGAGGTATTTATCCACAAATATTAATATACTAGCTAGAGGACCTATTATAGGAACTAAATTATTTCCTAGGGTTATATTCTCTAATGCTATAATAGGCCTAACCTCTATATATAGCTATCCTTACTTAAAGCTATAATATATAGGGCTATTACTAAATATATAATAAATACTTTTAGCCTCCTTATTTATAACTCCTCCTAATAATATCTTAATAATATATTTAGTTATCCTACCTAAGTACCTTGTCTATAATATAAATAGAAATTAAAAAGCACTAAAGTCTTTGCCTATTATGCCTACTATTCTAATATCTCCCTTAGTGCTATAATATACTCTAGATTCTTATAGTCTATTAGTATTATAAATAGTTTACTAATACTCCTTAGCTTTACTAACTATGCCTTAAGGCATAAGATAACCACTAGTAATTCCTTATTATATATAGTATAATTCTATTAAGCTAGTTATAAGTAAGCTAAGTAATAGGCTACTAGATATAAAATTCCTTTATTATTAACCTAAGATAAATAGCCCCTAGTGCTATTCCTAAATAGTCTACCTTTACTACTATATCCTTATTAGGATCCTATTAAACTAAGATAGAATATAATATAAAAGCTAGCTTTAATGCTTTAAAAGCCTTCTTATAAGTATTTATCTAATAAAATAAAGCGCCTTTCTTTATTAAGTTAATAAGGGGCCTATAATCTTAGAGAATTATAGTATAAAATTATAGTAAAAGTTAGTAAACCTAAGGAATCCACGGACTCCTAGACCCTTATTAGGGCCTCCTAATCCCTAATAGCTATAATCTTCTTATTATCTAGATAAATCTCTTTTCCTATATAGATAATAAATCTAAGATATTTAACTTCCTTTATAGCAAAAATATACTTCTTAATATCTAAGTTTAGACTAGCCTATTATAATCTAGCTAGCACTCTATAAACCTTCTATATATAATCCTTCTATAAGCCTCCTAAATAGACAAGGATATTATTAAGGTATATAGTAATATAGTCCCTAAGAATACTACTTAAGGCCTTATTAATATATCTCTAAAAGGTTATAGGAATGCTTATAAGGCTAAAGGGATAAACTAACTATTTAAATAATCTAAATCGCGTTTAGAATGCAGTCTAATATTCCTTACCTTTAGTAATATATATATAATAGAACGCTAGTTATATATCTAGCTTTATAAACCACTTTGCCTTTACTAATAAATATAGTGTTTCTTTAACTAATAGTAAAGGATAATAGTTCTATTCTATAATCTTATTTAATACGTAATAATCTATATAAAACCTCTACCCTCCCCTTAGTTTCCTTACTAATAGTATTAGTACTATTACTAATAATAAACTTACCTAAATCTAACCTTTATCTATTAGGTCTATAACTTACTTCCTAATTTTAAGTAGGTATTAGCGTAGTATATTATATAAAGGTGCCTATAGTAAGTCTAGTTTATTTTTCTCTAAGTCTTATTTAAGGTAAATATAGTAATCTAAATTCCCTAATATAAGGGTAAAGCGTTTACTTTACTTTTATAAAAGAGGTCTATAAAGTCCTATAATACCTCTAGTAAGGAAGCTAAAAGCTCCTATTCTAAAGCCTCTAGTATAGTGTTAATCTATAAAATAGATATAATTTCTTATAAGCTTATAGTATAAAGCTAAATATACTCTATTTATTTCTTTACCTAATATACTATCCCTATAAATATTAAACCTAAGATTATTACTATAGGTTAGTTAACACTCCTATTAACTATAGCCTATACTTATAGGTTATTTACTACTCCTATATTTAACTAGTAATACTTTATATCTAAGTTTATATTATAATACTCTATTTATAGCGTCCCTAAGATTAACTATCTAGTTAATCCTAGGATTATATACGCTATAATTAGCGCCTCCTATCTATCTAAATCTACCTAAAAATTAATAATATATATTATATATAAATATTTCTTATAGCTTTTAGTTCTCCCTTATTTTATACTAATTATTATATAAACTAATCTCTTAGTTAGAAGAGGGATATATTCTAGTTAAAGCTTTTAGACTAAGTATTTACTTATAGTAGTGTAGTAGTTATAACCTATATTAACTTAAGTATCTATAAAGGTAATCTTATTAATTAATATAGGAACTAAGAAAGGTAATAAATCTATATTATTTTAGATTTACTTAAAGTTCTTATTAATAATAACTATATACTATAAAGCCTCTTTATACTCCTTTCCCTTAACCCCTTTTAAATAATATAATAAAAAGGTTACTCTTTTCCTAGTTACTCCCTAGACTTATTACCTAAGTCCTTAGAATTAGCCTTAATTACACTATAAGTATTAATTAATAATTTCTCTTATAGATAAATAGCGCTATATAAGGTATATAATATAATAAAGTACTTAGTAAAGCTATATTATATATATTTACCCTCCTTATATTATATATTTAATACTTCTTAGGAAACTTACTTAACTTATATTACACTACTCCTATTACCTAACTTTAGCTATATACACTAACCCTAAGACTTTCTAGAACCTTTTAGGTTCTTACTATACCTATTAATTAAATATCTATTATTAGTGTATCTTTACCCTATACCTAGTGCTTACCTATATTAACTACTAGTAAGGTAAGCTTATAAAACTAATACTTTTTCTCTAAGTAATAGGATTTAATATCTAATAATATACTATAGTAATAAGCTATAGCTACTAAGTAATTTACCTAGGGTATATCTTAGCTAATACTATAATCTCTTATTTACTTATTAAGTATTATATATAATTTAGCTAACTTTATAGAGTTATCCTAGCCTAACCCCTAGTAAGCGCTAATTTCTATTTAAACTAAATATAAAAATCACTAAAATACTTATTTTAATACTATATTAACTAGTTAAGTTTAGTAATAGCTATTTCCTATTAATAAGGGTTATTAAATATTTTCCCTAGGTAAGTAAGAAATCCCTTTAGTTAAAAGTCTAGGAGATAGCCCTTTTAAAGTAAGAAGTAACTTAGGCCTAGACCTTAGGTAAAGGTTCTAGTAAATAAAGAACTACTAGTCCTATTTATCTCTAATAAAGTGCCTATTTATTAATAGCTTATAAGTTATAAAACCCTTCTATATTATAAATAGCACTTTATTACTATTAAATAGAGGCCCTATAGGTAAGGGTTTTATTTTAGCTAATTTAGGCTAGGGTCTATATTTTACTACTTAACTAGGTATTTAATTTATTTAGCTTACTTATTAAGTACTTCCTATAATATTATTATCTTATCTATATTTATTCTCTCTAGGGGTAATAGTACCTTTACTAGTTATTAAGTGCCTATAATAAATAAATAGTAAAGAATAATAAATATTATAAACTAGCCTTATAGCTACTATATATAAGTATTTAAAGTGTAATTATTATTCATATAGAAGAAAAGAGAACTAAACTAGAGGTTACACTATATCCTTATTTATAGGGGTTACACTTAGTTAGTGCGTGGTTCACGCACTAACCTATGTCTAGCCTCACATAACCCGCGCACAATCCGCACCCTTTCCGGACCTAACCTTAACCTAGACTTAACCCGAGCTCCTAGCTCGAGTCTATAATAACTACCTATAACTACTACTAATTAAATAGCTTAGTAAGGTATCTAAACTAGCCTAGAGAGGTAAGTAACTATTACTTAGGGCTAGAAAGCTCTTTAAACTTAGTTATTTAAAGGAAGTAAAAGTTATAATAAGGTCTTTATTAGTAAACTAGTATAGGGATTATTACTAAGTTTTACACTCCTAAACCCTATAGACTTATACCTATACTATTACCTTAGTAAGCATAGCTATAAACAACCCTTTATATAGGCACTAGGGCTAGGCGCTTACTAGAGAACCCTAAACTCTTTTATATTTTCTTATATATATCTAAGTAAATTTAATATTAAATAAATTAAAACTTTTAATAATAGATCTCTTAGTTCTAGTATTAATAAAGAATATAGTAAAATATAATAAGTAATATAAATTATAGAATTTAGTAAATTATTAAATCTTTAAATATATATTATACTTACTAGTATTCTAGTAAGTAAACCTATTTAAGTATTATTTTAACCCTTAAGCTTACTATATACTTAGTATTAGAAACTAGCTTACTTAACTTATAGTAGTAGCTACCTCTAAAATAAATTAGTAGTCTTATTATAGCCTCCCTTATATAGTAATATACTACCTTAGAACTAGGAGTGTAGTATAGCTATTACTATAAAATACCTAACTTCTCTAAGAGTTAACCTTAAATTAGGTAAGAATACTTACTAAACTTAAGTATATTAATAAGTAAAGAAAAAGAAACTAAAAGGGATTACCTAGTAATAGTAAGTAAAGTAGTAATAGCTTAAATTTAAAATCTAGCCCCTAAGGCCTAAGTTATAATTTATAGAGAATGCTTTTATTAAGGTATCTTTTAAGTTCCTAGAATAGGATACTATAGAGAGTAAGAGCCTTATTTAGTTAGATACTAAGTGTTTATAAAGCTTCTTTAATAAGTTAAGTAATTTAGAAATACTACTTTAAATAGGAGGTATATATTTTCTAAAGCTAAATATTAGCTATAGACTAATAGTATATAAGTAAAGTAATTAAAAATAAAAGCACTTTAAAAGAGAGTTAAATAGTATATAAAATTATTAAAAGGAAGCGCTTATAACTAGACTTAGGCCTAGTAAATTATCTAGTGTTTATACTAGTGCACTTTACTAGGCTTAGGCTAGTATTAGTTTACCCTAGGGATAAAGGCTCTAGGAATATAGCTTCTCTAGGAGTATTATAGCCTTTTATATAATACCTTAGGATAAACTAAGGTTTATATATTTATAAGAATACTAGTGTAATAGTTATTAGTAATTTATTTTAAAATATAGACTAAGGAGTTATTCTTATATATAAGTGTTTAAGTATAAAACCCTATATAAAATAAAAGTAAATATAAGTAAGAGCTTTAGTGTATTATTAACTAATCCTAATATTCTTAGATAAATTTAAGTAAGAGTATATAAGGCTAGACCTTAAAGAAGGTAAACTATACTTATATAAGGTAAAGCTAGAGAAAACTCTAGTAAAGGCTTATAGTAGTTCTAATATATAAATTAATTATTAAATATAGGTATAGGGGTAAAGACTAATTAAACCTTTTAGTAGCTAGTTTTTACTAAAGTTTCCCTTAGAATAGTAGTATTAATCTTAGTTTTATAAGGTAAAGTAAATAATTAGGGACTTAGGGCTATATACTACCTTTATCTATTCTTAAACTTTAAATATTTTGTTAAGCGGAAAACAACACCTAAAAGACACGATGCTAGCCCACGCTCGCAAGTAGCTCTGTAGCCTACAGACAACAGGAGGGTTAATTAACTTAACGATATTAATTATAATAACGGCTAGAGATATCTCATTATGTAAAGATACTCTAGATTAAATAGTCTATTAGATTAGAAGTGCTGTCTTAATTAAATAAGGGAAATAATCTTAGTTTATCTTATTATAAGCTTAGGTATTTTCTTAATAAAACTTAGTAAAACTTAAGGGTTAATTTAAGAATCTTATAGTGCGTAAATGCTACAAAAAGAATCTAGCTATAGGTAGTCTCTTTATAGATTAAATAGTCCCCTTGCTTAGATAACTAATATTATTATCCCTTATTGTGTTATCCATCTCAATGATCCCTAGTGCTTGTCATCGTGATCGCGTGTTTCTGGGCGCGCATCATACGGCACACAATATATAAGAAGCCCTTATTACTTAATTAAATATAGGCATTTAAATATATTAATACTAGTAGGCTATTTTTAGTAAGTAAAACTAGTAATATAAGATAAACTAAATATAAGGTTAAGGTACTAAAGTAAATGCTTATTAGATACTATAAAAGGTATTAGTATATCTTAATAGTAAGATAGTAGCTATAGAAGTTAGAATTTACTAAGGACTATATAATAACTTACTTACTAAATATACTAGCCCTAAAAATAGATAGCGCTTAAGTATCTTACCTATACCTTACCCTTAGGGTAAAAATAAAGCCCTAAGGAGTAAGCGAACATAGGGGTTAGTAATAAAGCCTAGGGTATAAGCCTAGGTTAAATAGCCTTTAGTGTAAATCTTAGTAGTAGTAGTAAATACTTTAATAAGAACTTAAAGGACTAAAGTAAGGAAAGGTTCTATATAAATAGTAGTTAGATATAGGTTAGTTAATGCTAAGCTATAGGAAGTTCTATTTTAAAGGTATACTTATATACTATTTAGTAAAAGGAAGCTAGTTAATATTCTAGTACCTAGATATAAGTTTTATATAGTAATATAACTAAATATAGAGATATTGGAAATGGAAGGGAATCTAGCTAGAGGGATAGGAAGACCTCCCTAGTAGATTCCTTCGCAGCGGCTTCTAGATAACTAGATTACGGTAGATTCTTCAAGATAGAGAGCATAGATAGTTGAATATAGTTAATATCTAACTAGACGGACAGTCTAATGAGTAATAAGAGGATTTTCTAAGTCCCTTATAAACCTACTAACTATATTAGAGGAAAGGGGTTGCTAGAGAGGTCTTAGGAGCTACTTTTTATTTTCCGTAAAATTCATTTATATAGGAAAAGTAAAAATCAACTTATAACCATATAATCCAGCTACCCACGTAGCCTAACTAAGCACTTTAATATATAACCCTATAAATAAAATATACTATTAAATCCAGAAAAATTTAAGGATTTGAATAGTATACGTTAGCCTTTAATATAACCACTAGTTCCTAGTTATAGTTAATTTCAGCTTCCTATAGGGTAACCTAGTTAGCTTAGTCATATAAGCCTGTGGGTTAGTTGTGGGAACGCAGGTTATAACGCTATAAGCAACGCCTGTAACTAACGTTACAACAACGCAACTAGGCAACTAGTGGGCCTATAAAATAGTGCTATAAATAGTATTATTTTAACACTCCTCTAGAAAAGTATAAGGTAACTAATTTAATCCCTAGACTTAGCTCTTTAATAGATATCTAAGTTAACTATAAATTCTAATTACTTTTTAACTAAAATTAATAACTTTTTAACGGAATTCTAGTGTTTTGTTAATTTTCGAGTTTTTCGAGTTTTTAGTTAATTTTGTTGTTAATCTAGGCCTCTGCATTTATAAGACCTAATAGCTTAATAAATTATTAAAATTTATTATTAGGTAGGGCTTTATTAAACCATCTGCAGGCATCTCTTTAGTGTTAATGTAGATAACCTTAGCTATACCCTTCTGTACCTTTTCTCTAGTATAGTTGAATTTTAGTAGGGTATGCTTTGTTCTGCTATAAAGAGCAGGATTATTAGCAGTTATAATAGCTCCTTAGTTATCACTAAAAATTGGGACTAGAGGGGCTATAGGGAGTTTTATTTCCTTAAAAGGCTATAAAACCACTCTAGCTCCCTAATAGCTTTATATAAGGCATTAGATTTAGCCTCTAATGTAGATAAAGCTATTGTAGTTGCTTTCTTTAATTTCTAGCTAATAGGACCTTTAGCTAGCTTATAGAGATAAGCATAGGTTAATTTTAAAGACCTATTACTAGCGTAGTCGCTATTACAAAAGCCAATAAGGGTTGTAGAGGCTTTAATAGTAAGCTTAGACCTTCTATAAGTTATAGAATAACTTATAGAGCCTAGAAGGTACCTAAGCAGATGTTTAGAAGCATTTAAATGCTCTATAAATAGCTTAGATAGCGCTGTAAAAGCCACTGAACTAGGAAGGCAATATTAGGTCTTGTAAGGAGCATTAGGTACATAATAGCCCCTATAATACTCTGATATAGCTTGTGATTAGGGGTGAAAGAGGTTTAGTTAGGTGGGCTACCTATTTTATAATTCTAGGTTGTAAGGGAATTTAAATAGGCCTAGTATCTTTATGTTAAACCTTTCTAGGGCTTTAGAAATATACTAGGACTAGTGAATAGTTAGGGTCCCTTTCTTTTAATTTCTAGTGATTTAAATGCCTAGGAAAAATTCAGCTAGCCTACGGTCTTCTATAGGATAAGCCTTGTGAAGCTGCTGCTTTAATTCATTAATATAGTTAAGATCCAGTCCTATTAGAAGACAGTTATCCACATAAGTCACTATATATGTAGATATAGTTAGGTTAAAGAAGACAGCTAGATTAGATATAAGGGGTTAAAAGCCTAGCTTCTAAAGAAGGTCCTTTAAAACCTGCTGCCACTCTCTAGAGCTTTGTTTTAATCTATATAAAGCTTTTTGTAGGAAAATAACCTGCTTTTAAGAGGGTTTATAGCTATACTTTTAAGTAATTTAGCTATTTTAGGTGTGGCTTTAGCAAATTCAGTAAATCCATTAGGAATTTGCATATAAATAGCTTCCTTTAGCAAGCTATTTAGAAAGGCCCTATAAAATTAACCTATTTAACTTCCTAGTTATTATAAGCCACTAGGGCTAGTAATATTCGCTAACTAGGGGATACTAGTAGTAGTATAGGTTTTGATATAATCTTAATATTCTATTTGTACAAAGCCTTTAGTAATAAGATAGGCCTTGTATTTTAAAGGATTATTTTCTTTATCCTTTTAAGCTTATAAATAAGCCTATTCTTTAGAACCCTCTAGCCCTTAGGGACTTAGTTTATCCCTATAAATTTAAAGGTTCTAGCAGCTAGAAGTTACTTAAATTCGCTAAATATAGCATTAATCTATTTTTAACTATCCTTGCTTTTTAAAGCTTATTTCTAGGTCTTAGGGTATCTAAATCATTATTATTATTAGTGGATAACTTAGCCCTTTATTAAGCCTTAAAGCATATCCCTTTAACAAATAAAGATAAATTAAAATCATTAATATCCATAGAATCAGAATTAATTAAAGAATCTAAATTTACAGACAGATTTTCTATAGCTACCTTATTAGGGGCTATAGAGCTTAGGCTCTCTAGGGGTAGCGCTAGAGGCACTACAGGCGCTGTAGTTACAGGCGCTACGGGCGCTATAGGCGCTGCGGGCATTGCAGGCGTAGTGGGCGTAGCGGGCGCTATAGGCACTAGATTTTTAGGCTTTAGGTAACTATCCTAAACCTCTAGATTATCTTATAAGATATTAGCTTCTCCCTCTAAAGGATAACTCCCTAAAGGCTTAGGGGACCCTATAAAGCCTATATCTTCTATAATTTTAACAAAGCTAGTCTTTATAACTAACCTTTTAGAAAGAATATAGATAAGATAAACGCTAGAACCTAGAGTAGCTAGTAACTAACTAGGGATAGTCCTAGGGCTAGCTTTTGTAGCTTAGATCTCTGCTCCGGAGGTATTAGAACCTTATAATAAGACCCTATAGCCTAATCTTAGAAAAATTAGGCTTATAGGAGGTCTTAGGCTCTAAGTTAGCTAGATATAGCTACTTAGGGGTTAGGGGCTTAGTTATATTAGCGGTGATGTTAACTAAGTCCACTATAGCTAGAAGGATATTAGACTATAGATATAAAGGCAGCTTAGACCACTAAAGTGTAGCTCTAAGCTAGTCTAGGATAACCCTAATAGCCCTCTTAACTAGCCTATTCTGTTTGTAAATATAGGGGTAAGAGGTGCTAAAATAAATTCCTTTAGAAGATAACTATAGCTAGAGGTTGTTATTAATTTTAGTGCCTCTATTAAAGTGAAGGTGCCTAGGATATAAGTTATATCAGTTTTTCAGGGCCTTAAAGAAGCCCTTAATAGTATTATAAAGGGTCTGACCTTCTTTATTAGCTAATGGAAAGCACTATTTATACTGGGATTTTCGATTAATAAGTATAAGGACTAGGGCCTTCTTATTATGTGGTATAGGTTTAATTTTAACCATATCTCCCTCTAGAATATCTAAGACTCTAGAGGGGTCCTAGATGGGTCTTTTGCTAGTTTGTCTAATAGCCTTAAATTATGTACAGGCTAAGCAGTTAAAATTCTTTTCTTTAATAGCGGAAAAATTAGGGATCCCTTTAGCTAATTTCAATGATTTCTTTAGTAAGGAAGCCCTATATAGCCTAATTAAATGTGCCAAAGAAGGGTTAAATCTAGTAACTTCTTGTAACTAGAATCTAGCTTTTAGGACTATTATCCCCTAGCTCCCTCTGTTACTAGGCCTCTTAAGAATCACAGGCCTCTAGGGGCACTAGACAGCCACTATTATTACCTAAGTCATTAGGGTATAGACCTTCTAAACCCCCTGTAAAAGATGCCTAACTAGGAGGAGCTTCAGTGGGATATAGGGCTAAATCTTCTTCTTCGTCATCTAATTCTTTAATTTGTTGATATTCCTTAGGATTTAACGTTGGTTCCGGAATTTAAACCTCTATAGGGTAGGAAAACCCTAAATAAGTCTTATAGGCCTTATAGTAACGTTAAGAGCCTATAAAGGAGAGGTGGGTTAAATGCTTGCAAATCTTAGGGGTAGCTTGCCCTTAATTTGCAAAAAGAAGCCATATTTAGCAGGTTTTAATAACCTATAGGGGCTTTTATTAGCTAGGAATAGCTAATCTTTTATAAGATAACCCCTAAAAGGTAGTGAGTTAAACCACTAACTAGGTTAGTATTTATACCAGGGAAATATAGGGCATTTAGTAAAGCTAAAGGCCTATATTCTAGTGGATTTTTCTTAACTAGAACGTTAAAAACAGCGGTGCCTCTACCTTTAGGATAGATAGGTTCTCCCACTGTAATTATAGGGCTAGTTTTACCTTTCTTAAGGGGCTTAAAGTCCCTAAAGAAAGCCCTATTATTATAAATATAATAAGAAGAACCTATATTATATAAAAGGGAGTTTTTAATCACATAATTAGAGTAACTAAAAGTAGGCTTGCTAGTAGTGTTACTAGAGTTACTAGAAGTATTTATATTAGATTTAGAATCACTACTATTATCGCTACTAGACTCGCTAGAATCTAGTTCTTTAATATATCCTATGGCTAGGCTATAGCCTAATGTAAAAGCAGCTTCTTTTCCTTTCTCTTTATCCCTGTTACTACTCTTTTCTTCTTCTAATTCCTTTTAGAGGCTTTAGAAGGGTTTAAAGCCTTCTTATCCTGCTCTTTCTTAGCGTTAGGATCCTTCTTAGGGTTAGGATTAGAAGAGTTCTTTTCCTAGTCCTTAGAATTTCCCTTATTATTAGAAGCCTTATAACTAAGGGCTTTAGCTATAGGGAGGTCTTATCCCTCTGTTCTTCTAATAAATCCGCTATAAGGAACTGTAAATTTAGGGTATTTACAGGTAGTCCTTATGCCCTAGAAGCTCTAATAGTAAATCTTTATCTCTTAGCCTAACTAGGAAGGGTCTGCTTTAATGCATTAATATAATGATTTACTTGATTAATAGGGCGATCTCTACACTATAAAGCTATAGTCTAGCTAGTAAATTATTAAATTTAGCATTAAAAGCCTCTAAAGATCCCTTATAATTTAAAAATTTAGGGAATAGTAGCTAGAATATAGCGTACCACGCTAGATTTTAGCACTCTGCGAATACTGCCTAATAAGGACTTTATAGGCTTCTTTAGGGATTTCTGCTAACATATAGCTGCCTAAGGTCCTAATTAGTAGCTATCTCTTAATATTATTAAAAGAATAGCTTAATTAGAGTTAGCTAGCTAGCTTGCTATGCTTAGATTATCTAGAAATTTAGGTAATCCTAGGGCTCTAAACTGGATGCTTAGGGCTTGCTTCCACTAATTATAGTTTCCAGGGCCTTTTAGCTTAGCTCCTCTAGAATAGAGTGAACCTTCTTATTTAGTTCCTTTATAGCGCCTCCGTTAAAAGCAGCTTATAAGTTACTAGAAGGGGTAGCTAGACCTTCTCTAGGAACCTTAGTATTTTCTTCCTTAGGTCTAGAAAAGGCCTAAAGACCTTGCATAACTAACATAGTTTGCGTTAATTTTCTAGTAAATTATTAATGCTAGCCTCGTTTTTAATACGATTATCTTCGCTATGCCTAATAAAATCAGTTAAGGTCTTGCCTTGTTATTTAATTTGGCTTTGCATCTGTAGTTATAAAGCACTAGCCTAAACAGCTAGTTAACCTTCTATATCCATCCTATTAGGGTCCCTAGGGGGCTAGAAGGGCCTGCAGAAGGTCCTGAAGGTCCTATAGCAGGGCCCTTACCCTTGTAATTAGGTAGTGCTATTTTCTAAATCTTAAAAAGATCTCCTATGTAAAATCTCTAAATTTGTTCCTGTTGCAAATAACATACATTAGAAAGGTAGTTATATTACAATCTAATCACACACGCAAATTGTGTGGCAGAGCCTTTAAAGGGCAGCCCCTTAGGATTAAAAGTGGGTCTTAGGTATGCGCGGGCAAAAACGGGCTAGAGAAGATTCGTAGTGAAAATTTTCTTAACACTAAAAATAGGAATTGCAGATAATAGATATTATAAAGCGCGCAGCGTAATGCAACGCATGTAACGCAGTATAATAGGTTAAAAAGCCTAATATATAGATACTAGATATCTAATAATAATAAGGGAATATAGCGTATTTACAGAGTAGATAATATCAATATAACGGTTGCGGCAGTGAATAGAATTAATAGAGGTTGTGGTTGTAACTAGATAGTTACAGGTGTAATATAGTAGTTATAGGTGCGGCAGTAATGAATTTTAACACTAAGGGTCTAGTGTTACGATGCGTGGTACTAGTAAATAAAAAGCTTCAAATTATAGCGGTTTTCCTTTGTAATCTTAAGAGCCCACAGTGTAGTAAAGAATAACTAGTAGCCAAAAATCTAGCAATCGTAGTAGAATAACGTAGTAATGTAGTAAATCTATAGGCCTTCTAGGCTTATAACCTATTAGAAATGGAAGGGAATCTAGCTAGAGGGATAGGAAAACCTCCCTAGTAGATTTCTTTGCAGTGGCTTCTAGATAACTAGATTACAGTAGATTCTTTAAGATAGAGAGCATAGATAGTTAAATATAGTTAATTTCTAACTAGATAGATAGTCTAATAAGTAATAAGAGGATTTTCTAAGTCCCTTATAAACCTACTAACTATATTAGAGGAAAGGGGTTGCTAGAGGGTCTTAGGAGCTACTTTATTTTCCGTAAAATTCATTTATATAGGAAAAGTAAAAGATCAACTTATAACCATATAATCTAGCTACCCACGTGGCCTAATTAAGCACTTTAATATATAACCCTATAAATAAAATATACCATTAAATCCAGAAAAATTCAAGGATTCGAATAGTATACGTTAGTCTTTTATACGACTACTAGTTCCCTAGTTATAGTTAATTTCAGCTTCCTATAGGGTAACCCAGTTAGCTTAGTCATACAAGCCTGTGGGTTGGTTGTGGGAACGCAAGTCATAACGCTACAAGCAACGCCTGTAACTAACGTTGTAACAACGCAACTAGGCAACTAGTGGGCCTATAAAATAGTGCTATAAAAAGCATTATTTTAACAAGAGATAATAGTAGGGGCCCTAAGTAAAGTTCTCTTTTCTTCTTAATAATCTCTTACTCTTAAATTAGTTTATCTAGAGATAGAGTTTAATAGCTAGAAAAGCCTAGTACCTTTACTAGGTTTAGTGCGCTTCTAATATCCCTTAAAAATCTATAGGAAGGAATAATTCTTATACTAGGTTATACTTATAACTATAGTAAGTCTCTAAGGTAAATAGCCTCTAGTTAATAAAATAATATAAATAAGGAAGTTAGTAATATAGATCTATAGCTTTAGGAAAGGATTAGCTCTAAGGGTTAAGTGTATTAAGCCTTAGGGGACGCCCTAGGAGTAAGTAGCTACTAGCTAGGTAACTAGCTAGTAGTAGCTAGTATCTAGGTACTAATACCCTTAGTAAGCCTTAGCTATCTAGCGTATAATTAATAACTAACTTAGAACTAGTATAAATAAGGGGAATCTAACTATCTAATTAAAATATAGTATTATAATAGCTAGAAAGTAGTGTTAATATAATATAATTTCTACCTAGTGCTTTAAATATTAAAGTAAAGTAATTTAACTAAGTATAAGTAAATAGTAGTAGTAACTATAACTCTCTTAAGGTAGCTAAATACCTAATTATCTAATTAGTAACGCATATAAATAGATTAATAAGATTCCTACTATCCCTATTTACTATCTAGTAAAACTATAGCTAAGGGAATAGGCTTAGTAAAATTAGTAAAGAAAGAAAACCCTATTAAGCTTAACTCTAGTTTAATATTATAAAAAGATATAAAAGGTGTAAAATAAGTAGGAGCTTTAGCGCTAGTAAAATACTACTACTCCTATTATTTTTACTTATTTAATAAAGTAAGGCTAGATTTTTATCTAACTTCTAGTTTTAAGGTCTTTTATAAGTTTACCTAGGTTATAGATATTATTAGGTAAGGAGTTTAGCTAGGGTAGTATATTTCTTAAACTATAATATAAGTGTCCTTTAGGGGCTTATAGAGAATAGAAATCTCTAGTAAAATAAAAGGGTAAAAGTCCCCTTAATTTTCATTTTTAGTGTAAATATTAACTATAAAAGTATAGCCTATTAATCCTTTAGTCCCTTAATATTTTAGGCTAAAGATACTAGAAAAGTTACTATAGGGATAACTAGCTTATAGTAGCTAAGCGTTTATAGTAATATTACTTTTTAATCCTTTAATATTAGCTCTTCCTATTATACTAAAGTAAAATTTAGTAAGCATTAGATTATTTACCTACTAGAGTTTAGTTAGTGAGGATAGTTAGGTCTTAGATAGGCTCTAAGATTATGCTAGCTAGTTAATATAGTATTGTGTGCCATAAGATGCGCGCCTAGAAACACGCGATCACGATGACAAGCACTAGGGATTATTAAGATAGATAACATAACAAGGGATGATAATATTAGTTATCTAAGCAAGGGGACTATTTAATCTATAAAGAGACTGCCTATAGCTAGATTCTTTTTATAGTATTTACGCACTACAAGATTCTTAAATTAACCCTTAAGTTTTACTAAGTTTTATTAAGAAAATACCTAAGCTTATAATAAGATAAACTAAGATTATTTCCCCTTATTTAATTAAGATAGCACTTCTAATCTAATAGACTATTTAATCTAGAGTATCTTTACATAATAAGATATCTCTAGCTGTTGTTATGATTAATATTATTAAGTTAATTAACCCCTCCTATTATATATAGGCTATAGAGCTACTTATAACTATAGGCTAGTATTATGTCTTTTAGGGTGTTGTTTTTACTTAATAAAACTAGTGGAGAAATGTAGTCTTAAACCCCTAGGACTTTTGCTTTCTATTTAATTTACTATAAACTAAGATTAATTAGAAGCGCACTTTTAGCTATAATTCTTAGCTAATACTAAACTAATTTATATAAAGACCCTTTATTTTATTTTTCCCTACACTATAATATAAATTAAAACCTAAACCTAGACCTAGAGGAGCTAAGGCACTAGTTAGAGGCTAGCTAATCTAGAAGAACTAAGCTAGGCTAAGGAAAGGAAATTATATTATAAGGAGACATTAGAAATAAGGCTAACTAGCTTAGGAGAATACCTTGCAAACACTAGCTAAGCTATTACGCCCTTACTAAGACTCTCTAAATATAAGGATCTAAAATAAAAACCGCTATTTAGCGTTATAAACTATTTAATCTTAGGACCTATAGCTAATTTTATAATAATTTAGCTATACATTAGGATCTTATAGATAATTATAAGGAGCTATATAATTATATTAGTAGTCCTTACTTATAGGTTATTTATAACTATAGATATTACCTTATAGAAAACTCTTTTTATAAAATCCTCTCTAGAATTAAAGCTTTTAGTTAAATAGTTACTCTCTTATAAGATTAATTAAAAGTGCTATTATCTAACTCTATAACTAATTATTTTACCTTATCTTATTCCTACTAATTAAGTAAAGTAAGGTTTACTAAGTAGCTAAGCTATCTAAAAGAATTATAGAATTTGCTATTACTAAGCACCCTAATTATAAGTAAGGAACTATCTAATCCTAAAATAGTTTTAACACTAACTTATACCCGCCCTAATAGGCTATTAGGAAGGATCCTAATATTAAAGGAAAGCCTCTAGACCCCTTAAAGGGCTTAATATAGAGACCTTTATAAAAATCCTTAGGAAATAATAGCTTACTAATTATCCCTTATTATAATATAAAATAGGTATAATATTTAGTAGTTTATAGGGAAAATATTACTAATTTTATTAAGGACTTTAAGGCTAAGATAAAAGTAATATATATTCCTAAGAAAGATTAGCATAAGATACTTAAGCGTAATGTTAACCCCTAGATTTAATAAGTAGTTAAGATATTAATAGCATTACGCACTTAGGCGGAATTAAAGGAGGAAATACTTCTTTAGTTTAATACTATAAGTTAGGACTAAATAGAAAGCACTAAAGAATAACTTAAGGACTTAATCTAATATAACTAAAGTCTATTAAAGAAACTTACTACTAGTTATAGAAGTATTAAGCTTTAATATCTAATATAAACCTAATAGGATAGTAAATAATAATAACTTAGTTAAATTATATCTATAAGGCCCTCCCTAACTATTTAATCTTAAGCTTTATAAATTAAAAAGGGTATATATATAAGGAAGTTCTAGTTATATAGTATAAAACCCTTTAGGTAACACTTAATATATATATTTAAATATAACTAGAGCTTAAGAATAGGGACCTAAGATCTCTAACTTAAGAGAGTATTATATAAATAATACTAAACCTAATCTAAGAAGCTAGAGACTACTTAATTAAGCTACGCTTAGTGTTTACTAGGCTAACTAGAGAAATCGCTTAGTAGTAGCTAAGTCTTCTAAATAAAAGGGAACTAATACTTCTTATAATAAAATAAAGAAAGATAAAACTCCTAGACTAGTAAAATACTAAGATTAAATAAATAACTTAATAAAATAATTAGCTAAGTTAAAAATTATAGTTATAGCTTAGGTAGGTAAGGAGATTAATATTATAAAGTAGCTTAAGTAAAAGTATAGTATTAACCTATAATAATATAATTACTAGCTAAATAATATTAGGTTATTTAATTAGGATAATAAGCGTATCTTTAATATTAATATAATAGCTAAAAGGGGCTAATAGATAAACTAATATTATTATTATAATACTAACTCTTATATAGCTATAAAGTATAATACACTAGGATTTAATAAAATATTAAAATTTACTACCTATAACCTAGCTATCTATATTTTAGTAATTAGAGATAATATAAGGTATTAGATAATACTACCTATCTTACTTTTAAAATTCCTTAGTATTAGTAGCTATATATAAAGGCTAGCTATATTTTAGGTTAAATACTTCCTAGATAGTAAAATTACCTATATAATACCTTAGATTAAGGAATATAAACCCTATAGAGAAAAGGATTAGGATATAATACTAGAGAAGTAAGATATCTTTAATTAAATAGAAAGCTCCTTTAATCCTACTAAATACTACCTAGAAAGGAAACTAAACCCTATGGGAAAGGGTAATAAAATAAGTATATATTAAGGAAATTATAGAAGATAATAAATAGGACTATTAGGTTTAAGAGTAGCTTAAAAAGGTAAAGATACCTTAGTAAAGGGAAAGAAAGACCTATTAGGTAAGGTAAGCTAGAGGATTCTAGACTAGCTATATAATAAGGTCTTCTAGAAGAAGCTTAGGGTGCTCTTTAGGGATATCTATTATATTATACTAATGCTAGTAGAGGTAGTTAGTAATAAATACCTTCTATAAGCAAAGGGTATAGAGAATATTTATTATTATAATAGGGATACACTAGGGCCTATACCTCCTTTAAAGATATTTAGAGTAAAGATAAGCTTAAGACTAATTAATCCTAAGAACTAAATTAATTTAATTATCTAAATAATAAAGGAGGCCCTTTAAGAGAATAAAAAGAATAAGGTAAAGGCTAAGAAGAAACCGCTAAAGATAGCCTTAGCTCTGCTACTAGAGATTAACGCTACCTTATAGGAATAGATCTAGGAATAACTAGAGGCTTAAGCTTAATAAGAAAAGCCTTAATAAGTTTAGAGTAAGCTATTTAGAGTAAACTTTATACTTAATATAATTATAGAACTATAGGCTATAGTTAATTAATTATAGGATTTACTATACTTATAAGTTTATTTAGATAACCTAAAGGAAGCTTCTCCTAGGACTTATTAATATAGGTTCTTAAGGGAATGTAATTACTAAGAGTACTACTAGGCACTTAGGCCTTAGAATTTATTCTATAGATATAATAAATACTATATTATTTTTATTATATAGGATTAAGATAATTAGGGAGGTCTAAATAAAGCTCTATCTAAGGAATATCTAGATACTCACTAACTTCTATATTAGCCTAGATTTAGTTAATAAAAGCTTAATTCTAGGGATACTATTCTTTAGACTATTATAGATATAGTTTAACTATTTAAGAAGTAGTAAGCTCTTTACTTAGTGTTACTTTAGGGATATAGTTATTATCTTAAGAGTTATAGGGAGTATTTAGTGGTAATACACTAGTAAGTAACTAGCCTAGTAGCCTATAATTAATATTATTATATTTAGCTATCCTATAGTTAAGGAAGAGAAGGATTAAATAGTTTATAAAGGATTAGAAGTAAAACTAGATAAGGATAAGTAACTAATCCCTATTATAACTAAGGAGGGAATAGATATCCTTTAGGAAGTGGTTTAGGATATAATAATAAACCACTCCTAATAACTTAAAGTGATTATAAAGGATTTCTAACCCTTATAGTAACTAAAACCACCTAATCTTATAATAAATATAATATATAAACGTAAAGCTAATAAGATTTATCTACATAATAATATACCTTCTAATAGGTTAACCCTAGAAGGAGACCTAAAATAGAAAACAAAGAAATAAGAAGAAGTAAAGTTATATTTAGATATATCTAGAAAGTATAGCAAGTATATTACTAGGTAGTTTAGTAAAAACCCTAAGGTTTTAGAATAACCTAGGAATAATTAGATTAGATAGTTAAAGGGGTATAAGAATATTTAATATAAGAAGAAGTTAATGTTTTTAAAGAAATCCTTTATAACTAAGAAGTAGCACTAGTGTAGGACTTATTAGAATGTGGAAAAGTTAACTTACTAGTTACACTACTATAAGTTATAAAGGTTATTAAGTATAAGGCATAGTAAGCTAGTTTTATCCTAATACCTCTTAGGTTATAAGGAAGACTAGTTAATCTATTAAAGAAGAAGCTAAAATATAGACACCTAGAGGAAAGCTATAGCTCTATAGGAATCTATATTTCCTTATTATAAAGAAGGACAGAGGATTTACCTAATTCTATTAGCCACTAAATATAATAAAGTAATAATATATAATACGCTAATTCCCTTAGGAGTAAAGGTATTTAGTAAGAGCTTTATAATATATAAAATTTTATCTATTATTAATCTACTATTAGGATATAACTAAGTAAAACTAGCGGAAAGGAGTAGGGATATAACTATAATCTTTACTATAATTAGGCTTTTATAACTTTACTACCTACTATAAGGAGCTACTAATTTAGTAGCTTAATTTATTAGAATTATTAGGCAAATCCTATTTAACTTAATCCCTAAAATTTACGCGCCTTTCCTAGATAATATTGCGGTTAAAGGTCTAACTATAATATATAATAAGGAGGAAATTAGGCCTAGAGTGCATAGATATATGCTAGAATATTTAATTAATATTAATAAAGTTCTAGTTAATATTAAACTCTCTAGCTATATAGCCTTAGTATCTAAATTAAAGTTCTACTAGAAGTTAGTAAAAATTATAGGGTTTATATATAGAATAAATAGATAGAAACTAACTAAGGTAAAGATAATAAAGATCCTAGAATAGATAGTTTGCTAGGACCTATCTAAGGTATGCTCTTTTATTAGACTAATAGGAGTTTACTATATCTAGGTAGAATACTATATATAAAAGGCAAAACCACTAGTAATTTTACTTAGGAAGATAATAGAATAGGTATAGGGGCTAGAATAGTAAGAAGCTATAGATATCTTAAAAAGGTAATAACTATAGCCTAATTCTTATTTCACTTAATCTAGGACTAGGTTTTAGGAAATAATCCTTATAGTTAATATAAGCCTACTTAGATAGGGGGCTATACTACTATAAATAGTTAATAGTAAACACTACCCTATTTAATATAAAAGTAGTACCTAAACTATTACTAAAGCTAAGTATAATGTAACTAAGCAAGAATGCTAGGTAGTTATTTACGCGTTATAAAGGCTACGAATTTATCTTTATAAAGTCCCTTTTACACTAGAGATAGATTTACAAGTCCTTATACACTAGCTTAATAGCGCTATTAATAATGTGCCTAGAGCCCTTATTATTTTGTTAAGCGGAAAACAACACCCTAAAAGACACGATACTAGCCCACGGTCGCAAGTAGCTCTGTAGCCTACATATAACAGGAGGGGTTAATTAACTTAACGATATTGATCACAATAACGGCTAGAGATATCTCATTATGTAAAGATACTCTAGATTAAATAGTCTATTAGATTAGAAGTGCTATCTTAACTAAATAAGGGAAATAATCTTAGTTTATCTTATTATAAGCTTAGGTATTTTCTTAATAAAACTTAGTAAAACTTAAGGGTTAATTTAAGAATCTTATAGTATATACATGCTATAAAAGAATCTAGCTATAGGTAGTCTCTTTATAGATTAAATAGTCCCTTACTTAGATAACTAATATTATTATCCCTTATTATATTATCTATCTTAATAATCCTAGTGCTTATTATTATAATCGCGTGTTTCTAGGCGTGTATCTTATAGCACATAACACCTCCTAGGTATACACTAGTTATCCCTAACTAAACGTGCATACTAATAACTAAAGTGCCCTATAAGTATAGTTAGTAACTAATGCCTTATACTAAAAAGAGGGGTATTATTTAATCTAGTACACTTAAGTCTAATCTAATTAATCTTATATAATAGGACTCCCTAAAGTAAAGGGAAGTATTAAAGTAAAAGAGGTAAAAGGAAAATTTATAATAATAATAAGAGTAATAAAAGAAAGGAAAGGAGAGCTAAATAAGGAAAGAAAAAGGTAATAAAGAGAAAAAAATATATATATATATAATACCTCCCTAGCTAAAGACCTAAGTTTTTATCTCCTAAGAGAGCTTTAGTATTTTTAGTGTTTAAGGATATGTAGTAAGTAATATTAGTAAGGGAGTGTGAACTATAGGTTACTTAGCTTCTTACTAAGTTACTCTTTTTCACAGTTCTTATGCTAATTAATTAATCCTTAAGCGTGCTTCTCTTCTTACTAGTAAGCTTTAATAATCTTAGCCTACGTTCTATAGGGCACTAAACTAGGTAGCACTATAGATATATATATAGATAATATTAGTAAGTATATAATAGTTTTCCTTTATACTACTCTCTATGCTTTAAGGAATAAAAGGAGATTAATTATTATAGCTTAACCTATATCTCTAAGAGAATATTAAATTATTCTTTCTTTTACTTATCTAAGCAAGGTCTTATAGTTATATACTTACTCTATCTAATAACTCTATAGATCCTTAGTAACCTTAGCTAATCCTAATATCTATCTAAAAAGCGTATTTATTACTACTTACTATATTTAAAGAGCCTTCCCTATAGTAGTAGGTATTTAATCCTCCCTACTATATTAGAGTGCTTTAAGCTTTATAGCTAAAGATAGTAGTATTAACTTATATTTAGTAATAGATAATAATATAAATAAAGATATAAGTAATATCTAATAACTTTCTCTTCTACTTAATCTCTATTCTTCTAGATTAATTAGAGGCGAATTATCTTAGGTTTCTTACTATATTTATCTTTCTTAATCTTATAGTATTTCTTATATACTAATATTAAAGACCTTAGGGTTATTAGTAAAAACATAGGCTATAGGCTACTAAAAGTCCTAAATATAGAGATTATTATTTTATGCTATATTAGTATACTATTTAATTAGGTAATTCTTATTAGTAATCTAAAGTTTCTAGGGCATAACTACTATGCTAATAGGCAGCCCTCCACTAACTATCTAGGTTATAAAGCGTGGTATTAAGCACTTTATTATGTTTTATACTAGATATTAAAGGTTAAAATCTTTCTAGTATGCTAATTCCCTTAGTAACTAATCTCCTATTATAAGCTTGTTTATAGCTATGTCTTATAGGACCCTAATAGTTCTCTTAAGTGCTTTAATATAGCTGTATTTTGGGTCTAGGATGTTATTAGATATTATCTAATCCTTAAGATATAACTTAAAACGCTAACTAATAATGGAATCCCCACTAAAAGTATATAATTATTTAAGCTTAATATTATACTTATTTAGTGTGTTCTAGTTCTCTGTAATTAGATTAAGTGCTTAGTAACTAACCTAGTAGCGAATTATTTAGAGAAGAAACCCTAGGCATATATACCTATATTCCTAGTTTCCTTTCTACTCTATTACTAGGACTATAATTGCCTTAAAATTATAGGGATAGTTTATAAGTTATATAATCTATCCTTACCTACCTATAAAGTCTATAAAATAAGTTATTCTTCCTTTATCTATACTATTAAAATAGTATAGGTGTCCTTACTTTCTATTAAATATAAAAGCAGTCTAGTGGTTTATAAAGAAAGTAAATTCTATAATAAGGCGTTAATTACTTATATCTAAGTGAAGGTTAATAGGGTTATATTTAATGCTATACTTAATATTAATAGGCTAATAGGTAGTATAAAGCCTTCTAGCCTTTAGACTAATTAATTATTATAATGTTTTTACATTAAAGTCTTCTATATTATTAACCTTAAATATTTATAGTAGCACTACTACTATTACTTTAAGACTACGCTCTATAATCTTCCCTATTACTATTAGCTTAAACTAATTAAGCTAGTCCTTACTTAGTGTTTTATAAGCCTTTCTTAGGAATTTGTAAATATCTAGTAAATAACTACACTATTACGTAGTAGTCTATCCTAGTCTAATTAGCATTACTAGATTAAAATCATCGCTATTTTAATAGACTTTAAACCTTAACAAAGGCTACGGCTAGTCTCTTTATAGGTAGAATAGAGGCGGCTACTATCTATAGAGATTAGCTAGATTAATCTTAATAGTATCTTCCTCTTCTTCTCTAAAAGGAGTTTTCTATCCTATATATTAAAATATAAATATAATATATAGTAAGATATTTACTATAAGGGAAGTAGGTAATAGTATTACTATTAACTTTAGTGTAATCTCCTTTATTTATAATAGACTCCTTATACTACTCTATTTTCTAGTTAAGATTAAATAGTGTTTATTAATTTTAACTTAATATAGCTAGAGGGGGATAAAAGAAAAGCAGTAAGGGATAGTAGGATTAAAGGTTTTAAGAGTTAAGAAGATATGTGCTAGTGTAAGAAGCAGGTTAGATTAAATAGTTCCTGTGGTCCTAACCTCTGTTTTTATGCCTTTTCCTAATGTTAGCAGGCGGCATTAGTTACCTTCACTTCTCTTTCTATTAGTAGCTAGTATTTGTTACGAGGCAGCTGTCTATAGGGACTAAGTGGCTCCTATAATTTAGACTTTTAGTATTATAATTCACTTATAGGCAGCCGTTCGCTTGTTAGTTGTTAATGCCTATTATAGGCATTAACTTATGGCTTAAGACTTTTTAACCCTCTTCTATTCCTTCTCTTTACATTCCTAGCCCTGCTATTTCTTACTTTATCTCCTAATTAATTAATTATAGCTGAATTTCTTAATATAACTTATTAAAAACTTCCTAACGTTACTACTATTATAAGGGTAAGTATCCTAAAGGCAAGCTCTTAGCAACAAAGACTATAGACTAGTCTAACTACACTAAGTTTTCCTGTCTTTCTTTAGTAAAGACTATATTAGTCTTATGTAAATTATTTAATCTTATATTTAAGTTATTACTAATGGCTTCTATTTTGTAGTATAAGTTCCTTTTTGCCTTCTAGGTTTAAAGTAGGATTAATATTAGTAATAGTAGCGTTTTACTATATATAGAGATTTCTCTTTATCCTTTTAAAAATCCCCTAGAGGAGCACCTCCTATCTTATTAAGACTATAAAAGGGACTAAATTATTAAAGGAATTTATATAGAGCTATATTAAATTAGATAGTGCCTTAGCCCTTACTATTAAAAATAATTATTATTCTCTAGTTCTTATACTTACTAAGATAGCTTATCCTAATAGGTACTTTTACACGCCCTATTATAATAGCCTAAACGCTATTAAGCTTTGCTAGTGTCTATATTTAGTAGATTAAATAGTATATTTTATACCCACTACTTAAACTTATATATATAGTATATTACCTTCTTTAATAAGCACGTATGCTTTTCTTTTTATAGATATATCTTACTTTCTAGGGTTAGTAATAGCGTATATAGTAACTATATCTAGAATAGATCTTATATAGCGAGCTATAAATAGCGTTTTACTTCTAGGTATTATACTAGGTCTTCCTAAGAGTAAGCTCTTACTCCTTTCTTAGGAAAAGAGTGGTTTACTAAGGTAGTAAAAGCTCTTTACTTAACTTAAATACTATTAACCTTAAAAACTCTCCTTACTTAGTAATTAATATACTACCTCCTTTTCTAAATTATTTATAAATACTAGGGGGTAGAAAAGGAAATAAAATAGGTTTATAATATAAAATTAGATTTATACCTTAATTACTTAATCTTTAGTAAGTAAAGAGAGAAAGAGAGAAAAAAATAAAAAGAGAATAAAGGGAATATTCTTTAATTTATATATATATTAGTGTGTCTAAGAGTATACCTTATACTCCTATTTCTGCTTAGCTATTAAGAGGGTAGTTATACCTTAATCCCTTAGTATAGACTTCTTTAAGGTAAAAGTTTAACCTCTTCCTTAAGGCCTAAGTTTACTCCTTTATTATTAACTATTTAATTTAATATATTATGCTAAGCTACTACTAGTATAATTATTAAGACTTCTTAGTTATAATTACTAACTTCTTCTCTTACTTAGCTTTATTATAGAGCGTGTAGCTATCTATCTATAGTTAAAGTCTACTAACCTTCTAAATCTAGGATAAACTTCTTAATATAGTCCCCTAAGATTGTCTTTATAAGGTAAACCCTATCTATTATCTATAGATAGTAGGCCCTAGAGATTAGCGCTTACTTATAAATTTAGAAAGGCCTATTCTATCTTATTATAAGCTTCTTTATTATAGATATATTAATATTTCTTCTAATATTATACACTAGCATAAGGTTTCCTAGTTTTAATTAATCTTTCCTTAGAGAGGTAGCCTAATTCTTATTAGTTTATTTAGTAAGTTATTTCCTAAAGTTAAATACCTTTTTCTTTACTTTCCTAATATTCTCTACCTTTCTTTTAAGTATTTACACTTAAGCTTTAAATAGGTCCTAGCTAGTAGTAACTATATCCTAGTTAATTAGTCTTTAAGTTAGGAATTTAACTTCTAGTAGTAAGATTAGCTCTTATCTATAGATTAAGTAAAGGCAGACTTCCTATATAATTTATAAATAGTAGTGTAGTCTATAAGAAGGGCTTTATTAAGGTGCTTTACCTATTAACTATTTAACTCTCCTAATTTTACTAAGGCAAACGTAAGAGACTAGTATTTAGCTTTAATAGGGAGTTTGCTTTTAGGTTATACCTAGATGTTTAGATACCTATAATTCTAATATCTATAAGTGCTTCTTTAAGATTTCCTTGCATTTTAGGTTCTCTATTATAGACTATAAATTAGAAAAGACTAAACCTACTAATTAGAGATAAGAGGAACTTCCTAATTACTACTATAGTTATATTTCTAACTAGTATAGCCTTTACCTAACCTATTAGATTATATCTTACTTCTAAGAGATACTTATATCTATAATTAATTAGAAGGTGCTAAGTATTAATATAAATCTTACTTATTAGGTTCCCTAGCGTAACTAGCACTAATAGTTCCTAAGGTTACTAGGGCGCGAACTTCTAATATATCTTGCAGTAAGTTAGCATCTCTAAGTTATATTCTAGAGCCCCTTTTACTAATATTACTGCTTTATTACTTAGAAAACCACCTTAATACCTTTATAACTAAGCTCCTTATAAATTACTCTAACTATTACGTGTTATTGCTTAGGTATGTTAATAACTAACACTAGTCCCTTTATAATTCCTATTAGTCTTTTCTAAAGGCATCTATTTTCTAGAAAGAACTTTTTAGCCCTATTTTATAGCTTCCTATAGTCTCCTACGCTAAGATTAATTAGTCTCTAGAGGGTTAACAAGAAATTAATTACTTAGCGTATCTTAGCTAAGTAATCTTTCTTACTATCTTCTTTAATCTTAACGCTATTTAGGTGCAAATTAATAAAGTCTTTAATATCCCCTTAACCTCCTAATCTAATTAATTAGACAGTCTAGGGCCCTTTCTAGATAAAGCATCTATAATTTAGTTCTTCTTACTAGGAATATATTATATAGAAAAGTTAAAGAGTAGTATATAGCTAATCCACTATATAATAAGGGCTCTAGGCATATTATTAATAGCGCTATTAAGCTAGTGTATAAGGACTTACGAATCTATCTCTAGCGTAAAAGGGACTCTATAGAGATAAATTCGTAGCCTTTATAACGCGTAGACAACTGCCTAGCATTCTCGCTTAGTTATATTATACTTAGCTTTAGTAATAGTCTAGGTGCTACTTTTATATTAAATAGGGTAGTATTTACTATTAACTATTTGTAGTAGTGCAGCCCCCTATCTAAGTAGGCTTACGTTAACTATAAGGATTATTTCCTAAAACCTAGTCCTAGATTAAGTAAAATAAGAATTAGGGCTATAGTTATTACCTTTTTAAGATATCTATAGCTTCTTACTATTCTAGCCCCTATACCTATTCTATTATCTTCCTAAGTAAAATTACTAGTGGTTTTGCCTTCTATACATAGTGTTCTACCTAGATACAGTAAACTCCTATTAGTCTAATAAAAGAGCATACCTTAGATAGGTCCTAGTAAACTATCTATTCTAGGATCTTTATTATCTTTACCTTAGTTAGTTTCTATCTATTTATTTCACATATAAACCCTATAATTTCCGCTAACTTCTAGTAGAACTTTAATTTAGATGCTAAGGCTATATAGCTAGAGAGTTTAATATTAACTAAAACTTTATTAATATTAATTAAATATTCTAGTATATATCTGCGCACTCTAGGCATGATTTCCTCCTTATTATATGTTATGGTTTGTGATGGACTGGCCCCTAGGCGGCTGCTGTTAGGCGTTAATATAATATTAAGAAGCTTAAGGAGAGAAGAAGAGAAGGTAGGAAACCTATCTATACTATGCCCTCCTTATACCCCTTAGCTATCCTATCTATCCTTTCCCTATCCCCTACTATTTTCCTAATAGCCTTATTTCTAATTCTTCTATCCCCTTCCTTATTCCTTCTATCCTCCTTTCTCCTTCCTTTTATCCCTTATCTCTAGACTTTCTATCCCCTTATTACTTCCTATTAGCCCCCTAATACCTATATTTTAGCTAATACTTAGGCAAAGCCTAAGCCCTTATATACGCCCTTACTTACCTATCTTAATTATACCTTAAGAACCTAAAGCTATAACCTAGAGTAATACCCTTAAAACGCCCCTCTCTACCCTATTATAGCTTAGTTATAGGTAGTGCGTGTGTTATTATTAGGTGGCGTGTATAGCGTGCGCGCTTAAATATGTTATAGAAACTTATAGAAACTGCCCTATCTAGTGTGAAACCTTATAGAACCCCTTCTTATTTAGTGCGTGATGTTTATATTATTATATAACGCGTATAATACATATCCCCTAACCCCCTCTATTACTATAATAACCCCTAGCCCTCCCCTACTTATTTATAACCCTCCTTTATAGTTATATCTCCTATATAAATATCCTATTTTCTTTTCCTATATAATCCCTTCCCTTTTTTATATAACCTTCCTCCTATAAATATTATAACTCTATTATGCCTTCCTATCTTATTACTTTCCTTATCCCTCTTATCCTATTTATTTACTTACTAAAAATACCTTATCCCTATTATCCTATTTCTATTCCTCTACTAGTCCCTATTATGCCCCTAGCTTATACTATAGGTAAATTTCTTATAGAGAGGGACTTAGATAATAAATAGTATACTACCCTTATATTAGTTTTTATCTATATAGACCTTATATTAAACAGTCCCTAACTACTAGTGTCTTAGAGTATTATCCCCTAAGAGTAGGGAATCCTATCCTCCTTACTATTATAACTATATAACCTATATCTAGTTAACTAGGTTCCTATTCACTAACCCTAGGCTTTACTATGCCCTTAAGGATCTAGAGGCTATAATTACCTTAGGTATATATATTATTATACCTAGTATTACTAGGACTAAGACTATAAAGCAAAAGATACCTATCCTATCCTAGGACTTTTATGCCCTTATAGGTAAATAAACTACGTTACTAAACTAGGCATAGTTTAATCTAGCTCTAGTTTATTTAGCCCTTAGGCCTTCTCCTTTTACTAATATACCCGTATTAAATATAACTAGGCTTAATATTATCCCTTTTATAGGTAGTAGCCCTTTAGCTAGCTATAGGATAGGAAATACTCTCTAATAGGTTACTAGTACCTTATTCTAGTAGAATTAGTAACTTATAAGTAGTATAACCACTATATATAAGGAGTTTTATAACTAATTTATAGTAATAATTAACATGCTCTCCCCTTATTATTATAGTAGTAATCTAGGCTATCCTTAACTTATTAAAGTAAGTAATAATTTGCCTTCCTACTAGCGCTAGCGTTACTCCTAACTTACCTCTAGTACTAGTTCTCTTAACCCCTATTCCCCCTACCTTACTAGGAACCCTTATGCTCCTACTATAGCTAGTAGGCATTAGAGAAGCAAGGCTCTGCCTTTATATATCTATTACGTACTTACTAACTAATACTTCGCTTATACTATCTAGAACCTAGGTAAGACCTATAGCTAGTAATATTACCCCTAGTAGAGGTTATCCTATGCTTTTCCTAAATGTTAAATAGGATTATCCTAGCTAATTTATATATAGTAAATAATAACATAGAATCCTATAGTAACCTAAGTAAACTAGAGAATATAGTAAAGGAAGTGGGATAAGTCTTTTAGGGGATATATAAGTATTATTAGGTAGTAATATAAGTCTCCCTAGGGTCCTATCTATAGCCTCTCTTAGTAAACTAGTTTTGCTTAATTAATTTAGTCTATTATTATATTATATATTCCCTACTTCTTCTTAAACTTATTAAGGGCTTATATCTTTATTATATTCTCTAATAGTTCCTATATTAGTTATAAGTAACCTACCTATTTAACTAAAACATTATGTCTATTACCTCTGCCTAGCGCGTTCTAGGCTACTAGGATTTACTTTACTTAGTATTCCTTAATAAGTTTATTATTATCCTCTACTAGGACCTATTCTAGGGCTAGCTAGAGTCTTATAGCTTCTAGCTTAGGAGAGGATTATCCGCTACTTATTTAATAAGGTTTATATAGAAAACTAGGTAAATACCCTATAGCACATCTAGCTAAACTATAAGTAGTGTAGGCACTTCTATAATAGTATATTTTACTATAACCTAATTAAGCTTTTATAATAGGTGGTTTATCTTAATATTTTTAAGGGAAAGCTATACCTTATCTCTAACCTAAAAGCGCTTTACTAAACATTATAATACTATAGTTATATCCTATTATTATTACTATACGTAGGCTATTATAGCCTAGGCTAAGAGGGTGCTCTCCTAGAGGTGTTTTAGGAACTAAATAGCTCTCCCCTTAGGCATTATAGTAAAAGCTAATAGGTCTAGTTAGGATTAGATAGGTTCTAGATTATAGCTATAAAGTAATTTATTTAGGCTAACCCCTATAACTAAGGAGGTCCTATTATTTATTATAAGCTAGTAAGTAGCTAAGTGTTTAGGCTAGTTATATTAAGAGAAGGAGATTACTACTTATAGTATTACCTATACCTCCTAGTTTACCTATTCTATACTACTATTAGTCTATAGGTAGTGTAATATAGAAAGTAACTATTCTATTCCTACTAATAAGTATAATATTATCTAAAACTTCCTAACTAATCTAAGCCTTAGTCTATAATAATAAACTAAGGGAATCCCTAAATCTCCACTAGACTATCTTAAACTATTTCACACACTCCTTAGCTCTAATTAAGGTTATTACCTCTAGCTAAATAAACTTAGAGAGCCTATCTATAATAACTATAAGGTATTATAGCCTCTCTAAGGATAAAGTAAGTAAGTTTATTATAAAATTAATAGAAATCTATAACTAGAACTAGTCTAGGACTAGTAGAGGTTTTAGTAAGCCTTAATATTATTAATAGCTCTTATAGCTCCTATTACAATAGTAATTACAAATAAGCCTAGCTATATCTTATAATATCCTATCCTAGTGAAATTATTACTATAGAATCTAGAATATAGTATTATAACCTAGGTGTCCTATAACTAGCGAATTGTGGCATTATTAAACAAGGGTTATTATAAGGGGTTCCTATGCTAGGACTTAGGTATAGCCCCTAAACTATAGTGCCCTATAAGCACTAATTAAGTAATCTATAACCTATTCCCTTATTAGCGCTTCTAGGGAAACTTCCGTGCTCCTTCCTAGATAGCCTATAGTTAAATACTATATATAGGGTCTAATAAGATAGCTTAATCCTATAGAGTCTATAGGTATTTTATAGTAAAGAGGGCCTCCCTAGCTAGTGGTAGGCTTATATATAATAGAGGTAAGTCCTAACTATAACCTTCCCTTAAATTTAATAGTAACTAAGAGAGTTATGTAATAGTAATAGGCTATAGAATCTATCCTATCTTTACACTAATGCCCTTTCTATCCTACTCCCTTTAGGAGAGAGTATCTAGTTATTAAGCCTACGTACTAGGTTTATAATATAGGTAGAAGTTAAATAAAGCTAGAGTGTCTGCCTACCTAGCCTACTATTCTAATATTAGGTAAGGAGTGGTAAAGTATTCTAGGTTCTTATAATCTATGTAAATTATAAATAGCTAGGAAATGCCTTATAACTCCGCTAACTATGCCTTAAGGTAGGAAATAATAGCTAGGAGCTCCTTATTATAAATAGTGTAGTTCCTTTACGCTATTATTAGGCTTATAGAGTAGTATATAACTAGGTATATAATATAGTTAGATCCTTTCTAGGATAAGTACCCTCTAAGGGCTATGCCTAAGCAATCCGCTTTAACTACTATAGGGCAGTCTAGGTCCTATTATATAAGGACTAGGTATGTGATAAAGGCCCCTTTTAGCCTCTTAAATGCCTTATTCTCCTTAGGTCCCTATTAGAAGGGATATTCCTCTTTGTAAGTTATATAAGTAGTACTACTAACTTAGAAAAATCCTTAATAAAGTCCTAGTAAAAGTTTGTAAATCCTAGGAAGCTTTAGACCCCTATAACTTTATAGGTGCTAACTATTCCTAATAGCCATAACCTTTACTAGGTTAGGGCAGACTAAATAGCCTGCTATAATAATATACCCTAGGTACTAGACTTCCTTTATAGTAAACATAGACTTATTAAGGTCTAGATATAGCCCTGCTGCCCTTAAGTAGCTAAGTATTAATTAGACCTTCGCTATATAGTCCTTCCTTAATCCCTTAGAGTAAACTAAGATATTATCTAGGTATACTATAATAAAGTCCCCTAATATATCCCCTAAGGATTTATTAATATAATATTAAAGGTTACTAGTGCACCTACTAGTCTAAATAGGTAAACTAGCTACTTAAATAGCCTAAACCTAGTCTAGAATGCTATAAGGTGCTCCTTGCCTTTAGCTATCTGTAGTTTATAAAACACTACGTGGATATTTACCTTTATAAACTATTATGCCTAGGAGAGAGATTAGAGTGTTTCCTTAATTAGTAGGAGGGGTACTAGTCCTATACTATAATCTTATTAAAGGTATAGTAGTTAACACAAAAGCGCTACCTACTATTTAACTTCTTAACTAGAAGCATAGGAGCTATAGCTAATAAGGAGCTAGCACGGATTTATCCCTTATCTATAAGGTCTGTGATCTAGCGTTAGATTTCTAAGAGTTAGTCCCTTAGTATATTATATAATAGTCCCTATAGCAGTGCTAGCTTAGACCTATCCGGGTTCTTACGTATCTAGATATAATAGTTAAGGGTCCCCTATAAGGAGGCAAGCTATTTGCTTTAGCTTTATTAAATAGGTCTACAAAGTCCGCTAGTTCCCTAGTAGCGTTATTATATTAGGGCTACTTAGTTATAACTTTAGGGCTATAAGTTATAGTACTAATGTAATTTCCTTAGACTTATAGTAATAAAGTAAGTTATAGTGTCCTTCCTCTATTAGGCCTAGCGTGCCTCTACGGCATATAAGGATCTAATAATCCTATAAACTAGTTTATCTATTCCTTACTCTAAGGCTTTAGATACATATAGGCCTTCCGCTACCCCTATAACTAACTATTATTTAGCTATATAAATTACTATATCTTATTATTCTAGCTATAGTATCCTAAAGATCACGTCCTAGGTAAGACCTAGGATAACGTATAAGTATACTAATAATTCTTACCTATTAATATTAATCTTAGCGTGCACTATATAGGTAATTAAAGAGGTATCTTCCTTAATACACTTCCCTACTTCTCTGTTTTTACTATAGTATAAACCTATCTTTATTTTAGTAATTATATAAGCTCTAGGCTTAGCTATTATACTACTAGTTTACTTATAGCACTATAGTAATTATAACTATAGTTAATCTAAATATTAAGGTATAAGCATATATTAAAGAGTATAGGAACTAGGAATAGTAGTTAATCTATAAAACATTCTATATCTTTTTTAGTCTTTATATACTAACTATACTTATCTATAACTATAGCTACTAGCTAGCCTTTCCGCCCCTATGTAAGGCTTTGCTTAAGGGCTACTTATTTTTATAGTGTTAATATTAACCTCCTTATTAGCGCTTTCCTTATCTACCCTATACGTGTTAATGCTAACCTTTAGTTAATAAGGTAGGAGGAGGAATATTCCTAGATATAGTGGTCCTTAGAGCTATAATATAAGTAATATCCTTCCTAGTGGCGTTTAGCTATCTTTACCCCTAATACCTATTTAGCCCTCTATAAATCTGCGTTTTCTTCTAACCTTTGTCTTTTTATCTAACTTATTTCTCTTCCTAGCTAGGTTACCACGGCTTAAACCCTATTATTAGCGTGTCCCCTTATTATTAATTTGCTAGGGTACTAGGTAAGCTAGCTAGGGTTTACATTAGTTCTAATACTTATTCTCTAAGGCAAGGGACTTAATATTAACTATAATACTATAGTATTAGGTAATAGTAGTATAGTATTCTATTTAACTAACTCCTTTACTAATAGAAATTTCTCTTATTTATTTATTAAGTGCTTATTATAGCTTAGCTACCTTAATATTATTTACCTAATAAGCCCCTCTAGCTAGGAGAGTTTCTATTTAAAGTAAATAAAGAATATAGTAAATATCTCCTAGATACTTATTCTATCTAGTTAAGTTCTATAAGAGCTATTTCTTATCTATAGGGGTCTGCGTATAGGGTCTCTAGGTAGTGGAGGAAGGTATCTAGGTTATAGCTACTTAATTCCCCTACCTTAAAGAATATAGTAATATAGGCCTAGACCCTAGGCACTAGGTTTTAGTAAATAAATATCTATTAGTCCTTAGTGTTTCTAATAAAGTCCTTGTTTATATCTAACTTATATTATATTAAGAACCTCTAAGTAATAAACGTATTTTTATTACTATTATATAGGTTACTTATTAGGATTAGTTTTTGCTAAGTTAAGATTATATTAGGGACTATTAGCTACGTAGGAGTATCTAGTGTAGTGGTAGCTTAAGGCGTAGACTCTAGATTTATATGCGCCTTATTATAGAGAGTTAATTACTCTAGCCTATTATTCTAATATTAGTTAGAGTGTTTTAAATTAGGTATTATAAGCCCTAGTAGTAGCGTAGTGTCTAATAGGGGGTTAGGGTCCCTAGCTAGGTAAGTCTTATAGTTAAAGAGAGTCTATTATATAATCTATTATTTTTTAGTAGTCTTCTTTAGAACTAAAGGAAGCTTCTTAAATATAATAGACTAGCCCTAGGTAGCTGCTATTAGGCGTTAATATAATATTAAGAAGCTTAAGGAGAGAAGAAGAGAAGGTAGGAAACCTATTTATACTATGCCCTCCTTATACCCTTAGCTATCCTATCTATCCTTTCCCTATCCCTTACTATTTTCCCTAATAGCCTTATTTCTAATTCTTCTATCTCCTTCCTTATTCCTTCTATTCTCCTTCCTCCTTCCTTTTGTCCCTTATCTCTAGACCTTCTATCCCCTTGTCGCTTCCTATTAGCCCCCTAATGCCTGCGTTTTAGCTAATGCTTAGGCAAAGCCTAAGCCCTTACATGGTTAGACCTTTAACTGCGATGTTATCTAGGAAAGGCGCGCAAATTTTAGGGATTAAGTTAAATAGGATTTGCCTAATAATTCTAATAAATTAAGCTACTAAATTAGTAGCTTCTTATAGTAGGCAGTAAAGTTATAAAAGCCTAATTATAGTAGAGATTATAGTTATATCCCTACTCCTTTCCGCTAGTTTCACTTAGTTATATCCTAATAGCAAATTAATAATAGATAAAATTTTATATATTATAAAGCTCTTACTAAATACCTCCGCTCCTTAGGGAATTAGCGCGTTATATATTATTACTTTATTATATTCTGTAGCTAATAGGATTAGGTAAATCCCTCTGTCCTTCTTTATAATAAGAAAATACAGATTCCTATAGGAGCTATAGCTTTCCTCTAGGTATCTGTATTTTAGCTTCTTCTTTAATAAATTAACTAGTCTTCCTTATAACCTAAGAGGTATTAGGATAGAACTAGCTTACTATGCCTTATACTTAATAACCTTTATAACCTATAGTGGTGTGACTAGTGGGTTAACTTTTCTATATTCTAATAAGTCCTATGCTAGTGCTACTTCTTAGTTATAAAGGATTTCTTTAAAAACATTAACTTTTTCTTATATTAAATATTCTTATACCCTTTAACTATCTAATCTAATTATTCCTAGGTTATTCTAAAACCTTAGGGGTTTTCGCTAAACTACCTAGTAATATACTTGCTATACTTTCTAGATATATCTAAACATAACTTTGCTTCTTCTTATTTCTTTGTTTTCTATTTTAGGTCTTCTTCTAGGGTTAACCTATTAGAAGGTATATTATTATATAAATAAATCTTATTAGCTTTGTGTTTATATATTATATTTATTATAAGATTAGGTGGTTTTAGTTACTATAGGGGTTAGAAATCCTTTATAACCGCTTTAAGTTATTAGGAGTGGTTTATTATTACATCCTAAACCACTTCCTAAAGGATATCCATTCCCTCCCTAGTTATAATAGGGATTAGTTACTTATCCTTATCTAGTTTTACTTCTAATCCTTTGTAAACTATTTAATCCTTCTCTTCCTTAACTATAGGATAGCTAAACATAATAATATTAATTATAGGCTACTAGGCTAGTTACTTACTGGCGTATTACCACTAAATACTCCTGTAACTCTTAAGATAATAACTATATCCCTAAAGCAATACTAAGTAAAGAGCTTGCTACTTCTTAAGTAGTTAAACTATATCTATAATAGTCTAAAGAATAGTATCCTAGAATTAAGCTTATATTAACTAAATCTAGGCTAATATAGAAGTTAGTAAGTATCTAGATATTCCCTAGATAGAGCTTTGTTTAGACCTCCCTAATTATCTTAATCCTATGTAATAAAAATAATATAGTATTTGTTGTATCTATAGGATAGATTCTAAGGCCTAAGCGCCTAGTAGTGCTCTTAGTAATTACGTTCTCTTAAGAACCTATATTAATAAGTCCTAGGAGAAGCTCCCTTTAGGGTTATCTAGATAGACCTATAAGTATAGTAAATCCTATAATTAATTAACTATAGCCTATGGTTCTATAATTATATTAAGTATAAAGTTTACTCTAAATAGCTTACTTTAAACTTATTAAGGCTTTTCTTATTAAGCTTAAGCTTTTAGTTATTCCTAGATCTATTCCTATAAGGCAGCGTTAATCTCTAGCAGCGGAGCTAAGGCTATCTTTAGTGGTTTCTTCTTAGCCTTTGCCTTATTTCTTTTATCCTCTTAAAGGGCCTCCTTTATTATTTAGATAATTAAATTAATCTAGTTCTTAGGATTAATTAGTCTTAAGCTTGTCTTTACTCTAAATATCTTTAAAGGAGGTATAGGCCCTAGTGTGTCCCTATTATAATAATAGATATTCTCTATACCCTTCGCTCGCAGAAGGCATTTATTACTAACTACCTCTACTAGCGTTAGTATAATATAATAGATATCCCTAAAGGGCACCCTAAGCTTCTTCTAGAAGACCTTATTATATAGCTAGTCTAGAATCCTCTAGCTTACCTTACCTAATAGGTCTTTCTTTCCTTTACTAAGGTATCTTTACCTTTTTAAGCTACTCTTAAACCTAATAGTCCTATTTATTATCTTCTATAATTTCCTTAACACGCGCTTATTTTATTACCCTTTCCCTAAGGGCTATAACCTTTATAATATAGGCGTTTACCTCTTTATCCTTCACACTTAATTTCTTAAATTTAATAGTTAAGACTACTCCTAATAGATTCTTTAAGATTAAGGTTACCTAGTTTTCTCTTTCTAAGCGGTATTTAGTAGGATTAAAGGAGCTTTCTATTTAATTAAAGATATCCTACTCCTCTAGTGTTATATCCTAATCCTTTCCTCTATAGGGTCTATGTTCCTTAATCTAAGGTATTATATAGGTAATTCTACTATCTAGGAAGTATTTAACCTAAAACATAGCTAGCCTTTATATATAGCTACTAATGCTAAGGAATTTTAAAAGTAAGATAGGTAGTATTATCTAATACCTTATATTATCTCTAATTACTAAAATACGGATAGCTAGGTTATAGGTAGTAAATTTTAATATTTTATTAAATCCTAGTGTATTACACTTTGTAGCTATATAATAGTTAGTATTATAATAATAACATTAGTTTGTCTATTAGCCCTTCTAGCTATTACATTAATATTAAAGATATGCTTGTTATCCTAATTAAATAACCTAATGTTATTTAGCTAGTAATTACGTTATTACAGGTTAATACTATACTTTTACTTAAGCTACTTTATAATATTAATCTCCTTACCTACCTAAGCTATAACTATAAATTTTAACTTAGCTAATTATTTTATTAAGTTATTTATTTAATCTTAGTATTTTACTAGTCTAGGAGTTCTATTATTCTTTATTTTATTATAAGAAGTGTTAGTTCCCCCTTTTTATTTAGAAGACTTAGCTATTACTAAGCGGTTTCTCTAGTTAGCCTAGTAAACACTAAGCGTAGCTTAATTAAGTAGTCTCTAGCTTCTTAGATTAGGTTTAGTATTATCTATATAATACCCTCTTAAGTTAGAGATCTTAGGGTCCCTATTCTTAAGCTCTAGTTACGTTTAAATATACGTGTTAAGTGCTACCTAAAGGGTTTTATACTATATAACTAGAACTTCCTTATATATATACCCTTTTTAATCTATAAAGCTTAAGATTAAATAGTTAGGGAGGGCCTTATAAATATAATTTAACTAAGTTATTATTATTTACTATCCTATTAGGTTTGCATTAGATATTAAAGCTTAATACTTCTATAACTAGTAGTAAGTTTCTTTAATAGACTTTAGTTATATTAGATTAAGGTCCTTAAGTTATCCTCTAGCGCTTTCTATTTAATCCTAACTTATAGCATTAAACTAAAGGAGCATTTCCTCCTTTAATTCTACCTAAGTGCGTAACGCTATTAATATCTTAACCACTTATTAAATCTAGGGGTTAATATTACGCTTAAGTATCTTACGCTAATCCTTCTTAGGAATACACATTACTTTTATCTTAGCTTTAAAGTCCTTAATAAAATTAGTGATATTTTCCCCTATAAACTACTAAATATTATACCTATTCTACATTATAATAAGGGATAATTAGTAAGCTATTGTTTCCTAAGGATTTTCGTAAAGGTCTTTGTGTTAAGCCCTTTAAGGGGTCTAGAGGCTTTTCCTTTAATATTAGGGTCTTTCCTAATAGCCTATTAGGGCAGGTATAAGTTAGCGTTAAAACTATTTTAGGATTAGATAGTTCCTTGCTTATAATTAGGGTGCTTAGTAATAGTAAATCTTATAATTCTTTTAGATAGCTTAGCTACTTAGTAAACCTTACTTTACTTAATTAGCGGGAATAAGATAAGGTAAAATAATTAGTTATAGAGTTAGATAATAGCACTTTTAATTAATCTTATAAGAGAGTAACTATTTAATTAAAAGCTTTAATTCTAGAGAGGATTTTATAAAAAGAGTTTTCTATAAGGTAATATCTATAGTTATAAATAACCTATAAGTAAGGACTGCTAATGTAATTACATAGCTCCTTATAATTATCTATAAGATCCTAATATATAGCTAAATTATTATAAAATTAGCTATAGGTCCTAAGATTAAATAGTTTGTAATACTAAATAGTGGTTTTTATTTTAGATCCTTATATTTAGAGAGTCTTAGTAAAGGCATAATAGCTTAGCTAGTGTTTATAAGGTATTCTCCTAAGCTAGATAGCCTTATTTCTAATGTCTCCTTATAATATAATTTTATTTCCTTATTCTAGCTTAGTTCCTCTAGATTAGCTAGCCTCTAACTAGTGCCTTAGCTTCTCTAGGGTCTAGATTTAGGTTTTTAATTTATATTATAGTGTAGGGAAAATAAAATAAGGGGTCTTTATGTAAATTAGTTTAGTATTAGCTAAGAATTATAGCTAAAAGTGCGCTTCTAATTAATCTTAGTCTATAGTAAATTAAATAGAAAGCAAAAGTCCTAGGGGTTTAAGACCGCGTTTCTCCACTAGTTTTATTAAGCAGAAAATAATACCTAAAAGATATAATACTAGCCTATAGTTATAAGTAGCTCTATAGCTTACACATAATAGGAGGGGTTAATTAACTTAACAATATTAATTATAATAATGGCTAGAGATATCTTATTATGTAGAGATACTCTAGATTAAATAGTCTATTAGATTAGAAGTGCTATCTTAATTAAATAAGGGAAATAATCTTAGTTTATCTTATTATAAGCTTAGGTATTTTCTTAATAAAACTTAGTAAAACTTAAGGGTTAATTTAAGAATCTTATAGTGCGTAAATGCTATAAAAGAATCTAGCTATAGGCAGTCTCTTTATAGATTAAATAGTCCCCTTACTTAGATAACTAATATTATTATCCCTTGTTATGTTATCCATCTTAATGATCCCTAGTGCTTGTCATTGTGATCGCGTGTTTCTGGGCGCGCATCTTATGGCACACAATATATTATCCTAGAAATTAGAGGACCTTAAGACCTAGAGAGAGAAATAGCTAGCTTAGTAGGAATAGGTGCTATTACTACCTATAAAGTTTATATAGCTACCCTAGGTACCAGACTTATAGTTAGGCAAGGCATAGGATAGATAAGCCTAGGGGTATTTCTAATATAAGAGATACTAAAGAAAAACACATATAAGATAGGAAGTATAGAGGAGTTCTAGGAGAAAATAGGCACTAAGAACTAGGAAGATAAGAATAGCTAGCTCTTACACTAGGGGTAACTAGTAATGCCTAGTAAGGACTTTCTTTAAATAAGGCTAATTATAGAGGTATACCTCTAGAGGCTTATAAGCTTATCTAGGGAGAAATAAGACTATAAAGCTTCTATAAGACTAATACTAGTAGCTAAAGATATAAATAGAGATTACCTAATATATTAATAACTACTACTTATATTATAGAAACTAAGTGCCTAGGGATAAGGCACTAGGGCTTTATAGCTACTATCTATACTAGACTAACCCCACTAGTATTTTATAATAGATTTTATAATACTACTAAAGGACTACTATAGGTATAATACTATATTTATAGTAGTAAACTAACTATTAAAGCGCTCCTATATAATAGCCTATAGTAAGAATATAAACACCCTATAGGCTATAAGACTATTCTTTAATAATATCTAGTAATATACTAGAACCCTAAATTAATTATATTAGACTAAGGATTATAGTTTATTTCTAAGTTCTAGAATAAGCTTTATATAATTATAGGAATTAAGGTATAGCTCTTTATAGTAAGATATCTATAGACTAATAGCTAGACTAAGAGTATAAACTAGTACCTAATGTAAAGGCTATAGCTAATAGTTAATTATACATAGGATAACTAGTTAGAAATGCTTCCTTTTGTGAATATAGCATAGGTATGCATACTATAAGACTCTATAGGTTTATTACTATTTATAGTTAAAATAGGGCATAAGCCTTAGATAAGCTATAACTAGCAAAACTATATAATAGAATTTATCTCCTTATCTAGCTAAATAACTTACTAGGGAGCCTAGGACTACATAAAATATATTTATATAGCGTAGAAGTTAGTATAGGGAAATATAGAAAAGGCATAGTAATAGTAAGTAAAGAGCGCTAATAAGAAGTAATGCCTAATTATTTTTAGGGTTAGGGACTTTATATACGTAAACGAAAGGGGCTAGATAATAGACTAGCTAAGTAAGAAATTAAATAACCTATAGGTAAGCCTATATAAGATAATTATAAGTAAGGGTATAATATAAGTATAAAGTCCTACCCTTTAGACTATCTAGTAGCCTAGTATCATTCTAGAGGTATATAAACCACGTGCTAGAGGACCTCTTAGATATTACGTGCATAGTGTATATAGATAATATCCTAATTTTCTCCGCTAACCTTAAGAAGCACTACTAGTATATCTATAAAGTGCTATAGAGGCTATGGGAGGTAGGGCTCTAAGTGGATATTAAGAAGTGTGAGTTTAGGGTTATAAGGATAAAGTTCCTAGGGTTTATTATATTTACTAAGGGGACTACTATAGACCTAGATAAGCTAAAGGTAGTGTTTAACTAGAAACGCCCTATAAAGGTAAAAGATATCTAGTTATTTCTAGGCTTCTATGGATTTTATTAGAAGTTTATAGAGGGCTATAGTAGGCTTACATGCCCGCTATACTATCTAACACACTAAGACACCCTATAGGATTAGACCCTAGTATATAAGGAAGTGTTCTAGAAGCTAAAGGAAGCTATAATCTAATCACTAGTGCTCTAGTACTATAGGCTAGACTATAAGACTAAACTAGAGACTAACTTATATAATAGAGTGGTGTCTAGAGTGCTATTATAGAAGTCTAGTAATAAATAGCACCCTATAGCTTACTACTCTAAGATAATAAATATAGTAGAGGGTAACTATAGTATTTTAGATAAGAAGCTACTAGCTATTATAAGGTGCTTTAAGAAATAGAGACTAGAGCTAGTAAGCCTATAGATAAAGGTACCTATCTAGGTTTATATAGATTACTATAGATTAGAGTTCTTTACTATAAAGAAGCAGCTAAACGTATAATAGGTAAGATAAAGTATAGAGCTCTTATAGTATAACTTTATTATTAAATTCTAACCTAGGAGGAAAACGCTACTGCGGATATATTATCCTAGAAATTAGAGGACCTTAAGACCTAGAGAGAGAAGTAACTAGTGTAGTAGAAATAGGTGCTATTACCTCCTATAAAGTTTGTATAACTACCCTAGGTACTAGACCTATAGTAAGGTAAGGTATAGGATAGATAGGCCTAGGGGTGTTTCTAATATAAGAGATACTAAAGAGGAATATATATAAGATAGGAAGTATAGAGTTCTAGGATAAAATAGGCACTAAGAACTAGGAGGATAAGAATAGCTAGCTTTTATACTAGGGGTAATTAGTAGTGCCTAGCAAAGATTTTCTTTAGATATAGCTAATTACAAAGGCATACCTCTAGAGGCCTATAGGTTATCTAGGGAGAAATAAGACTATAAAGCTTCTATAAGACTAGTACTAGTAGCTAAAGATATAACTAGAGATTATCTAATATATTAATAACTACTACCTATGCTATAGGAACTAAGTGCCTAGAGATAAGGTACTAAGGCTTTTATAGCTACTACCTATACTAGACTAACCTTACTAGTATTTTATAATAGATTTTATAACGCTACTAAAGGACTACTATAGGTATAATACTATATTTATAGTAGTAAACTAACTATTAAAGCGCTCTATATAATAGCCTATAGTAAGAAGACAAATGCCCTTAGGCTATAAGACTGTTCTTTAATAATATCTAGTAATATACTAGAACCCCTAAGTTAATTATATTAGACTAAAGACTATAGTTTATTTCTAAGTTCTAGAATAAGCTTTATATAATTATAGGAATTAGGTATAGCTCTTTATAGTAAGATATTTATAAACTAATAAATAGACTAAGAGTATAAACTAGTACCTAATGTAAAGGCTAAGGCTAATAGTTAATTATATATAGGATAACTAGTTAGAAATGCTTCTTTTAATAAATATAGTATAGGTATACTTACTATAAGACTCTATAGGTTTATTACTATTTAGGGTTAAGATAGGGCATAAGCCTTAGATAAGCTATAACTAGTAGAACTATATAATAGAATTTATCTCCTTATCTAGCTAAATAACTAACTAGGAGCCTAGGACTATATTAAACGCATTTATATAGCCTAGAAGGTAGTATAGGAAATATAGAGAAAGTATAGTAATAGTAAGTAAATAGTGCTAATAAGAAGTAATGCCTAATTAATTTTAGGGTTAGGGACTTTATATATATAGACTAAAGGGGCTAGATATTAGACTTACTAAGTAGAAAATTAAATAACCTATAGGTAAGCCTATATAAGATAATTATAAGTAAGGGCACTATATTTAAATTAAATCTCCTTACTATAATAAAAATACACTAATAATTCTATGCCTTAAAGCTATAGAAAGTAGCCTAGAACCCGCTACTAGGATAATATATTACGCTCCTAGATAAGGACCTAGTAGATAGCGAAATATAACACTAAGTAAGTAAGGTACTTATATTAAGAATTTAGTATAGAAAATTATAATACTAAGTAAACTAGGAGGGCGCTAATAAAGATATTAAGTAGTATAATATAGGAAAGCTTAAGTATTAGCTATATAAGATTAAAAAGTTATATAGTAATAATCTAATAGTAAAGAGACCCTATATAACTTAGAACACTAGTTATATAGATATAAAAATAATAAGCTATTTTTACCTAATAAATTAAGTAATAACTCCCTAGTAAAACTAGACTAGACTAATAGCTAAGTTAAAAAAACTAAGGGTAATATACTCTAGGAACTATAAGAAAGCATAGAAAAGCGCGTTTAGTTTATATAATATAGCTTACTATAAAGGCATAGCTAATTTATTAAAGGGAGGGTAATATTATAGCTAGGCGCGTCCCTATCCATATTCCCTAATTACACTAATATGCTATTACTATTCTAATTTATATAGTAGCCTAGGGCCTTACTTACCTATAGAGACTACTATTTACACTTACTATATAAACTATAGAGTTTTTATAGTATAATATAAAGAGACTAAATAAACTATAAAGATACGTTATAGAGGTTATATATATTATAGCATAGCAGGAGGATATATATTATAGGGGATTAACTATAGTTATTTTATTTCTCTTTTCTCTTTTCTTTATTATTCTCTTAGTCTAGTTAATACAGTAAGCAAAGTGTTATACCTGCGTCCCTGTTTTTATGCCGTGACATATATAAATTAGTTATAGGTAGGAAGTGCCCTTAGGCTAGATAGAGGGGCGGGCGGAAGGCAGGAGAGTGGCTAGTGTGCGCTGTCACGGCACAAAAACAGGGACGCAGGTATGACACTCTGCTTACTATATTAACTAGACTAAGAGAATAATAAAGATAGAGAGAAAAGAGAAACAAAATAACTATAGTTAATCCCCTATAATATATATCCTCCTTACTATGCTATAATACTGTAAGGGCTTGGGCTTTGCCTAAGCATTCACTATAGTGCATACGAGTGGGGACAGTCTCAAGCAGGCAAGGACACAGAAAAGGGGGCTAACATAAGGCAGCTAGGGGTATAAGGGCTCTAGTAAGGATAGGTTTCTTACCTTCTTCTTTCCTTTCCTTAAGTTTCTTAATATTATACTAACGCCCTATTATAGTTCCCTAGGGGCTAGTCCTTTATAATTAAGAAACTTCCTTTAGTCTTATAATAGCTACTAAAAGACATAATAAATATACTAATAGATATATTAATAGATTTAATAGGTATACTTTAACCATACGATTAACCTAGCTAGGGATAGCTACTCCTCTATCTAATGCTATAGTACTATAGGTAGCTTAGTAAGCCTAATTTAAAACACTCTAACTTATACTAAGTAAGTAAATAATAGAGATTACGCGCCTCTAGGAGTAAGTAAACGTAAATTATATAGGACCCTTAACTTAATTACCCCTATAGCCTAGCCTAGTGCTCTAATAGTTAACCTTACACTACTCCCCTAATTTAGTCCTTACTATACCTAAAATAAAATAGAAACTAATCCCTATAGGTTACCTATATAATAGTAATAAGACTTTATTTACTATATAGAGGCTTCTAATAGAGTATAAGTTATAGGTAAATAAGGACTTTATTAGTACTAATAAGAATAAATAGATATTTATTTACTATAACCTCTTCTCTAAGGTATAATCCTAGGTAGCTACTTACTTTAAGTCTAGTAGCTCTATTACTTTAATTCTATAGACTTCCTAGAATACCTTAGGACTATATTCTCTAACTTATATAGATAGGAGATAGCCCTTATAAAGCTTAACTAAATAAAATAAGGACTAGGGAAGGTGTTTTCTATATTCTTTATTTACTTTATAGAAAAGCTCTTAATAGTAAAAGGGGAACACTAGGGGATAATATAAAGCTAGTAAAGCTCTAATATATACTTAATAAGTATTTAAGAGAGATTAGCGTAGGTTAGGGTATTAGCTATCTTAATTAGCATATAGCTATTACATAGTATTACAAAATTATAGTTAATATTAAGGCCCTTACCTAGAGGATAAGTACTAGACCTAATGTAAACTTTAATAAGCTAAGTCCTTAACCCTAACTAACTATAAGGGTAACACTCTAATAATAGAGGTTTATATAGTAAGAACCTAGCTAGGGAAGTAAAATAAGCTAGCTAAGAAGGAGAAGGAGATAAAGGCTACTATAAATATATAATAGGCTAAATAGGTATTAGAAGTAGTTTTAGCTAGATATTATTAAGAGGGATACTGCCTTTATTATAGATCTAAGGACTACTTTATCTAGGAGTGCACTTTTCTCCTACCTTACTACCTATAGGTTAGTATTAATATATCTAGGGCGGATAAGGAAAGCGTAGATAAGAAAGTAAACATTCCCCTATAAAATAAGTAGCCCCTAAGCAAAGTCTTATATAGGGGCGAATAGGCTAGTTAACTACTATAGTATAGGATAATTATAACCGCTATATAGAGATAAAATAGGGTATAGTATAATATATAAACTAACTACTATTCTTAATTTCTATACTCTTTAATATATATTATTTTATTAATTTCTAAGTTAATTATAGTTATAATTACTATAGTGCTATAAGCAAATTAGTAGTAAGATAGCTTAGCCTAGAGCTTATATAGTTACTAAAATAAAGGTATATTTATACTATAGTAAAATTAGAAAGAAGAGGGAAGTAGGTTAAGGAAAATACCTTTTCTATAACCTATATAGTACACACTAGAATTAATATAGATAGCTAGGAGTTATTTATATACTTATATGTTATCCTAGGTCTTACTTAGGATATAATATTTAGAATGCCTTAGTTAGAGTAGCATAATATAGTAATTTATATAGTAAAATAATAACTAGTTATTAAAGCTATAGAGAGCCTTTATGTCTCTAAGGCCTTTACTTAGGTAGTAGAGGCACTAGTATAGGGAATTATTAGATCTCTTTACACTACTAAGGCGCATAGGGTATAATAAAATAAGGACACTACTATAAGGTTTATTACTATAAGCTTAAAAGAGATAATAATAGTACTATAGATTATAGCGCCTAAGATAGAGCTAGCTAGCCCTAATATGTTAACACTACCTAAGGAGTTAGAGAACTTTATAGACCTCTTTAATAAGGCTAAGGCTAATAGATTACCCCTTATAGGGGTTCTCTTAACTACTATATATATATATATAAGAACCTAGATAGGTCTAAACTAATACTCCTATAGGGACTATTATATAATATACTATAGGATTAGCTCTTAGAGGTTTAACGCTAGATTATAGACTTAATAAATAATAGTTAGATCTATACTAGCTCCTTATTAGCTATAGCTTCTATCTTTCTTATTAAAAAGGTAAATAGGGGATAGTATTTTTACATAGACTATTACGCTCTTAATAAGATAATAGTATAGGACTATTACCCTCTCTTACTAATTAAAGAGATATTACACTCCTATCCTAGGTGTGTTAGTTTATAAAGGTAAATATTTATATAGTGTTTTATAAACTATAAATAGCTAAGGGTAAGGAGTACCTTATAGTATTCTATATAAGGTTTAGCTTATTTAAATAGCTAGTCTACCCCTTTAGCTTAGCTAGCGCACTAGTAACCTTCTAGTGCTATATTAATAAATCCTTAGGGGATATATTAGGGACTTTATTATAGCTTACCTTAATAATATCCTAGTTTACTTAGGGGTTAAGGAAGGATTATATAGCTAAGGTTTAGTTAGTTCTTAGCTACCTAAGGGCTATAGGCTTATACCTTAACCTTAATAAATCTATATTTACTATAAAAGAGGTTTAGTACCTAGGATATATTATTATAGTAGGACGCTTAATTTACCTAGATCCTATAAAGGTTATAGCTATAAGGGAATAGGTAGTACCTATAAAACTATATAGGGTTTATAGCTTCCTAGGATTTACAAATTTCTACCGTGATTTTATTAGTAACTTTTTAGAGATAGTAGCTTTATTAATATAACTTACTAAGAGGAATATTCCTTTCTAATAGGGATCTAAGGAGAATAAGGCCTTTAAGAGGTTAAAGATACCTTTATTATATACCTAGTGCTAGTATAATAGGACCTAGACTACCTAATAGTAGTAGAAGCTAATTACTTAGGCAAAGCCCTTAGTAAGTGCTTCTTATAATAAAGTCCTAATAGTATTTTATACCTAGTTACTTACTATTTTACTAGTCTTATGCCCTTATAGAAGAACTATATAATTTTTAATAAGGAACTACTTACTATTATCTCTTACCTTAAGGTATAGTTAGTAAAGCTTTAGGGCATATCCTATTTATTTATTATCTATATATATTATAAGAACTTAGAATACTTTATAACTCCTTAGTTAATATTAGAGAGATAGGCTTAGTAAGCAAATATACTTATATTATTTAACTTCTACCTCTATTATAAGCCTAGTATATAAGCTTAATACCTAGATACCCTTTTCTAGAGAAAATAGGACTAGAATAGATTAGCTTTAAGGATAGGGTATATTCTATAGCTTATTACTATTATATAACTCTTACTATTACTAGAGGTATAAAGGGATAGCACTAGCCTAGTGCTATACCTTATATATACACTACTATTACTAGTAAGGAGGCTCTTTTTACTACTAAGTACTTTTAGACCCTATAGGACTAAGCTATTATATTAGACCCTATATATAGTATTTAATTAAGGACTATTTAGAAAGGGGTTAAAAGTTTCCCCTAAGGCGCTAATAAGGGAATAGGTTATAAATTATTTTATAAGTATATATAGGGCGCTTTAGTTTAGGGGCTATACTTAGGTTCTAGCTTAGGAACCCCTTATAATAACCCTATATAATAATACTATAACTTACTAGTGGTAGGGCACTTAGGTTATAATACTATATTTTAAATTTTATAATAGTAGTTCTATTAGGATAGGATATTATAGGACGTTACTTAGCTTATTTATAACTACTACTGCTTTAGTAGTTATAAGAGTTATTAATAGCATTAGGGCTTACTAAAGCCTTTACCTATCCCTAATTAGTTCTAGTTATAGATTTCTATTAACTTTATAATAAACTTACTAGTAGTATCCTAGAGAGGCTATAGTACCTTATAGTTATTATAGATAGACTCTTAAAGTTTATATAGTTAGAAGCTATAACCTCTATTAGGGCTAAGGAGTATATAAAGTGGTTTAAGATAGTTTAGTAAAGGTTTTAAGGATTTCCCTAATCTATTATTATAGATTAAGGGTTAGACTAGCTAGGAAAATTTTAGATAATATTATGCTCTTATATTAGGATAAACTAGCTACTTTCTATATTATACTACCTATAAACTAATAGCAGTATAAAGTAAGTAAACTAGGAGGTATAGGTAATATTATATATTATAGTCTCCTTCTTATAGTTTAATTAGCTAGAGTATCTAGTGGCTTACTAGCTTATAATTAATAATAGGTTCTCTTTTATAATAGGAGTTAGCCTAAATAAGTTACTATATAGCTATAACTTAGAGCTAATCTAGTTATAACTAGACTAGTTTACCTCTATAATAATACCTAAAGGATAAGCTATATAATTCCTTAAGCACCTATAAGAGAGTACTTACCTAGCGTAAGCTATAATAGCCTATATTTAATAAAGATAGTAGGATACTATATTAGCTTCTTAATAGCTAGTAAAACGGTTTTAAGTTAGAGATAAGGTATAGCTTTTACTTAAGAATATTAAGATAAACTATCTCTTATAAAAACCTAACTAGGTTATAGTAAAGTATATAGTTATAGAAGTACTAACGCCGCTAATAGTATAGTTAGATATCCTAAGGGGTATTTACCTAGTTTTCTATATAGACCTTATTAAACAGGCCACTGTGATGGACTGGCCCCTAGGCGGCTGCTGTTAGGCGTCGATATAATATTAAGAAGCTTAAGGAGAGAAGAAGAGAAGGTAAGAAACCTATCCATACTATGCCCTCCTTATACCCCTTAGCTATCCTATCTATCCTTTCTCTATCCCTTACTATTTTCCTAATAGCCTTATTTCTAATTCTTCTATCCCCTTCCTTATTCCTTTTATTCTCCTTCCTCCTTCCTTTTATCCCTTATCTCTAGACCTTCTATCCCCTTATTACTTCCTATTAGCCCCCTAATGCCTATATTTTAGCTAATACTTAGGTAAAGCCTAAGCCCTTATATACGCCCTTACTTACTTATCTTAATTATACCTTAAGAACCTAAAGCTATAACCTAGAGTAATACCCTTAAAACGCCCCTCTCTACCCTATTATAGCTTAGTCATAGGTGGTGTGCGTGTTGTTATTAGGTGGCGTGTATAGCGTGCGCTTAGATATATTATAGAAACTCGTGGAAACCGCCCTATCTAGTGTGGAACCTCGTGGAACCCCTCCTTATTTAGTGCGCGATGTTTATGTTATTATACGACGCGTGTAACGCGTGTAACGCGTGTCCCCTAACCCCCTCCATTGCTGTGATAACCCCTAGCCCCTCCCCTTACCTATTTATAACCCTCCTTTATAGTTACGCCTCCCGCATAAATATCCTGTTTTCTCTCCTATATAACCCTTCCCTTCTTTATATAACCTTCCTCCTATAAATATTATAACTCTATTACGCCTTCCTATCTTATTACTTTCCTTATCCCTCTTATCCTATTTATTTGCTTACTAAAAATACCTTATCCTTATTATCCTATTCCTATTTCTCCACTAGTCCCTATTACGCCCCTAGCTTATGCTATAGGTGAATTTCTTATAGAGAGAGACTTAGATAATAAATAGTATGCTACCCCTATATTAGTTTTTATCTATATAGACCTTATATTAAATAGTCCCTAACTACTAGTGTCTTAGAGTGTTATCCCCTAAGAGCAGGGAATCCTATCCTCCCTACTATTATAACTATATAACCTATATCTAGTTAACTAGGTTCCTATCCGCTAACCCTAGGCTCCGCTATGCCCTTAAGGATCTAGAGGCTGTAATTGCCTTAGGTACGTATATTATTATGCCTAGTGTTACTAGGACTAAGACTATAAAGCAAAGATACCTATCCTATCCTAGGACTTTTATGCCCTTATAGGCAGATAGACTATGTTACTAAACTAGGCGTAGTTTAATCTAGCTCTAGTTTGTTTAGCCCTTAGGCCTTCTCCTTTTACTAATACACTTACGTTAAACATAACTAGGCTTAATATTATCCCTTTTATAGGTAGTAGCCCTTTAGCTAGCTATAGGATAGGAAATACTCTCTAATAGGTTACTAGTACCTTATTCTAGTAAAATTAGTAACTTATAAGTAATATAACTACTATATGTAAGGAGTTTTATAACTAATCTATAGTAATAATTAACACGCTCTTCCCTTATTATTATAGTGGTAATCTAGGCTATCCTTAACTTATTAAAGTAAGTAATAATTTACCTTCCTACTAGTACTAGTATTACTCCTAACTTGCCTCTAGCGCTAGTTCTCTTAACCCCTATTCCCCTACCCTACTAGGAACCCTTATGCTCCTACTATAGCTAGTAGGCGTTAGAGAAGCAAGGCTTTACCTCTATATGTCTATTACGCGCTTACTAACTAACACTCCGCTTACACTATTTAGAACCTAGGTAGGACCTATAGCTAGTAATATTACCCTAGTAAAGGTTATCCTATACTCTTCCTAAATATTAAATAGGATTATCCCTAGCTAATCTATATGCAGTGGATAATAACGTAGAATCCTATAGTAACCTAAGTAAACTAAAGGATATAGTAAAGGAAGTGGGATAAGTTTTTAGAGGATATATAAGTATTATTAGGTAGTAATATAAGTCTCCCTAGGGTCCTATCTATAGCCTCTCTTAGTAAACTAGTTTTACTTAATTAATTTAGTCTATTATTATATTATATATTCCCCTACTCCTTCTTAAACTTATTAAGGGCTTATATCTTTATTATATTCTCTAATAGTTCCTATATTAGTTATAAGTAACCTACCTATTTAACTAAAACGTTATATCTATTACCTTTACCTAGCGCGTTCTAGGCCACTAGGATCTACTCTACTTAGTATTCCTTAACAAGTTTATTATTATCCTCTACTAGGACCTATTCTAGGGCTAGCTAGGAGTCTTATAGCTTCTGGCTTAGGAGAGGATTGTTCGCTGCTTATTTAATAAGGTCTATATAGAAAACTAGGTAAATGCCCTATAGTATATCTAGCTAAACTATAAGTAGTGTGGGCACTTCTATAATAGTATATTTTACTATAACCTAATTAAGCTTCTATAATAGGCGGTTTATCTTAATATTTTTAAGGGAAAGCTATACCTTATCCCTAATCTAAAAGCGCTTTACTAGATATTATAATGCTATAGTTACGTCCTATTATTATTACTATACGTAAGCTATTATAGCCTAGGCTAAGAGGGTGCCCTTCTAGAGGTATTCTAGGAACTAAATAGCTCTCCCTTAGGCGTTATAGTAAAAGCTAATAGGTCTAGTTAGGATTAGATAGGTTCTAGATTATAGCTATAAAGTAATCTATTTAGGCTAACCCCTATAACTAAGGAGGTCCTATTATTTATTATAAGCTAGTAGGTAGCTAAGTGTTTAAGCTAGTTATATTAAGAGAAGGAGATTACTACTTATAGTATTACCTATACCTCCTAGTTTACCTATTCTATGCCGCTATTAGTCTATAGGTAGTGTGACGTAGAAAGTAACTATTCTATTCCTACTAATAAGCATAATATTATCTAAAACTTCCTAACTAATCCAAGCCTTAGTCTATAATAATAGACTAAGGGAATCCCCTAAATCTCCACTAGACTATCTTAAACCGTTCCGCGCACTCCTTAGCTCTAATTAAGGTTATTACCTCTAGCTAAACAAACTTAGAGAGCCTATCTATAATAACTATAAGGTATTATAGCCTCTCTAAGGATAAAGTAAGTAAGTTTATTATAAAATTAATAGAAATCTATAACTAGAACTAGTCTAGGACTAGTAGAGGTTTTAGCAAGCCTTAATATTATTAATAGCTCTTATAGCTCCTATTACAATAGCAATTACGAATAAGCCTAGCCATATCCTGCGATATCCTATCCTAGTGGAATTATTGCTATAGAATCTAGAATATAGTGTTATAACCTAGGTGTCCTATAACTAGCGAATTGTGGTATTATTAAATAAGGGTTGTTATAAGGGTTCCTATGCTAGAACCTAGGTATAGCCCCTAAACTGCAGTGCCCTATAAGCACTAATTAAGTAATCCGTGACCTATTCCCTTATTAGCGCTTCTAGGGAAACTTCCATGCTCTTTCCTAGATAGCCTATAGTTAAATACTATACGTAAGGTCTAATAAGATAGCTTAATCCTATAGAGTCTGTAGGTGTTTTATAGTAAAGAGGGCCTCCCTAGCTAGTGGTAGGCTTATATATAATAAAGGTAAGTCCTAACTATAACCTTCCCTTAAATCTAATAGTAACTAAGAGAGTTATATAATAGTAATAGGCTATAGAATCTGTCCTATCTTTACGCTAATACCCTTTCTATCCTACTCCCTTTAGGAGAGAGCGTCTAGTTATTAAGCCTATGTACTAGATCTGTAATATAAGTAAAAGTTAAATAAAGCTAGAGTATCCGCTTACCTAGCTTACTGTTCTAATATTAGGCGGGGAGTGGTAAAGTATTCTAGGTTCTTATAATCTATGTAAATTATAAATAGCTAGGAAACGCCTTATAACTCCGCTAACCACGCCTTAAGGCAGGAAATAATAGCTAGGAGCTCCTTATTATAAATAGTGTAGTTCCTTTACGCTGTTATTAGGCTCGTAGAGTAGTACGTAACTAGGTACATAACGTGGTTAGATCCTTTCTAGGATAAGCACCCTCTAAGGGCTATGCCTAAGTAATCTGCTTTAACTACCATAGGGCGGTCTAGGTCCTATTATGCGAGGACTAGGTACGTAATAAAGGCCCTTTTAGCCTCTTAAATGCCTTATTCTCCTTAGGTCCCTATTAGAAGGGGATATTTCTCTTTGTAAGTTATATAAGTAGTGCTGCTAACTTAGAAAAATCCTTAATAAAGTCCTAGTAGAAGTTTGCAAATCCTAGGAAGCTTTAGACCCCTATAACTTTATAGGTGCTAACTATTCCTAATAGCCATAACCTTTACTAGGTTAGGGCAGACTAAATAGCCTACTATAATAATATACCCTAGGTACTAGACTTCCTTTATAGTGAATATAGACTTATTAAGGTCTAGATATAGCCCTACCGCCCTTAAGCGGCTAAGTATTAATTAGACCTTCGCTATGTGGTCCTTCCTTAATCCCCTAGAGTAAACTAAGATATTATCTAGGTACGCTGTGATAAAGTCCCCTAACGCGTCCCCTAAGGATTTATTAATATAATATTAAAAGGTTACTAGTGCACCTACTAGTCTAAATAGGCAGACTAGCCACTTAAACAGCCTAAACCTAGTCCGGAATGCTATAAGGTGCTCCTTACCTTTAGCTATCTATAGTTTGTGGAATGCTACGCGGACATTTACCTTTGTAAACTATTACGCCTAGGAGAGAGATTAGAGTATTTCCTTAATTAGTAAGAGGGGTACTAGTCCTATGCTATAATCTTATTAAGGGCGTAGTAATTAACACAAAAGCATTACCTACTATTTAACTTCTTAACTAGAAGCATAGGAGCCATAGCTAATAAGGAGCTAGCATAAATCCATCCCTTATCTATAAGGTCTATAATCTAGCGTTAGATTTCTAAGAGTTAGTCCCTTAGCATATTATATAATAGTCCCTATAGTAGTGCTAGCTTAGACCTATCCGGGTTCTTGCGTATCTAGATATAATAGTTAAGGGTCCCCTATAAGGAGGCAAGCTATTTGCTTTAGCTTTATTAAATAGGTCTGCAAAGTCCGCTAGTTCCCCTAGTAGCGTTATTATATTAGGGCTACTTAGTTATAACTTTAGGGCTATAAGTTATAGCACTAATGTAATTTCCTTAGACTTATAGTAATAAAGCAAGTTATAGTGTCCTTCCTCTATTAGGCCTAGCGTACCTCCGCGGTATATAGGGATCTAATAATCCCTAAACTAGTTTGTCTATTCCTTACTCTAAGGCTTTAGATACACATAGGCCTTCCGCCGCCCCTATAACTAACTATTATTTAGCTATATAAATTACTACATCCTATTATTCTAGCTATAGCATCCTAAAGATCACATCCTAGGTAAGACCTAGGATAATGTATAGGTATACTAATAATTCCTACCTATTAATATTAATCTTAGCGTGCACTATATAGGTAATTAAAGAGGTGTCTTCCTTAACACGCTTCCCTGCTTCTTTATTTCCACTGTAGTATAGACCTATCTTCGTTTTAGTAATTATATAAGCTCTAGGCTTAGCTATTATACTACTAGTTTACTTATAGCACTATAGTAATTATAACTATAGTTAATCTAAATATTAAGGTATAAGTATATATTAAAGAGTATAGGAACTAGGAATAGTAGTTAATCTATAAAACATTCTATATCTTTTTAGTCTTTATACACTAACTATACTTATCTATAACTATAGCCACTAGCTAGCCTTTCCGCCCCTATATAAGGCTTTACTTAAGGGCTACTTATTTTCTATAGTGTTAATATTAACCTCCTTATTAGCGCTTTCCTTGTCTGCCCTATGCGTGTTAATGCTAACCTTTGGTTAATAAGGTAGGAGGAGGGAATATTCCTAGATATAGTAGTCCTTAGAGCTATAACGCAAGTAATATCCTTCCTAGTGGTATTTAGCTATCTCCGCCCCTAATACCTATTTAGCCCTCTGTGAATCTGTGTTTTTCTTCTAATCTTTGTCTTTTTATCTAACTTATTCCTCTTCCTAGCTAGGTTACTATAGCTTAAACCCCTATTATTAGCGTGTCCTCCTTATTATTAATTTACTAGGGTGCTAGGCAAGCTAGCTAGGGTCTGCGTTAGTTCTAATACTTATTCTCTAAGGCAAGGGACTTAATATTAACTATAATACTATAGTATTAGGTAATAGTGGTATAGTATTCTATTTAACTAACTCCTTTACTAATAGAAATTTCTCTTATTTATTTATTAAGTGCTTATTATAGCTTAGCTACCTTAATATTATCTGCCTAATAAGCCCCTCTAGCTAGGGAGAGTTTCTATTTAAAGCAAATAAAGAATACAGTAAATATCTCCTAGATGCTTATTCTATCTAGTTAAGTTCTATAAGAGCTATTTCTTGTCTATAGGGGTCTGCGTATAGGGTCTCTAGGTAGTAGAGGAAGGTATTTAGGTTATAGCCGCTTAATTCCCTTGCCTTGAAGAATGTGGCGATGCAAGCCTAGACCCTAGGCGCTAGGTTTTGTAGATAAATATCTATTAGTCCTTAGTGTTTCTAATAAAGTCCTTATCTACATCTAACTTATATTACATTAAGAACCTCTAAGTAGCAAATGTATTTTTATTACTATTATATAGGTTACCTATTAGGATTGGTTTTCGCTAAGTTAAGATTATATTAGGGACTATTAGCTATATAGGAGCATCTAGTGTAGTAGTAGCTAAGGCGCGGACTCTAGATTTACGTGCGCGCCTTGTTATAGAGAGTTAATTGCTCTAGCCTGTTGTTCTAATATTAGTTAGAGTGTTTTAAATTAGGCATTATAAGCCCCTAGTAGTAGTGTGGCGTCTAATAGGGAGGTTAGGGTCCCTAGCTAGGTAGGTCCTATAGTTAAAGAGAGTCTATTGTGTGATCTATTGTTTTTTTAGTAGTTTTCTTTTAGAACTAAAGGAAGCTTCTTAAATATAATAGACTAGCCCCTAGGTAGTTACTATTAGGCGTTAATATAATATTAAGAAGCTTAAGGAGAGAAGAAGAGAAAGTAGGAAACCTATCTATACTATGCCCTCCTTATACCCCTTAGCTATCCTATCTATCCTTTCCCTATCCCTACTATTTTCCCTAATAGCCTTATTTCTAATTCTTCTATCCCCCTTCCTTATTCCTTTTATCCTCCTTCCTCCTTCCTTTTGTCCCTTATCTCCGGACCTTCCGTCCCCTTATCGCTTCCTATTAGCCCCTAATGCCTGCGTTTTAGCTAATGCTTAGGCAAAGCCTAAGCCCTTACAGCCACAGAGGACCCTCTCCTAGCTAGAGACTCTAGGACTCTTGCCTAGGACTAGAATAGGTCCTAGCGGAGGATAATAATAAGCTTATAGAGGAATATTAAGTTAAATAGATCTTAGTGGCCTAGAATACCCTAGGCTAGGGCAGGAGATATAATATACTAGTTAAGTAAGTAGGTTATGTATAGCTAATATAGGAACCGCTAGAGAGTATAATATAGATATAAGCCCTTAATAAGTTTAAAGTAAAGTAAGGAGATATATAATATAATAATAGACTAAATTAATTATAAACTACTTATTTACCTATAAAGACTTCTAATAGCGCGTAGAGCATGCCTAATCTAAACCCTATTAACTTATTTTAGCTACTAAAATAAACTTAGAATCCTTTATCCCCTATAGTATAAGGGTTACCTATACTATTAGATAGGATATTAATTAGCGTTACCTTATATTTAGTAAGGATATAGATAGTATTATAATAAATAGGATAGCCACTACTATAGTTCTAGATAGTAAGAGCAAAATAGTAATTAGTAAATACAAAGTAAGTGTAGGCTAGGGGTAGCCTATCTCTAGGTTAACCTCTAGTAAGGAATAGATATTAGGTAGTATTTATTACTATAGGATAGCTACTACCTAGGGTATAATTAGTATAATAGTTAGTTAGACCTAACCTAGCTCTAAGTTAGAGTATCCTAGTAGTGGTAAGAGGGTAATTTATCTCTAGACTTAATAAATTAATAGCCCTAGCTACTACTATAGTAGTAAGGTAAGAGAGCCTTAAGGAGGTGTGTAAACTAGTTATAATATTCTTAGTATATAGAGTTTAAACTACCTATAATCTACTAGTTCTATTAGAATAAAATACCTATAACTTACTATATAGAGTTTCCTATACTATAGCTACCTATAGGGCTACTACTACTAAAGGGGATAACTTTAAGCCTAGTTATATTTATAGTAAGGGAGTTAGAGAAGGAGGTAGCCTAAGGGCTAAATAAACTAGTCCTAGATTAAATTAGGCCTAGTTTAAAAGGGCATTCTATTAACTAATAAAGGCGCGGAAGCCTTAGGATAGTACTAGTATCTTCTTCTTAGTTATTATAGTCCTTATAATACTAGGCATAATAATATATATCCCTAAGGTAATTATAGCCTTAAGGTCTTTTAAATAATATTAGAGCTAGGGGTTAGCTAATAGGAACCTAGTTAACTAGATATAGGTTATATAATTTTACTAATATAGGGGTAGGACTAGCTACTTTTAGGAGGGTAGTAGTCTAGTATACCTATAGTAAGGCACCTTTTAATATATAGCCTATAGGGCTAGAAGACTACTTAGGGAGTAGTATACTCCTTATTATCTAAGTTCCCTTAATAAGGAACTTACTAATAGATTAGGTAAGTAGTGTAGTAAGGGTAGCTAGAGTATATAGGGAATACTATAAGGGTTACTATAATAGGCTATGTCTAGTAAGAGTCTAATAGGTAAATAAAGGGTATTTTTAATAGTAGGATAGGAAGGAGTAATAGCACTATAATATTTTAGGAAAATTTTATATAAGGAAGGTAAGGTTATATAATAAAAATAAATAGTGGGTAGTAAGTAGGGGTTTTACGCTAGTAGAGGATAAGTTATATATTAGTAGGGGTAGGGCTACTATTAATATAATAATAATGCAAGGCTAGGAGAACGCATTACACGCCCTACCTAGACCTAATGTTAAAATAATAGGTCCCTATAATACGTTAAGGGGGTAAATACCTATATTAACTATAGTTAAGGGTAGTGGGAGGGGAGGAGTAAGGGTATATATAAGGGCTTAGGCTTTACCTAAGCATTTACTATAGTATATATAAGTAAGGATAGTCTTAAGTAAGTAAGGATATAGAAAAGGGGCTAATATAAGGTAGCTAGGGGGTATAAGGGGCTCTAGTGAGGATAGGTTTCTTACCTTCTTCTTTCCTTTCCTTAAGTTTCTTAATATTATACTAACGCCCTATCGCAGTCACCTAGGGGCCAGTCCTTAACAAATACACCTAACCTCTATAACGCATCTTTATAGTTTATTTAGTCCCTTTATATTATACTATAAAAACTCTATAGCTTATATAGTAAGTGCAAATAGGAGGTCTCTATATAAGTAAGGCCTTAGGCTATTATATAAATTAGAATAGTAGTAGCATATTAGTATAATTAAGGCATATAGACTAGGACGCGCCTAGCTATAACATTACCCCCTTCACAAATTAGCTATACCCTTATAGTAAGCTATATTATTTAAACCTAATATACTTTACTATACCTTCTTATAGTTCCTAAAGTATATTACCCTTAGTTTTCCTAACCTATCTATTAGTATAGTCTAGTTTTACTAGAGACTTATTACTTAATTTATTAGGTAGAAATAGCTCCTTATTTTTATAGCTATATAACTAGTATTCTAAGTTATATAAGGAACCCTTTACTATTAGATTATTACTATAAAACTTCTTAATCTTATATAGCTAACACTTAAGCTTTCTTATATTATACCACTTAATATCTTTATTAGCGCCCTCCTAGTCTACTTAGTATTATAGTTTTCTATGCTAAATTCTTAATATAAGCACCTTACTTACCTAGTATTATATTTCGCTATTTACTAGGTCCTTATCTAGGGGCGTAATATATTATCCTAGTAGTAGGTTCTAGGCTACCTTACGTAGCTTAGAGGTATAGAATTATTAGTATATTTTAATTACTATAGGAGATTTAATTTAAATATAGTGCCCTTACTTATAATTACCTTATATAGGCTTACCTATAGGTTATTTAATTTCTTACTTAGCTAGTCTAATATCTAGCCTCTTTAGTCTATATATATAAAGTCCCTAACCTTAAAATTAATTAGGTATTACTTCTTATTAGCGCTTTCCGCTTACTACTATTATGCTTTTCTATATTTCCCTATACTACTTTCTAGGCTATATAAATATATTTTACGTAGTCCTAGGCTCCTAATAGGTTATCTAGCTTAATAGGGAGCTAAATTCTATTATATAGTTTTACTAATTATAACTTATCTAAGGCTTATGTCCTATCTTAACTATAAATAGTAATAAGCCTATAAAATCTTATAGTAAGTATGCCTATACTATGTCTATAAAGGGAGCATTTTAGACTAGTTATCCTATATATAATTAACTATTAGTCTTAGCCTTTATATTAGGTACTAATTTATACTCTTAGTCTAACTATTAGCTTATAAATATCTTACTATAGATAGCTATACCTTAATTTCTATAATTATATAAAGCTTATTCTAAAACTTAGAAATAAACTATAGTCCTTAATCTAATATAATTAATTTAGGGGTTCTAGTGTATTACTAGATATTATTAAAGAAGAGTCTTACTACCTATAGGGCATCTATCTTCTTACTATAGGCTATTATATAGAAGCGCTTTTATAGTTAGTTTACTACTATAAATACTATATTATACCTATAGTAGTCCTTTAGTAGTATTATAAAATCTATAGTAAAATACTAGTAAGGCTAGTTAGGCATAGGCAGTAGCTATAGTAGCCCTAGCGCCTTATCCCTAGGTACCTAGTTCCTATAGTATAGGTAGTAGTTATTAATATATTAGGTAATCTTTATTTATATCTTTAGCTACTAGTACTATTCCTAGAGAAGTTTTATTATCTTATTTCTTCCTAGGTAAGCTATAAGCCTCTAGAGGTATACCTCTATAATTAGCCTTATCTAAAGAAAGTCTTTGCTAGGCACTACTAGTTAACCCTAGTGTAGTAGCTAGCTATTCTTATCTTCCTAGTTCTTAGTACTTATCTTCTCCTAGAACTCCTCTATACTTCCTATCTTATATATATTCTTTTATAGTATCTCCTAGGTTAGGAACATACCCTAAGCTTACCTATCCTATGCCTCTCCTTACTATAGGTTTAGTAGCTAGGGTAGCTATATAAACTTTATTAATAGTAATAGTACTTACTCCTACTAAGCTAGCTACTTCTCTCTCTAGGTCTTAAGGTCTTTAGATTTCCTTAATAGTATATTTATAGCTATATTTTCCCCTAGGTTAAAACTTAATAATAAAATTATACTATAAGAGCTATTTACTCTATCTTACCTATTATATATTTAGCTACTTCTTTATAGTTAAAAACTCTAACCTATAGTAATCTATATATACCTAGATTAGTACCTTTATCTATAAGCTTACTAGCTCTAGTCTCTATTCCTTAAAATACCTTATAATTACTAATAGTTCCTTATCTAGTATACTATAGTTACCCTTTGCTATATTTATTATCTTTAAGTAGTATACTATAGGGTGCTATTTATTACTAGACTTTTATAATAGCACTCCTAACACTACTCTATCTAATAAGTCTATCTCTAGCTTAGTCTTATAGTCTAGTTTATAGTGCTAGAGTATAGGTAATAAGATTATAGCTTCCTTTAGCTTTTAGAAAGCTTCCTTATATACTAGGCTCTAGTCCTATAGGGTGTCTTAGTAGGTTAGATAGTGTAATAGTTATATAAGTCTACTATATCCTCTATAAACTTCTAATAAAATCCGTAAAAGCCTAGAAATAACTAGATATCTTTAACCTTTATAAGGCGCTTCTAATTAAATACTGCCTTTAGCTTCTCTAGGTCTATAGTAATCCCCTTAGTAAATATAATAAACCCTAGGAACTTTATCCTAGTAACCCTAAATTTACACTTCTTAATATTAACTTATAAACCTACCTCTTATAGCCTTTATAGCACTTTATAGATATACTAGTGGTATTTCTTTAGGTCTACTAAGAAGATTAGGATATTATCTATATATACTATATAAGTAATGTCTAAAAGGTCTCCTAGTATATAGTTTATATACCTCTAGAATATTACTAGGCTACTAGATAGTCTAAAAGGTAGGACCTTATACTTAAACTACCTATACTATATTCTAAAGGTTATAAAGTCCTTGCTTTTCTCTTCTACTCTAAGGCAATTAAACGCCTATTAAATATCTAGCTTAGTAAATATCTTAGCTTACTTAAGTATCCTAGTGTCTTATTAATTAGTAGTAAGAGATACCTATCCCTTTAGAGATTAGGTTAAGCTTCTAGTAATTTACGTAGAATCTTAGGCTCCTATTTAACTTCTTTATAAATAGCACTAGCGCTATAAATATTACCTTACTTAGCTTAATAAACCCCTTCTATAGGTTCTTAATTAGGTAGTCCCTTATAGCCTTAAGCTCTTTAACTAACTATCTATATAAAGGGGCATACTTTAAATCCTACCTCCTATATGCTTTTTCTAGCTTAATCTTATTGTTAAAGTTAGGTTATTATAAAGGAGTGTATTTACCTTTTTCTTTAAGAATATATTTGCTAAGTTATAGTATTCCTTTGGTAGCTTTACGTATACTTATTAACGGATTTATTTAGGGTTATCTTCTATCCTATAGAGGTCTTCTACCTCTTCTAGATTCTCTAGTGTATTAATATATACTACTAATTCTTATAGCATAATTATACTAATCTTATTTTCCTTCTTCTAAGTATTTATTATATATAGGGCTATACTAATAAATACTATTAGGATTATAGGCTTCTTTATTACTACTACCTTTAGTAAACGCTCTATCTCTAGGCTCCCTCTTTATAGTATCTTTTTAGCGTTACTTGTTAGCTATTTTATTATTACTTTTTATCTTACTTAATAATTTAGTTTTATTACTTTATATTTACCTAGTGCTTAGGATTAACATTATAAGGTTTTAGAAGCTTGTCTAGAGTCTATAAAATTAATTAAGGTAGCTTAGAGTCCCTTAATACTAGCTAGTCCTTTAGCTAAATAATCTTCCTTTCCTATAGGTCTAGTATAATGCTATAGGCCTATATCTATTTTAAGCTAAGGATAATATCTTGCTTTCCTAGATCTAGTTAGAGCATTAGATATTATCTCTCTCTTTAGTAATTAATAATTAAATTAGGCTCCTAGATTTAGGATACTATATATCCTAGTTTCCTATTAAACTCTATAATTAGGATCTTCTACGGAAGTTCCTCTAATAGTGCTTATAGCTAGTATTTAAGTAATTTTACTATTCTTTTATTTATAAAGGCATAGCTACCTACTCCTATATTAATTAGTACGCTAAGTTTTAGTCTATATCTATTATATTCTACTATATAATTTATCTAAAACTATAGTTTACCTAGTAACTTACTAAGGTCTATTAATACTAATATTACTAGCGCCTTCTAATCTTATTAGCCTAGAGAGGAGTTATATTTCCTAGGCCTCTTTATTTTCTAATTTATCTAGTTTTACTACCTAAGTCTCCTTTATAATCTCTAAGATAGGTGCCTTCTAATTTAGGTAGTTCCTTATAATATACCCTCCTTATTATATTTATAGCATAGGCCTTTATTATATACTTTCTTAAGACTATAGGGTAATAAACTAAAGTTTTGCTATCCTCTACCTATAGTATTCTTTCCCTTATTCTTATCTATAGCATTAGGATTAGTAAAAGGTTCTCTCTTTAGGGTAGCCTCCTTTATATTATTCTTAAAGGGGTGCTATATATAAGGCTAGTGTATTTCTAAATTACACTATAAGCTATAGCCTTCTTAATAAGTTTATTAAAGGTATAGTTTTCTTCTATATAGTAACCTACTAGGGTAGTGTGCTAGGAAACTAGTAACTTATTAAAGAATTTATCCTTAAGTAAGTCCTTAGAGATACTACTAATATATATAGCTTTAAAAAACGCTATCTTAAATTTAGTAAATCCACTACTTATTATTCTTAGGTTAGTAAACTTTTATTAAGCTTTACACTCCTATTAGGGTTAAGGAAAATTAAGTCTAAATGCTTTAGGGTAGCTTCTATAGTAATAAGGACTTACTGTCTATTTATAGTGTAGGTTATATCTAAATATTAGCAGGCTACACCCTTAGTATAGGAGTTTATATAAGTTATATATACCTCCTTAGTTACATAGTAATTAGCATTATGCTAGAGCTTATTATAGATAGCCCCTTTCTAGGATTTGTAAGTTAAGTTAACTCTATTATTAAGTGCGTCTAGGTCTAGGAGCTTAGCTAATTAGGATATGCGTTTAGTAGCTAGTTGTTATAGACTGGCCCCTAGGCGACTGCGATAGGGCGTTAGTATAATATTAAGAAACTTAAGGAAAGGAAAGAGAAAGGTAAGAAACCTATCCTCACTAAAGCCCCTTATACCCCTAGCTACCTTATATTAGCCCCTTTTCTATATCCTTACTTACTTAGGACTATCCTTACTTATATATACTATAGTAAATGCTTAGGTAAAGCCTAAGCCCTTATATATACCCTTACTCCTTCCTCCTACTACCCTTAACTATAGTTATTATAGGTATTTACCCCCTTAATATATTATAGGGACCTATTATTTTAATATTAGGTCTAGGTAAAGTATATAACGCGTTCTCCTAGCCCTATATTATTATTATATTAATAGTAGCTCTACCCTCCTAGGGCATAACTTATCCTTTACTAGTGTAAAACCCTTACCTACTATATACTAACTATTTTTATTATATAACCTTACTTTCCTTATATAAAATTTTCCTAAAATATTATAGTATTATTACTCCTTCCTATTCTATTATTAAAAATACCCTTTATTTACCTATTAGACTCTTACTAGATATAGCCTAATATAGTAACCCTTATAGCATTCCCCTATATACTCTAGCTACCCTTACTATACTAACTACCTAATCTATTAGTAAGTTCCTTATTAAGGGAACTTAGATAATAAGGAGTATACTACTCCTAAGTAGTCTTCTAGCCTTATATACTATATATTAAAAGATACCTTACTATAGGCATATTAGACTACTACCCTCCTAAAAGTAACTAGTCCTATTCCTTATATTAGTAAAACTATATAACCTATATCTAGTTAACTAGGTTTCTATTAGCTAACCCTAGCTCTAATATTACTTAAAAGACCTTAAGGCTATAATTACCTTAGGAATATATATTATTATACCTAGTGTTATAAGGACTATAATAACTAAGAAGAAAATACTAGTGCTATCCTAGGGCTTTTACGCTCTTATTAGTTAATAGAATACCCTTTTAAACTAGGCCTAATTTAATCTAGCACTAGTTTATTTAGCCCTTAGGCTACCTCTCTTCTTTAACTCCCTTACTATAAATATAACTAGGCTTAAAGTTATTCCCTTTAGTAGTAGTAGCCCTATAAGAAGCTATAGTATAGGAAACTCTATATAATAAGTTATAGGTATTCTATTCTAATAAAACTAGTAGATTATAGGTAGTCTAAACTCTATATATTAAGAGTATTATAACTAGTCTACGCGCCTCCTTAAGGCTCTCTTACCCTATTACTATAGTAGTAACTAGGGCTATTAATTTATTAAGTTTAGAGATAAATTACCCTCTTACTACTACTAGGAACGCTCCTAACTTAGGACTAGGTTAAGTCTAACTAACTATTATGCTAATTATACCCTAGGTAGTAAGTATCCTATAGTAATAAATACTACCTAATATTTATTCCTTACTAGAGGTTAACCTAGAGATAGGCTACCCTAGCTTACACTTACTTTATATTTACTAATTACTATTCCACTCCTACTATCTAGAACTATAGTAGTAGCTATCCTATCTATTATAACACTATTTGCGTTCTTACTAGATATAAGGCAATGCTAATTAATATCCTATCTAATAGTAATAATAACCTATCTAATAGTATAAGTAACCCTTATACTATAGGGGATAAAGGATTCTAAGTTTATTTTAGTAGCTAGAATAAGTTAATAAGGTGTAAATTAGGCATGCCTTATATACTATTAGAAGTCCCTATAGGTAAATAAGTAGTTTATAATTAATTTAGTTTATTATTATATTATATATCTCCTTACTTTACTTTAAACTTATTAAGGGCTTATATCTATATTATACTCTCTAGTGGTTCTTATATTAGCTATATATAACCCACTTACTTAACTAGTATATTATATCTCCTACCCTAGCCTAGGGCATTTTAGGCTACTAAGATCTATTTAACTTAATATTCCTTTATAAGTTTATTATTATCCTTTACTAGGACTTATTCTAGCCCTAGTTAAGAGTCCTAGAGTCTCTAGCTAGGGAGAGGGTCCTTTATAGCCTATTTAATAAGGTCTATATAGAAAACTAGGTAAATACCCCTTAGGATATCTAACTATACTATAAGTAATATTAGTACTTTTATAACTATATACTTTACTATAACCTAATTAAGTTTTTATAAGGGGTAGTTAGTCTTAATATTCTTAAGTAAAAGCTATACCTTATCTCTAACTTAAAACTATTTTACTAGCTATTAAGAAGCTAATATAGTGTCTTACTATTTTTATTAAATATAGGCTATTATAGCTTATACTAGATAAGTACTCTCTTATAGGTGCTTAAGGAATTATATAGCTTATCCCTTAGGTATTATTATAGAGGTAAACTAGTCTAGTTATAACTAGATTAGCTCTAAGTTATAGCTATATAGTAACTTATTTAGGCTAACTCCTATTATAGAAGAGAACCTATTATTAATTATAAGCTAGTAAGCTACTAAATACTCTAGCTAATTAAACTATAAAAGGAGACTATATTATATAATATTACCTATACCTCTTAGTTTACTTACTCTATACTACTATTTATCTATAAGTAATATAATATAGAAAGTAGCTAGTGTATCCTAATATAGGAGTATAATATTATCTAAAATTTTCCTAGCTAGTCTAACCCTTAATCTATAATAATAGATTAGGAAATCCTTAAAACCTTTACTAGACTATCTTAAACTATTTTATACACTCCTTAGCCCTAATAGAGGTTATAGCTTCTAATTATATAAACTTTAAGAGTCTATCTATAATAACTATAAGGTACTATAGCCTCTCTAAGGATATTACTAGTAAGTTTATTATAAAGTTAATAAAAATCTAAGACTAAAACTAATTAGGGATAGGTAAAGGCTTTAGTAAGCCCTAATACTATTAATAACTCTTATAACTACTAAAGTAATAATAGTTCTAAATAAGCTAAGTAATATCCTATAATATCCTATTCTAATAGAATTACTATTATAAAATTTAAAATATAATATTATAACCTAAGTGCCTTACTACTAGTAAGTTATAGTATTATTATATAAGGGTTATTATAAGGGGTTCCTAAGCTAGAACCTAAGTATAGCCCCTAAACTAAAGCGCCCTATATATACTTATAAAATAATCTATAATCTATTCCCTTATTAATACCTTAGGGGAAACTTTTAACCCCTTCCTAAATAGTTCTTAATTAAATACTATATATAGGGTCTAATATAATAGCTTAGTCCTATAAGGTCTAAAGGTACTTAGTAGTAAAAAAGCCTCCCTTACTAGTAGTAGTAGTATATATATAAGGTATAGCACTAGGCTAGTACTATCCCTCTATACCTCTAGTAATAGTAAGAGTTATATAATAGTAATAGGCTATAGAATATACCCTATCCTTAAAGCTAATCTATTCTAGTCCTATTCCCTCTAGGAAAGGGTATTTAAGTATTAAGCTTATATACTAGGCTTATAATAGAGGTAGAAGTAAAATAATATAAGTATATCCACTTACTAAGCCTATCTCTCTAATATTAACTAAGGAGTTATAAAGTATTCTAAGTTCTTATAATTTATATAAATAATAAATAGATAGGATATGCCCTAAAGCTTTACTAACTATACCTTAAGGTAAGAGATAATAGTAAGTAGTTTCTTATTATAAATTATATAGTTTTTCTATAAGGGCATAAGACTAGTTAAATAGTAAGTAACTAGGTATAAGATATTATTAGGACCTTATTATAAGAAGCACTTACTAAGGGCTTTACCTAAATAATTAGCTTTTACTACTATTAGGTAGTCTAGGTTCTATTATACTAGCACTAGGTATATAATAAAGGTATCTTTTAACCTCTTAAAGGCCTTATTCTCCTTAGATCCCTATTAGAAAGGGATATTCCTCTTAGTAAGTTATATTAGTAAAGCTACTATCTCTAAGAAGTTACTAATAAAATTATAGTAAAAATTTATAAATCCTAGGAAGCTATAAACCCTATATAGTTTTATAGGTACTACCTATTCCCTTATAGCTATAACCTTTATAGGATCTAGGTAAATTAAGCGTCTTACTATAATAATATATCCTAAGTACTAAACCTCTTTTATAGTAAATATAGATTTATTAAGGTTAAGGTATAAGCCTATAGCCCTTAAGTAGCTAAGAACTAACTAGACCTTAGCTATATAATCCTTCCTTAACCCCTAAGTAAACTAGGATATTATTAAGGTAAGCTATAATAAAGTCCCCTAATATATCCCCTAAGGATTTATTAATATAGCACTAGAAGGTTACTAGTACACTAGCTAAGCTAAAGGGTAAACTAGCTATTTAAATAGGCTAAACCTTATATAGAATACTATAAGGTACTCCTTACTCTTAGCTATCTATAGTTTATAAAATACTATATAAATATTTACCTTTATAAACTAATATGCCTAGGATAGGGAGCGTAATATCTCTTTAATTAGTAAGAGAGAGTAATAGTCCTATACTATTATCTTATTAAGAGCGTAATAGTCTATGTAAAAACACTATTCCTTATTTACCTTTTTAATAAGAAAGATAGGAGCTATAGCTAATAAGAAGCTAGCATAAATCTAACCCTTATCTATTAAGTCTATAATCTAGCGTTAAACCTCTAAGAGCTAATTCTATAGTATATTATATAATAGTCCCTATAGGAGTGTTAGTTTAGACCTATCTAGGTTCTTATATATATATATAGTGGTTAAGAGAACCCCTATAAGGGGCAAACTATTAGCCTTAGCCTTATTAAAAAGGTTTATAAAGTCCTCTAACTCCTTAGGTAGCGCTAATATATTAGGACTAGCTAGCTTTATCTTAGGTGCTATAATCTATAGTACTATTATTATCTCCTTTAAGCTTATAGTAATAAACCTTATATTAGTGTCCTTATTCTATTATACCTTATAAGCCTTAGTAGCGTAAAGGGATCTAATAATTCCCTATACTAGTGCCTTTACTACCTAAGTAAAGGCCTTAGAGATATAAAGGCCCTCTATAGCTTTAATAACTAGTTATTATTTTACTATATAAATTACTATATTATATTACTCTAACTAAGGTAATCTAAATATTATATCCTAGGTAAGACCTAGGATAATATATAAGTATATAAATAACTCCTAGCTATTTATATTAATTCTAGTGTATACTATATAGGTTATAGAAGAGGTATTTTCCTTAACCTACTTCTCTCTCCTTTTATTTTTACTATATTATAAATATACCTCTATTTTAGTAACTATATAAGCTCTAGGCTAAGCTATCTTACTACTAATTTGCTTATAGTATTATAGTAATTATAACTATAATTAACTTAGATATTAATAAAATAATATATATTAAAGAGTATAGAAATTAAGAATAGTAGTTAGTTTATATATTATACTATACCCTATTTTATCTCTATATAGTAGTTATAATTATCCTATATTATAGTAGTTAACTAGCCTATTTACCCCTATATAAGACTTTACTTAGGGGCTACTTATTTTCTATAGGGGAATATTTACTTCCTTATCTACGCTTTCCTTATTTACCCTAGATATATTAACACTAACCTATAGGTAATAAGATAGGAGAAAAGTGCACTCCTAAATAAAGTAGTCCTTAGATTTATATTAGAGATAGTATCCCTCTTAATAGTATCTAGCTAAAACTACTTCTAATACCTATTTTACTTATTATATATTTATAGTAGCCTTTATTTCCTTCTCCTTCTTAGCTAGCTTATTTTACTTCCCTAATTAGGTCCTTACTATATAAACCCCTATTATTAGAGTATTACCCTTATAGTTAGTTAAAGTTAAGCACTTAGCTTATTAAAGTCTATATTAGGTCTAGTACTTATTCTCTAGGGTAAGGGCCTTAATATTAACTATAATTTTATAATACTATATAATAGCTATATACTAATTAAGATAGCTAATACCCTAACCTATACTAATCTCTCTTAAATACTTATTAAGTATATATTAGAGCTTTACTAGCTTTATATTATCCCCTAGTATTCCCCTCCTACTATTAAGAGCTTTTCTATAAAGTAAATAAAGAATATAGAAAATACCTCCTCTAGTTCTTATTCTATCTAGTTAAGCTCTATAAGGGCTATCTCCTATCTATATAGGTTAGAGAATATAGTTCTAAGGTATTCTAGAAGTCTATAGGATTAAAAGTAATAGAGCTACTAGACTTAAAGTAAGTAGTTACCTAGGACTATACCTTAGAGAAGAGGTTCTAGTAAATAAATATTTATCTATTCTTATTAGTACTAATAAAGTCCTTATTTACCTATAACTTATACTCTATTAAAAGCCTTTATATAGTAAATAAAGCCTTATTACTATTATATAGGTTACCTATAGGGATTAGTTTTTATTTTATTTTAGGTATAGTAAGGGCTAAATTAAGGGGAGGAAGTAGTATAGAGTTAACTATTAAAGCACTAGGCTAGGCTATAGGGGTAATTAAGTTAAGGGTCCTATATAATTTACGTTTACTTACTCCTAGAGGTATATAATCTCTATTATTTGCTTACTTAGTATAAGTTAGAGCGTTTTAAATTAGGCTTACTAAGCTACCTATAGTACTATAGCATTAGATAGAGGAGTAACTGTCCCCTAACTAGGTTAATCCTATAGTTAAAGTGTGCCTATTAGATCTATTAATATATCTATTAGTATATCTATTATATCTTTTAGTAGCTATTATAAGACTAAAGGAAGTTTCTTAATTATTATAGACTAGCCCCTAGGTAACTATAATAGGGCATTAGTATAATATTAAGAAACTTAATAAAAGGAAAGAGAAAGGTAAGAAACCTATCCTTACTAGAGCCCCTTATACCCCCTAGCTACCTTATATTAGCCCCTTTTCTATGTCCTTGCCTGCTTAGGACTGTTCCCACTCATGTGCACTATAGTAAATGCTTAGGCAAAGCCCAAGCCCTTACACTAGTGTTACGCTAGTTCTAGTGTCTCTAATCTAGATTAATTAGTGCGTGAGTTTAAGATAGTTATTAATAAGGCTTTAGTAGTTACTAATAACCCTATTCTTCTCTTCTTCTAAACAAGCGTAATTAATATACTTAGGGTTTATAGTCCTTACCTAGAGTGCTACTAGTTTAGCTTATATTACTTCTAGTTAGTCTAGTCCCTCCTAGTTACTCTATATCTAGGCTATATAGTTAGTATCCACTAGTAGTTCTATATTATTATTAAGGAATCTAACCATAGATAATAGGTTACTTACTATACTTACTAGTACTTCTCTCTAGAGGTAAGATTCTCTAATAATCTCTATAATACCTTTATTTTAAATTAACTCTTAGATTATATTATTATTATTTAGGAGACTTAGGCACTCTAGGCTATTGCTTATAGGCATAGGTCTAGCTAACTAGCCTTATTAATTTGCTTCTAAATCTCTTACTCTATGCCTTCTATAGAAGCTTCCTATTCTTAGGACTATAGCTTTAGGAGGTCTTCTTAGGTTACTACCTATCCTATTTAAATATCTATAATTAGGTCTCTATTACTATTAATACCTAGTATATTTGTATATTTATATCTATAGTAGCTAGGAATAGTTAGTACTCCTACCCTATATATAACACAAGTCCTAGCCTTACTCTATAACTAATTATAAGGTATATTATTAGTATTACTAGGTGTTATTATAGGTATAAATACTACTATAGGTTTTAGAATAGTTTATTAAAAAGGGTAGGATAGTTATAATTATCCCTAATAAAAAAAAGGTAAAGATAATTTTTATTATAATATTATAGTATAAAAACAGGGATATAGGTATAATACTTTACTTACTATATTATTTAGACTAAGAGAATGATAAAGATAGAGAGAAAAGAGAAATAAAATAACTATAGTTAATCCCCTATAATATATATTCTCCTTACTATACTATAATATACCTAACCCCTATAATATATCTTTATAGTTTATTTAGTCCTTTATATTATACTATAAAAACTCTATAGCTTATATAGTAAGTATAAATAAGAGGTCTCTATATAAGTAAGGCCTTAGGCTATTGTATAAATTAGAATAGCAGTAGCGCGTTAGTGTAATTAGGGCATATAGACTAGGACACGCCTAGCTATAATATATATAAATTAGTTATAGGTAGGAAGTGTCCTTAGGCTAGATAGAGGGCAGGTAGAAGATAGGAGAGTAGCTAGCGTGCGCAGAGGTATAGGTTAGGCACCCAACCTATACTATGCCTATATAAATTAGTTATAGGTAGGGAAGTGTTCTTAGGCTAGATAAAGAGAGTAAGTAAAAGATAGGAGAGTGGCTAGTATACGTAGAGGTATAGGTTAGGTACCTAACTTACACTACGCCTATATAAATTAGTTATAGGCAGGGAAGTGTCCTTAGGCTAGATAGAGAGGGTAGGTAGAAGATAGGAGAGTAGCTAGTGTGTATAAGTAAGTATAGGTATACCTTTATATAAGAAATTTACTTACTAGCCTAGCTAATTATATTACTACTACCTATAGTAACTTCTATATTTATACTTAGGGTAATATGCTTACTAATAACTTTTTCTATTTTACTTACCCTAGTGCCTATAGTAAAACCCCCTCTAGAGGATAACCTAGTAATACCCCTTAGAAGCTTACTAAGTATATTAGTAAATTATAGTTACTAGTAAGGGCTTATAAGCTACTTTTTATTTTCTATAAAATTTATTTATATAAGAAAAATAAAAATTAACTTATAGCTATATAATATAAATACTTATATATACTAACTTTTAATTAACTCCTATATATATAGTTATAGCGCCTATATAGAGAATAACAGCGTACTTACATACATTAATAGCGCCCGCGCGTATAGCAATTAGCGTGCGTAACTAGGTGTAGGTTAGGCGCCTAACTTACACTACTTATATAATAGCGCACCTATATATAATAATAGCGCTCGCAAATATACCTATAGTGCTTATATAGAAGATAATAGCACACCTACACATATTAATAGCACCTATAAACATACCTATAGTGCCTATATAGAAGATAATAGTATACCTATATATATTAATAGTGCCTATACGTATAATAATAGCGTGTGTAAGTATATATTAATAGCGCACTTATAGAAGATAATAGCACTTACCTATATTAATAGCGCTTACATACACATATACATATAGTAATAGCGTGCGTAAGTGGGTATAGGTTAGGCGCCTAACTTATACTATCTATAAAATAGTAGCGTGCGCTTACTTATTTACTAGTATTTACCTCTTACTCTTCCCCCTTACTAACCCTAGTCTTATAGGGACCCTAATACTAGGAAGGTAAAGAATAGCTTACCCTTAGTAAATTATAATAATAAGGCTACTTTACTACTTATAGGACTATTTTATATAGCTAAGTTATTTATAAAGAATTTAATCTTACTTATATTAAAATTATAATACATAAAATACTATAACACGCTTCCTATATAGTAAAGAGATTGCTTACTAAGATACTAAGCTAGAGCTTATTCTTATCTATCTATATATATAAGTGGTATTACTGCGTTCTAGTATAGATTCTAACTTAAAGGTATTTAGCTATTATCTAGTAAATAGTAGCTTTATAGCACTGCCTAGTTAGATAGCTATAAAAACTAATTATCTAAATTAGTAGTTTCTCTTATACTAAGCTAAATTACTATTATAGTAAGGTTATTAGTAAGGTAAAACTAACCTATCTTATAATAGTCTAAACCTAGCTTATATTCCCTATTAGTAAGTAAATAATCTAATACTTACTAAATTTTACTTTAGTATAATAGGAAGAGCTAATATTAAAGGATTAAAAAGTAATATTACTATAAATACTTAGCTACTATAAGCTACTTATCCCTATAGTAACTTTTCTAGTACCTCTAGCCTTAAATATTAAGGGACTAAAGGATTAATAGGCTACACTTTTATAGTTTATATTTACACTAAAAATTAAAATTAAGGGGACTTTTACCCTTTTATTTTACTAGAGATTTCTATTCTCTATAAGCCCCCTTAGGACACCTATATTATAGTTTAATAAATATACTACCTAGCTAAACTCCTTACTTAATAATATCTTTAACCTAGGTTAGCCTATAAAGGACCTTAAAACTAGAAGTTAAATAAAAATCTAGCCTTACTTTATTAAATAAGTAAAAGAATAATAGGAGTAGTGGTATTTTACTAGCGCTAAAGCTCCTACTTATTTTATACCTTTTATATCTTTTTATAATATTAAACTAGAGTTAAGCTTAATAGGGTTTTCTTTCCTTACTAATTTTACTAAGCCTATTCCCTTAGCTATAGTTTTACTAAATAGTAAATAAGGATAGTAGGAATCTTATTAATCTATTTATATATATTACTAATTAGATAATAAGGCATTTAGTTACCTTAAGAGAGTTATAGTTACTCCTACTATTTACTTATACTTAGTTAAATTACTTTACTTTAATATTTAGAGTACTAGGTAAAAATTATATTATATTAACACTACTTTTTAGCTATTATAATACTATATTTTAATTAGATAGTTAGATTCCCCTTATTTATACTAGTTCTTAGTTAGTTATTAATTATACACTAGATAGCTAAGGCTTACTAAGGGTATTAGTACCTAGATACTAGCTATTACTAGCTAGTTACCTAGCTAGTAGCTGCTTACTCCTAGGGCGTCTCTCTTAGGCTTAATATACCTAATCCTTAGAGCTAATTCTTTTCCTAAAGTTATAGATTTATTTTACTAACTTCCCTTATCTATATTATTCTATTAACTAGAGGCTATTTACCTTAGAGACTTACTATAGTTATAAGTATAACCTAGTGTAAGAATTATTCCTTCCTATAGATTTTTAAGGGATATTAGGAGCACACTAAACCTAGTAAAGGTACTAGGCTTTTCTAGCTATTAAACTCTATCTTTAAATAAACTAATTTTAGAGTAAGAGACTATTAAGAAAAAAAGAGAACTTTACTTAAGGCCCTTACTAATATCTTTATATTTAGTTATATTACTATATAAAACCTATATCTAAGTGCTAGAATATTAACTAGCTTCCTTTTACTAGATAGTATATAAGTATATCTTTAAAATAGAATTTCCCTATAGCTTAGGATTAACTAACCTATATTTAACTACTATTTATATAGAACCTTTCCTTACTTTAGTCCTTTAAGTTCTTATTAAAGTATTTACTACTATTACTAAGATTTACACTAGAGGTTATTTAACCTAGGCTTATACCCTAGGCTTTATTACTAACCCCTATATTTACTTACTCCTTAGGGCTTTATTTTTACCCTAAGGGTAAGGTATAAGTAAGATACATAAGTACTATCTATTTTTAAGGCTAGTATATTTAGTAAGTAAGTTATTATATAGTCCTTAGTAAATTCTAACTTCTATAGCTACTATCTTACTATTAAGATATACTAATACCTTTTATAGTATCTAATAAGCGTTTACTCTAGTACCTTAACCTTATATTTAGTTTATCCTATATTACTAGTTTTACGTACTAAAAATAGCCTATTAGTATTAATATATTTAAATACTTATATTTAATTAAGTAATAAGGGCTTCTTATATATTTAAAGTTTAAGAATAGATAAAGGTAGTATATAGCCCCTAAGTCCTTAATTATTTACTTTACCTTATAAAACTAAGATTAATACTACTATCCTAAGGAAACTTTAGTAAAAACTAGCTACTAAAAGGTTTAATTAGTCTTTTACCCTTATACCTATATTTAATAATTAATTTATATATTAAAACCACTATAAGCCTTTACTAAAGTTTTCTCTAGCTTTACTCTATATAAGTATAGTTTACCTTTTTTAGGTTTAACCTTATATACTCTTACTTAAATATATCTAAGAATATTAGAATTAGTTAATAATATACTAAAGCTCTTACTTATATTTACTTTTATTTTATATAGGTATTTTATACTTAAATACTTATATATAAGGATAACTCCTTAGTTTATATTTTAAGATAAGTTACTAATAACTATTATACTAGTATTCTTTTAAATACATAAACCTTAGTCCACCCTAGGGCATTATATAGAGGGCTATAATACTCCTAGAGAAGCTATATTCCTAAAGCCTTTATCCCCTTAGGTAAACTAATACTAGCCTAAGCCTAGTAAAGTGTACTAGTAAGAATACTAGATAATTTACTAGGCCTAAGTTTAGTTATAAGCACTTCCTTTTAATAATTTTATATACTATTTAACCCTCTTTTTAAAGTGCTTTTATTTTTAATTACTTTACTTATATACTATTAATCTCTAGCTAATATTTAGCTTTAGAAAATATATACCTCCTATTTAGAGTAGTATTTCTAAATTACTTAACTTATTAAAGGAGCTTTATAAAGGCTTAGTATCTAACTAAATAAGGCTCTTACCCTCTATAGTATCCTATTCTAGAGAACTTAGAAGGTATCTTACTAAAAGTATTCTTTATAAATTATAACTTAGGCCCTAGGGGCTAGATTTTAAATTTAAGCTATTACTACTTTACTTACTATTACTAGGGTAATCCTTATTAGTTTCTTTTCCTTTACTTATTAATATACTTAAGTTTAGTAAGTATTTTTACCTAATTTAAGGTTAACTCTTAGAGAAGTTAGGTATTTTATAGTAGTAGCTATACTACACTCCTAGTTATAAAGTAGTATATTACTATATAAAGAAGGCTATAATAAGATTACTAATTTATTTTAAGGGTAGCTATTACTATAAGGTAAGTAAGCTAGTTCTTAATACTAAGTATATAGTAAGCTTAAGAATTAAAATAATACTTAAATAAGTATACTTACTAGAATACTAGTAAGTATAATATATATTTAAAGATTTAATAATTTACTAAATTTTATAATTTATATTACTTATTATATTTTATTATATTCTTTATTAATACTAGAACTAAGAGATTTATTATTAAAAGTTTTAATTTATTTAATATTAAATTTACTTAGATATATATAAGAAAATATAGAAGAGTTTAGGGTTCTCTAGTAAGCGCCTAGCCCTAGTGCCCCTATAAGGGGCGTTTATAGCTATACTTACTAAGGTAATAGTATAGGTATAAGTCTATAGGGGTTTAGGAGTGTAAAACTTAGTAATAATTCCTTTACTAGTTTACTAATAAAGACCTTATTATAACTTTTACTTCCTCTAAATAATTAAGTTTAAAGAGCTTTCTAGCTATAAGTAGTAGTTACTTACCTCTTTAGGCTAGTTTAAATACCTTACTAAGCTATTTAATAAGTAGTAGTAATAGGTAGTATATATAAAGGGTAGGGATATAATTAATATAAGCTAATAACTTATACTTACTAGGGATTCCTTATTAAAGAGTAATAATTATAATACTCTATCCCTAGTATAATAGAGTTTAATAAGATTACCTAGGCCTTTTAGCTAAGGGAGTACTTACTAGCTCTATTAGTATAGTATATATATAGCCTAGAATATCTAAGGGTATTATAGTATTCTCCTATAGCCTATAAGCTAGTAAGACTAGTGCCCTAATCTCTTAAGGTACTCTAATATACTTTACCTTATTAGGGCTCTATATAAAGGTATAGTTTTTCCTATAGGATTAGTATATATCTTAAGCTAGCCTAGAGGCTTAGCCTACCTCTTAGCGTATGTTATAATAGCCTAGCGTTACCTAGGCTTACTATAGGATTAGCCTATTAGGTATTCCCTATACTAGGTAGTATTACCTAAAATAAGTAATACTAGATAATACTACTCCCTTACCTAATAAAGGGGACTTCCCTATAAGAGTAAAGTAACTAGACTAGTAGTTATCTTTTTTCTAAAGGCTTACTATTATAGGCTTATATAGGTTAACCTATTATTACCTTAAACTTCTATTAGCTTAAGCTAATAGTCCCTCTAAGAAGCTAGTATACTACTAAAGCAATATAGGCTATTTAGTAAGTTAAGGTCTTATTTATTATTATAATTAAGTAGATAAATTACTTTACTAACTAAGAATAGCTATGCACTACTACTTATAAAATTAAGAAAAAGCTCTTAATCTATTAATCCTTATTATATCTAGACCTAGTGAGTTTCCCTATATTAAGTTAAATTAAGCTATAGGCTTTACCCCTAGTAATGCCCTTCTATTAATTTCTTTAAGTTTTAGCCTTATAACTATACTCCCCTAGAGCCTAAGTACTTTAATTTCTTATAAGGTGCTAAATAAGTTAAAAATAATATTATCTAATCCCTAGTTAGTATAGTTTATAGTTAAGACTATAATAGTATTTAATTATCTTTAATCCCCTAACTTTTATTTCTAATTAATAAAAATATCCTTAGTAAATACTTTTATAGTAGTTAGTCTTTAATAAATCTAAGAATTTTACCTTTAATAATTAAATACTAATGCCCCTAACTATCCCTATTAATTATTATAGTAGTCTTAGAAACTAATAAAATAGAACTATATATCCTATTTTATTATTCTATACTAATATATTTAAGCATAGGCCTGCCTAGAGTACTCTAATTTTTTAAAGTAAAAGTCCTATTTCCTACTACGCCTAGTAAAGGGCATAGGGTTTCACAGAGGAAAGGCCTAGCTAGACTAGTATATATAATAAGGTAGACTAGCTAGCTAGGCCTAAGGTTTAACTATAAGCTTTTTAACTATAATAATTTTAATATACGCTATTAGAGCTAAAATTACTATAGCTACTAGCACTAGACTTACCCTCTAATTATTCCTTATTAAGAGATTTAAATTATACTTATTCTAATTATAAGACCTAAAAGAGCCTTATATTAGTATTTATTATTACTACCTCCCTAAATTAGGATTAGGTAATTTATACGCTTACTACCTTCCTTAGATATAGTAGCTATTTCTTAGGCTCCTTCTCTAGGGTTAAGCCCTAACCCTCTATTACCTATTATAACTATATTTAGCTACTACCTAAATATTAAAAGTTAATAAGGAAGAAATTTAAATAAACTATTACTAGTATAAGGCTATATAATTTAAGAAGTTATTATAAATTACTAAAGAGCCTAGGGGTATTAGTTTTTAATCTAATAAATATATCCCTTTTAGAGTTAGGATTTTTAGTATATATTAGCTCTAGAATTACTATAGTTATTTAAGTAATAAGGTACTATTAAATAAATAATAACTTATATAATAAGCTATTTATAATTTTACTATATAATTACTTATACTTAGATATATATAGCTTAATCTTTAAGATAAGTATATAACTACTAGTAAAATTAACTAGGTAATTATTATTTACTAGGGTAGCTTACTAGTGTTACTAGAGTAGTACTAAAGAGAGTTAGTCTTTTAGTAATTACTTACTATAATATAGGTAAGCTATAGGTAGCCTTAGCTAGCTTTAGGCTAGGAGATTACTTATAGTATTTTACTTTCTCTCTCTAAGTTCCTTAGGGTATTTATTTATATATATATTTTACACTTATTATAGGCTATATAGTCTAGGTGCCCTAGGAGAAGGACTTAGTATATAGTATTAGCTATTCTAGTGTTAGCTACCTATAGTTACTACCTATTACTCTAAATTATAGTATAATAGCTAGTAGCTAATTACCTATAGAACCTATTTAGCTAGTAGCCTAGAGATAAGCCTTTTAATATAGCTAGGTATTTCCTATATACTATAAAGCCTAAGTAACTAGTTTTAGGAAGTTAATACTTACTATAACCCTTACTAGTAAGGCTAATAGCCTATAAGCCTATTTAAAAGGCTATATAGTAAATATCTATAAGATAAGGTATAAAGAGAGTAGTACTTACTAAACTACTTTACCTTATAGCGCTATTACTTAACTATCTAGGCTTTTACCCTTTTTATATACTTACTAACTATATTAGTAAACTAGGGTTACTAGTAAGGGCTTATAGGCTACTTTTTATTTTCTATAAAATTTATTTATATAGGAAAAATAAAAAATTAACTTATAGCTATATAATATAAATACTTATATATACTAACTTTTAATTAACTCCTATATATATAGTTATAGTGCCTATATAGAGAATAATAGTATACTTATATATGTTAATAGCGCTTATATAAGTAATAATAGCACACTTATATATATTAATAGCGCCTATATATATACCTATAGCGCTTACACGTATAGTAATAGCGTGTGTAACTAGGTGTAGGTTAGGCGCCTAACCTATACCCGCCCGCGCACGCTATTGCTATGCGTGTGTGTGTGCGTGCGGGCGCTGTTAATATAGGTAGGTGCTATTATCTTCTATAGGTGCACTATTAATATGTGCTTATATATGCTATTGTTATACATGCGGGCGCTATTAATATATGCAGGTGCGCTATTATGCGGATAGTGTAGGTTAGGCGCCTAACCTATACCCGCCCGCGCACGCTATTACTATACGTGTGTGTGCGTGTAGGCGCTATTAATATAAGTAAGTACTATTATCTTCTATAGGTACGCTATTAATATATGCCTACGTACACTATTATTATATATGTAGGCGCTATTAATATATATAAGTGCGCTATTATATGTTACGGCTAGGCGTGTCCTAGTCTGTGTTCCCTAATTACACTAACACGCTACTACTATTCTAATTTATATAATAGCCTAGGACCTTACTTATTATAAAGATCTCCTATTTATACTTACTATATAAGCTATAGAGTTTTATAGTATAACATAGAGTAACTAAAGAGACTAAGAGAATATATTATAGAGGATAAATATATTATAGTATAGTAAGGAGAATATATACTATAGCAGGATTAACTATAGTTATTTTATTTCTCTTTTCTCCCTATCTTTATTATTCTTTTAGTCTAGATAATATAGTAAGTAAAGTGTTATACCTATATCCCTGTTTTTATACTATAATATAATAATAAAGATTATCTTTACCTTTTCTTTATTAGGGATAATAATAATTATCTTACATCTTTTTAATAAACTATTCTAAAACCTATAGTAGTGTTTATACCTATAATAACACCTAGTAATACTAAATAACATGCCCTATAATTAGTTATAGAGTAAGGCTAGGACCTGCGTTACATATAGGGTAGGAGTACTAACTATTCCTAGCCACTGTAGATATAAATATATAAATATACTAGGTGTTAATAGTAATAAAGACCTAATTATAGATATTTAGATAGGCTAGGCAGTAACCTAAGAAGACTTACTAGAACTATAGTCCTAAGAATAAGAAGCTTCTATAAAAGGCATAAAGCAAGAGATCTAGAAGCAAATTAACAAGGCTAGTTAGCTAGACCTATGCCTATAAGTAATAGCCTAGAGTGCCTAAGTCTCCTAAATAATAATAATATAATCTAAGAGTTAATCTAAAATAGAGGTATTATAGAGATTATTAGAGAATCTTACCTCTAGAGAGAAGTACTAGTAGGTATAGTAAGTAACCTATTATTTATAGTTAGATTCCTAAATAATAATATAGAACTACTAGTAAATACTAACTATATAGCCTAGATATAGAGTAACTAGGAGGGACTAGACTAACTAGAAGTAATATAAGCTAAACTAGTAGCACTTTAGGTAAGGACTGCAAACCCTAAGTATATTAATTACACTTACTTAGAAGAAGAGAAGAATAGGGTTATTAGTAACTATTAGAACCTTATTAATAACTACCTTAAACTTATATACTAGTTAATCTAGATTAGGGACACTAGGGCTAGTGTAACACTAGCTACTAAATGCATATTCTAATTAGTAAAGCTCCTAGACTTAAATGTACTTAATAATAGAGTAGACCTAACTTACGAATCCTAGAAGGGTACTAATTGCAATAAGCTCTAATATAATGCTAACTACTATATAACTAAGGAAGCACGTGTAGCTTATATAAACTCCTATATAAAGGGTGTAGCTTACTAATACTTAGATATAACCTATACTATAAATAGATAGTAAGTCCTAGTTACTATAGAAGCTACCCTAAAGCACCTAGACTTAATTTTCCTTAACCTAGATAGGGAGCGCGAAGCTTAATAAAAGTTTGCTAACCTTAGAATAATAGGAAGCGAATTTACTAATTTTAAGATAGCCTTTTTAAAGCTATATATATTAGTAGTATCTCTAAGGACCTTCTTAAGGATAAATTCTTTAATAAGCTACTAGTTTCCTAGCACACTGCCCTAGTAAGTTACTATATAGAAGAAGACTATACTTTTAATAAACTTATTAAGAAGGCTATAGCTTATAGCGTAATTTAAAAGCGCTAGCCTTATATATAGCACCCCTTTAAGAGTAATATAAAGGAGAGCACCTAAAGAGAGAACCCTTTACTAACCTAATACTTTAGATAAGAATAAGGGAAAGAACGCTATAGGTAGAGAATAGCAAAACTTTAGTCTATTACCCTAAGTCTTAAGAAAGTATATAATAAAGGCCTATACTATAAATATAATAAGGAGGGTATATTATAAGGAACTACCTAAATTAGAAAGCACTAATCTTAGAGATTATAAAGAAGACCTAGGTAGTAAAGCTAGATAAATTAGAAAATAAAGAGGCCTAGGAAATATAACTCCTCTAGGCTAATAAGATTAGAAGGCGCTAGTAATATTAGTATTAATAGACCTAAGTAAGCTACTAGGTAAACTATAGTTTTAGATAAATTACATAGTAAAATATAATAGATATAGACTAAAACTTAGCGCACTAATTAATATAAGAGTAGGTAGCTATGCCTTTATAAATAAAAGAATAGCGAAATTACTTAAGCACTAGCTATAAGCACTATTAGAGGAACTCCTATAGAAGATCCTAATTATAGGGTTTAATAGGAAACTAGGATATGTAGTATCCTAGATCTAGAGCCTAATTTAATTATTAACCACTAAAGAGAGAGATAATGCCTAATACTCTAACTAGATTTAGGGAAGTAAGATATTATCCTTAGCTTAAAATAAATGCAGGCCTATAGTGTTATACTAAACCTATAGGAAAGGAAGATTATTTAGCTAAAGGACTAGCTTATATTAAGGGACTCTAAGTTACCTTAATTAATTTTATAGACCTTAGATAAGCTTCTAAAACCTTATAATATTAATCCTAGGCACTAGGCAGATATAGAGTAATAAAACCAAATTATTAAGACTAATAAAAAGTAATAATAGGATAGCTAATAATTAACGCTAAAGAAGATACTATAGAGAGGAGCCTAAAGATAAGGCGCTTACTAAAGACTGTGGTAATAAAGAAGCCTATGATCCTAATAGTAATTATTAGCGTGGCCCCTATATAATAAATACTTAGAAAAGGAAAATAAGATTAGCGTGATTACACTATAGGAACTAGTAGTATATATTAACACACTAGAGAACCTAGAAGATATAGAAGACCTCTAGGGGATAGAAGATAACCCTAAGGAAATTTATTAATAGGTATACGTAAAGCTACTAAAGGATTACTATAATTTAGTAAATATATTCTTAAAGAAGAAGATAAATACACTCCCTTATAATAACCTAACTTTAACTATAAGATTAATCTAGAAGAAGGATATAGGAGGTAGGATTTAAAGTATACCCTTTTATATAGATAATTACTAGAAGAGCTTAAGGCTATAAGGGACTACCTAATTAAGAACCTATAGAAAGGGTTTATTAAGCTAAGTAAGGTAGTATTTATAGCGCTAGTGCTATTCGTAAAGAAGTTAGATAGAAGCCTAAGATTCTGCGTGGATTACTAGAAGCTTAACCTAATTAGTAAAAGGGATAGGTATCTATTACTACTAATTAATAAGACCCTAGGGATGCTAGAGTAAGCTAAGATATTTACTAAGCTAGATATCTAATAGGCATTTAATTGCCTTAGAGTGAAAGAGGAAAGCAAGGATTTTATAACCTTTAGGATATAGTATAGCTAATTTAAGTACAAAGTCCTACCTTTTAAACTATTAGGTAGCCTTATAATATTCTAGAGGTATATAAACCATATACTAGGAGACCTCTTAGATATTACCTATATAGCGTATATAGATAATATCTTAATCTTCTTAGCAAACCCTAAGAAACACCACTAGCATATTCGTAAGGTGCTATAAAGGCTATAGGAGGTAAGCCTATAGGTAAATATTAAGAAGTGCGAATTTAGGGTTACTTAGACAAAGTTCTTAGGGTTTATTATATCCACTAAGGGGATTACCACAGACCTAGATAAGCTAAAGGTAGTGTTTAATTAGAAGTGCCCTATAAAGGTTAAGGATATCTAGTTATTTCTAGGCTTTTATAGATTTTATTAGAAGTTTATAAAAGGGTATAGTAGACTTATATAACCGCTACACTATCTAACTTACTAAGACACCCTATAGGACTAGACCCTAGTATATAAGGAAGCTTTCTAAAAGCTAAAAGAAGCTATAATCTTATTACCTATACTCTAGCACTATAAACTAAACTATAAGATAAAGCTAGAGACTAACTTATTAGATAGAGTGGTGTCTAGAGTGCTATTATAGAAGTCTAGTAATAAATAGTACCCTATAGTATACTACTTAAAGATAATAAACATAGCGGAGGGTAATTATAGTATACTAGATAAGGAACTATTAGTAATTATAAGGTACTTTAAGGAATAGAGACTAAAGCTAGTAGGCTTATAAATAAAGGTACTAATCTAGGTATATATAGATTACTATAGCTTAGAGTTTTTACTATAAAGAAGTAGCTAAATATATAATAAGTAAGGTAAAGTAAAGAGCTTTTATAGTATAATTTTATTATTAAATTTTAACCTAGGAAGGAAAATATAGCTATAGATATGCTATTAAGGAAGTCTAAGGACCTTAAGACCTAGAAGGAGAAGTAGCTAGCTTAGTAAGAGTAAGTGCTACTACTACCTATAAAGTTTATATAACTACCCTAGGTACTAGACCTATAGTAAGGAGAGGCTTAGGATAGGCAAGCTTAGGGTGTGTTCTTAACCTAGGAGATATTATAGAAGAATGCGTGTAAAATAGGAAGTATAGAAGAGTTCTAGGAAAAGATAAGTACTAAGAACTAGGAAGATAAGAATAGCTAGCTACTATACTAGGGTTAACTAGTGGTGCTAAGCAAGGACTTTCTCTAAATAAGGCTAATTATAGAGGCATACCTTTAGAGGCTTATAGCTTACCTAGGAAGGAATAAGATAATAAAACTCCTCTAGGAATAGTACTAGTAGCTAAAGATATAAATAGAGATTACCTAGTATATTAATAACTACTACCTATGCTATAGAAATTAGGTACCTAGGGATAAGGCACTAGGACTATTATAGCTACTGCCTATACCTAACTAGCCTTACTAGCATTTTATAATAGACTTTATAACGCTACTAAAGGACTACCATAGGTATAATATAGTGTTTATAGTAGTAGATTAACTCTTAAAGCACTCTTATATAATAGCCTATACTAAGAAGATAAACGCACTATAGGCTATAAGACTCTTCTTTAATAATATCTAGTAATACACTAGGACCCTAGAGTTAATTATATTAGATTAAGGACTATAGTTTATCTCTAAGTTTTAGAATAAGCTCTATATAATTATAGGGATTAAGGTATAGCTCTCTATAGTAAGATATTCGTAAACTAATAGTTAGACTAAGAGTATAAACTAGTACCTAATATAGAGGCTAAGGCTAATAGTTAATTACGCATAGGATAACTAGTCTAAGATACTCCCTTTATAGATATAGTATAGGTATGCTTACTATAAGATTCTATAGGCTTATTGCTATTTATAGTGGAAATAGGACATAAGCCTTAGATAAGTTATAACTAGTAGAATTATATAATAGAATTTAGCTCCCTATTAAGCTAGATAACCTACTAAGGAGCCTAGGACTACGCGAAACGTATACACATAGCCTAGAAGGTAGCATAGGGAAATATAAAAAGGTATAATAGTAGTAAGTAAAAGCGCTAATAAGAAGTAATATATAATTAATTTTAGGGTTAGGGACTTTATATATATAGACTAAAGAGGCTAGATATTAGACTAGCTAAGTAAGAAATTAAATAACCTATAGGTAGGACTATATAAGATAATTATAAGTAAAGGCACTACGTTTAAGCTTAATCTCCTATAGTAATTAAAATACACTAATAATTTTATGCCTTAAAGCTACGTAAGGCAGCCTAGAACCTACTACTAGGATAATATATTACGCCCCTAAATAAGGATCTAGTAAATAGCGAAATATAATACTAAGTAAGTAAGGTACTTATATTAAGAATTTAGTATAGAAAGCTATAATACTAAGTAAACTAGGAGAGCGCTAATAAAGATATTAAATAGTATAATATAGGAAAGCTTAAGTATTAGCTATATAAGATTAAGAAGTTTTATAGTAATAATCTAATAGTAAAGGAACCCTATATAACTTAAAACATTAGCTAAGTAGCTATAAAAATAATAAGCTATTCCTACTAGATAAATTAAGTAATAACTCTCCTATAAAACTAGACCTTACTAATAGATAGGTTAGGAAAACTAAGGGTAATATACTTTAGGAGCTATAAGAAGGTATAGTAAAGCGTGTCTAGTTTAAATAATATAGCTTACTATAAGGGCATAGCTAACTTATAAAGGGGGTAATTTTATAGCTAAGCGTATCCTAGTCTATATTCCCTAATTACACTAATACGCTACTGCTATTCTAATTTATATAATAGCCTAGGACCTTACTTATTATAGAGATCTCCTATTTATACCTACTATATAAGCTATAGAGTTTTTATAGTATAACATAGAGTAACTAGAGGGACTAAGAGAATACATTATAGAGGATAAATATATTATAGCATAGTAAGGAGGATATATACTATAGGGGATTAACTATAGTTATTTTATTTCTCTTTTCTCCTATTTTTGTTATTCTTTTAGTCTAGATAATATAGTAGGTAGAGTGTTATACCTGCGTCCCTGTTTTTATGCCATGACATTATATAGATAGTGTAGGTTAGGCGCCTAACCTATACCTACCTACACACGCTATTATTATATATAGGCGCTATTATTATATATAAGTGCGCTATTATATTAGTAATATAGGTTAGGCGCCTAACCTACACCTAGTTACACACGCTATTACTATGTATATAGGCGCTATAAGTATGTGCGTAAGCGCTATTAATATGTGTGGGTGCGCTATTATTACTTATATAAGTGCTATTAACATATATAGGTGTGCTATTATTCTTTATATAGGCGCTATAACTATATATATAAGGAGTTAATTAAAAGTTAGTGTACGTAAGTGTTTATATTATATAGCTATATGTTAATTTTTATTTTTCCTATATAAATAAATTTTATAGAAAATAAAAAGTAACTTATAAGCCCTTACTAGTAACTATAATTCACTAATATACTTAGTAAGCTTCTAAGGGGCATTACTAGGTTATCCTCTAGGGGGTTTACTATAGACACTAGGGTAAGTAAAATAGAAAAAGTTATTAGTAAGCACACTACCCTAAGTATAAACATAGAAGTTACTATAAGTAATAGTAGTGTAACTAGCTAGGCTAGTAAGTAAAGTTCTTATATAAAGGTATACCTATACCTTTACACACGCTAGCTACTCTCCTATCTTCCGCCCGCTCTCTCTATCTAGCCTAAGGACACTTCCCTACCTATAACTAATTTATATAGGCGTGGTATAAGTTAGGCGCCTTACCTATACCTCTATATACACTAGCCACTCTCCTGTCTTTTACCTACCCCTTTATCTAGCCTAAGGACACTTCCCTACTTATAACTAATTTATATAGGCATAGTGTAAGTTAGGCACCTAACCTATACCTACTTATATATGCTATTATTATATATATAGGCGCTATTATTATATATAGGTACGCTATTATATAAGTGATATAAGTTAGGCGCCTAACTTACACTTAGTTACGCACGCTATTACTATGCGTATAGGCGCTATAGGTATGCGCGTAGGCGCTGTTAATATATATGGGTATATTATTATTACTTATATAAGCGCTATTAATATATATAGGTACACTATTATCCTTTATATAGGTGCTATAACTATATATATAGGGAGTTAATTAAAAGTTAGTGTATATAAGTGTTTATATTATATAGCTATAAGTTAATTTTTATTTTCCTATATAAATAAATTTTATAGAAAATAAAAAGTAGCCTATAAGCCCTTACTAGTAACCCTAGTTTACTAATATAGTTAGTAAGTATATAAGAGAGAGGCAAAAGCCTAGATAGTTAAGTAGTAGTGCTATAAGGTAAAGTAATTTAGTAAGTACTACTCTCTCTATACCTTATCTTATAGATATTTACTATATAGCCTTTTAGATAGGCTTATAGGCTATTAGCCTTACTAGTAAGGGGTTATAGTAAGTATTAACTTCCTAAAACTAGTTACTTAGGCTTTATAGTGTATAGGAAATGCCTAGCTATAGTAAGAGGCTTACCTCTAAGCTACTAGCTAAATAGGTTCTATAGGTAATTAGCTACTAGCTATTATACTATAATTTAGAGTAATAGGTAGTAACTATAGGTAGCTAATACTAGAATAGCTAATGCTACACACTAAGTCCTTCTCCTAGGGTACCTAGACTATATAGCCTATAGTAAGCGTAGAATATATATATAAATAAATACCCTAGGGAACTTAGAGAGAAAGCAAAATACTATAAGTAGTTTCCCTAGCCTAAAGCTAGCTAAGGCTACCTATAGCTTACCTATATTATAGTAAGTAACTACTAAAGACTAACTCTCTCTAGTATTACTCTAGTAGCACTAGTAAGCTACCCCTAGTAAATAATAGTTACCTAGTTAATTTTACTAGTAGTTATATACTTATTTTAAAGATTAAGCTATATATATCTAAGTATAAGTAATTATATAGTAAAACTATAAATAGCTTATTATATAAGTTATTATTTATTTAATAGTACCTTACTACTTAGATAACTATAGTAATTCTAAAGCTAATATATACTAAAAATCCTAACTTTAAAAGGAATATATTTATTAGATTAAAAACTAATACCCCCTAGGCTCTCTAGTAATTTATAATAACTTCTTAAATTACATAGCCTTATACTAGTAATAGTTTATTTAAATTTCTTCCTATTAACTTTTAATATTTAAGTAGTAGCTAAATATAGTTATAATAGGTAATAGAGGGTTAGGGCTTAACCCTAGAGAAGGAGCCTAAGAAATAGCTACTATATCTAAGGAAGGCAGTAGGCACGTAAATTACCTAATCCTAATTTAGGGAGGTAGTAATAATAAATACTAATATAGGGCTCTTTTAGGTCTTATAATTAGAATAAGTATAATTTAAATCCCTTAATAAGGAATAATTAGAGAGTAAGTCTAGTGCTAGTAGCTATAGTAATTCTAGCTCTAATAGTGTATATTAAAGTTATTATAGTTAAAAAGCTTATAGTTAAACCTTAGGCCTAGCTAGCTAGTCTGCCTTACTACATATACTAGTCTAGCTAGGCCTTTCCTCTATAGAACCCTATGCCCTTTACTAGGCGTGGTAGGAAATAGGACTTTTACTTTAAAAAAATTAGAGTGCTTTAGGCAAGCCTATGCTTAAATATATTAGTATAGAATAATAAAATAGGATATATAGTTCTATTTTATTAGTTTCTAGGACCCCTATAATAATTAATAGGGATAGTTAGGGGCATTAGTATTTAATTATTAAAGGTAAAATTCTTAGATTTATTAAAGACTAACTACTATAAAAGCATTTACTAAGGATATTTTTATTAATTAGGAACGAAAGTTAGGGGATTAAAGATAATTAAATACTATTATAGTCTTAACTATAAACTATACTAACTAGGGATTAGATAATATTATTTTTAACTTATTTAGTACCTTATAAGAAATTAAAGTACTTAGGCTCTAGGGGAGTATAGTTATAAGGCTAAAACTTAAAGAAATTAATAGAAGGGCATTACTAGGGGTAAAGCCTATAGCTTAATTTAACTTAATATAGGAAACTTACTAGGTCTAGATATAATAAGGATTAATAGATTAAGAGCTCTTTCTTAATTTTATAGGTAGTAGTGTATAGCTATTCTTAGTTAGTAAAGTAATTTATTTGCTTAATTATAATAATAAATAAGACCTTAACCTACTAAATAGCCTGTATTGCTTTAGTAATATACTAGCTTCTTAGAGGGACTATTAGCTTAAGCTAATAGAAGTTTAAGGTAATAATAGGTTAACCTATATAGGCCTATAATAGTAAGCCTCTAGAAAAAGATAACCACTAGTCTAGTTACTTTACTCTTATAGGGAAGTACCCTTTATTAGGTAAGGGAGTAGCGTTATCTAGCGTTACTTATTTTAGGTAATACTGTTATGGACTGGCCCCTAGGCGACTGCAATAGGGCGTCGGTATGATATTGAGAAACTTAAGGAAAGGAAAGAGGAAGGTAGGAAACCTATCCTCACTAGAGCCCCTTATACCCCTAGCTGCCTTATGTCAGCCCCTTTTCTGTGTCCTTGCCTGCTCGGGACTGTCCCCACTCGTGTGCACTACAGTGAATGCTTGGGCGAAGCCCAAGCCCTTACAAATACTACCTAGTATAGGGAATACCTAATAGGCTAATCCTATAGTAAGCCTAGGTAACGCTAGGCTATTATAATATGCGCTAAGGGTAGGCTAAGCCTCTAGGCTAGCTTAAGGTATATGCTAATCCTATAGGAAAAAAACTATACTTTTATATAGAGCCCTAATAAGGCAAAGTATATTAGTGCGCCTTAAGAGATTAGGGCGCTAGTCTTACTAGCTTATAGGCTATAGGAGAATGCTATAATACCCTTAGATATTCTAGGCTATATATACGCTATACTAACGGAGCTAGTAAGTACTCCCTTAGCTAGAAGGCCTAGGTAATCTTATTAAACTCTATTATACTAGGGATAAAGTATTATAATTATTACTCTTTAATAAGGAATCCTAGTAAGCGTAAGTTATTAGCTTATATTAATTATATCCCTGCCCTTTATACACACTACCTATTACTACTACTAATTAAATAGCTTAGTAAGGTATTTAGACTAGCCTAAAGAGATAGGTAACTACTACTTAGGGCTAGAAAGCTCTCTAAACTTAGTTATTTAGAGGAAGTAAAAGTTATAATAAGGTCTCTATTAGTAAACTAGTAAAGGGATTATTACTAAGTTTTACACTCCTAAACCCTATAGACTTATACCTATACTATTACCTTAGTAAGCATAGCTATAGACGCCCCTTATAGGGGCACTAGGGCTAGGCGCCTGCTAGAGAACCCTAAACTCTTCTGTATTTTCTTATATATATCTAAGTGAATTTAATATTAAATAAATTAAAACTTTTAATAATATATCTCTTAGTTCTAGTATTAATAAAGAATATAGTAAAATATAATAAGTAATATAAATTATAGAATTTAGTAAATTATTAAATCTTTAAATATATATTATACTTACTAGTATTCTAGTAAGTATACCTATTTAAGTATTATTTTAACCCTTAAGCCTATTATATACTTAGTGTTAGGGACTAGCTTACTTACCTTATAGTAGTGGCTACCTAAAATAAATTAGTAATCTTATCTATAGCCTCTCTTATATAGTAATATACTACCTTATAACTAGGAGTGTAGTGTAGCTACTACTATAAAATACCTAACTTCTCTAAGAGTTAACTTTAAATTAGGTAAGAATACCTACTAAACTTAAGTATATTAATAAGTAAAGGAAAAGAAACTAATAGGGATTACCCTAGTAATAGTAAGTAAAGTAATAATAGCTTAAATTTAAAATCTAGCCCCTAGGGCCTAAGTTATAATTTATAGAGAATACTTTTAGTAAGGCACCTTCTAAGTTCCCTAGAATAGGATGCTATAGAGGGTAAGAGCCTATCTAGTTAGATACTAAGCCTCTATAAAGCTCCTTTAATAAGTTAAGTAATTTAGAAATGCTACTTTAAATAGGAGGTATATATTTTCTAAAGCTAAATATTAGCTAAAGACTAATAGTATATAAGTAAAGTAATTAAAAGATAAAAAGCACTTTAAAAGAGGGTTAAATAGTATATAAAATTATTAAAAGGGAAGCGCTTATAACTAGACTTAGGCCTAGTAAATTATCTAGCGTTCTTACTAGTGCACTTTACTAGGCTTAGGCTAGTATTAGTTTACCCTAGGGGATAAAGGCTCTAGGAATATAGCTTCTCTAGGAGTATTATAGCCCTTTATATAATGCCCTAGGGCGGACTAAGGTTTATATATTTATAAGGATACTAGCGTAATAGTTATTAGTAACCTATTTTAAAATATAGACTAAGGAGTTATCCTTATATATAAGTGTTTAGGTATAAAACCCTATATAAAATAAAAGTAAATATAAGTAAGAGCTTTAGTATATTATTAACTAATCCTAATATTCTTAGATAGATTTAAGTAGGAGTATATAGGGCTAGACCTAAAAGAAAGTAAACTATACCTATATAGGGTAAAGCTAGAGGAAACTCTAGTAAAGGCTTATAGTAGTTTTAATATATAAATTAATTATTAAATATAGGTATAGGGGTAAAAGACTAATTAAACCTTTTAGTAGCTAGTTTTTACTAAAGTTTCCCTTAGAATAGTAGTATTAATCTTAGTTTTATAAGGTAAAGCAAATAATTAGGGACTTAGGGGCTATATACTACCTTTATTTATTCTTAAACTTTAAATATATAAAAAGCCCTTATTACTTAATTAAACATAAGCATTTAAATATATTAACACTAGTAGGCTATTTTTAGTAAGTAAAACTAGTAATATAGGATAAACTAAACGCAAGGTTAAGGTGCTAGAGTAAACGCTTATTAGACACTATATAAGGTATTAGTATATCTTAATAGTAAGATAGTAGCTATAGAAGTTAGAATTCGCTAAGGACTATATAATAACTTACTTACTAAATATACTAGCCTTAAAAATAGATAGCGCTTAAGTATCTTACCTATACCTTGCCCTTAAGGTAGAAATAAAGCCCTAAGGAGTAGGCAAACATAGGGTTAGTAATAAAGCCTAGGGCATAAGCCTAGGTTAAATAGCCTCTAGTGTAAATCTTAGTAGTAGTAGTAAATACTTTAATAAGAACTTAAAGGACTAAAGTAAGGAAAGGGTTTATATAAATAGTAGTTAGATATAGGTTAGTTAATCCTAAGCTATAGGGAAGTTCTATTTTAAAGGTGCACTTATACGCTATCTAGTGAAAGGGGAGCTAGTTAATATTCTAGCACTTAGATATAGGTTTTACGTAGTAATATAACTAAATACAAAGATAATAGTGTAAGGGCCTAAGTAAAGTTCTCTTTTTTTCTTAATAGTCTCTTACTTTAAAATTAGTTTATTTAGAGATAGAGTTTAATAGCTAGAAGAGCCTAGTACCTTTACTAGGTTTAGTGCGCTCCTAATATCCCTTAAAAATCTATAGGAAGGAATAATTCTTACGCTAGGTTATACTTATAACTATAGTAAGTCTCTAAGGTAAATAGCCTTTAGTTAATAGAATAATATAGATAAGGAAGTTAGTAAAATAAATCTATAACTTTAGGAAAAGGATTAGCTCTAAGGGTTAGGTGTATTAGGCCTTAGGGGACGCCCTAGGAGTAGGTAGCTACTAGCTAGGTAACTAGCTAGTAGTAGCTAACATTTAGGTGCTAATGCCCTTAGTAAGCCTTAGCTATCTAGCGTATAATTAATAACTAACTTAGAACTAGTATAGATAAGGGAATCTAACTATCTAATTAAAACATAGCATTACAATAGCTAGAAAGTGGTGTTAACGTAATGTGATTTCTACCTAGTGCTTTAAATATTAAAGTAAAGTAATTTAACTAAGCATAGGTAAATAGTAAGAGTAACTATAACTCTCTTAAGGTAGCTAAATGCCTTATTATCTAATTAGTAATGCGTATAAATAGATTAATAAGATTCCTACTATCCCTATTTACTATCTAGTAAAACTATAGCTAAGGGAATAGGCTTAGTAAAATTAGTAGGGAAAGAAGACCCTATTAAGCTTAACTCTAGTTTAATATTATAAAAAGATATAGGAGATATAGAATAGGTAGGAGCTTTAGCACTAGTGAAATACCACTACTCCTATTATTTTTTTACTTATTTAATAAAATAAGGCTAGATTTTTATTTAACTTCTAGTTTTAAGGTCCTTTATAGGCTAACCTAGGTTAAAGATATTATTAGGTAAGGAGTTTAGCTAGGGTAGCATATCTATTAAACTATAACACAGGTGTCCTAAGGGGGCTTATAGAGAATAGAAATCTCGAGTAAAATAAAAGGGTAAAAGTCCCCTTAATTTTAATTTTTAGTGTAAATATAAACTATAAAAGTGTAGCCTATTAATCCTTTAGTCCCTTAACATTTAAGGCTAGAGGTGCTAGAAAAGTTACTATAGGGATAACTAGCTTATGGCGGCTAAGCATTTATAGTGATATTGCTTTTTAATCCTTTAATATTAGCTCTTCCTATTATACTAAAGTAGAATTTAGTAAGCGTTAGATTATTTACCTACTAATAGGGAACATAAGCTAGGTTTAGACTATTATAAGATAGGTTAGTTTTACCTTACTAATAACCTTACTATAATAGTAATTTAGCTTAGTATAAGAGAAACTACTAATTTAAATAATTAGTTTTTATAGCTATTTAACTAGGCAGTGCCACAAAGCTACTATTTACTAGATAATAGCTAAACGCCCCTAAGTTAGAATCTATGCTAGAACGCGGTAATACTGCCTACACGTATAGATAGATAAGAATAGGCTTTAGCTTAGTGTCTTAGTAAGTGATCTCTTTACTATATAGGAAGCGTATTATAGTATTTTACGTATTTAAATTTTAATATAAGCAAGCTTAAATCCTTTATAAATAACTTAGCTATATAAAATAGTCCTATAAGTAGTAGAGTAGCCTTATTATTATAATTTACTAAGGGTAAGCTATCCTTTACCTTAATTTCCCTAGTATTAGAGTCCCTATAAGACTAAGGCTAGTAAGGGGAAGAGTAGGAGGTAAATACTAGCGAATAGGTAGGCACGTGCTACTGTTTTGCGAATAGTGTAGGTTAGGCGCCTAACCTACACCTGCCCGCATGTTATAGCACAAAAAAACAGGGACGTAGGTATAACACTTTGCTTACTGTATTATCTAGACTAAAAGAATAATAAAGATAGGGAGGAAAGAGAAATAAAATAACTATAGTTAATCCCCTATAGTATATATCCTCCTCGCTATGCTATAATATATCTATCCTCTATAACATATTCTCTTAGTCCCTCTAGTTACTCTATATTATACTATAAAAACTCTATAGCTTATATAGTAAGTATAAATAGGAGATCTCTATAATAAGTGGGGTCCTAGGCTATTATATAAATTAAAATAGTAGTAGCGTGTTAGTATAATTAGGGAATATAAACTAGGACGCGCCTAGCTATAATATTACCCCCTTTATAAGTTAGCTATGCCCTTATAGCAAGCCACGTTATTTAAACTAGACACACTTTACTACACCTTCTTATAGCTCCTAAAGTATATTACCCTTAGTTTTCCTAACCTATCTATTAGTAAGGTCTAGTTTTATAGGAGAGTTATTACTTAATTTATCTAGCGGAAATAGCTTATTATTTTTATAGCTATATAGCTAATGTTCTAAGTTATATAGGGTCCCTTTACTATTAGATTATTACTATAAAACTTCTTAATCTTATATAGCTAATACTTAAGCTTTCTTATATTATACTATTTAATATCTTTATTAGCGCCCTCCTAGTCTACTTAGTATTATAGCTTTCTATACTAAATTCTTAATATAAGCACCTCGCTTACCTAGTGTTATATTTCGCTATTTACTAGGTCCTTATCTAGGGGCGTGATATATTATCCTAGTAGTGGGTTCTAGGCTGCCTTACGTAGCTTTAAGGCGTGAAATTATTAGTGTATTTTAATTACTATAGGGAGATTAAGCTTAAATATAGTGCCTTTGCTTATAATTATCTTATATAGTCCTGCCTATAGGTTATTTAATTTCTTACTTAGCTAGTCTAATGTCTAGCCTCTTTAGTTTATATATATAAAGTCCCTAACCCTAAAATTAATTATATATTATTTCTTATTAGCGCTTTCTGCTTACTACTATTATGCCTTTTCTATGTTTCCCTATGCTACCTTCTAGGCTATATATATGCGTTTTGTGTAGTCCTAGGCTCCTAGTAGGTTATCTAGCTTAATAAGGAGCTGAATTCTATTATATAGTTTTGCTAGTTATAACTTATCTAAGGCTTATATCCTATTTCCACTATAAATAGCAATAAGCCTATAGAATCTTATAGTAAGCATACCTATGCTATGTCCGCGAAGGGAGTATCTTAGACTAGTTATTATACGCGTAATTAACTATTAGCCTTAGCCTTTATATTAGATACTAGTTTATACTCTTAGTCTAACTATTAGTTTATAGGTGTCTTACTATAGAGAGCTAGACCTTAATCCCTATAATTATATAAAGCTTATTCTAAAACTTAGAAATAAACTACAGTCCTTAATCTAATGTAATTAACTCTAGGGTCCTAGTGTGTTACTAGATATTATTAAAGAAGAGTCTTATAGCCTACAGAGCGTCTATCTTCTTAGTATAGGCTATTATATAAGAGCGCTTTAAGAGTTAGTTTACTACTATAAATACTATATTATACCTATAGTAGTCCTTTAGTAGTATTATAAAGTCTATTATAAAATGCTAGTAAGGCTAGTTAGGTATAGGCAGTAGCTATAATAGTCCTAGTGCCTTATCCCTAGGTATATAATTCCTATGGTATAGGTAGTAGTTATTAATATACTAGGTAATCTCTATTTATATCTTTAGCTACTAGTACTATTCTTAGAGAAGTTTTATTATCTTATTCCTTCCTAGGTAAGCTATAAGCCTCTAGAGGTATACCTTTGTAATTAACCTTTTCTAGAGAAAGTCCTTGCTTAGCACTACTAGTTAACCCTAATACAGTAGCTAGCTATTCTTATCTTCCTAGTTCTTAGTACCTATCTTTTCCTAGAACTCTTCTATACTTCCTATCTTATATGTGTTTTCTGTAATATCTCTAGGTTAGGAATATACCCTAAGCTTACCTATCCTAAGCCTCTCCTTACTATAAGTCTAGTACTTAGGGTAGTTATATAAACTTTATAGGTAGTAATAGCACCTACTCCCGCTAAGCTAGTTACTTCTCCTTCTAGGTCTTAAGGTCTTTAGACTTCCTTAATAGCGTATCTATAGCTATATTTTCCTTCCTAGGTTAGAATTTAATAATAAAATTATACTATAAGAGCTCTTTACTTTACCTTACCTATTATGTATTTAGCTACTTCTTTATAGTAAAAACTCTAACCTATAGTAATCTATATATACCTAGATTAGTACCTTTATTTACAAGCCTACTAGCTCTAGTCTCTATTTCTTAAAGCACCTTATAATTACTAATAGTTCCTTATCTAGTATACTATAATTACCCTCCGCTATATTTATTATCTTTAAGTAGTATACTATAGGGTGCTACTTATTACTAGACTTCTGTAATAGTACTCTAGATACCACTCTATCTAATAAGTTAGTCTCTAGCTTTATCTTATAGTCTAGTTTATAGTGCTAGAGTATAGGCAATAAGATTATAGCTTTCTTTAGCTTCTAGAAAGCTTTCTTATATACTAGGGTCTAGTCCTATAGGATATCTTAGTAAGTAAGGTAGTATAGTAGTTATATAAGTCTGCTATACCCTTCTATAAACTTCTAGTAAAATCCATAGAAGCCTAAAAATAACTAGATATCCTTAACCTTTATAGGGCGCTTCTAATTAAACACTACCTTTAGCTTATCTAGGTCTATGGTAATCCCCTTAGTAAATATAATAAACCCTAGGAATTTTATCTAGGTAACCCTAAATTTATACTTCTTAATATCTACCTATAGGCCTACCTCCCATAGCCTTTACAGCACCTTATAAACGTGCTAGTAGTGTTTCTTTAGGTTTGCTAAGAAGATTAGGATATTATCTATGTACGCTATGTAGGTAATGTCTAAGAGGTCTCCTAGTACGTAGTTTATATACCTTTAGAATATTATAGGGCTACCTAATAGTCTAAAAGGTAGGACTTTATACTTAAATTAGCTATAATATATCCTAAAGGTTATAAAATCCTTGCTTTCCTCTTCCACTCTAAGGTAATTAAATGCCTATTAGATATCTAGCTTAGTAAATATCTTAGCTTACTCTAGTATCCCTAGGGTCTTGTTAATTAGTAGTAATAGATACCTATCCCTTTTGCTAATTAGGTTAAGCTTTTAGTAATTTACGTAAAACCTTAGGCTTCTATCTAACTTCTTTATAAATAGCACTAGTGCTATAAATGCTACCTTACTTAGCTTAATAAATCCCTTCTATAGGTTCTTAATTAGGTAGTCCCTAGTGGCCTTAAGCTTTTCTAGTGATTGTTTATATAAAGAGGTATACTTTAAATCCTACCTCCTATATCCTTTCTCTAGATTAATCTTATAGTTAAAGTTAGGTTATTATAAGGGAAGTGTATCTGCCTTCTTCTTTAAGAATATATTTGCTAAATTATAGTATTCCTTTAGTAGCTTTGCGTATACCTATTAATAGATTTCCTTAGGGTTATCTTTTATCCCCTAGAGGTCTTCTATCTCTTCTAGGTTCTCTAGCGTATTAATATATGCCACTAGTTCCTATAGTATAATTATGCTAATCTTGTTTTCCTTCTTCTAAGCATTTGTTATATAGGGGCTGCACTAATAATTACTATTAGGATTACAGGCTTCTTTATTACTATAGGCTTTAGTGGAGGCTTTTCCTCTAGGCTCCCTCTCTATAGTATCTTCTTTAGTGTTAATCGTTAGCTATCCTATTATTGCTTTTTGTCCTATTTAATAATTTAGTTTTATCGCTCTACGTCTGCCTAGTGCTTAGGATTAATATTATAGGGCTTTAGAAGCTTGTTTAGGGTCTATAAAATTAATTAAGGTAACTTAGAGTCCCTTAACGCTAGCTAGTCCTTTAGCTAGATAATTTTCCTTTCCTAGGGTCTAGTATAATGCTATAGGCTTATATCTATTTTAGGCTAAGGATAATATCTTGCTTCCCTAAATCTAGCTAGAGCATTAGGCATTATCTCTCTCTTTAGTAATTAATAATTAAATTAGGCTCCTAGATCTAGGATACTATATATCCTAGTTTCCTATTAAACCCTATAATTAGGATTTTCTACGAAAGTTCCTCTAATAGTGCTTATAGCTAGTGCTTAAGTAATTTTGCTATTCTTTTATTTATAAAGGCGTAGCTACCTACTCCTATGTTAATTAGTGCGCTAAGTTTTAGTCTATATCTATTGTATTTTACTATATAATTTATCTAAAACTATAGTCTACCTAGTAGCTTACTAAGGTTTATTAATACTAATATTACTAGTGCCTTCTAATTTCGTTAGCCTAGAGGGGAGTTATGTTTCCCTAGGCCTCTTTATTTTCTAATTTATCTAGCTTTACTACCTAGGTTTCCTTTATAATCTCTAAGATTAGTGCCTTTTAATTTAGGTAGTTCCTTATAATATACCCCTCCTTATTATATTAGTAGCACAGGCCTTTATTACATGCCTTCTTAAGACTTAGGGGTAATAGACTAAAGTTTTGCTATCCTTTGCCTATAGTATTCTTTCCCTTATTCTTATCTAAAGCATTAGGGTTAGTAAAGGTTCTCTCTTTAGGGTGCTCTCCTTTATATTACTCTTAAAGGGGTGCTATATATAAGGCTAGCGTGTTTCTAGATTACACTATAGGCTATACCTTTTTAATAAGTTTATTAAAGGTATAGTTTTCTTCTATATAGTAACCTATAAGGGTAGCGTGCTAAGATACTAGTAGCTTATTAAAGAATTTATCCTTAAGAAAGTCCTTAGAGATACTACTAATATATATAGCTTTAAAAAGGCTATCTTAAAATTAGTAAATCCGCTTCCTATTATTCTAAGGTTAGCGAACTTTTATTAGGCTTTACGCTCCCTATTAGGGTTAAGGAAAATTAAATCTAGATACTTTAGGGTAGCTTCTATAGTAACTAGGACTTGCTATCTATTTATAGTGTAGGTTATATCTAAATATTATTAGGCTACACCCTTTATATAGGAGTTTATATAAGCTACATATGCTTCCTTAGTTACGTAGTAGTTAGCATTATACTAGAGCTTATTGTGGATAGTGCCTTTCTAGGATTTGTAAGTTAGGTTAACTCTATTATTAAGTACGTCTAAGTCTAGGAGCTTTACTAATTAGAATATGCGTTTAGTAGCTAGTGTTACGCTAGCCCTAGTGTCCCTAATCTAGATTAACTAGTGCGTAAGTTTAAGGTAGTTATTAATAAGGTTCTAATAGTTACTAATAACCCTATTTTCTCTTCTTTTAAGTAGGTATAATTAATATACTTAGGGTTTATAGTCCTTACCTAGAGTACTACTAGTTTAGCTTATATTACTTCTAGTTAGTCTAGTCCCTCCTAGTTACTCTATATCTAGGCTATATAATTAGCATTTACTAGTAGTTCTATATTATTATTTAGGAATCTAACTATAGAGAATAGGTTACCTACTATACTTACTAGTACTTCTCTCTAGAGGTAAGATTCTCTAATAATCTCTATAATACCTCTATTCTAGATTAATTCTTAGATTATATTATTATTATTTAGGGAGACTTAGGCACTCTAGGCTATTGCTTGTAGGCATAGGTCTAGCTAACTAGCCTTATTAATTTGCTTCTAGATCTCCTACTCCACGCCTTCTGCGGAAGCTTCCTATTCCTAGGACTATAGTTTTAGTAAGTCTTCTTAGGTTACTACCTAGCCTATCTAAATGTCTATAATTAGGTCTCTATTACTATTAATACCTAGCATATTTATATATCTACGTCTATAGTAGCTAGGAATAGTTAGTACTCCTACCCTATATATAACATAGGTCTTGCCCTTACTCTATGACTAATTATAGGGCATATTATTTAGTATTACTAGGTATTATTATAGGTATGAACGTTACTATAGGTTTTAGAATAGTTTATTAAAAAGAGGTAGGATAGTTATTATTATCCCTAATAAAGAAAAGGTAAAGATAATCTTTATTATTATATTATAGTATAAAAAAACAGGGATATAGGTATAACACTTTACTTACTATATTATCTAGACTAAAAGAATAATAAAGATAGGGAGAAAGAGAAACAAAATAACCATAGTTAATCCCCTATAGTATATATCCTCCTTACTATACTATAATATATCTATCCTCTATAACGTATTCTCTTAGTCTCTCTAGTTACTTTGTGTTATACTATAAAAACTCTATAGCTTATATAGTAAGTGTAAATAGGAGATCTCTATAATAAGTAAGGTCCTAGGCTATTACATAAATTAGAATAGTAGTGGCGCGTTAGTGCAATCGGGAACACAGACTAGGACGCGCCTAGCCGTGACAGCGCACGCTATTGCTATGCGTGTGTGTGTGCGTGTGGGCGCTATTAATGTAAGTAGGTGCTATTATTTTCTATAGGTGTGCTATTAATATATGCCTGCGCATGCTATTATTATACGTGCGAGCGCTATTAATATATGTAGGTGCGCTATTATGCGAATGGTGTAGGTTAGGCGCCTAACCTATACCTGCCCGCGCATGCTATTATTATACATGCAAGCGCTACTATTATATGCGGGTATACTGTTAATATATATAGGTGTGCTATTATCTTCTATGCGGGCGCTGTGAGTGTGTTTGCAAGCGCTGTTAATATATATAGGTGCGCTATTATGTGTTATAGCTAGGCACGTCCTAGTTTATATTCCCTAATTGCACTAACACGCTACTACTATTTTAATTTATATAATAGCCTAGGACCTTACTTAGTGTAAAGATCTCCTATTTACACTTACTATATAAGCTATAGAGTTTTTATAGTATAATATAGAATAACTAGAGGGACTAAGAGAATACATTATAAAGGATAGATATATTATAGTATAGTAAGGAGGATATATACTATAGGGGATTAACTATGGTTATTTTATTTCTCTTTTCTCCTATCTTTATTATTCTTTTAGTTTAAATAATATAGTAAGTAAAGTGTTATACCTATATCCTATTTTTTATACTATAATATAATAATAAAGATTATCTTTACCTTTTCTTTATTAGGGATAATAATAACTATCCTACCTTTTTTAATAAACTATTCTAAAACCTATAGTAATGTTTACACCTATAATAACACCTAGTAATACTAAATAACATACCCTATAATTAGTTATAGAGTAAGGCTAGGACTTGCGTTATATATAGGGTAGGAGTACTAACTATTCCTAGCTACTATAGACGTAAATATATAAATATACTAGGTGTTAATAGTAATAAAGACCTAATTACAGATATTTAGATAAGCTAGGTAGTAACCTAAGAAGACTTACTAGAACTATAGTCCTAAGAATAGGAGGCTTCTACAAAGGCATGGAGTAAGAGATCTAGAAGCAAATTAACAAGGCTAGTTAGCTAGATCTATGCCTATAAGTAATAGCCTAGAGTGCCTAAGTCTCCTAAATAATAATAATATAATCTAAGAGTTAATCTAAAATAGAGGTATTATAGAGATTATTAGAAAATCTTGCCTTTAGAGAGAAGTACTAGTGGGTATAGTAAGTAACCTATTCTCTATAGTTAGATTCCTAAATAATAATATAGAACTACTAGTAAATGCTAATTACATAGCCTAGATATAGAGTAACTAGGAGGACTAAACTAACTAGAAGTAATATAAGCTAAACTAGTAGCACTCTAGGTAGGACTATAAACCCTAAGTATATTAATTACGCTTACTTAGAAGAAGAGAAAATAGGGTTATTAGTAACTATTAGAACCTTATTAATAACTACCTTAAACTTATACACTAGTTAATTTAGATTAGGGACACTAGGCTAGTGTAACACTAGCTACTAAACGTATATTCTAATTAGTAAAGCTCCTAGACCTAGACGCACTTAATAATAGAGTAAACCTAACTTATAAATCCTAGAAGAGTGCTATCTATAATAAACTCTAGTATAATACTAACTACTATATAACTAAGGAAGCATATATAGCTTATATAAACTCCTATATAAAGGGTATAGCCTGCTAACATTTAGATATAACCTACACTACAAATAGATAGCAAGTCCTAGTTACTATAGAAGCTACCCTAAAGCATTTAGACTTAATTTTCCTTAACCCTAATAGGGAGCGTAAAGCTTAATAAAGTTTACTAACCTTAGAATAATAGGAAGTGAATTTACTAATTTTAAGATAGCCTTTTTAAAGCTATATATATTAGTAGTATATCTAAGGACTTTCTTAAGAATAAATTCTTTAATAAGCTACTAGTATCCTAGCACACTACCCTAGTAAGTTACTATATAGAAGAGAATTACACTTTTAATAAACTTATTAAGAAAGCTATAGCTTATAGTGTAATTTAAAAACATGCTAGCCTTTTATATAGTACCCTATTTAAGAGTAATATAAAGGAGGCTACCCTAAAGAGAGAACCTCTACTAATCCTAATGCTATAGATAAGAATAAGGGAAAGAACGCTATAAGCAGAGGATAGTAAAACTTTAGTCTATTACCCCTAAGTCTTAAGAAGGCATATAATAAAGGCCTATGCTATAAATATAATAAGGAGGGGTATATTATAAGGAACTACCTAAATTAGAAGGCACTAATCTTAGAGATTATAAAGGAAACCTAAGTAGTAAAGCTAGATAAATTAGAAAACAAAGAGGCCTAGGAAATATAACTCCTCTCTAGGCTAACGAGATTAGAAGGCGCTAGTAATATTAGCATTAATAAACCTTAGTAAGCTACTAGGTGGACTATAGTTTTAGATAAATTATATAGTAAAATATAATAGATATAGACTAAAACTTAGCGCACTAATTAACATAGGAGTAAGTAGCTATACCTTTATAAATAAAAGAATAGCAAAATTACTTAAGCACTAGCTATAAGCACTATTAGAGGAACTTCTATAGAAGATCCTAATTATAGGTTTAATAGGAAACTAAGACATATAGTATCCTAGATCTAGGAGCCTAATTTAATTATTAACCACTAAAGAGAGAGATAATGCCTAATACTCTAACTAGATTTAGGAAGTAAGATATTATCCTTAGCCTAAAATAGATATAAGCCTATAGCATTATACTAGACCTATAGGAAAGAAAGATTATTTAGCTAAAGGACTAGCTAGTATTAAGGGACTCTAAGTTACCTTAATTAATTTTATAGACCCTAGATAAGCTTCTAAAGCCTTATAATATTAATCCTAAGCACTAGGCAAATGTAAAGCAATAAAACCAAATTATTAAGTAGGATAAAAAGTAATAATAGGATAGCTAATAATTAACACTAAAGAAGATACTATAGAGAGAGAACCTAGAGATAAAGCCCTTACTAAAGACTATAGTAATAAAGAAGCCTGTAATCCTAATAGCAATTATTAGTGTAGCCCTTATATAATAAATACTTAGAAGAAGGAAAATAAGATTAGCGTAATTACGCTATAGGAACTAGTAGCATATATTAACACACTAGAGAACCTAGAAGAGATAGAAGACCTCTAGGGATAGAAGATAACCTAAGGAAATCCGTTAATAGGTATACATAAAGCTACCTAAGGAATACTATAATTTAGTAAATATATTCTTAAAGAAAAAGTAAATACACTTCCCTATAATAACCTAACTTTAACCATAAGATTAATCTAGAAGAGAGATATAGAGGTAGGATTTAAAGTATACCCCTCTATATAGATAATTACTAGAAGAGCTTAAGGCTACTAGGGACTACCTAATTAAGAACCTATAGAAGGGATTTATTAAGCTAAGTAAGGTAGTATTTATAGTGCTAGTGCTATTTGTAAAGAAGTTAGATAAAAGCCTAAGATTTTATATAGATTACTAGAAGCTTAACCTAATTAGCAAAAGGGATAGGTATTTATTACCACTAATTAACAAGACCCTAGGGATACTAGAGTAAGCTAAGATATTTACTAAGCTAGATATCTAATAGGCATTTAATTACCTTAGAGTGGAAGAGGAAAGCAAGGATTTTATAACCTTTAGGATATAGTATAGCTAATTTAAGTATAAAGTCCTACCTTTTAGACTATTAGGTAGCCCTATAACGTTCTAAAGGTATATAAACTATATACTAGGAGACCTCTTAGACATTACCTACATAGCGTATATAGATAATATCCTAATCTTCTTAGCGAACCTAAAGAAACACCACTAGCACATTTGTAAGGTGCTATAAAGGCTATAGGAGGTAGGCCTATAAGTGAATATTAAAAGTGTAAATTTAGGGTTACCTAGATAAAGTTCTTAGGGTTTATTATATCTACTAAGGGGATTACTATAGACCTAGATAAGCTAAAGGTAGTGTTTAATTAGAAGCGCCTTACAAAGGTTAAGGATATCTAGTTATTTCTAGGCTTCTACGGATTTTATTAGAAGTTTATAGAAGGGTATAGTAGACTTATATAACCACTACACTATCTCACTTACTAAGACACCCTATAGGACTAGACCCTAGTATATAGGAAGCTTTCTAGAAGCTAAAATAAGCTATAATCTTATTGCCTATACTCTAGTACTATAAACTAGACTATAAGACAAAGCTAGAGACTAACTTATTAGATAGAGTGATATTAGGAGTGCTATTATAGAAGTCTAGTAATAAATAGCACCCTATAGCATACTATTTAAAGATAATAAATATAGCGGAGGGTAATTATAGTATACTAGATAAGGAACTATTAGTAATTATAAGGTGCTTTAAGGAATAGAGACTAGAGCTAGTAAGCTTGTAAAAAATAGTACTAATCCAGGTGTACATAGATTACTATAGGTTAGAGTTTTTGCCACAAAAAGCAGCTAAATACGTAATAAGTAAGGTAAAGTAAAGAGCTTTTATAGTATAATTTTATTATTAAATTCTAACCTAGGAAGGAAAATATAGCTACGGATACGCTATTAAGGAACTCTAAGGACCTTAAGACCTAGAAGGAGAAATAGCTAGCTTAGTGGGAGTAAGTGCTATTACTACCTATAAAGTTTATATAACTACCCTAGGTACTAGACCTATAGCAAGGAGAGGCTTAGGATAGGTAAGCTTAGGGTATATTCCTAACCTAGGAGATATTATAGAAAAATACATGTAAAATAGGAAGTATAGAAAAGTTCTAGGAGAAAATAGGTACTAAGAACTAGGAAGATAAGAATAGCTAGCTACTACACTAGGGTTAACTAGTAGTGCTAAGCGAGGACTTTCTCTAGATAAGGTTAATTACAAAGGCATACCTTTAGAGGCTTATAGCTTACTTAGGAAGGAATAAGATAATAAAACTTCTCTAAGAATAGTACTAGTAGCTAAAGATATAAATAGAGATTACCTAGTATATTAATAACTACTACCTATACTATAGGAATTAGGTGCCTAGGGATAAGGCACTAGGACTATTATAGCTACTGCCTATACCTAACTAGCCTTACTAGCATTTTATAATAGACTTTATAACACTACTAAAGGATTACTATAGGTATAATACAGTGTTTATAGTAGTAAACTAACTCTTAAAGCGCTCCTATATAATAGCCTATACTAAGAAGACAGACGCTCTGTAAGCTATAAGACTCTTCTTTAATAATATCTAGTAACACACTAGGACCCTAGAGTTAATTACATTAGATTAAGGACTATAGTTTATTTCTAAGTTTTAGAATAAGCTTTATATAATTATAGGGATTAAGGTATAGCTCTTTACAGTAAGATACCTATAAACTAATAGTTAGACTAAGGGCATAAACTAGTATCTAACGTAAAGGCTAAGGCTAATAGTTAATTACGCATAGGATAACTAGTCTAAGATACTCCCTTCGCAGATATAGTATATGTATGCTTACTATAAGATTCCACGGGCTTATTACTATTTATAGTGGAAATAGGACACGAGCCTTAGATAAGTTATAACTAGTGTGTGCCATAAGATGCGCGCCCAGAAACACGCGATCACGATGACAAGCACTAGGGATTATTGAGATGGATAATACAACAAGGGATGATAATATTAGTCATCTAAGTAAGGGACTATTTAATCTATAAAGAGACTGCCTATAGCTAGATTCTTTTGTAGTATTTACGCACCACGAGATTCTTAAATTAACCCTTAAGTTTTACTAAGTTTTATTAAGAAAATACCTAAGCTTATAATAAGATAAACTAAGATTATTTCCCTTATTTAATTAAGATAGCACTTCTAATCTAATAGACTATTTAATCTAGAGTATCTCTGTATAATGAGAGATCTCTAGCCATTATTATAATTAATATTGTTAAGTTAATTAACCCCTCCTATTGTGTGTAGGCTATAGAGCTACTTACGACTATAGGCTAGTATTATGTCTTTTAGGGTGTTGTTTTCCGCTTAATAAAACTAGTAGAGAAACGTGGTCTTAAACCCCTAGGACTTTTGCTTTCTATTTAATTTACTATAGACTAAGATTAATTAGAAGCGCACTTTTAGCTATAATTCTTAGCTAATACTAAACTAATCTACGCAAAGACCCCTTATTTTATTTTCCCTACACTATAATATAAATTAAAAACCTAAACCTAGACCCTAGAGAAGCTAAGGCACTAGTTAGAGGCTAGCTAATCCGGAGGAACTAAGCTAGAATAAGGAAATAAAATTGCGTTATAAGGAGACGTTAGAAATAAGGCTATCTAGCTTAGGAGAATACCTTACAAACACTAGCTAAGCTGTTGTGCCTTTGCTAAGACTCTCTAAATATAAGGATCTAAAATAAAAACCACTATTTAGCGTTATAAACTATTTAATCTTAGGACCTATAGCTAATTTTGTAATAATTTAGCTATGCATTAGGATCTTATAGATAATTATAAGGAGCTATATAATTATATTAGTAGTCCTTGCTTATAGGTTATTTATAACTATAAATATTACCTTATAGAAAACTCTTTTTATAAAATCCTCTCTAGAATTAAAGCTTTTAATTAAATAGTTACTCTCTTATAAGATTAATTAAAAGTGCTATTATCTAACTCTATAACTAATTATTTTACCTTATCTTATTCCTACTAATTAAGCAAAGTAAGGTTTACTAAGTAGCTAAGCTATCTAAAAGAATTATAGGATTTACTATTGCTAAGCACCCTAATTATAAGCAAGGAACTATCTAATCCTAAAATAGTTTTAACGCTAACTTATACCCGCCCTAATAGGCTATTAGGAAAGACCCTAATATTAAAGGGAAAGCCTCTAGACCCCTTAAAGGGCTTAACGCGGAGACCTTTATGAAAATCCTTAGGAAATAATAGCTTGCTAATTATCCCTTATTATAATGTAAAATAGGTATAATATTTAGTAGTTTATAGGGGAAAATATTACTAATTTTATTAAGGACTTTAAAGCTAAGATAAAAGCAATATGTATTCCTAAGAAGGATTAGCATAAGATACTTAAGCGTAATATTAACCCCTAGATTTAATAAGTAGTTAAGATATTAATAGCGTCACGCACTTAGGCAGAATTAAAGGAGGAAATGCTCCTTTAGTTTAATGCTATAAGTTAGGACTAAATAGAAAGCGCTAGAGAATAACTTAAGGACCTTAATCTAATATAACTAAAGTCTATTAAAGAAACTTACTACTAGTTATAGAAGCATTAAGCTTTAATATCTAATATAGACCTAATAGGATAGTGAATAATAATAACTTAGTTAAATTATATCTATAAGGCCCTCCCTAACCATTTAATCTTAAGCTTTATAGATTAAAAAGGGTATATACGTAAGGAAGTTCTAGTTATATAGTATAAAACCCTTTAGGTAGCACTTAACATGCATATTTAAACGCAACTAGAGCTTAAGAATAGGGACCCTAAGATCTCTAACTTAAGAGGGTATTATATAGACAATACTAAACCTAATCTAAGAAGCTAGAGACTACTTAATTAAGCTACGCTTAGTGTTTGCTAGGCTAACTAAAGGAACCGCTTAGTAGTAGCTAAGTTTTCTAAATAAAAGGGGAACTAACACTTCTTATAATAAAATAAAGAAAGATAGAACTTCTAGACTAGTAAAATACTAAGATTAAATAGATAACTTAATAAAATAATTAGCTAAATTAAAAATTATAGTTATAGCTTAGGTAAGTAAGGAGATTAATATTATAAAGTAGCTTAAGCAAAAGTATAGCATTAACCCGTGATAATGTAATTACTAGCTAAATAATATTAGGTTATTTAATTAGGATAACAAGCGTATCTTTAATATTAATATAATAGCTAGAAGGGCTAATAGACAAACTAATGTTATTATTATAATGCTAACTCTCACATAGCTATGAAGTGTAACACACTAGGATTTAATAAAATATTAAAATTTGCCACCTATAACCTAGCTATCTATATTTTAGTAATTAAAGATAATATAAGGTATTAGATAATACTACCTATCCTACTTTTGAAATTCCTTAGTATTAGTAGCTATGTATAAAGGCTAGCTATGTTTTAGGTTAAATACTTCCTAGATAGTAGAATTACCTATATAATACCTTAGATTAAGAAACGTAAACCCTATAGAGAAAAGGATTAGGATATAACACTAGAGAAGTAAGATATCTTTAATTAAATAGAAAGCTTCTTTAATCCTACTAAATACCGCCTAGAAAGGGAAACTAGGTAATCTTAATCTTAAAGAATCTATTAGAAGTAGTCTTAACTATTAAATTTAAGAAATTAAGTATAAAGGATAAAGAGGTAGACGCCTACGTTATAAAGGTTATAGCCCTTAGGAAAGGGTAATAAAATAAGTGCGCGTTAAGGAAATCACAGAAGATAATAAATAGGACTATTAGGTTTAAGAGTAGCTTAAAAAGGTAAAGATACCTTAGTAAAGGGAAAGAAAGACCTATTAGGTAAGGTAGGCTAGAGGATTCTAGACTAGCTATATAATAAGGTCTTCTAGAAGAAGCTTAGGGTGCCCTTTAGGGATATCTATTATATTATACTAACGCTAGCAGAGGTAGTTAGCAATAAATACCTTTTGCAAGTGAAGGGTGTGGAGGATGTCTATTATTATAATAGGGACACACTAGGGCCTATACCTCCTTTAAAGATATTTAGAGTAAAGACAAGCTTAAGACTAATTAATCCTAAGAACTAGATTAATTTAATTATCTAAATAATAAAGGAGGCCCTTTAAGAGGATAAAAGGAATAAGGTAAAGGCTAAGAAAAACCACTAAAGATAGCCTTAGCTCTGCCACTAGAGATTAACGCTACCTTATAGGAACGGATCTAGGAATAACTAGAAGCTTAAGCTTAATAAGAAAAGCCTTAATAAGTTTAGAGTAAGCTATCTAGAGCGAACTTTATGCTTAATATAATTATAAAACCATAGGCTATAGTTAATTAATTATAGGATTTGCTATACTTATAGGTCTATCTAAATAACCCTAAAGGGAGCTTCTCCTAGGACTTATTAATATAGGTTCTTAAGGGAACGTGATTACTAAGAGCACTACTAGGTGCTTAGGCCTTAGAATCTATCCTATAGATATAACAAACACTACATTATTTTGTTGCATAGGATTAAGATAATTAGGAGGTCTAAATAAAGCTCTATCTAGGGAATGTTTAGATACCCACTAACTTCTATGTTAGCCTAGATTTAGTTAATATAAGCTTAATTCTAGGGATGCTATTCTTTAGACTATTATAGATATAGTTTAACTACTTAAGAAGCAGCGAGCTCTTTGCTTAGTGTTACTTTAGGGATGTGGTTATTATCTTAAGAGTTACAGGAGCATTTAGTGGTAATATACTAGTAAGTAACTAGCCTAGTAGCCTGTAATTAATATTATTATATTTAGCTATCCTATAGTTAAGGAAGAGAAGGATTAAATAGTTTGCAAAGGATTAGAAGTAAAACTAGATAAGGATAAGTAACTAATCCCTATTATAACTAGGGAGGAATAAATATCCTTTAGGAAGTGGTTTAGGATATAATAATAAACCACTCCTAATAACTTAAAGCGGTTATAAAGGATTTCTAACCCCTATAGTAACTAAAACCACCTAATCTTATAATAAACATAATGTATAAACGCAAAGCTAATAAGATTTATCTACGTAATAATATACCTTCTAATAGGTTAACCCTAGAAGGAGACCTAAAATAGAAAATAAAGAAATAGGAAGAAGCAAAGTTATGTTTAGATATATCTAGAAAGTATAGTAAGTATATTACTAGGTAGTTTAGCAAAACCCCTAAGGTTTTAGAATAACCTAGGAATAATTAGATTAGATAGTTAAAGGGGTATAAGAATATTTAATATAAGAAGAAGTTAATGTTTTTAAAGAAATCCTTTGTAACTAAGAAGTAGTACTAGCGTGGGACTTATTAGAATGTGGAAAAGTTAACCTACTAGTTACACTACTATAAGTTATAAAGGTTATTAAGTATAAGGCATAGTAAGCTAGTTCTATCCTAATACCTCTTAGGTTATAAGGAAGACTAGTTAATCTATTAAAGAAGAAGCTAAAATACAGACACCTAGAGGAAAGCTATAGCTCCTATAGGAATCTATATTTCCTTATTATAAAGAAGGATAAAGGATTTGCCTAATCCTATTAGCCACTAAATATAATAAAGTAATAATATATAACGCGCTAATTCCTAAGGAGCGGAGGTATTTAGTAAGAGCTTTACGATATATAAAATTTTTCTATTATTAATCTACTATTAGGATATAACTAAGTAGAACTAGCGGAAAGGAGTAGGGATATAACTATAATCTCTACTATAATTAGGCTTTATGACTTTACTACTTACTATAAGGAGCTACTAATTTAGTAGCTTAATTTATTAGAATTATTAGGCAAATCCTATTTAACTTAATCCCTAAAATTTACATGCCTTTCCTAGATAATATTGCGGTTAAAGGTCTAACTATAATATATAATAAGGAGGAAATTATGCCTAGAGTGCGTAGATATATACTAGAATATTTAATTAATATTAATAAAGTTCTAGTTAATATTAAACTCTCTAGCTACATAGCCTTAGTATCTAAATTAAAGTTTTACTAGAAGTTAGCGGAAATTATAGGGTTTATATGTAAAACAAATAGATAGAAACTAACTAAGGTAAAGATAATAAAGATCCTAGAATAGATAGTTTACTAGGACCTTTCTAAGGTACGCTCTTTTATTAGACTAATAGGAGTTTACTGTATCTAGGTAGAACACTATATATGGAAGGCGAAACTACTAGTGATTTTACTTAGGAAGATAATAGAATGGGTATAGGGGCTAGAATAGTAAGAAGCTATAGATATCTTAAAAAGGTAATAACTATAGCCCTAATTCTTGTTTTACTTAATCTAGGACTAGGTTTTAGGGAAATAATCCTTATAGTTAACGTAAGCCTACTTAGATAGGGGCTACACTACTGCAAATAGTTAACAGTAAACGCCACCCTATTTAATACAAAAGTAGCACTTAGACTATCGCTAAAGCTAAGTATAATGCAACTAAGCGAGAATGCTAGGTAGTTATCTACGCATTACGAAGGCTGCGAATTTATCTCTATAGAGTCCCTTTTATGCTAGAGATGGATTTGCAAGTCCTTATACACTAGCTTAACAGCGCTATTAATAATATACCTAGAGCCCTTATTATATAGTGAATTAGCTATATACTACTCTTTAACTTTTCTGTATAATATGTTCCTAGTAAGAAAAACCAAATTATAGATACTTTATCTAGAAAGGGCCCTAGACTGTCTAATTAATTAGATTAGGAGGTTAAGGGGATATTAAAGACTTTATTAATTTACACCTAAATAGCGTTAAGATTAAAGAAGATAGTAAGAAAGATTACTTAGCTAAGATACGCTAAGTAATTAATTTCTTATTAACCCTTTAAAGACTAATTAATCTTAGCGTAGGAGACTATAGGAAGCTATAAAATAGGGCTAAAAAGTTCTTTCTAGAAAACAAATACCTTTAGAAAAGACTAATAGGAATTATAAAGGGACTAGCGTTAGTTATTAATATACCTAAGTAATAACGCGTAATAGTTAGAGTAATTTATAAGGAGCTTAGTTATAAAGGCATTAAGGTAGTTTTCTAAGTAATAAAGCAGCAATATTAGTAGAAGGGGCTCTAGAACATAACTTAGGAGATGCTAACTTACTGCGAGATATGTTAGAAGCTTACGCCCTAGTAACCTTAGGAACTGTTAGTGCTAGTTACGCTAGGGAACCTAATAAGCAAGATTCACATTAACACTTAGCACCTTCTAATTAATTATAGATATAAGTATCTCTTAGAAGTAAGATATAATCTAATAGGTTAGGTGGAGGCTATGCTAGTTAGAAACGTAACTATAGTAGTGATTAGGAAGTTCCTCTTATCTTTAATTAGTAGGTTTAGTCTTTTCTAATTTATAGTCTATAATAGAGGACCTAAAATGCAAGGAAATCTTAAAGAAGCACTTGTAGATATTAGAATTATAGGCATCTAAATGTCTAGGTATAACCTAAAAGCGAACTCCCCTATTAAAGCTAGACACTAGTCTCTTACGTTTACCTTAGCAAAATTAGGAGAGTTAAATAGTTAATAGGTAAAGTACCTTAATAAAGCCCTTCTTATAGACTACACTACTATTTACAAATTACATAGGAAGTCTGCCTTTTACTTAATCTATAGATAGGAGCTAATCTTACTACTAGAAGTTAAATTCCTAACTTAAAGACTAATTAACTAGGATACGGTTACTACTAGCTAGGACCTGTTTAAAGCTTAAGTGCAAATGCTTAAAAGAAAGGTAGAGGATGTTAGGAAAGTAAAGAAGAAGGTATTTAACTTTAGGAAATAACTTGCTAAATAAACTAATAAGAATTAGGCTACCTCTCTAAGGAAAGATTAATTAAAACTAGGAGACCTTATACTAGTGTATAATATTAGAAGAAACATTAACATATCTATAATAAAGAAGCTTATAATAAGATAGAATAGGCCTTTCCGAATTCATAAGTGAGCGCTAATCTCTAGGGCCTACTATCTATAAATAATAGATAGGGTTTACCTTATAAAGATAATCTTAGGGGACTATATTAAGAAGTTTGTCCTGGATTTAGAAGGTTAGTGGACTTTAACTATAGATAGATAGCTACACGTTCTATAATAAAGCTAAGTAAGAGAAGAAGTTAGTGATTATGACCGAGAAGTCTTAATAATTATGCTAGTAGTAGCTTAGCATAATATGTTAGATTAAATGGTTAATAATAAAGGAGTAAACTTAGGCCTTAAGGAAGAGGTTAAACTTTTACCTTAAAGAAGTCTATACTAAGGGATTAAGGTGTAACTACCCTCTTAATAGCTAAGTAAAAATAGGAGTATAAGGTATACTCTTAGACGCACTAATATATGCATAGATTAAAGAACATTCCCTTTATTCTCTTTTTATTTTTTTCTCTCTTTCTCTCTTTGCCTGCTAAAGATTAAGTGATTGAGGCATGAATCTAATCTTACATTGCGAACCTATTTTATTTCCTTTTCTGCCCCCTGGTATTTATAAATAATTTAGAAAAGGAGGTGGCATATTAATTGCTAGTGAGAAGAGAAGCACGCTTAAGGATTAATTAATTGGCGTGAGAACCGTGAAAAGAGAGTAACTCAGCGAGAAGCTAAGCGACCTGCAGTCCGCACTCCCTCGCTAACATTACCTACTACACGTCCTTAAACACTAAAAACACTAAAGCTCTCTTAGGAGATAAAAACTTAGGTCTTTAGCTAGGAGGTGTTATATATATATTTTTTTCCTTTCTCTCTATTACCTTTTTTCCCTATTTAGCTCTCCTTCCCTTTCCTTTACTACTCTTATTATTATTATAAATTTTCCTTTTGCCTTTTTACTTTAATACTTCCCTTTACTTTAGGGAGTCCTATTATATAAGATTAATTAGATTAGACTTAAGTGTACTAGATTAAATAATACCCTCTTTTTAGTATAAGGCATTAGTTACTAACCACACTTGCAGGGCACTTTAGTTATTAGTGTGCACGCTTGGTTAGGGATAACTAGTGCACACCTAGGGAGGTGTTATATGCTATAAGATACGCGCCTAGAAACACGCGATCACAATGACAAGCACTAGGGATTATTAAGATAGATAACACAATAAGGGATAATAATATTAGTTATCTAAGCAAGGGGACTATTTAATCTATAAAGAGACTACCTATAGCTAGATTCTTTTGTAGCATCTACGCACTATAAGATTCTTAAATTAACCCTTAAGTTTTACTAAGTTTTATTAAGAAAATACCTAAGCTTATAATAAGATAAACTAAGATTATTTCCCTTATTTAATTAAGATAGCACTTCTAATCTAATAGACTATTTGATCTAGAGTATCTCTGCATAACGAGAGATCTCTAGCTATTGTTGTGATTAATATCGTTAAGTCAATTAACCCCTCCTGTTGTGTGTAGGCTACAGAGCTACTTGCGACCGTGGGCTAGCATCGTGTCTTTGGGGTGTTGTTTTCCGCTTGACAAACTAGTAGAACTATATAATAGAATTTAGCTCCTTATTAAGCTAGATAACCTACTAGGGAGCCTAGGACTACGCGAAACGCATACACATAGCTTAGAAGGTAATATAAGGAAATATAGAAAGGTATAATAGTAGTAAGCGAAAAGCGCTAATAAGAAGTAATATGTAATTAATTTTAGGGTTAGGGACTTTATATACGTAAACTAAAGAGGCTAGATATTAGACTAGCTAAGTAAGAAATTAAATAACCTATAGGTAGGACTATATAAGATAATTATAAGCAAAGGCACTACATTTAAGCTTAATCTCCCTATAGTAATTAAAATATACTAATAATTTCATGCCTTAAAGCTACGTAAGGCAGCCTAGAACCTACTACTAGGATAATATATTACGCCCCTAGATAAGGACCTAGTAAATAGCGAAATATAACACTAGGTAAGTAAGGTGCTAGTATTAAGAATTTAGCATAGAAAGCTATAATACTAAGTAAACTAGGAGGGCGCTAATAAAGACATTAAATAGTATAACATAAGAAAGCTTAAGTATTAGCTATATAAGATTAAGAAGTTTTATAGTAATAACCTAATAGCAAAGGGACCCCTATATAACTTAGAACATTAGCTATATAGCTATAAAAATAACAAGCTATTCCCACTAGATAAATTAAGCAATAACTCTCCTGTAAAACTAGACCTTACTAATAAATAGGTTAGGAAAACTAAGGGTAATATACTTTAGGAGCTATAAGAAAGTGTGGTAAAGCGCGTCTAGTTTAAATAATATAGCTTACTATAAGGGCATAGCTAACTTATAAAGGGGGTAATATTACGGCTAGGTATGTCCTAGTCTATATTCCCTAATTACACTAACGCACTACTACTATTCTAATTTATATAATAGCCTAGGACCTTACTTAGTGTAAAGATCTCCTGTTTATACCTACTATATAAGCTATAGAGTTTTTATAGTATAATATAAAATAACTAGAGGGACTAAGAGGATGCGTTACAGAGAATAAATATATTATAGCATAGCGAGGAGGATATATACTATAGGGGATTAACTATGGTTATTTTGTTTCTCTTTTCTCCTTATCTTTGTTATTCTTTTAGTCTAGATAATACAGTAGGTAAAGTGTCATACCTGCGTCCCTGTTTTTATGCCGTGACATTATGCGGGCGGGTGTAGGTTAGGCGCCTAACCTATACCTGCCTGCGCACGCTATTGTTGTGCGTGCGGGCGCTGTGGGTGTGCGCGCGGGCGCTGTCAATGTGTGCGGGTGCGCTATTGTGTGTCATAGCACAAAAACAGGGACGTAGGTATAATACTTTGCCTACTGTATTGTCTAGACTAAAAGAACAATAAAGATAGGGAGGAAAGAGAAATAAAATAACTATAGTTAATCCCCTATAGTATATATCCTCCTTGCTATGCTATAATATATCTATCCTCTGTGATATATTCTCTTAATCCTCTAGTTACTCTATATTATGCTATAAAAACTCTATAGCTTATATAGTAGGTGTAAATAGGAGATCTCTATAATTAGTAAGGTCCTAGGCTATTATATAAATTAGAGTAGTAGTAGCGTATTAGTGTAATTAGGAAACATAGACTAGGACACGCCTAGCTATAATATTACCCCCTTTATAAGTTAGCTATGCCCTTATAGTAAGCTACGTTATTTAAACTAGACACGCTTTACTATACCTTCTTATAGCTCCTAGAGTATATTACCCTTAGTTTTCCTAACCTATCTATTAGTAGAGTTTGGTTTTATAGGAGAGTTATTACTTAATTTATCTAGCGGAAATAGTTTATTATTTTTATAGCTATATAGCTAATATTCTAAGTTATATAGGGTCCCTTTACTATTAGATTATTACTATGAAATTTCTTAATTTTATATAGCTAACGCTAAGCTTCCTATATTATACTATTTAATATCTTTATTAGTGCCCTTCTAGTCTACTTAGTATTATAGCTTTTATGCTAAATTCTTAATACAAGCACCTTACTTACCTAATGTTATATTTTACTATTTACTAGGTCCTTATCTAGTAGCGTAATATATTATCCTAGTAGCGGGTTCTAGGCTACCTTACGTAGCTTTAAGGCGTGAAATCATTAGTGTATTTTAATTACTATAGGAGATTAAGCTTAAATATAGTGCCTTTACTTACAATTATCTTATATAGTCCTACCTATAGGTTATTTAATTTCTTGCTTAGCTAGTCTAATATCTAGCCTCTTTAGTCTATATATATAAAGTCCCTAACCCTAAAATTAATTTTACATTGCTTCTTATTAGCGCTCTTTACTTACTACTATTATGCCTTTTCTATATTTCCCTATAGTACCTTCTAGGCTATATATATGCGTTTCGTATAGTCCTAGGCTCCCTAGTAGGTTATCTAGCTTAATAGGAGCTAAATTCTATTATACAGTTTTACTAGTTATAGCTTATCTAAGGCTTATATCCTGTTTTCACTATAAATAATAATAAGCCTATAGAATCTTATAGTAAGCATGCCTATGCTATGTCCGCGAAAGGAGCATCTTAGACTAGTTATCCTATGCGTAATTAACTATTAGCCTTAGCCTTTACATTAAATACTAGTTTATACTCTTAGTCTAACTATTAGTCTACGGGTGTCTTACTATAGAGAGCTAGACCTTAATCCCTATAATTATACAAAGCTTATTCTAAAACTTAGAAATAAACTATAGTTCTTAATCTAATATAATTAACTCTAGGGTCCTAGTGTATTACTAGATATTATTAAAGAAAAGTCTTATAGCTTATAGAGTGTCTGTCTTCTTAGTATAGGCTATTATATAGGAGCGCTTTAAGAGTTAGTCCACTACTATAAACACTATATTATACCTATAGTAATCTTTTAGTAGCGTTATAAAGTCTATTATAAAATGCTAGCAAGGCTAATTAGGCACAGGCAGTGGCTATAATAGTCCTAGTGCCTTATCCCTAGGCATACAATTCCTATAGCATAGGTAGTAGTTATTAATATACTAAGTAATCTCTATTTATATCTTTAGCTACTAGTACTATTCTTAGAGAAGTTTTATTATCTTATTCCTTCCTAAGTAAGCTATAAGCCTCTAAAGGTATGCCTTTATAATTAACCTTATCTAGAGAAAGTCCTTGCTTAGCACTACTAGTTATCCCTAATATAGTAGCTAGCTATTCTTATCTTCCTAGTTCTTAGTACCTATTTTCTCCTAGAACTCTTCTATACTTCCTATCTTACACGTGTTTTTCTATAATATCTCCTAGGTTAGGAACACACCTAAGCTTACCTGTCTTAAGCCTCTCCTTGCTATAGGTCTAGTACCTAGGGTAGTTATGTAAACTTCATGGGTAATAATAGCACCTATTCCCGCTAGGCTAGCTACTTCTCCTTCTAAGTCTTAAGGTCTTTAGACTTCCTTAATAGCATATCTGTGGCTATATTTTCCTTCCCTAGTTAGAATTTAATAATAAAATTATACTATAAAAGCTCTTTGCTCTACCTTGCCTATTACGCATTTAGCTACTTCTTTGTAGTAAAAACTCTAACCTATAGTAATCTATGTACACCTAGATTAGTACCTTTATCTATAAGCCTACTAGCTCTAGTCTCTATTCCTTAAAGCACCTTATAATTACTAATAGTTCCTTGTCTAGTATATTATAATTACCCTCTACTATATTTATTATCTTTAAGTAGTATGCTATAGGGTGCTACTTATTACTAGACTTCTATAATAGCACTCTAGACACTACTCTATCTAATAAGTTAGTCTTAAGCTTTATCTTATAGTCTAGTTTATAGTGCTAGAGTATAGGCAATAAGATTATAGCTTTCTTTAGCTTCTAGAAAGCTTCCTTATATACTAGGGTCTAGTCCCACAGAGTGTCTTAGTAAGTAAGATAGTACAGTGGTTATGCAAGTAAGCTATACCCTTCCATAAACTTTTAGTAAAATCCGTAGAAGCCTAAAAATAACTAGATATCCTTAACCTTTATAGGGCGCTTCTAATTAAACACTGCCTTTAGCTTATCTAGGTCTGTGGTAATCCCCTTAGTGGATATAATAAACCCTAGGAACTTTATCTAAGTAACCCTAAATTCACACTTCTTAATATCTACCTATAGGCCTACCTCCTGTAGCCTTTGCAGCACCTTATAAACGTGCTAGTAGTGTTTCTTTAGGTCTGCTAAGAAGATTAGAATATTATCTATATACGCTGTGTAGGTGATGTCTAAGAGGTCTCCTAGTACATGATTTATATACCTTTAGAACGTTATAGGGCTACCTAATAGTCTAAACGGTAGGACTTTATACTTAAATTAGCTATACTATGTCCTAAAGGTTATAAAATCCTTGCTTTTCTCTTCCACTCTAAGATAATTAAATGCCTATTAGATATCTAGCTTAGTGAATATCTTAGCTTGCTCTAGCATCCCTAGGGTCTTGTTAATTAGCGGTAATAAATACCTATCCCTTTTGCTAATTAGGTTAAGCTTCTAGTAATTCACGCAGAATCTTAGGCTTCTATCTAACTTCTTTACGAATAGCACTAGTGCTATAAATGCTGCCTTACTTAGCTTAATAAATCCCTTCTATAGGTTCTTAATTAGGTAGTCCTTAGTAGCCTTAAGCTCTTCTAGTAATTATTTATACAAAGGGGCATACTTTAAATCCTACCTCCTATGTCCTTTCTCTAGATTAATCTTATAGTTAAAGTTAGGTTATTATAAGGGAGTATGTTTGCCTTCTTCTTTAAGAACACGTTTACTAAATTATAGTATTCCTTTAGTAGCTTTATGTATACCTATTAACAAATTTCCTTAGGGTTATCTTCTATCCCCTAGAGGTTTTCTATCTCTTCTAGGTTCTCTAGCGTGTTAATATGTGCTACTAGTTCCTATAGCGTAATTACGCTAATCTTGTTTTCCTTCTTCCAAGCATTTGTTATATAAGGGCCACACTAATAATTGCCATTAGGATCGTGGGCTTCTTGGTTAGCGTAGGCTTTGGTAGGCGCCCTATCTCTAGGCTCCCTCTCTGTAGTATCTTCTTTGGCGTTAATTGTTAGCTATCCTATTGTCGCTTGTTGTCTTATTTAATAATTTGGTTTTGTTGCTTTACGTCCTCCTAGTGCTTAGGATTAATATCGTAAGGCTTTAGGAGCTTATCTAGAGTCCATAAAATTAATTAAGGTAGCTTAGAGTCCCTTAGCACTAGCTAGTCCTTTAGCTAAATAATCTTCCTTTCCTATGGGTCTAGTATAACGCTATAGGCCTATATCTATTTTAGGCTAAGGATAATATCTCGCTTCCCTAAATCTAGCTAGAGCATTAGGCATTGTCTCTCTCTTTAGTGGTTAATAATTAAATTAGGCTCCTAGATCTAGGATACTATATATCCTAGTTTCCTATTAAACCCTACTATTAGGATCTTCTACGAAAGTTCCTCTAATAGTGCTTATAGCTAGTGCTTAAGTAATTTTGCTATTCTTTTATTTACAAAGGCATAGCTACCTACTCCTATGTTAATTAGTGCGCTAAGTTTTAGTCTATATCTATTATATTTTACTATGTAATTTATCTAAAACTATAATCCACCTAGCAGCTTACTTAGGTCTATTAATACTAATATTACTAGCGCCTTCTAATCTTATTAGCTTAGAGAGAAGTTACATTTCCCTAGGCCCCTTTGTTTTCTAATTTATCTAGCTCTACTACCTAGGTTTCCTTTGTAATCTCTAAGATTAGTGCCTTCTAATTTAGGCAGTTCCTTATAATATGCCCCTCCTTATTGTATTTATAGTATAGGCCTTTGTTACATGCCTTCTAGAGACTTAGGGGCAATAGACTAAAGTTTTACTATCCTCTACCTATAGCGTTCTTTCCTTGTTCTTATCTATAGTATTAGAGTTAGCTAAGGGTTCCCTCTTTAGGGTAGCCTCCTTTGCGTTGCCCTTAAAAGGGTGCTATACGCAAGGCTAGCGTGTTTCTAGATTATGCTATAAGCTATAGCCTTCTTAATAAGTTTATTAAAAGTATAGTTCTCTTCTATATAGTAACCCACTAGGGTAGTATGCTAGAAACTAGTAGCTTATTAAAGAATTTGTCCTTAAGAAGGTCCTTAGAGATACTACTAATATATATAGCTTTAAAAAGGCTATCTTAAAATTAGCAAATTCGCTTCCTATTATTCTAAGGTTAGCAAACTTTTATTAAGCTTTGCGCTCCTATTAGGGTTAAGGAAAATTAAGTCTAGATGCTTTAGGGTGGCTTCTATAGTAACTAGGACTTACTGTCTATTTACTATATAGGTTATATCTAAGTATTAGCAGGCTGCACCCTTTGTGTGGGAGTTTATATATACTATATATGCTTCCTTAGTTACATAGTAGTTAGCATTATACTAGAGCTTATTACGGATAGCACCCTTCTAGGATTTGTAAGTTAGGTCCACTCTATCGTTAAGTGCGTCTAGGTCTAGGAGCTTTGCTAATTAGGAGGTGCGTTTAATAGTTAGTGCTACGCTAGCCCTAGTGTCCCTAATCTAGATTAACTAGTGCGTAAGCTTAAGATAGTTATTAACGAGATTCTAATAGTCACTAATAACCCTATTCTTCTCTTCTTCTAAATAAGCGTAATTAATACACTTAGGGTTCACAGTCCCTGCCTAGAGTGCTACTAGTTTAGCTTGCATTGCTTCTAGTTAGTCTAGTCCCTCCTAGTTACTCTATATCTAGGCTATGTAATTAGCATTTACTAGTAGTTTTATATTATTATTTAGGAATCTAACCGTGGAGGATAGGTTACTTACTATACTTACTAGTACTTCTCTCTAGAGGCAAGATTCTCTAATAATCTCTATAATACCTCTGTTCTAGATTAACTCTTAGATTATATTATTATTATTTAGGGAGACTTAGGCACTCTAGGCCATTGCTTGCAGGCATAGGTCTAGCTAACTAGCCTTGTTAATTTGCTTCTAGATCTCTTACTCTATGCCTTTTACGGAAGCTTCCTATTCTTAGGACTATAGTTCTAGCAAGTCTTCTTAGGTCACTGCCTAGCCTATCTAAATATCTATAATTAGGTCTCTATTGCTATTAACACCTAGTATATTTATATATCTACATTCACAGTGGCTAGGAATAGTTAGTACTCCTACCCTATACGTAACACAGGTCCTAGCCTTACTCTATGACTAATTACAGGGTATGTTATCTAGTATTACTAGGTGTTATTATAGGTATAAACACTACTATAGGGTTTAGAATAGTTTATTAAAAAGAGGTAGGATAGTTATTATTATCCCTAATAAAGAAAAGGTAAAGGTAATCTTTATTATTATATTATAGCATAAAAAACAGGGATATAGGTATAACACTCTGCTTACTATATTATCTAGACTAAAAGAATAATAAAGATAGGGAGGAAAGAGAAATAAAATAACTATAGTTAATCCCCTATAGTATATATCCTCCTTGCTATGCTATAATATATCTATTCTCTATAACGCATTCTCTTAGTCCCTTTAGTCACTTTGTGTTATGCTATAAAAACTCTATAGCTTATATAGTAGGTGTAAACAGGAGATCTCTATAATTAGTGGGGTCCTAGGCTGTTACATAAATCGGAGCGGTAGTGGCGCGTTAGTGTAATCAGGGAACACAGACTAGGACGCGCCTAGCCGTGACATTGTGTGTCACAGCACAAAAACAGGGACGCAAGTATAACACTCTGCCTACTGTATTATCTAGACTAAAAGAATAACGAAAATAGGGAGGAAAGAGAAATAAAACAACTACAGTTAATCCCCTACAGTATATATCCTCCTCGCCACGCTATAACACATCTATCCTCCGTAACACATCCTCTTAGTCCCTCTAGTTACTCCGTGTTATGCTATGAAAACTCTATAGCTTATATAGTAAGTATAAATAGGAGATCTCTATAATTAGTGAGGTCCTAGGCTATTGTATAAATTAGAACAGCAGTAGCGCGTTAGTGTAATTAGGGAACATAGACTAGGACGCGCCTAGCCGTAACATTACCCCCCTTCACAAGTTAGCTATACCCTCATAGCAAGCTATGTTATTTAAACTAGACGCGCTTTGCCACACTCTCTTATAGCTCCTAAAGTATGTTACCCTTAGTTTTCCTAACCTATCTATCCGTAAGGTCTAGTTTCGCAGGAGAGTCATCGCTTAATTTATCTAGCGGAAATAGCTTGTTATTTTTGTAGCTACACAGCCAATGTTCTAAGTTATATAGGGGCCCTTTGCTATTAGATTATCGCTGTGGAATTTCTTAATCTTATATAGCTAACGCTTAAGCTTTCCTATGTTATACTATTTAATATCTTTATTAGCGCCCTCCTAGTCCACTTAGTATTATAGCTTTCTATACTAAATTCTTAATACAAGCACCTCGCCCACCTAGTGTTATATTTTGCTATCCACTAGGTCCTTATCTAGGGGCATAACATGTTATCCTAGTAGTGGGTTCTAGGCTACCTTACGTAGCTTTAAGGCGTGAAATCGTCAGTGTATTTTAATTGCCACTAGGAGATTAAGCTTAAACGTAGTGCCTTTGCTTATAATTATCTCGTATAGTCCCGCCTATGGGTTATTTAATTTCTTACTTAGCTAGTCTAATATCTAGCCTCTTTAGTTCACGTACACAAAGTCCCTAACCCTAAAATCAATTTCGCATTACTTCTTATTAGCGCTTTCCACTTACTACTATTATGCCTTTTCCATATTTCCTATGCTACCTTCTAGGCCGCGTAAATGCGTTTCGCGTAGTCCTAGGCTCCCTAGCAGGTTATCTAGCTTAACAGGGAGCTGAATTCTGTTATACGGTTCTGCTAGTTATAGCTTATCTAAGGCTTATGTCCTATTTCCACTATAAATAGCAATAAGCCTATAGAATCTTATAGTAGGCATGCCTATGCTATGTCCGCAAAGGGAGTATCTTAGACTAGTTATCCTATGCGTAATTAACTATTAGCCTTAGCCTCTGTGTTAGATACTAGTTTATGCTCTTAGTCTAGCCATTAGTCTACGGGTGTCTTGCTGTGGAGAGCTAGACCTTAATCCCTATAATTGCATAAAGCTTATTCTAAAATTCAGAAATAAACTACGGTCCTTAGTCTAATGTAATTAACTCTAGGGTCCTAGTGTGTTACTAGACATTATTAAAGAAGAGTCTCGCAGCCTGCGGGCGTCTGTCTTCTTAGTATAGGCTATTATGTAGGAACGCTTTAAGAGTTAGTCCACCACCACAAACACCGCATTATACCTATAGCAATCTTTTAGTAGCGTTATAAAGTCTATTGTGAAATGCTAACGGGGCTAGTTAGGCATAGGCAGTGGCTGTAATAGTCCTAGCGCCTTGTCCCTTAGCACACGATTCCTATGATATAGGTAGCAGTTATTAATATACTAGGTAATCTCTATTTGCATCTTTAGCCACTAGTACTATTCTTAGAGAAGCTTTATTATCTTATTCCTTCCTAGGTAAGCCATAAGCCTCTAGAGGTATGCCTCTGCAATTAACCTTGTCTAGAGGAAGTCCTTGCTTAGCACCACTAATTAACCCTAATGCAGTAGCTAGCTATTCTTGTCTTCCTAGTTCTTAGTACCTATCTTCTCCTAGAACTCTTCTATGCTTCCTATCTTACACGCGTTCTTCTATAGTATCTCCTAGGTTAGGAACACCCCTAAGCTTGCCTGTCCTAAGCCTCCCCTACTGTAAGTCTAGTACCTAGGGTAGTTATGCGAACTTCATGGGTAGTAACAGCACCTGCTCCCGCTAAGCTAGCTACTTCTCCTTCTAGGTTTTAAGGTCTTTAGACTTCCTTAACAGCGTATCCGTGGCTGCATTTTCCTTCCTAGGTTAGAATTTAATAATAAAATTATACTATAAGAGTTCTTCGCTCCACCTTACCTGTTGCGTATTTAGCTGCTTCTTCGTGGCAAAAACTCTAATCCATGGTAATCCGTGTACACCTAGATTAGTACCTTAGTCTGTAAGCCTACTAGCTCTAGTCTCTATTCCTTAAAGCACCTTATAATTACTAATAGTTCCTTGTCTAGTATGCTATAATTACCTTCCGCTATATTCATTATCTTTAAGTAATATGCCACAGGGTGCCACTCGTTACCTAACTTCTATAATAGCACTCTAGACACTACCCTATCTAATAAGTTAGTCTCTAGCTTTATCTTATGGTCTAGTTTGTAGTGCTAGAGTATAGGCAATAAGATTATAGCTTCCTTTAGCTTCTAGAAAGCTTCCTTACATGCTAGGGTCTAGTCCTATAGGGTGTCCTAGTGAGTAAGATAGTGTAGTGGTTATGTAAGTCTACTATACCCTCTACGAACTTCTAGTAAAATCCGCAGAAGCCTAAAAATAACCAGATATCCTTAACTTTTGTAGGGCGCTTCTAATTAAACACTGCCTTTAGCTTGTCTAAGTCCGTGGTAATCCCCTTAGTGGATATAATAAACCCTAGGAACTTCGTTTAGGTAACCCTAAATTCACACTTCTTAATGTCTACCTATAGGCCTACCTCCCATAGCCTTTGTAACACCTTGTAAACATACTAGTGGTATTTCTTTAGGTCCGCTAAGAAGATTAGGATATTGTCCATGTATGCTATGTAGGTGACGTCCAAGAGGTCTCCTAGTACGTGATTCATATACCTTTAGAACGTTGCAGGGCCACCTAATAGGCCAAATGGTAGGACTTTGTACTTAAATTAGCTATACCGTGTCCTAAAGGTAGTGAAATCCTCGCTATCCTCTTCCACTCTAAGATAATTAAATGCCTATTAGATGTCTAGCTTAGTGAATATCTTAGCTTACTCTAGCATCCCTAGGGTCTTGTTAATTAGCGGCAATGAATACCTGTCCCTTTGCTAATTAGGTTAAGCTTCTAGTAATCCACGCAAAATCTCAGGCTCCTATCTAACTTCTTCACGAATAGCACTAGTGCCACAAATGCTACCTTACTTAGCTTAATGAATCCCTTCTGCAGGTTCTTAATTAGGTAGTCCCTAGTGGCCTTAAGCTTTTCTAGTGATTATCCGTACAGAGGAGCATACTTTAAATCCTACCTCCTATATCCTTCCTCTAGATTAATCTTGTAGTTAAAGTCTAGTCACTATAGGGGAAGTGCATTCGCTTTCTTCTTTAAGAACATATTTACTAAATCATAGTATTCCTTTAGTAGCTTCGCGTATACCTATCAACGGATTTCCTTAGGGTTGTCTTCTATTCCCTAGAGGTCTTCTATCTCTTCTAGGTTCTCTAGCGTGTTAATATATGCCACTAGTTCCTACAGCATAATCACGCTAATCTTGTTTTCCTTCTTTCGTGCATTTGTTATATAGGGGCTATGCTAATAATTGCCATTGGGATCGCGGGCTTCTTCGTTACCACAGGCTTTAGTAGGCACCCTATCTCTAGGTGCTCCCTCTCTGTAGTATCTTCTTTAGCGTTAATTATTAGCTATCCTGTTATCGCTTGTTATCCTATTTAATAATTCGGTTTCATCGCTCTACATCCTCCTAGTGCTTAGGATTAATATCGCGAGGCTTTAGGAGCTTGTCTAGAGTCCACAAAATTAATTAAGGTAACTTAGAGTCCCTTAGCGCTAGCTAGTCCTTTAGCCAAATGATTTTCCTTTCCCGTGGGTCTAGTATAACGCCGTAGGCCTATATCCATTTTAGTCTAAGGATAATATCTCGCTTCCCTAGATCCAGCTAGAGCATTAGGCATTGTCTCTCTCTCTAGTGGTTAACAATCAAATTAGGCTCCTAGATCTAGGATACCACATGTCCTAGTTTCCTATTAAACCCCATAATTAGGATCTTCTATGAAAGTTCCTCTAATAGTGCTTGCAGCTAGTGCTTAAGTAATTTCGCTATTCTTTTATTCACAAAGGCGTAGCTGCCTACTCCTATGTTAATTAGTGCGCTAAGTTTTAGTCTATATCTATTATATTCTACCGTGTAATTTATCTAAAACTATAGTCCACCTAGTAACTTGCTTAGGTCTATTAATGCTAATGTTGCTAGCGCCTTCTAATCTTGTTAGCCTAGAGGGGAGTTACATTTCCTAGGCCTCTTCGTTTTCCAATTTATCTAGCTTTACTACCTAGGTTTCCTTTATAATCTCCAAGATTAGTGCCTTCTAATTTAGGCAGTTCCTTGCGATATGCCCTCCTTATTGCATTTATAGCACAGGCCTTTGTTACATGCCTTCTAGAGACTTAGGGGCAGCGGACTAAAGTTTCGCTATCCTCCGCCTATAGCGTTCTTTCCCTTGTTCTTGTCTGTAGCATTAGGGTTAGCTAAGGGTTCCCTCTTTAAGGTAGCCTCCCTTACGTTGCTTTTAAAAGGGGTGCTATACGCGAGGCTAGCGCGCTTCTGGATTACGCTGTAAGCCATGGCCTTCTTAATAAGTTTATTAAAAGTGTAGTCCTCTTTTATATAGTAACCTACTAAGGCAGTGTGCTAGGAAACTAGTAGTTTATTAAAGAATTTGTCCTTAAGAAAGTCCTTAGAGATACCACTAATATACGTGGCTTTAAAAAGGCTATCTTAAAATTAGCAAATCCGCTTCCTATTATTCTAAGGTTAGCGAATTTTCGTTAAGCCTCGCGCTCCCTATTAGGGTCAAGGAAAATCAAGTCCAAATGCTTCAGGGTAGCTTCCATGGTAACTAGGACTCGCTGTCCATCTGTAGTGCGGGTTACATCCAAGTGTTAGCAGGCTACACCCTTCGTGTAGGAGTTTACATAAGCCACACGTGCTTCCTTAGTCACGTAGTAGTTAGTATTATGCTAGAGCTTATTGCGAATAGCTCCCTTCTAGGATTCGTAAGTTAGGTTTACTCTATTGTCAAGTGCGTCTAGGTTAGGGAGCTTCGCTAATTAGGAGGTGCGTTTAACGGCTAGTGTCATGCTAGCTCTAGTGTCCCTAATCTAGATTAACTAGTGCGTAAGCTTAAGATAGTTGTTAACGAGGTTCTAATAGTTACTAATAACCCTATTCTTCTCTTCCTCTAAGCGGGCATAATTAATGCACTTAGGGTTCGCAGTCCCTACCTAGAGTGCTACTAGTTTAGCTTGCATTGCCTCTAGTTAGTCTAGTCCCTCCTAGTTGCTCTGCATCTAGGCTATGTGGTTAGCATCTACTAGTAGTTCCACATTGTTATTTAGGAATCTAACCGTAGAGGATAGGTCGCCTACCATACCCACTAGTACTTCTCTCTAGAGGCAAGATTCTCTAATAATCTCTACAATGCCTCCGTTCTAGATTAACTCTTAGATTGTGTTGTTATTATTTAGGAGACTTAGGCACTCTAGGCTGTCGCTCGCAGGCATAGGTCTAGCTAACTAGCCTTGTTAATTCGCTTCTAGATCTCTTGCTCTATGCCTTCTGCGAATGCTTCCTATTCTTAGGACTATAGTTCTAGCAAGTCTTCTTAGGTCACTGCCTAGCCTGTCTAAATATCTGCAATCAGGTCTCTGTCGCTATTAACACCTAGTACATTCGTATGTCTGCGTCCACGGTGGCTAGGAATAGTCAGTACTCCTACCCTGTACGTGACGCGGGTCTTAGCCCCACTCTGTGACTAATCACGGGGCATGTTGTCTAGTATTACTAGGTGTTATCGTAGGTGTGAACGCTACTGTAAGTTTTAGAATAGTTCGTTAAAAAGAGGTAGGATAGTTATTATCGTCCCTAACAAAGAAAAGGTAAAGACAATCTTCGTTATTATATCACAGCATAAAAAAACAGGGACGCAGGTATGACACTCTGCTTACTGTATTATCTAAACTAAAAGAATAACAAAGATAGGGAGAAAAGAGAAATAAAACAACTACAGTTAATCCCCTACAGTATATATCCTCCTCACCGCGCCGTGATATATCTATCCTCCGTGACGCATCCTCTTAGTCCCTCTAGTCACTCCGTGTCATGCTATAAAAACTTTATAGCTTATATAGTAGGTGTAAATAGGAGATCTCTATAATTAGTGGGGTCCTAGGCTATTATATAAATTAGAACGGCAGTGGCGCGTTAGTGCAATTAGGGAACACAGACCAGGACGCGCCTGGCCGTGACATTGTGCGGGTGGTGTAGGTTAGGCGCCTAACCTACACCCGCCCGCGCACGCCATTGCTGTGCGTGTGTGTGTGCGTGCGGGCGCTGTTAATGTGGGCGGGTGCTGTTGTCTTCCGTAAGTGCGCTGTCAATGTGTGCCCGCGCACGCTATTGTTATGCGTGCGGGCGCTGTCAACATATGCGGGTGCGCTATTATGTGTCACGGCACAAAAACAGGGACGCAGGTATGACACTCTGCCTACTGTATTATCTAGACTAAAAGAATAACAAAGATAGGGAGGAAAAAGAAATAAAACAACTACAGTTAATCCCCTACAGTATATATCCTCCTTGCCATGCCATAACATATCCATCCTCCGTAACGCATCCTCTTAGTCCCTCTAGTCACTTCGTGTTATGCTATAAAAACTCTATAGCCTATATAGTGGGTGCAAACAGGAGATCTCTATAATTAGTGGGGTCCTAGGCTATTAGATAAATTAGAACAGCAGTAGCGCATTAGTGTAATTAGGGAACATAGACTAGGACGCGCCTAGCTATAACATTACCCCCTTTACAAGTTAGCTATGCTCTTATAGTAAGCCACGTTATTTAAACTAGACGCGCTTTACTGTACCTTCTTATAGCTCCTAAAGTATGTTACCCTTAGTTTTCCTAACTTATCTGTCTATAGGGTCTGGTTTCGCGGGAGAATTATTGCTTAATTTATTTAGCGGAAATAGCTTGTCATTTTGTAGCTACGTAACTAATGTTCTAAGTTATATAGGGGTCCCTTTGCCATTAGATTATCACTGTGAAATTTCTTAATCTTATGTGGCTAACGCTTAAACTTTCCTACGTTATACTATTTAATGTCTTTATTAGCGCCCTCCTAGTTCACTTAGTATTATAGCTTTTTATACTAAATTCTTAATGTAAGCACCTTGCCCACCTAGTGTTATATTTCGCTATCCACTAGGTCCTTATCTAAGGGCATAATATGTTGTCCTAGTAGCGGGTTCTAGGCTACCTTGCGTAGCTTTAAGGCGTGAAATCGTTAGTGTATTTTAATTGCTATAGGGAGATTTAGCTTAAACGTGGTGCCTTTGCTTGTGATTATCTTATATAGTCCCGCCTATAGGTTATTTAATTTCTCGCTTAGCTAATCCGATGTCTAGCCTCTTTAGTCTATATATATAAAGTCCCTAACCCTAAAATTAATTTCGCGTTGCTTTTTATTAGCGCTTTTCGCTTACTACTATTATGCCTTTTCTATATTTCCTTATGCTACCTTCTAGGCTACGTGTATGCGTTTTGCGTATTCCTAGGCTCCCTAGCGGGTTATCTAGCTAGACAGGGAGCTAAATTCTGTTATATAGTTCTGCTAGTTATAGCTTATCTAAGGCTTATGTCCCGTTTCCACTATAAATAGCGATAAGCCTATGGAATCTTATAGTAAGCATGCCTATGCTATGTCCGCGAAAGGAAGCATCTTAGACTAGTTATCCTATGCGTAATTAACTATTAGCCTTAGCCTCTACGTTAGATACTAGTTTATGCTCTTAGTCTAGCTATTAGTCTACGGGTGTCTTACTGTAGAGAGCTAGACCTTAATCCCTATAATCGCATAAAGCTTATTCTAAAACTTAGAAATAAACTACAGTCCTTAGTCTAATGTAATTAACTCTGGGGTCCTAGTGTGTTGCCAGACGTTATTAAAGAAGAGTCTTATAGCCTACGAGGCGTCTGTCTTCTTAGTATAGGCCATTGTGTAGGAGCGCTTTAAGAGTTAGTCCACCACTACAAACACCGCATTATACCCGTAGCGATCTTTTGGTAGCGTTATAAAGTCCATTGTGAAATGCTAGCGGGCTAGTTAGGCACAGGCAACGGCTGTAATAGTCCTAGCGCCTTGTCCCTTAGCATATGATTCTAGTGGCATGGGTAGTAGTTGTTAATATACTAGGCAATCTCTATTTATATCTTTAGCTACTAGTACTATTCCTAGAGAAGTTTTATTATCTTATTCCTTCCTAGGTAAGCTATAAGCCTCTAAAGGTGCGCCTCTATAATTAACCTTGTCCGGAGAAAGTCCTTGCTTAGCACCACTAGTTATCCCTAATGCAGTAGCTAGCTATTCTTGTCTTCCTAGTTCTTAGTACCTATCTTCTCCTAGAACTCTTCTATGCTTCCTATCTTACACGCGTTCTTCTGTAATATCTCCTAGGTTAGGAACACACCCTAAGCCTACCTATCCTAAGCCTCTCCTTGCTGTAAGTCTAGTACCTAGGGTGGTTATGCGAACTTCGTAGGTGGTAATAGCACCTGCTCCCGCTAAGCTAGCTGCTTCTCCTTCTAGGTCTTAAGGTCTTTAGACTTCCTTAACAGCGCATTCGCGGCTGCATTTTCCTTCCCTAGTTAGAATTTAATAATAAAATTATACTACAAGAGCTCTTTGCTTTACCTTACCTATTACGCATTTAGCTGCTTCTTCGTGGCGAAAAACTCTAACCTATAGTAATCTATGTACACCCGGATTAGCACCTTCGTTTACAAGCCTACTAGCTCTAGTCTCTATTCCTTAAAGCACCTTATAATTGCTAATAGTTCCTTATCTAGTATGCTATAATTACCCTCTACTATGTTCATTATCTTTAAGTAGTATGCCACGGGTGCCACTTATCACTAGACTTCTATAATAGCACTCTAGATACCACTCTATCTAATAAGTTAGTCTCTAGCTTTATCTTATAGTCTGGTTTGTAGTGCTAGAGCATAGGCAATAAAATCATAGCTTCCTTTAGCTTCTAGAAGGCTTCCTTATAGGCTAGGGTCTAGTCCCACGGAGTGTCTTAGTGAGTGAGATAGTGTAGTGGTTATGCAAGTCTGCTATACCCTTTTACGAACTTTTAGTAAAATCCGCAGAAGCCTAAAAATAACTAGATGTCCTTAACCTTCGTGGGGCGCTTCTAATTAAACACTGCCTTTAGCTTGTCTAGGTCCGTGGTAATCCCCTTAGTGAATATAATAAACCCTAGGAACTTCATCTAGGTGACCCTAAATTCACACTTCTTAATATCTACCTATAGGCCTACCTCCTGCAGCCTTTGCAGCACCTCACGAACGTGCTAGTGGTGTTTCTTTAGGTCCGCTAAGAAGATCAGGATATTGTCTATGTACGCTATGTAGGTGACGTCTAAGAGGTCTCCTAGTATGTGATTCATATACCTTTAGAACGTCGCGGGGCTACCTAATAGTCTAAACAGTAGGACTTTATACTTAAATTAGCTATACTATGTCCTAAAGGTAGTGAAATCCTTGCTTTCCTCTTCCACTCTAAGACAATTGAATGCCTGTCAGATGTCTAGCTTAGTGAATATCTTAGCTTGCTCTAGCATCCCTAGGGTCTCGTTAATTAGCGGCAATAAATACCTGTCCCTTTTACTAATTAGGTTAAGCTTCTAGTAATCCACGTAAAATCTTAGGCTCCTATCTAACTTCTTTACGAATAGTACTAGTGCTACAAACGCTGCCTTACTTAGCTTAATAAATCCCTTCTACAAGTTCTTAATTAGGTAGTCCCTAGTAGCCTTAAGCTCTTCTAGTAATTATCTATACAGAGGAGCATACTTCAAATCCTACCTCCTATGTCCTTCCTCTAGATTAATCTTATAGTTAAAGTCTAGTTACTATAGGGAAGTGCGTTTGCTTTCTTCTTTAAGAACATATCTACTAAATTATAGTATTCCTTTAGTAGCTTCGCGTATACCCATTAACGGATTTCCTTAGGGTTGTCTTCTATCCCCTAAAGGTCTTCTATCTCTTCTAGGTTTTCTAGCGTGTTAATGTGTGCCACTAGTTCCTGCAGCGTAATTACGCTAATCTTGTTTTCCTCCTTCCATGCATTTGTTATGTAAGGGCCGCGCTAATAATCGCCATTAGGATCGCGGGCTTCTTCATTACCATAGGCTTTAGTGGGCGCCCTATCTCTAGTGGGCTCCTCTCTGTAGTATCTTCTTCAGCGTTAATTATCAGCTATCCTGTTGTTACTTGTTGTCCTACTTAATAATTCGGTTTCGTTGCTCCGCATCCTCCTAGTGCTTAGGATTAACATTACAAGGCTTTAGGAGCTCGTCTAGAGTCCACGAAATTAATTAAGGCAACTTAGAGTCCCTTAGCGCTAGCTAGTCCTTTAGCTAAATAATCTTCCTTTCCTATAGGTCTAGTATAACGCTATAGGCCTGCATCCATTTTAGTCTAAGGATAATATCTCGCTTCCTAGATCTAGCTAGAGCATTAGGCATTGTCTCTCTCTTTAGTGGTTAACAATCAAATTAGGCTCCTAGATCTAGGATACCACGTGTCCTAGTTTCCCATTAAACCCTATAATTAGGATCTTCTACGAAAGTTCCTCTAAGGGTGCTTATAGCTAGTGCTTAAGTAATTTCGCTATTCTTTTTATTCACAAAGGCATAGCTGCCTACTCCTGTGTTAATTAGTGCGCTAAGTTTTAGTCTATATCCATTATATTCTACCGTGTAATTTATCTAAAACTATAGTCCACCTAGCAGCTTGCTTAGGTCTATTAATGCTAATGTTACTAGTGCCTTCTAATCTCGTTAGCCTAGAGGAGTTACATTTCCTAGGCCTCTTCGTTTTCTAATTTATCTAGCTTCACTACCTAGGTTTCCTTCGTAATCTCTAAGATTAGTGCCTTTAATTTAGGCAGTTCCTTGCGATATGCCCCGCCTTATTATATTTATAGCATAGGCCTTTATCACGTGCCTTCTTAAGGCTTAGGGCAGCGGACTAAAGTTTTGCCGTCCTCCGCCTATAGCGTTCTTTCCTTATTCTTATCTATAGTATTAGGGTTAGCTAAGGGTTCCCTCTTTAGGGTGGCCTCCTTTGCGTTACTCTTAAAAGGGGTGCTATACGCGAGGCTAGCGCGTTTCCAGATTACGCTATACGCCGTGGCCTTCTTAATAAGTTCGTTAAAAGTACAGTCCTCTTCCATGTAGTAACCCACTAGGGCAACGTGCTAGGAAACTAGTAGCTTATTAAAGAATTCGTCCTTAAGAAGGTCCTTAGAGATACTACTAATATGTGCGGCTTCGAAAAGGCTGTCTTAAAATCAGCAAATCCGCTTCCTATTATTCTAAGGTTAGCAAACTTTTGTCAAGCCTCACGCTCCCTATTAGGGTTAAGGAAAATTAAGTCCAAATGCTTTAGGGTAGCTTCCACAGTAACTAGGACTCGCTATCTATCTGTAGTGCAAGTCACATCTAAGTGTTAGGGCTACACCCTTTATGTAGGAGTTTACATAAGCTATATATGCTTCCTTAGTCACGTAGTAGTTAGCATTATACTAGAGCTTATTACAAATAGCTCCCTTCCACAATTTGTAAGTTAGGTCCACTCCATTATTAAGTGTGTCTAGGTCTAGGAGCTTCGCCAATTAGGAGGTGCGCTTAACGGCTAGTGCTACGCTAGTGCTAGTGTCCCCAATCTAGATTAACCAGTGCGTGAGCTTAAGATAGTTATTAACGAGGTTCTAATAGTCACTAATAACCCTATTCTTCTCTTTTTCTAAACAAGCATAATTAATACACTTAGGGTTCGCAGTCCCTACCTAGAGTGCTACTAGTTTAGCTTACATCGCTTCTAGTTAGTCTAGTCCCTCCTAGTTACTCTACATCCAGGCTATGTAGTTAGCATCCACTAGTAGTTTCACATTATTATTTAGGAATCTAACTATAGAGGATAGGTTGCTTACTATACCTACTAGTACTTCTCTCTAGAGGCAAGATTCTCTAATAATCTCTGCAATGCCTCTATTCTAGATTAACTCTTAAATCATGTTATTATTATTTAGGGAGACTTAGGCACTCTAGGCCATTAGACGCAAGCATAGGTCTAGCTAACCAGCCTCGTTAATTCGCTTCTAGATCTCTTGCTCCACGCCTTCTACGGAAGCTTCCTATTCTCGGGACTGTAGTTCTGGCAAGTCTTCTTAGGTCACTGCCTAGCCCATCTAAATGTCTGCAATTAGGTCTCTGTCGCCATTAACGCCTAGCACATTCGTATGCCTGCGTCCACGGTGGCTAGGAATGGTCAGTACTCCTGCCCTATACGTGACGCGGGTCCTGGCCCCACTCTGTGACTAATCACAGGGCATGTTGTCTGGTGTTGCTAGGTGTTGTCGTAGGTGTTATCGTAGGTGTTGTCGTAGGTGTGAACGCTACTGTAAGTTTCGGAATGGTTTGTCAAAAGAGGTGGGATAGTTATCGTCATCCCCGACAAAGAAAAGGTAAAGACAATCTTCGTTATTATGTCACAGCACAAAAACAGGGACGCAGGTATAACACTCTGCCTACTATATTGTCTAGACTAAAAGAACAATAAAGATAGGGAGGAAAGAGAAACAAAACAACTACAGTTAATCCCTATAGTATATATCCTCCTTGCCGTGCCGTGACATATCTATCCTCCGTGACGCATCCTCTTAGTCCCTCCAGTCACTCCGTGTTATGCTGTGAAAACTCTATAGCCTATATAATAGGTGTAAACGGGAGATCTTCATAATTAGTAAGGTCCTAGGCTATTAGATAAATTAGAACAGCAGTGGCGCGTCAGTGCAATTGGGGAACACAGACTAGGACGCGCCTAGCCGTGACATTATGCGGACGGTGTAGGTTAGGCGCCTAACCTATACCTGCCCGCGCATGTCACAGCACAAAAACAGGGACACAGGTATAACACTTTGCCTACTATATTATCTAGACTAAAAGAATAACAAAGATAAGGAGGAAAGAGAAACAAAATAACTATAGTTAATCCTCCTATAGTATATATCCTCCTCACCGCGCTATAACACATCTATCCTCCGTGACGCATCCTCTTAGTCCCTCTAGTCACTTTATGTTATACTGTAAAAACTCTATAGCTTATATAGTAAGTGCAAACAGGAGATCTCCACAATTAGTAAGGTCCTAGGCTATTACATAAATCGGAACAGTAGTAGCGCGTTAGTGTAATTAGGGAACACAGACTAGGACACGCCTAGCTATAACATTACCCCCTTTATAAGTTAGCTATGCCCTTATAGCAAGCCACGTTATTTAAACTAGACGCGCTTTGCCACACCCTCCTATAGCTCCTAAAGTATGTTACCCTTAGTTTTCCTAACCTGTCTGTCCGTAAGGTCTAGTTTTGCGGGAGAGTTATCGCTTAATTTATCTAGTGAAAATAGCTTGTTATTTTTATAGCTACGTAGCTAATATTCTAAGTTATATAGGGGTCCCTTTACTATTAGATTATCACTATAAAATTTCTTAATCTTATGTAGCTAACGCTTAAGCTTTCCTATATTATACTATTTAATATCTTTATTAGCACCCTCCTAGTTTACTTAGTATTATAGCTTTCCATGCTAAATTCTTAATGCAAGCACCTTGCCTACCTAGTGTTGTATTTCGCTGTCCACTAGGTCCTTATCTAGGGGCGCAACATATTGCCCTAGTAGTAGGTTCTAGGCTACCTTACGTAGCTTTAAGGCGTGAAATCGTTAGTGTATTTTAATTACCGTAGGGAGATTAAGCTTAAACATAGTGCCTTTACTTGTAATTATCTTATATAGTCCTGCCTATAGGTTATTTAATTTCTTGCTTAGCTAGTCTAATGTCTAGCCTCTTTAGTCTATGTACACAAAGTCCCTAACCCTAAAATTAATTTTATATTGCTTCTTATTAGCGCTTTCTGCTTACTACTATTATGCCTTTTCTATGTTTCCTATGCTACCTTCTAGGCCATGTAAATGCATTTCGCGTAGTCCTAGGCTCCCTAGTAGGTTATCTAGCTTGTTAGGGAGCTAAATTCTATTATGCGGTTCTGCTAGTTATAGCTTATCTAAGGCTTATGTCCTATTTCCACTATAAATAGTAATAAGCCCGTGGAATCTTGTGGCAGGCATGCCTATGCTATGTCCGCGAAAGGAGCATCTTAGACTAGTTATCCTATGCGTAATTAACCATTAGCCTTAGCCTTTACGTTAGATACTAGTTTATGCTCTTAGTCTAGCTATTAGTCTGCGAGTGTCTTGCCATAGAGAGCTAGACCTTAATCCCTATAATCGCACAAAGCTTATTCTAAAATTTAGAAACAAACTACAGTCCTTAGTCTAATGTAATTAACTCTAGGGTCCTAGTGTATCACTAGACATTATTAAAGAAGAGTCTTGTAGCCTACAGGGCGTCTGTCTTCTTAGTACAGGCTATTGTATAGGAACGCTTTAAGAGTTAGTCCACCACTATAAACACCGCATTATACCCGTGGCAATCTTTTAGTAGCGTTATAAAGTCTATTGTAAAATGCTAACAGGGCTAGTTAGGCACAGGCAGTGGCTGTAATAGTCCTAGCGCCTTATCCCTTAGCACACAATTCCTATGACATAGGTAGTAGTTATTAATATACTAGGTAATCTCTATTTATATCTTTAGCCACTAGTACTATTCTTAGAGAAGCTTTATTATCTTATTCCTTCTTAGGTAAGCCATAAGCCTCTAGAGGTGTGCCTTTGCGATTAACCTTGTCTAGAGGAAGTCCTCGCTTAGCATAACTAATTAACCCTAATGTAGTAGCTAGCTATTCTTGTCTTCCTAGTTCTTAGTACCTATCTTCTCCTAGAACTCTTCTATGCTTCCTGTCTTGCACGCGTTCTTCTATAGTATCTCCTAGGTTAGGAACACCCCTAAGCTTACCTATCCTAAGCCTCCCCTACTATAGGTCTAGTACCTAGGGTGGTTATGCGAACTTTATAGGTGGTAATAGCACCTACTCTTACTAAGCTAGCTGCTTCTCCTTCTAGGTCTTAAGGTCTTTAGACTTCCTTAATAGCGCATTCGCAGCTATATTTTCCTTCCTAGGTTAGAATTCAATAATAAAATTATACTATAAGAGCTCCTCGCTCCACCTTACCTATCGCGTATTTAGCTACTTCTTTATAGCAAAAACTCTAATCCGTGGTAATCTATATACACCTGGATTAGTACCTTAGTTTACAAGCCCACTAGCTCTAGTCTCTATTCCTTAAAGCACCTTATAATTACTAATAGTTCCTTATCTAGTATGCTATAATTACCTTCCGCTATGTTTATTATCTTTAAGTAGTATGCCACAGGGTGCCACTCGTTACCTAACTTCTATAATAGCACTCTAGACACTACCCTATCTAATAAGTTAGTCTCTAGCTTCGTCTCACAGTCTAGTTTGTAGTGCTAGAGCATAGGCAATAAGATCATAGCTTCCTTTAGCTTCTAGAAAGCTTCCTTACATGCTAGGGTCTAGTCCCACAGGGTATCCTAGTGAGTGAGATAGTGTAGCGGTCATGTAAGTCTGCTATACCCTCCACGAACTTCTAGTAAAATCCGTAGAAGCCTAAAAATAACTAGATATCCTTAACTTTCGTAGGGCGCTTCTAATTAAACACTGCCTTTAGCTTGTCTAGGTCCGTGGTAATCCCCTTAGTAAATATAATAAACCCTAGGAACTTCGTTTAAGTAACCCTAAATTCACACTTCTTAATGTCTACCTATAGGCCTACCTCCTGTAGCCTTTACAACACCTCGCGAACGTGCTAGTAGTGTTTCTTTAGGTTCGCTAAGAAGATTAGGATATTATCTATGTACGCTATGTAGGTAATGTCTAAGAGGTCTCCTAGTACGTGGTTTATATACCTTTAGAACGTTACAGGGCTACCTAATAGGCCAAACGGTAGGACTTTGTACTTAAATTAGCTATACCATGTCCTAAAGGTAGTGAAATCCTCGCTTTCCTCTTCTACTCTAAGATAATTAAATGCCTATTAGATGTCTAGCTTAGTGAATATCTTAGCTTGCTCTAGCATCCCTAGGGTCTCGTTAATTAGCAGCAATAGATACCTATCCCTTTTGCTAATTAGGTTAAGCTTCTAGTAATCCACGCAGAATCTTAGGCTCCTATCTAACTTCTTCACAAATAGCACTAGTGCCGCGAACGCTACCTTACTTAGCTTAATAAATCCCTTCTACAGGTTCTTAATTAGGTAGTCCCTAGTAGCCTTAAGCTCTTCTAGTAATTATCTGTATAGAGGAGTATACTTTAAATCCTACCTCCTATGTCCTTCCTCTAAATTAATCTTGTGGTTAAAGTCTAGTTACTATGGGGAAGTGTATTCGCTTTCTTCTTTAAGAACATATTTGCTAAATTGTGGTATTCCTTTAGTAGCTTTGCGTATACCTATTAACGGATTTCCTTAGGGTTATCTTCCATCCCCTAGAGGTCTTCTATCTCTTCTAGGTTCTCTAGCGTGTTAATGTGTGCCACTAGTTCCTATAGTGTAATTACGCTAATCTTGTTTTCCTTCTTCCGTGCATTAGTTATATAGGGGCCGCGCTAATAATCGCCATTAGGATCGCGGGCTTCTTCATTACCATAGGCTTTAGTAAGCGCCCTATCTCTAGTGTGCTCCTCTCTATAGTATCTTCTTTGGCGTTAATTGTTAGCTATCCTGTTGTCGCTTATTATCCTACTTAATAATTTAGTTTTATCGCTTTACATTCTCCTAGTGCTTGGGATTAATATCGCAAGGCTTTAGGAGCTTGTCTAGAGTTCACAAAATTAATTAAGGTAACTTAGAGTCCCTTAGCGCTAGCTAGTCCTTTAGCTAAATAATCTTCCTTTCCTATGGGTCTAGTATAACACCATAGGCCTACATCCATTTTAGTCCAAGGATAATATCTTACTTCCTAGATCTAACTAGAGCATTAGGCATTGTCTTTCTCTCTAGTGGTTAACAATTAAATTAGGCTCCTAGATCTAGGATACTACATGTCTAGGTTTCCTATTAAACCCTATAATTAGGATCTTTTGAAAGTTCCTCTAATAGTGCTTATAGCTAGTGCTTAAGTAATTTCGCTATTCTTTTATTCACAAAGGCATAGCCGCCTACTCCTATGTTAATTAGTGCGCTAAGTTTCAGTCCATATCTATTGTATTTTACTATACAATTTATCTAAAACTGTGGTCCACCTAGCAACTTACTTAGGTCTATTAATACTAATATTGCTAGCGCCTTCTAATCTTGTTAGCCTAAAGGGGAGTTATATTTCCTAGGCCTCTTCGTTTTCTAATTTGTCTAGCTCCACTACCTAGGTTTCCTTTGTAATCTCTAAGATTAGTGCCTTCTAATTTAGGTAGTTCCTTGTAATATGCCCTCCTTATTGCATTTATAGCACAAGCCTTTATTACATACCTTCTAGAGACTTAAGGGCAGCGGACTAAAGTTTCGCTATCCTCCGCCTACAGCGTTCTTTCCCTTATTCTTATTAGTAGCATTAGGGTTAGCCAAGGGTTCTCTCTTTAGGGTGGCCTCCTTGCGTTACTCTTAAAAGGGTGCTATACGCAAGGCTAGCGCGCTTCCGGATTACGCTGTAAGCTATAGCCTTCTTAATAAGTTTATCAAAAGTGCAGTCCTCTTCTATATAGTAACCCACTAGGGCAGCGTGCTAGGAAACTAGTAGTTTATTAAAGAATTTGTCCTTAAGAAAGTCCTTAGAGATACTACTAATATACATAGCTTCGAAAAAGGCTATCTTAAAATTAGCAAATTCGCTTCCTATTATTCTAAGGTTAGCGAATTTTCATTAAGCCTTACGCTCCCTATTAGGGTTAAGGAAAATCGAGTCTAGATACTTTAGGGTAGCTTCTATAGTAACTAGGACTCGCTATCCATTTGTAGTGCAGGTTGCATCCAAGTGTTAGCAGGCTACACCCTTCGTGCGGGAGTTTACATAAGCCACACGTGCTTCCTTAGTTACGTAGTAGTTAGCATTATGCTAGAGCTTATCACGGATAGCTCCTTCTAGGATTTATAAGTTAGGTTCACTCTATTATTAAGTGCGTCTAAGTCTAGGAGCTTTGCCAATTAGGAGGTGCGTTTAACAGCTAGTGCCACGCTAGCTCTAATGTCCCTAATCTAGATTAACTAGTGCGTGAGCTTAAGATAGTCGTTAACGAGGTTCTAATAGTCACTAATAACCCCATTTTCTCTTCTTCTAAGCGGGCACAATTAATGCACTTAGGGTTTGCAGTCCCTGCCTAGAGTGCTACTAGTTTAGCTTGCATTACTTCTAGTTAGTCTAGTCCCTCCTAGTTACTTTGCATCCTAGCTATGTGGTTAGCATCTACTAGTAGTTCCACATTGTTATTTAGGAATCTAACCGTGGAGGATAGGTCGCCTACTATGCCTACTAGTACTTCTCTCTAGAGGCAAGATTCTCTAATAATCTCTGCAATACCTCCGTTCTAGATTAACTCTTAAATCATGTTATTATTATTTAGGAGACTTAGGCACTCTAGGCCATCGCCCACAGGCATAGGTCTAGCTAACTAGCCTTGTTAATTCGCTTCTAGATCTCTTACTCCATGCCTTCTGCGGAAGCTTCCTATTCTTAGGACTGTAGTTCTAGCAAGTCTTCTTAGGTCACTGCCTAGCCTGTCTAAATATCTGCAATCAGGTCTCTATTACTATTAACACCTAGCACATTTGTATATCTGCGTCCACGGTAGCTAGGAATAGTTAGTACTCCTGCCCTATACATAACGCGGGTCCTAGCCCCACTCTGTGACTAATCACGGGGCATGTTATCTAGTATTACTAGGTGTTATTATAGGTGTAAACGCTACTGTAAGTTTTAGAATAGTTTATTAAAAGAGGTAGGATAGTTATTGTTATCCCTAACAAAGAAAAGGTAAAGATAATCTTTATTATTATATCACAGCACAAAAACAGGGACGCAGGTATAACACTTTGCCTACTATATTGTCTAGACTAAAGAATAATGAAGATAGGGAGAAAAGAGAAATAAAACAACTATAGTTAATCCCCTATAGTATATATCCTCCTTACCTTACTATAACACATCTATCCTCTGTAACGCATCCTCTTAGTCCCTCTAGTCACTCCGTGTCATGCTATGAAAACTCTATAGCTTATGTGGTAGGTATAAACAGGAGATCTCCATAATTAGTAGGGTCCTAGGCCATTGCATAAATCGGAACGGCAGTGGCGCATTAGTGCAATTAGGAACACAGACCAGGACGCGCCTGGCTATAACATGCGCAGGCAGGTATAGGTTAGGCGCCTAACCTACACCGCGCCCATACTGTCACGGCATAAAAACAGGGACGTAGGTATAATACTCTGCCTACTATATTATCTAGACTAAAAGAATAACAAAGATAGGGAGGAAAGAGAAATAAAATAACTATAGTTAATCCCCTATAGTATATATCCTCCTTACCTTACTGTAATATATCTATCCTCCGTGACACATCCTCTTAGTCCCTCTGGTTACTCTGTGTTATGCTATAAAAACTCTGTAGCTTATATAGTGGGTGTAAATAGGAGATCTCTATAATTAGTGGGGTCCTAGGCTGTTATATAAATTAGAATAGCAGTGGCGTGTTAGTGTAATTAGGGAACATAGACTAGGACACGCCTAGCTATGACATTACCCCCTTTATAAGTTAGCCATGCCCTTATAGCAAGCTACGTTATTTAAACCAGACGCGCTTTGCTATACCTTCTTATAGCTCCTAAAGTATATTACCCTTAGTTTTCCTAACCTATCCGTCCGTAAGGTCTAGTTTCGCAGGAGAATTATCGCTTAATTTATCTAGCGGAAATAGCTTATTATTATTATAGCTACGTAGCTAATATTCTAAGTTATATAGGGGTCCCTTCGCTGTTAGATTATCACTATAAAATTTCTTAATCTTATGTAGCTAACGCTTAAGCTTTCCTACGTTATACTATTTAATATCTTTATTAGCGCCCTCCTAGTTCACTTAGTATTATAGCTTTCTATGCTAAATTCTTAATGCAAGTACCTCACCTACCTAGTGTTATATTTCACTGTCTACTAGGTCCTTATCTAGGGGCGCAATATATTATCCTAGTAGCGGGTTCTAGGCTACCTTACGTAGCTTTAAGGCATGAAATTATTAGTGTATTTTAATTGCCATAGGGAGATTAAGCTTAAACATAGTGCCTTTGCTTGCAATTATCTTATATAGTCCTGCCTATAGGTTATTTAATTTCTCGCTTAGCTAGTCTAATATCTAGCCTCTTTAGTCTATGTACACAAAGTCCCTAACCCTAAAATTAATTTTATATTACTTCTTATTAGCGCTTTCCGCTTACTACTATTATACCTTTTCTATATTTCCTTATGCTACCTTCTAGGCTATATGTATGCGTTTCGCGTAGTCCTAGGCTCCTAGTGGGTTATCTAGCTTAATAGGAGCTAAATTCCGTTATGCAATTTTACTAGTTATAGCTTATCTAAGGCTCGTGTCCTATTTCCACTATAAATAGCAATAAGCCTATAGAATCTTATAGCAGGCATACCTGTGCTATGTCCGCGAAAGGGAGCATCTCTAACTAGTTATCCTATGCGTAATTAACTATTAGCCTTAGCCTCTGCGTTAGATACTAGTTTATGCTCTTAGTCTAGCTATTAGTCTACAGGTGTCTTACTGTGGAGAGCTAGACCTTAATCCCTATAATTACATAAAGCTTATTCTAAAACTTAGAAATAAACTATAGTCCTTAATCTAACGTAATTAACTCTAGGGTCCTAGTGTGTTACTAGACATTATTAAAGAAAAGTCTTATAGCCTACAGGGCATCTGTTTTCTTAGTATAGGCCATTATATAGGAACGCTTTAAGAGTTAGTCCACCACTACAAACACCGTATTATACCTGTGGCGATCTTTTAGCAGCGTTATAAAGTCCATTGTAAAATGCTACTAGGGCTAGTCTAGCATAGGCAGCGGCTATAATAGTCCTAGCGCCTTATCCCTTAGCACATAATTCCTATAGCATAGGTAGTAGTTATTAATGTACTAGGCAATCTCTATTTACATCTTTAGTTACTAGTACTATTCTTAGAGAAGCTTTATTATCTTATTCCTTCCTAGGTAAGCTATAAGCCTCTAGAGGTGTGCCTCTGCAATTAACCTTATCTAGAGGAAGTCCTCGCTTAGCACCACTAATTAACCCTAATGCAGTAGCTAGCTATTCTTATCTTCCTAGTTCTTAGTACCTATCTTCTCCTAGAACTCTTCTATACTTCCTGTCTTACACGCGTTCTTCTATAGTATCTCCTAGGTTAGGAACACACCCTAAGCTTGCCTATCCTAAGCCTCTCCCTGCTATAGGTCTAGTACCTAGGGTGGTTATGCGAACTTCGTGGGTAGTAATAGCACCTGCTCCCGCTAAGCTAGCTACTTCTCCTTCTAGGTCTTAAGGTCTTTAGACTTCCTTAATAGCGCATCTGCGGCTGTATTTTCCTTCCTAGGTTAGAATTTAATAATAAAATTATACTACAAGAGCTCTTCGCTCCACCTTGCCTATCACGTATTTAGCTACTTCTTCGTGGCAAAAACTCTAATCCATAGTAATCTATATACACCTGGATTAGTACCTTAGTCTATAAGCCTACTAGCTCTAGTCTCTATTCCTTAAAGCACCTTATAATTACTAACAGTTCCTTGTCTAGTATACTATAATTACCTTCCGCTATATTTATTATCTTTAAGTAGTATACCACAGGGTGCTACTTATTACTAGACTTCTGTGATAGCACTCTAGACACCACCCTATCTAATAAGTTAGTCTCTAGCTTTGTCTTATAGTCTAGTTTATAGTGCTAGAGCATAGGCGATAAAATCATAGCTTCCTTTAGCTTCTAGAAGGCTTCCTCACATACTAGGGTCTAGTCCTACAGGGTGTCCTAGTGAGTAAGATAGTGTAGCGGTCATGCAAGTCTACTATACCCTCCACAAACTTCTAGTAAAATTCGCAGAAGCCTAAAAATAACTAGATATCCTTAACCTTTATAGGGCGCTTCTAATTAAACACTACCTTTAGCTTATCTAGGTCTGTGGTAATCCCCTTAGTGAATATAATAAACCCTAGGAACTTCGTTTAGGTAACCCTAAATTCACACTTCTTAATGTTTACCTATAGGCCTGCCTCCCGTAGCCTTTGTAACACCTCGTGAACGTGCTAGTGGTGTTTCTTTAGGTCCGCTAAGAAGATTAGGATATCATCCATGTACGCCATGTAGGTAATGTCTAAGAGGTCTCCTAGTACGTAATTCATGTACCTTTGGAATATCATGAGGCTACCTAATAGTCTAAACGGTAGGACTTTGTACTTAAATTAGCTATACTGTGTCCTAAAGGTAGTAAAATCCTTACTTTCCTCTTCCACTCTAAGACAATTAAATGCCTATTAGATATCTAGCTTAGTGAATATCTTAGCCTACTCTAGCATCCCTAGGGTCTTATTAATTAGCGGCAATAGATACCTATCCCTTTTACTAATTAAGTTAAGCTTCTAGTAATCCACGTAGAATCTCAGGCTCCTATCTAACTTCTTTATAAATAGCACTAGTGCTATGAACGCTGCCTTACTTAGCTTAATAAATCCCTTCTATAGGTTCTTAATTAGGTAGTCCCTAGTAGCCTTAAGCTCTTCTAGCGATTATCTATATAGAGGAGTATACTTTAAATCCTACCTCCTATGTCCTTCCTTTAGATTAATCTTGTGGTTAAAGTCTAGTCGCTGTAGGGGAAGTGCATTCGCTTTCTTCTTCAAGAACATATTTACTAAATCATAGTATTCCTTTAGTAGCTTCGCGTATACCTATTAACGGATTTCCTTAGGGTTATCTTCTATCCCCTAGAGGTCTTCTATCTCTTCTAGGTTCTCTAGCGTATTAATGTGTGCTACTAGTTCCTATAGCGTAATTATGCTAATCTTGTTTTCCTTCTTCCATGCATTTATTATATAGGGGCCGCGCTAATAATTGCCATTAGGATCATGGGCTTTTTCATTACCACAGGCTTTAGTAGGCGCCCTACCTTAGGTAGGCTCCTCTCTATAGTATCTTCTTTAGCGTCAATTATTAGCCATCCTGTTATTACTTATTATCCTGCTTAATAATTTGGTTTTGTTACTCCGCATCCTCCTAGTGCTTAGAATTAACCTCATAAGGCTTTAGGAGCTTGTCTAGAGTCCACGAAATTAATTAAGGCAACTCAGAGTCCCTTAGCACTAGCCAGTCCTTTAGCTAAATAATCTTCCTTTCCCGTGGGTCTAGTATAACGCCATAGGCCTGCATCCATTTTAGTCTAAGGATAATATCTCGCTTCCCTAGATCTAGCTAGAGCATTAGGCATTATCTCTCTCTTTAGTGGTTAATAATCAAATTAGGCTCCTAGATCTAGGATACCACATATCCTAGTTTCCTATCAAACCCTATAATTAGGATCTTCTGCGAAAGTTCCTCTAATAGTGCTTGCAGCTAGTGCTTAAGTAATTTCGCTATTCTTTTATTTATAAAGGCGTAGCTGCCTGCTCCTATGTTAATTAGTGCGCTAAGTTTTAGTCCATATCCATTGTATTTTACCATGCAATTTATCTAAAACTATAGTCCACCTAGTAGCTTGCTAAGGTCTATTAATGCTAATATTACTAGCGCCTTCTAATTTCGTTAGCCTAGAGAGGAGTCACATTTCCCTAGGCCTCTTCGTTTTCTAATTTATCTAGCTCCACCACCCAGGTTTCCTTCGTGATCTCTAAGATTAGTGCCTTCTAATTTAGGTAGTTCCTTGCAATGTGCCCCTCCTTATTACATTTATAGCACAGGCCTTTGTCACGTGCCTTCTGAAGACTTAGGGCAGCGGACTAAAGTTTCGCTATCCTTTGCCTATAGCGTTCTTTCCCTTGTTCTTATCTATAGCATCTAGGTTAGCTAAGGGTTCCCTTTTAGGGTGGCCTCCTTTGTGTTACTCTTAAAAGGGTGCTATACGCAAGGCTAGCGCGTTTTCGGATTACGCTATACGCTATAGCCTTCTTAATAAGTTCGTTAAAAGTGCAGTCCTCTTCTATATAGTAACCCACTAGGGCAGCGTGCTAGGAAACTAGCAGCTTATTAAAGAATTTGTCCTTAAGAAGGTCCTTAGAGATGCCACTAATATGTGTGGCTTTAAAAAGGCTATCTTAAAATTGGCAAATCCGCTTCCTATTATTCTAAGGTTAGCGAACTTCTATTAAGCCTCGCGCTCCTATTAAGGTTAAGGAAAATTAAGTCCAAATGCTTTAGGGTAGCTTCCACGGTAACTAGGACTCGCTGTCCATCTGCAGTGCAGGTCACATCTAAGTGTTAGCGGGCTACACCCTTCGTGCGGGAGTTTACATAAGCCACACGTGCTTTCTTAGTTACGTAGTAGTTAGCATTGTGCTAGAGCTTATTGCGGATAGCTCCCTTCTAGGATTCGTAAGTTAGGTCCACTCTATTGTCAAGTGCGTCTAAGTCCAGGAGCTTTGCTAATTAGGAGGTGCGTTTAACGGCTAGTGCTGCGCTAGCCCTAGTGTCCCCAATCTGGATTAACTAGTGCGTGAGCTTAAGATAGTTGTTAATAAGGTTCTAATAGTTGCTAATAACCCCATTCTTCTCTTCTTCTAAGCGAGCATAATTAATGCACTTAGGGTTCGCAGTCCCTGCCTAGAGTGCTACTAGTTTAGCTTGCATTGCTTCTAGTTAGTCTAGTCCCTCCTAGTTACTCTGCATCCAGGCTATGTGGTTAGCATCCACTAGTAGTTCTACATTATTATTTAGGAATCTAACTGTAGAAGAC